>CM023540.1:13466844-14215287 GCA_013350335.1 Chimonanthus salicifolius
CCGCCTTGGTGTTCGCCCCCTGTCCGTATATACCAATCAACGCTGCCACATAAACACATATTTGCAGCCAGTCAACACTGTCACTTCAACAAGTTTTGCAGCCAATCCGTGTGTTGCTTCAACACAATCTTCGTGGCCAGCCGTGTGCCACTTTTGCAGTTCACCTGCCATTTCTTCATGTTCTAAGCTTCCCGTTCATCCACGCTTCAGCTTCCGGAGGCGTGTTGGAATATATTTAGAGTTCTAATATTAATAAATTATTGTGTGATTAGGAGTCTAAGTTGGGTTTACCTCTAATTAAAAGGTGTATTTGATTTATAATTAGTTAAGAGTTATAGCTTGAGTGTTATGGCCTTAGGGTCAACTAGAGGCTATAAATACATGTAATAGCATAGAGATTGAATAATATATTAGATTATTTCTTTCTACAGCCACAACATTGGTACTTTAAGACCATTAACACCATACCAACTTCTTATTGAATACCCATTCATTACATCCCATTTAATACCTTTAATCCACCACCATTAATAACCTTTGAACCCCCATACCAACTTCCCATTGAATACCTATTCATTACATCCCATTTAATACCTCTAATCCACCACCATTAATAACCTTTGAACCCCCATACCAACTTCCATTGAATACCCATTCATTACATCCCATTTAATACCTTTAATCCACCACCATTAATAACCTTTTAACCCCTCCCTTGCTGTTGGGATTTTTCCCAAACCAAACCCACCAACGTTGGTCTTTTCTCATTCACCAACCTTCACCAACGTGGGACCTATTGACCAGTCAACCACTACGTAAAACTCATTATCCATCTTCATTAAACTTCATTTGACCAATTCCTTGATCCTTTAAACCCATTAAACTATCCATTCATCCTTTCAACTCGAGTCATCCGTCTATATTTTCGCCCGATTTTGCTTGCGCTGCTTCAACATGCTTATTGCATGTAAAGACATGTCAAAGGTAGATGAACCTAAATTCTAGTTAAGTAAGGAGTTTGACATGAAAGACCTTAGGGTAGCCACAAAAATGTTATGCATGAAAATTAGGAGAGATAGAAAAGCAGAAAAAACTGTGGTTATCAAAAAAGAAATACGTCTCAAAGGTACTTGAGAAATGCAGTATGCAGAATGCAAAGCCTGTGTCGACTCCACTTGCAACTCATTTCAACTTGAGTGCTAGACAAAGTCCTTCAACAAATGATAAAATTGCATAAATGTCCCGGACGTTGTATGCTAATGCCGTGGGATGTCTGATGTATGCCATGGTTTGTACCAGGCTAGATATTGCTCAAACAGTTGGTGTAGTCAACAAATATATGTCGAATCCAGGGAAAGATCATTAGAATACAACAAAGTGGATTTTACGGTATTTGAAAAGCACCAAACACTTGTGAGTAGTGTTTGAAAAAAAAAAAACAAGGGTTAGAAGCCATGGTTGGGTATGTAGATGTTGATTATGCAGGCGATATAGAAAAGAGAAGATCCACTACAAGTTATGTTTACACACTTGTTAGTGGACCCATTAGTTGGAGATGCTTTAGTCTACTACCACTTTATCCACTACAGAGGCAGAGTATATGCCAGTAACAGAGGCTTCTAAGGAAGCACTCTGTTTGAGAGGTTTGGTGAATGAATTAGGAATTAAACACAAATCAATCTCCTTATTTTATGATAGTCAGAGTGTTATTTATTTGTCAAAGAATCAAGTATATCATGCCAGGACAAAAACACATTGCAGTCATGTAGATTTGAGATCGGGTTGCTACAGGTGAAATCTTCATTCAGAAGATTCACATAGATGAGAATGCTGTAGAGCCAGTCACTACAGAAAAGCTCAGGCATTGCTTGGACTTGCTCAATCTCTGCGCTTGCTAGACATTGGATGTGCACCTTTAGGTGTAGTTTTGGTGGGAGTGAGCTCACACCAGGTGGAGGTGTTATAAAAACAGTACAACATTATTCAAAGGGTCATATATTTTTCGTCAAGGTGGAGATTGTTGGGTTTGGCTCAAAAGGTCCGTTACTAAGCCCGTTCTGAGTTATTTGTAATGCCCAATATATACGGGCTTATTTTCTCTCAGGGTTTTAGTTGGGGGCTTTCTCATTGTATGAGAGAGAAAAGAAAAACATAGAGAGAAAAAGAGAGGACATACTATTAGAGGATTGAGAATCTTTATAACGAGTTTTTTAAGAATTTCTTCATAGTGGAATTGAGCATCACACTCCATGGACGTAATGTTTAACGGTGAACCACGTAAAATCTTTGTGTTGTGGGTGATTGATTTGTGGTTTGTACGATTTATTTCTCTATGTAGTTAAGTGACAAATATATTGATATTTTATGTAAGTTTTAAAAGGAAAAAGGTGTGTTGTAAACCTTTAATAATCTTAAAAAACAATTTTAAAAAGACTTGTAGAGTCCATATAGGACAGATGCAAGTGTCGAACATGGATGTGAGTGTCTACAAATGTTCAAGACGGGTTATGTTACACATCTTGAAGTGTCTATATAACATAAATAAGAATATTTTTTTTTTTCAATGTCTAAGCATTAATTGGCTTGTCGTTCCAAACTCCAAAGATTGGTTAGTTGCAAGTCTATTATTCTAAGAGAGCTCTGCAACTCAACACAAACTATTAGTTTAGATGTGTATATACAAGATAGAACAATTAAGAGGAAGGCATAAGATTCTCTGAAAATTAAGTGGTGGTACTTGAAGGGAGAAAAGGTAAAAACCTTCAAGAAGGAATATTGATATTGAGTAAAGATTTGAACAAGAATACGAATACTAATGGGTTGTGTGATGAATATGACATTTCATGTTAAGCTAGTGGAGGAAGATGTTCTAAAGGAATCTAAAGTAAGTGCTAGTTCCATAAGTAAGAAGGACAAGCTGGTGGAAGTTGATTATTAGGGAAGATATGGCGATTTTCCATGCTAATCTATTGTGCTATTACCTTATTTAATCATGGCATAGATTTGTTCACCAAATTGAATGTAGTCAACTGTAAAATAGAAAAAAAAAAAAAACAGTCAATGAAAGCAACAATATTTTCAAATTAATTAAAACAGCTATAGTTTTTCAGGGTTAGAAACCAGTTGAAGAAGTTTCACACCTCCTCGAATGGGCACACATAGAATATAGGTTCACATAACTTGCAATGCACTGTATACTGTAAAAACCAGTGTTTTGAGTCTTGAACAATTTGCATTGGGTCGAGATGCATATGCAAATAGAAAAATAATGACAAGCTTCAGATCAGGCGCACAACAAATGGGGTAGGAGACTATCTTGTCGGTGTAAAATGGTCTGTTCAAGACATTTTCTACATTTGAAGAGGAAGATTCATATGATTGTAGTCGGAGTTGCGATTATATTGTATTTGTTCTCTTCAAGTGGTCTTTGTGTTTTAGGAGATGAAAAAAAAAAAGTGATCTTTGCGCTTTTATTTTTCTTATTTGTTGTTTTTTTCTCTTTAATTTATATCTTTTAGACCTTCTTATCGTTCTTTTTATTTTTCTTTAATAATTACTGTAAAAAAAAGGACTTTCTTGTTTCGCTCTTGTTGCTGCAGTTTGTTTCGGCAGGGGATAAAATAATAGAGTTTTATGGAGTAAAGCAGAAGACAGAACACTCTGATGATTTGATAATTTATTCGTTACTGCAGACTTGATGAAGGAAAAGGGACCTATTTTCTTCGTTTATATTCCTTTTCTTTCTGACTCTTTGACACAGTTTTGCAGTGAAGTAAAGCCTTAACAGATTTCATTCAGGCACATGGTATGTTTGGTAATTTACTTTCACTTCTTACTTTCCTAAATAATTATTTTTGGTAAAAAATTGTGTTACCTTTAACTAAGATGGATTTTTGAACTGAGTCACTAAAATCATTTTCTTATAATTTTTAAAAGATAAATCATCTCCTATTTTCTACTAAAAATTTCCTACTTTTTTTTGAATTTAGGTGTAGAAAACCGTGAAAAACCCAACGTAAAACTCCTACTAGTGATATCTAATACTTTTAAGGAATACCATAGACAATAAAATATTTTTATGTTTTCTCCTACCTACAACTTTCTTAAGCTTTAAATGTAACCTTAGTTTGGCACAAATCATTTTATATGCCTTTCGAAAAATCTACATGATGAAGAGATTGTTTATATAAAATTAATTTGTTTTGAGGCTAGTTATTTGAAAGATTTCTGACTTAAAATGTCTTAAAAATCAGATCGGATAAATTGTCTTAACTATATATTTAGAAAGTATAAAAACAAACTCATATAGGTGTAGTGCAACCGGTTGTCTCTCATTTTAAGAAGCGAGAGCTCGCAGGTTTCAAATGCAAAAGTGAAAACAGTTGCAAATGCAGTTGGTATCGACCTCACTTCACATGATAAGGTGGTGAATCACCCATTTATCTAAGATTAGATAAGATTAATAAGAAGCAACCATCAGCTTAGGCAGCAAGCAATCTTCTTTTGGTTTTACCTTTTAAGTATGGACCTCACGTAAATGAAAAGGTGGTGAATCACTCATTTATCTAAGATTAGATTGTAAGATCGCTTAAGCAGCAAGCAATCTTCTTTTGATTTTATTTTTAGTGTCAACCTCTCTTCACATCGCTATTTTTTAACTTTTATTCATTCTCAGTACTAACATGATAAAGATTGGTCAAATCTTTTGAATTCATATAATTAAATTCTAAAATTTCATTTTGTTTTTTTTTTTTTTACTTTTTTTTTTCTTTATTTTTTTAAGAATCTATAAAAGTATCTGTTCTAGGAGAATTTATAATAGAGATTTGCTTAAAATTCCAATTTTTTGCTTCTATGGTTTGACAAAATAGAAGCAAATTGCAATCTTTCATGTCAAAATTAATTTGACACTCACATGAAAATAATAGATTAAATCTTTCAAACTCACTAATTTAATCATGGAATTCTTTCTGTATTCTTAAGTATCTTTCGCACAAATCTTTTTTATTTTTAGATAATACTAATTACGATAAGTGTTGGTTAAGGTTCTTTTTTCTTTCTTTTTTGTTTTAAGAATCTCTTTTACACTTTTACAAATAATTTAACATTATGGAATCGATTCTTCTGCTCTATAAAGTGGAAAGTGAAAACTATATTTCGGAAGTCATAAGAAAGTAACTTATCCCTTGCTTTGTTGTCCTTTTGAAGCTTACGTAAAATAGATTAATCTATTAATAGATAAAAAATATGAAGAACATAAATACAAAAGAATGATAAGAAAACTGATAACTCAATACAATAATTATCAACCTGACTCCTTTCAGCTGTTAATTTTATTTATTTATTTTAAATCATATGGCTATGAATATTTAATGAAATAGTTTATATTAGAGGTGAAACTAATTCCATCAATATACATGTGAATCGTTTAATTTTATATATTTTTTTATTTAACTTCACTTTAATAAAATATCATATAATCTTTAAACTTTTTTATTTGTTTCACAATATCTCTTTTTAAATCTAAAAATACCATCACTTCTCGGTAATAGAAATTCTCTCTCTTCAAACAGAAGAAAAAATGGAAGCTTCTCGATCCCTTCCGGTAGACGATACGCGGCATGTGGGTTGGATTTCCGTCATCAAGGCTATCCCACCCATTTGTGTCTGTTCGTTCATACCCCCCTCAGAAACAAAGACAAAAACCCACTGTAACTTGCCAAACTCAAAACAAGAAGATTCTGGTTCTTGTTTCTCCCTCTAGGAATTAGAGAAGACATGGCGGATATAGTTCTCTCTGTTGTCTTAGGAGCGGCTCTAGATAAGGTGGCAAAACTTGTTGCTGAAAAAGTGGGTGTGCTGTGGGGTGTAGGTGACGATCTGAAGAAGCTGTCCAACACGATAACAAGAATTCAAGCTGTGCTGGAAGATGCCCAAGAAAGGCAGACAAGGGAGGAGCGGCTGAGGCTTTGGTTGAGAGAGCTCCAGGATGTTGCCTATGATATAGATGATTTACTAGATGAGTTATCCTTCGAAGCGCTACGGTTAGAAATAAAGGGTGAGTCCCAGCTTGCCAAGAGAGAACAGGTTTGCATGTCCTTCTTGTCTTGTTTCAGTTCAAGCCATTTGTTATTTCGACGTGAAATGGGACATAGGATAAAGGAGATCAGAGAAAGGTTGGATGAGATTTCCAATGACCAACATGCATTACAATTGACGGAGAGTGATGGGAATGGACATTGGCGGATTGAAAATAGGGTGATGCCACAGACAAGCTCCTTAATCGATGAATCTGATGTTTTTGGTAGAGAGAAAGATAAGGAGAAATTAATCAGGTCGTTAGTATTAGATGATAATTTGAGTGGGACCAATGTTTCTGTAATCTCAATAGTAGGCATGGCAGGACTCGGGAAAACAACTCTTGCACAAGTTGTTTATAAGAATCACCTAATTAAGAATCATTTTGATCTAATGGCGTGGGTATGTGTGTCACAAGATTTTGATGTGAGAAGATTGACTAGAGCAGTTATAGAATCTGCTACTGCTAAAACCCCTGATGTCTCTGAGCTTGACCCACTTCAACTCGCTCTCAGAGAAACACTACATGGGAAGAGATTTCTTATTGTGCTGGATGATGTGTGGATTGAAAATTTCAGTGATTGGGAGGGCCTGCTTTCACCCTTCAGAGTTGGGGTAAAAGGAAGTAAGATTATAATAACCACTCAAAGTGAAAAGGTTTCGATGATCACAGGTTCAATCTTCCCATACCATCTAGACAGATTGCCGGATGAGGATTGTTGGTCATTATTAAAAAAATGTGCTTCAGTAGAACAAAGTTTTTGTGAACATGCATGCTTGGAAGAGGTAGGTAAGAAAATTGTGAAGAAGTGTAAGGGTTTACCTTTGGCTATAAAGACAATTGGATGCCTTCTACGCTTTAAAACAGGTGTAGCAGAGTGGGACCTTATTTTGAATAGTGAAATATGGGATTTGCCATCAAATGCCAACAAAACTTTGCCAGCTCTATTGTTAAGTTACCATCATCTTCCCAACCCAGTGAAGCAGTGCTTTGCTTTTTGTTCCATATTTCCTAAAGAATATGGATTTGAGGAGGATAAACTGGTCCAACTGTGGATGGCACAAGGATTTATTCGGCCCAAGGGATGTAAACAACTGGAAGAGATCGGTGGTGAGTATTTTAATGAGTTAGTTTTGCGGTCATTCTTGCAATATTCACATAAGAATTGGGAAGACCAGTTGGTGTACAAGATGCATGACCTCATTAGTGATCTTGCACAGTATATATCAGGTGATGTTTGTTTTAGTATGGAGAAAATGGAGTCACGCTTTGTCTTTGAGAAGGCCCGTCATGCCTCCTTGCTTTGTGAATTTGATAGGCCAATGGATTTTCAGGCCCTTACAAGATGTTCAAAGTTACGAACGCTTTTGTTTCTTGGTGCAACTAAATCAATTCCATACATCAGTCATCCACCTATTACTGTACCACGAGATACGTTCCAAGTACTAAGATTTGTACGGGTGTTGGACTTGAGTTGTGCTTCCATCGTTGAGTTGCCAAATTCAATTGGCACTTTGAAACATCTACGGTATCTTGATATCTCTCGAGCTTGTATCAAAAGGTTGCCTGATTCAATAACTAACCTTTGTTATCTACAAACATTGAGACTCACAAATTGCTCAGAGCTAATGGAGTTACCCAAGGGCATAAGCAACCTGATTAATCTGCGCCATCTTTACATGCATTCAAGTGTCATGAACTCCACCCCTCAATTAATCTCTATGCCCCCAAGCATTGGAAAAATAACCACTCTTCAGAGATTGTCATTATTTGTGGTGAGTAAAGAGAATGGATGTGGAATTGGAGAGCTGAAGGACATGCAACACCTTAGAGGATCCATTTGTATTTCTAAACTCGAAAATGTCTGGTGTGTGGAAGAGGCCTTGGCATCCAGATTAAGGAATAAGCAATACCTTAATGAGTTGGAATTGCATTGGAGCCCTGAAAAGATGCAAGAGGATGGAGTTGAGGAGATACTTAGAAACCTCCAACCTCATGTGAACATTAGAGTGCTCAGAATTTTTCATTACAATGGCAATAGATTTCCAAGTTGGGTTTCAGATCCTTCATTTGCAAATCTTGAAAGGGTTAGCTTATTCAATTGCAGGAAGTGTGAAACCCTGCCAAGTCTTGGCCAGCTACTGTCTCTTAAAGATCTTAGCTTACATGGATTTGATGAAGTTGAAGAAGTGGGCCCTCAGTTTTGTGGAAACAGTTATGGTAATAGTTTCCCATTGCTAGAAACATTAAGTCTAGAGGACATGCCCAATTTGAAAAAATGGTGTGGAGTAAAGGAAGGGGATTTCTGTTGCCTGAAAGAATTGGAAGTTGTTGATTGTCCCAAGTTGGATGGATTTCCATGCCTCCCTCCTACTTTAACAAATTTAACAGTCCGAAATTGCAAGGATATGTCCACTCTTCCGAGGCTCCCATCACTGAAGAACCTGGATTTAAATGGATGTAGAGAAGAGATATTTAGTGATGTGCCTCAACTCGTTTCTCTTGCATCATTAAGTATTTCTGGGTTTGCAATGCTAAAATCCCTTCCTAAAGGATTGTTACAGACCCTAACTAATCTTAGGAAACTGCATATTGGAGATTTTAGTGACCTCACATCTTTGTCTGAGGGACTTGGTCTACAGGACCTCCCGTTGCTTGAAGTACTGATAGTATTTCGTTGTCCCCATCTCATTTCCTTTCCAGCTGGGTTGCCCATAACATTGAGATCCTTTCAGATCAGCCAACTTCATAGTCTCAAATACTTGCCCAAGAAGCTGCATTGCCTGGCTTTCCTTCAATATTTGCAAATTTGGGATTGTGCCCAACTCAGTTCATTTCCAGAAGATGGCCTGCCCACCACACTCCGAAATTTACGTATTCTAAACTGTCCTGTACTAAAGGAGCATAGTCAAAACCAGGTTGGAAAAGATTGGTCCAGGATTGCTCATGTCCCTTACATAGAGATTGATGGCCAACAAATTTCACCAAATTGATGATTGATGAGTGTGTTTTAAGCAAGGTTAACCAATAAAGGAGAAACAATGATCAGGTAATTGCTACTTACCTTTATTTTCTTTTATTTATTTCATTGTATTCATTATAGCTTCATTTTACCATGTTACGTTTTGCAATGCTTTGGATAGCTTATGATGTCATATTTCAATTCACAGTCGAGGTATTTTTTTACTTTTCTAGGAGATGCAAGATGAAAGCAAAAAGACTTTTTCATATCTTTGTGATAGAGCAACAATGATGTAAATAAAATTCTATATCACATAGTTCTCACCTGCCATGAATCCAGCCCTTCCCTCTCTAGTGAATTGCTAAATGATTCTTATCACTCAAACATCTGATTGGCCTTGGTTATTTGTGTGTTGGGTGGGGTGTCTGTGTTCTATTTATTTAAGGGGTGGTGATTGGTGTGTGGAGTTGGGTGTCTGTGTTCTATTTATTTAAGGGGTGGTGGTTGGTGTGTTGGGTGGGGTTTCTTTTTCCCAAAGGACTTGTGATTATTATTATAGAGATATTTTGAAAGAAGCACATTTTTTGGTTAATATGAAAAACCCTCATTGTTTTTCAATATTTTGAAAAAGCCTCGAACTTTTTAAAATTTTTGTGAAAGAAGCCCTGTTTGTCCAAATTCAACAAATGATATACAATTTAAATTTATCATTTTCAAAATTAAAGCGTCATACTTTACTGCCCTATCCAAATATGAGAAACTTAAGTGGGAATCTAGATTAGATAAAATTTCAAAATTCAGCCGCATGTAAATTCTTTAGCCATTTGATTTATTGCAATGAAGTTGATGATGATTTGAAAAAAAATCAAATGGCTAGAAGTAACACATGCCTTCGAATTTTTGTGTTTTGGCAATGCTAAAGGTCCATTGTCATTTTGTATGGTAAAATGGGGTGCACAATTGTATCCAAGGATAATTTTTGAAAATGATAGATTAAAATCCATGAAGCATGTGTTGAATTGGGACGGATAGTTTCTTCTTTTTTTTGAAATTTATCATAACTTTTGGCCCCATCTATTTATAGCAGACTAAAGGAACCCCTAGATTAGCTAATATATCAAAGGATTATATGAAATTTTTATCCATGTAATCATCAGCCTGTAATTTCATCTATCTAGAGTTGGTTTTATGCAGGGCCGGCCAGACACAAGTTGAGGCCTAAAGCGAAAAATCTAAACAGGGCCTTTTTGTATTTAATATATTATAAGCAGCATTTATTTAAAATTTTAATTATATATAATAAAAAGAATTTACCTAAAATCTACTTTTCTTGCTTTTTGAGATGTAAAATTACTAATTAAATCTTTGTATTCAAGTTTGGCTAGAATTTCATTTTCAATTGATAATATGGCTAATTCACTTAATCTTTCTTGTGACATTGTTGATCGTAGATAAAATTTTATCAATTTTAGTTTTGAAAAACTTCTTTCTGCTGAAGCAACTGTTACCGGTATTGTCAATAATATTCTATATGCAATAAAAGTATTTACAAAAGAATAATCTAGTCTTTTAATATAATTTAGAATTTCAGTTAGAGTTATTACTTCTGTTGGTAACATGTCTCTTAAGACTTTTAACTCTGAAAACAAATCTAAACCATTTATATCAGAAACCTCATTATATTTCAAAACACATTCAAGATTAAGACAATATTTTTTCAAACTATCATCATTTAATGATTTTAATTTTTTTAAATCAAATAAAAAACCAAAAATATCTTCATATTTTTGAAATTGTTCAAACCTACTTTGAATTGAAGAAATAGCATGATCTACTATATATAAAAAATAACCAACTTTAAAAGATTCTTCCGCTGATTGCGTTAATTCATCATCGACATTTTCATCAAACTGTTTTTTTTAACGAATTTTACGTCTTTTATTAAATTTAGGTTCTATATCCATTTTAGTTGCAATCTCTTTAGCTTCAGTAAGAGCTGATGTAAATCCATTTTCTCTATAGTTATTTAAAAAACTAATAAGATTTTTTAATTGATCTATAGCAACATCAATATGCATGTCTGTAGCTTGTAATTTCTTACTAACTAAGTTAACAACAAATAATATATCATACCAAATAGTCATACCTAATAAAAATTCAAAATTTCCGATCTCATATATAGCTAAACTTTCAGCTTCACTTTTTGTTTTAGGGTCTTCACTAGTTTCTGCTAATTGAAGTAGAGCATCTCTAATTTCTAGAGCTTGAAATTTTATCGCTTTAACACTTTCAATACGACTTTCCCAACGTGTTTGTGACAATGGCTTTATAGTTAAAATAGATACATTATTTTTTAAAATTTTCCATCGCTTTGTAGAAGAAGAAAATAATGTATATATACGTTGTACTACTCCAAAACAGATATAACTTTAGGACATGAGTTTGCCATATCACAAAGTACTAAGTTTAAACTATGAGAACCACATGGTGTGTAGAAAGCTCTCGGATTTGTATCTAATAGTCTTTTTTGTACACCTTGTTGCTTTCCTTTCATATTTAATCCATTATCATACCCTTGTCCTCTTACATCATTAATATCAAGTCCTAAATTTTTTATTACATTTAAAAGTTCATTAAAAAGCCCTCTTCCAGATGTATCGTCTACTCTTAAAAATTCTAAAAAATATTCTTCAATTTTTATTGGATCTATTGAAACATTCACGCAACGCAATATTAGAGTCATTTGTTCTTGGTGGCTTGCATCCGGAGTACAATCAAGTATAACTGAATAATATTTTGCCTCTTTAATTTTTTTAATAATTGTACTTTTAATTTTAGCTGCTAAAATATGTATTAATTTATTTTGTATATTATGTCCAAGATAATGATTACGGATTTCACCATCTTTAATACGACGAAGATGTTCTTGCATTATTGGATCAAATTTTGCAATCATTTCAATCAAAGCTAGAAAATTTCCATTATTTTCTTCATATATCTTCTCATTACTTCCACGAAAGGATATGTTATTTTTAGAAAGAGTTTCCACAACCGCAATAATTCTTAAGAGTACTTTTTTCCAATGTTCTTTCTCTTTTTTAATCTGTTCTTGAATATTTTTATCGATTGTCTTATTTTTTAACAATCTTGATTCTAAATCAATCCAACTCTCCATATTCATAAAATGTTCATTTGTTAGTTCATGATGTTTAAGCTTAGAATTAAGATTTCTCCAATCTCTAGTTCAATTCGTAACTAATATACTTTTACTTGGTTTTGAATTAAACAACTTGCAACAAAAACAAAATACAAAATCCATCTCTTTTGAATATACTAGCCACTTTCTATCATACTTTTCTCCATTTGGTAATACTCTACTATAATAGTTAGTAGAGAAATGCCTAGAGTTTTCATCCATAGGAAATTTTATATTTTTCTCTCTAATTGGACCTCTTTCTACTAATAAATCTCTTATTTTTGTATCTATAGTTTCCCATCGTCCTGGATCATAACTAATTGTAGAAATAGAATCAGATATTTTATTTTCTTTTCTTGTTTCTCTTTCTTCTAAATTTTCTTGAGTATCATTATGAATTTGTTCATTGTCATTCGTTTGTACCGTTAACTCATCATGGTTTAATTCTGTTAAATGAATCGGTTGTTCATTTGTTAAATCTTCATTCAAATTATTTTTTAAGTTTTGTTTATTGCCAGTGACAAATTTATCCAGAGCCCCTTTTTGAGATTGAACTAGTTTTTCTATTCTTCTCCTTTTTTGAAGTTTTTGAAATCCAGATTCATATCTTTTAGTAGACATATTTATGATTAAAAGACAATTATAAATACAACAAAACCCTTTAAGATTAAAGAATAATTAAAAAGAACAAAAATTAAAATGTTAAAGAACAATAGAACCTGGCACTGTGACAATAAGAGAATTGATGAATAGCCAAGATGTCCTTTATTATTCAACCAATTCACCAAAGCTCTTTAAATTAAAAGTCACAACTTGATCTGCAAAGAGAAAATATATTGGTAAGAGACTTGTTTAAGAGCATTTCTAGAGTCTCCTTCAATGTAATTAGTAACAATTCAACCCAAAAAATCCTTATTAGCATTCATAGGGGAAAAAAAGATTAACACAATCATCTCCCGTACAAGTCTAAGTTGCTCACATGACAAGATGTCTATTTAAAAGCATTTCTAGAGCCTCCTGCAATTTATACATATAATAACTAAAAAAAACTTGTTGTATTCGAGACCAGAAACTTCAACTACCAAGAGGATCTACATCTCAGCCAAGAAGAGCCCACATAACCAATGGGGCCTTAAAATTACTTGAGCCATTTGACTCTTGAATGAAACCAACCTCATCAGGTCATATATTACCAAAGGAGCAGCAAGTAAAGACTAAGGGAAGTACTTAACACTCCATGTCAATAATGACCTAAGCTCTTTGAGCCACCATCACTAACCAACAACAGAAACAATGAGAGAAAGCTCTAAGATCTCTCCATTCGCATAACTATAAACTACCAAATAAGCAAAAAGCCATAATATTGCTTCCTCAACACCAAGAAGCACAAAAGCCTCACATGGCATACCCATATGATACAACAAACCAAAAACAGTTCCAATTCTGCCTCACATGACTATAATGTAAAAGAATATGATTCACTTATTACATCGAACATTATAAACCAGTTAAAAAAAATATGCATTTAAGGTTCTCAAGATGGTTTGAAGTGCTCTTGTGGTTCTGTACAAAAGTTCAAGCCCTCTCAAAAACTTCCATCTAGGCCACATATATCATATATGGCTCAACTGCACTGGAATCAATTAATAAAGGGCCTATTTGGTAGATCATTCATTGATAGAACAAAAATGGTTTTCACTCATGTTGATTTGGGGTCATCTTGATTTGGGGTGCTATCCTGAGTCTGGGAATGAATTGCAACTTAAGAACAGAGGCCGAGTTAACCTAAACTTGTCAAACCCAAGCCCGTCATGTATTACTAATCATGGTTAAATATAACAATGACCTCATAATTATCAATGATGGGTTCTTTGTCCAAAGATTTGGCTTGGTTTTCTTTCAAAGTGTGAGGATTCAAAGATCCAGTGAACAAATCTGGTTTCACTTGGCATCAGTCTTATCCCCCTTAAAGAAAAGTGTTTGGTGGATTCATGGTTCAAAGCTCTGTATCCTTTTAAGGTAATAAGATTGATGTGTAGCCTCCAGTCTTAAAAATGAAGTGGGGAAAAGAGGTTTTGGTAGAGTTTCATCCTTAATTCATTGTTTATTATCTCAATTTTGTATTTTGGTCTCAAAATTTTTAATATCATGCACACCACCAGTTTTTTATTTTTCCTTTTTCCTTTTACTGGATTCAATCATTTTCAACTCTCATAAATCATAACATCGTTAGCCACAAATTTCAAACTCCCAACCACTGCAGTCTGCAGATTACAATTTACAAAAGCTTCTTACTCTCCACTAGACTGCTTTCACTAAGCTAGTTGCACATTAAGAATCATTGAATTCATGATGTAAAGCACTGCTTAGATGTTAGAAACACACTGCCAGAACTCATAAATGAGCAGTGAAAGAGCATGCACAATTTTTTGGTGTCAAAAATCATTAAGAGATTTTTTTTTTCTATTTATGCCTTCCAATTTTCCTCACCCTTCCAATTTTAGCCTTCAATGATCAATAAGATATTAACAGGCAATCTTAAATTCAACTTAAAAAAAAGGACTAAAAAGAAAGCATGGCAGTCCTATTTCTTAAGATTAAAGAAGGATAGAACCAAAGCAAATAAAAGATGAGAGAAAACCCATTTGACAAAATTAAAGATCTTATAGAACCCAGAATAGTGATGTTAACATATGTCATAAAAACACGATTAATTGTTATGCCTCAAAATAAATCGCCAAAAGTTATAAAAGTGAAAAATCAAATTACAACCACAATACAAAATAAAAATAATGTATTTCTACTTGATAAGGACACACTTCACCTTCAGTAAATCAGTAAATCATCTCACTACAGTCTACAGATAACAGATCAAAGTTCCAAACCCAACAAATCTGAAGTAAAAAAATCTGAAGAATGAAAAAAAGGGAAAAGGTATGTATTTCAAAGAAAAACGTGTTTTCCATTACTGGACAGGTTGAGGGTTTAATTAAATACGACATGGTGGTGGGACAATAACTTCAACAACAAAGAAAAAAAAAAAAAGCCAAAAATCAAGCACAGGAAAAAAAACCCAAATAAAATAAAGTTTAGAAGTGGAAATAGAAGAAAATCAAAACCTATTACAAAGTAGAAAGTACCTGAGATTGAGAAGGAGCAAGCCGAACGAGACTACGAGAGCAAGAGAGAGCGCAGTGAGAGAGCAGTGAGAGAGCAGAGCAGAAAGAGAAGAAGAGCAGAAGAGAGGAAAAGGGAAGAGATGACGGCAAGAAGTAGAAAATAGGGTTTGTTTCTTACAGAACTTAAAAGGGAAAGAATAGAATAACTTACGGAAATGGGCCTAAGAATTTAACGGTAACTTCATAGAAAACGAGCCTTTTACCGAATGGGCCTCAAGCGGCTGCTTGTCTTGCCTTTCGATAGAGCCGGCCCTGGTTTTATGAGTTCTTCTCCAATTCACCCTATCATAAACTATACCATTAGTCACTCCACACTCTAACATGTTCTTTTTATCCCTTCCTTCCTTGTTTCGAAAGACTTCCTCTCAATATGTCATCTATCAGACTTATCTTTAGACTGTCTCTAATGCGTTCATTTCTAACTCTATCCTTTAGAGTTAGACCACTCGTCCAATTGAAGTTGAAAAATCAAATGACTAAATATCAAATGCCTCTAAATTTTTGTACTTTTGTAAATATAGATTTCCATTATTATTATTTTTTTTAATGATGATTTCCACTATTATTTTATATGGTAGAATAAGGTTTTGAACTGTGCCCGACTTCAACTTTGCAAAGATGATTGAGATCCACGTAGCACGAGTTGAATTTGGACAAGGAGATTTTTTTTTCCTAAATTACTTAGTTTGGATGGTGTGGATGGAATATAAATCTTAGATTTTTTTTCCATTATCGTATTAATGGAACAATCATGTTATTAAAAAAAATCATGGTGTGGATGGAATATAAATCTCTAATATTATACAATACGTAAATTAGCAACTAACAACTGAGAAATATATGTTTTCTTTTCATATAAAAAGAATAAGACCGGTATTCACACCTAAGCTAAGAACTCGGTAGTCTTTAATGTTTTTCTTATGTTAGCAAAAGCACTCAGGCTATTGTCAATAATTTGGTTGTCCGTAGAACTCTTAATTGCAAAATATCGTCTTAGCCTTGAATCATTTCAATCTTGGCTTGAGATATTTTATTATCAGCCATTATGGCTATAGTAGGAGGCCATATGCCAAATATTATTGTAACTTTGCAAGAAGAAACTAAGAGTAAGGGTGTTTGGTAATTGGTAGGTTCTTGCATAAGAAATTTTGAAAATAGGAGAGTTGAAGTAAAATCTACTTAGGTCTTAGTATATTGAACTCTTGGAATTTGGCTAGTCTGTAAAGATTGTGTAAAATTTTATTAGAGTGAAAGCCTGTCATTTGGCTAAAATATTGAAGACCTTGATTTTTTGACGTAGGAATAAAAAGTACTATAGGTTTATTAAAGTTTGAAAAGCTTATAAACAAATTATTTTTAATCAGTGAATTTTGCACCTTATCTACAACCCACTTTGGCCAAATGTAATGGGTCCCTAAGTTCTATACATGAGTATAAGGCTTAAAAATCTTTTTAATTGAATCAATGAAACAAATATTTTAGGCCACCTAAATTTTTATGACCATAAACTATTTTCGATCACTAGATTTGCATCTTATTGGAGGAGAAGGGGTGTGTGTGTGTTGGGGGGGGGGGGGGGAGGGGGATGTTGGAGGAGAGGATTGATTTATGGGAACAATAAGTGAAGGGAGGGAGGGAGGGAGGGGAGAGAGAGAGATTAATGGGGACAATAAGTGAAGGAAGCCACCAATGGAAAAGACGAGGAGAGGAGGTAGAGAAGAGAGCGAAATATTCTCATTGGAGTTGCTCCTACTAGAGGTCTCTTTCCATTCCACTCATATATGAATCTACTGTTAAATGGGAATCTCAAATCTCTGGAGACAATTCTTTACCAAAGATACACTAAAATCATGATTTGCATGTTGTGGAATTCTAGGAGCTTCACTCACTCACTGTAGCATGTCTACCATGGACAATGTTGTTTTCTGGGTGATGTGGAGCATATAGGTCCATTCGCATACAACAGTTTCCGTTGTTTCCTTTGTTATAATGTAGTTTATTTTTAATATTTCTTTTTTTTATTTATTAAGGGTGGTTTAGCCATATTATTGTTTCTATTTTTATTTTGAGAAAGGGTGAACTCTATATAAGCTATGTAAACCCTCATTGAGGCCTCAAAAATTGACGATGAATAAGGTTGGATGATTTTCGCATGTACCTTTTCATGGTGCGACGGTGAGTGGAGAGAGTCCACGGATCTTGGTGAGAAACAAGAGGGCGAGAAGCCATGTACCTTTTTTACTTCTATCTTTCTTCTTTCTTCTTCTTCTCTCTTTCTTTCTTCCTTTTATTCCAATACCAGCCGAACCCTTCTAATCCCCAGATCTGATCTGCCGCCGTCCTTCTTTTAAAGACCTCCTAAGGCCATTGCCCCATTCTAACATAATATCCCTTGTCGCCTCCACCTATAGGCCTTGACCCCTTGCCGCCACCTTCCAGATCTCCATTACATGCTGCGACTCTTTGTTCCCTCATTTCGTTTTAACCTTCTCACCTCTTTACCGTGCCTTTCAGTCCATTAAACCGACGTACCTAAGTTTCAACTTAAAACCGATTTGATACCCATTAACTCAATTAGTTTATTATCCAACCCTCATCCATCTATTAATTAATCCATTAAATTTTAAGGATATTTGGCATGATTATATGTGGTAAATTTATATTATTAATTGCATATATTAATTAGATCTAATTTTAGCCCATTTTAGATTTAGTGTGCATTATTTTCATCCCCTTTTAATCTTAAGAGAACCACATTAGGCATTTAGGGTTATCCTATCCCTTGTCCCGCGTCACTGGGCCAATCGAACTTGGGTCTAGGACTGTCTTCTTGACTTTAGCCTTGATACTATCATTTCTCGTGCATTTGAAGCTCATCCTCGAGCTTGCGTCTTTATGTAATTTCCTTTCTAGATGTGTTACACATGTTGGAATGAATTATCTTCTACAAGAAAAGACTCTTCGGTCCCCTTGGTGTGTGGGTGGTGATTTTAATGTTGTCAGGCGGATAGCTGAGTGTAAAGGTTGTCAAAGAATTTCCAGTTCTATGCAGAGGTTTAGTTCTTGGATAGATCAGATGGAGCTAGCTGATCTACATTTAGGAGGGAGCTGATTTTACTTGTCTAATTGGCAAGACAATCCTTATCTTGCTAGGCTGGATAGGTTCTTGGTGAATGTGAGTTGGTTGGAGTGCTTTCATCAGACTGTGCAGCGTGCGGTGCAATTCTGGTGTCTGACCACACCCCTATCTGTTGGACTCCTGCTTAACTATTGGGGTCCATCCCCATTCGATTTGAAATTACTTGGTTAAAGGAAGCTGGTTTTCAGGAGTTAGTTGAAGGTTGGAGAGGGAAGTAACACCTACAGGTTGGAAAGGTTATTGAAATATTTGAGGGGTAAGATGAGGTCTATGGCCAAAGATCGTCGTGAGGAAACTACTCAACATGAATCTTTGTGGTTGGATGAGTTATAGTTTTTTTCATAGCCTTGAAGTGGAGGGCTGCTTTCGCAAGATCAATTAATCAAAAGGACAAAGGTGAAGAAGTGCCTTAAAAAGAAAGTTATTCAGGAGGAACTTAAATGGAAGCAAAGATCTAGAGTTCGGTGGCTTTCGGAAGGTGGCAAGAATACAAAAAAAAGAAAAAATCACCATATGGCTAGCTCTATTTCGGTTGATGGAGATTTGCTGGAGACTAGGGGTGAGGTGTGATGAAATTATTGCTTGTGGCAGTATGTCTATTTTGCCGGTCCAGCAGGTATATGTGGTGTGTTACATGATGATAGAGGTAGGTTCTTAGCTTTTTTTTTTTTGGAACCAGTAGGGATAATGGAGTCGAACGAGGCAGAGTTGAGAGCCATCAGGAGAGCACTTCAGGTTTGGTCCAGGTTTAGGGGCAATAACCTCATTATCAAAGGTGATTCGACTAATGCCATCTCCTAGGCTAGTAATAGGAAATCACCCCCCCCCCCCCCCAAAATGGAGGTTTGTATGCATTGCTAGAGACATTTGGAGATTGTGCAGGATGGGAAGCATCACTTTCACTCACACACCCATTCAGCAATAGTGTAGCAGACTTCTTGACAAAAGTTGATGTTCATATTCAAAGTCCAGCTTTGGAAATCTTTTCTTCCAACCAGTCTTGGAAATTAGGGGAGCTAGGGTCCTCTTAGGGGAGGATGTTTGTTTGTTGTGTTTTTCTTTCTTTTCATATTTTTCCTTGTCTCTCTTTCTTCTTTTACTTCTTCATCTTGATCCAAGTATATCTCTCTTATACCTGGTTCTTCTCTTGTAATCTCTTCTCATTTTAATGGTATCAGTCATTAATGTTTTAAAAAAAAAATGTATGTTGTGCCCGAGTCTCTTCCATTTAAGGTTCTTACTGCAGATTAAACAATGTCTTGGGAGTCTTCATTTGAGGAGAATGAGTGAAGCTAGCAGTTTGGCAGTTGGGGAAGATAGAGCTCCCGGCCAGATGGTTTTTCCCATCATTTTCTTTAAGTATTTTGGGAGTTGGTTAAATTAGATGTTTTGGCTTTTATTTATGAGTTTTTTTTAAAGGGGTATTATCTCCAAATATTTGGACGATTCATTTATTACTATGATCCCAAAGAAACTAGGAGCTTTGGATTTGAATGATTTTCATCCTATCTCTTTGCTTGGGAGTCCCTACAAAATTGTAGCAAAAGTTCTGGTGAATCGGTTGAAGGTGGTGCTTCATTTCTCATTTCCCCAAATTAGAGCGTGTTTATTAAAGGGAGGCAAATTGTGGACTCAGTGGTGGTGTGATGCGGAGCACCGCCTGCAACTAGGCAAGAAAAGAGGTAACAGAGAAGATAGGGAAAAAGGTTATACCTTAAAGATAATTTTTATTCAATTCATCGTGTATCTGTCCCTCTTACATCTGTAGGTATTTATAGGAAAACAAATAAACAAAAATAGATTGGGAAGGCCATCCGACATGGCTTTCCTATCTAAACTAGGATTCCTAAACCAAATAGGAAAAAAAATTTAATCCTACTATGCAGGGGGACTGTCGATCTTAAGATGATCGAATACAACCACTATTAAAAATACGAAAATATAAAAATGGGAAACCTAATCTAAGTAGGAAAGATATAGATAATATTAAAATACACAAATTAGGCCTAGTCCATCCGTGTCCTACATCATTCCCCAGGTCTTGAAAGGAACGCGTCCTCGAGTTGAAATCAGCAAAAGCAGAAGGCACCAAACAGAGATGAAGACCAAGTCCGAAGATGCGAATGATGAAGCTTTGAACTGCACAATCTTCAAGGTACGGATGATGAAAGCTATCCTTCTGTGGAACGATGAAGCCAAAGACCGCAAATAGGCTCAGGCATGGATGAACCAAGCTGATGGCGAAGGGGTCTTCATATGGCACTGTAGTAATCACACGGTCTTAAAGGTTGGTAGGACAAGGCAACAATGAGAGGATATGAGGTGAGCATGATACGGTACGGGGAACCATAGATGAATCCTTAGTAACCATAATGGGACCAGGATTGGGGAATGGAGATGGTTGGGTACTTTGCAGTGGTAGTGGAGGTGGTGGTGGATCGACACTTATCGGTTGCATTGACTGTGGTGCCGGCAACGCAATTGGCTCTGTCGTCAACACGGGCAAAGTCGGTGGTGTCACGACTTCTGGAGAAGCAGTCATGAACGCTGTTGACTTGGGAGGAGTCGGCACACATCTCAAGGAAGTAGACATGTATGTCGAGATTTTGTTCACCTTCGTTGGGGCTGTGTACTTGCGGCCGAGCAATATTTCTCTAAATTCTTGGAAAAATCCCTGAAATTCAGATCGCATGTCAGAGATAAACGTGGATTTAAATTCATTGAACTCAGAGTTACTAAGAGATTAACCACCAGTGTTGTTGGACGCTATCGGGTGGACTTGATGCAAGTACGCAGAGCGGGGTGTCGCAAAATCCAAGACATGACAATTGGAATGGGGAAAAGGTGGAATGGATGGGTGAGGTGGGACCCACGAGTAGGACATGGATTTAAGATAGGCTGAGCGGATCGGGTTGTACTGGACTATATGGTATGGAATGGGTAACTTAAAAAAAAGATGGGGACAAACGAAAAAGTGGGGTCCATGGCTCAGCCAAAATGCTTTGGGCAAAAATGGGATGAGAAACTGAGGGGAAGGTGTGTAACACGTGTCGGGATAGTGAGTTATTAGGGCTTCCGTAGGGAAAAACACGGGTAGGGAAAAGAATAAGTTTCGCACGTGTGAATATGATGAAATTAGGGTTGCGCTTGGGGTAAAAACACTAATGGAATTGGATGAAAGGGTTAGTGGCGAAAAGAGAGGTATGGCGGAAGAGGGAATAGAAAGGAAAGAAGGGAAAGAACAGAAGGAGCGGCGGAAGCAAAGGTGGCTAGGAGAAAGTGGAAAATGGAATCGAAGAGGAGGAAGGGCCGTCTCTTTTTATTCACTTGGGTTTCTGGCGAAAGGGAGAAAAGGCGATGATTTGTTACTCTTTGACTTTTCTTATTTTGTACAATGTATTTTTCTATAAATACGAAATATACTAGCATCTTCTAATAGTGAGGAAGACACACCAAATCGTGTTATTTTACATGGTATCGAGCCAGATCTCAATCCTTTTCCTGTGTTCGATTTTGTCCATTGAGAGACAGACACGACCACAAGCCTCTTCTTCTGTCCCTCTGCCAGAGAAGATGTATCACCGACAGAGGGAGGAGCAATCTCAGTAAGCCCTTCTCCAAAAAAATTAATCATTTTTTTTTTCCGTTTTCTTCCTTAGTTCCTTTCAACACAAAAACAAAAAAAAAAGAAGAAGAAAATTTGGCTCTCTTGCTCTGCTCCGTCCTCACTTTCCAGTTATTTTGATTGAGAGATGTTTTGGACTATTTTGGGTCCCACCTTCTTCATTGGTCCTCTCAGCGACCAAACTTTGCACAAGGATGACATCATTTGCTTCTTTCATGTGGACCACGGATTTCAGGGTTCCTCTTGCTGGACTTCTTGATCTCGGCTTCTTGTTGTTTATTGATCGATTTCATAACCGACTTTCACTTTCTCTTCGGCGTCTACTACGCCCTTGATTTCTCAAGCCATTCATCGCCTATTGATATCGTTTTTTCTTGCCGACTTCCCGATCCTGGCTCCTATTGTTGATTGATCGATTCTATCGCCGGCTTCAACTTTTTCTTCAATGTCTCATTCGTCATTTCTTTATGAAGCCATCCGTCGTCTATTGTGATTGTTTTTCTTGCTGGACTTCCCAATCTTGGCTCCTACTGCTAATTGATCTTGGCGTTGTCGCTTTATCAGACCATTCATCGCCTATTGCGATCATTCTTTTTGCCAGACAACTGTCTTTCAGCCACTGCCGTCTTTTCAAGAGACAATACTTCGTCCGTGTCACTCTCTTTTCCTGGTTGTCATTTATGTTCGTCGTTTGTCAATTCGCAACCAATCAGTGTGCAGCTGGTTCAACTCATCTTCTATGGCCAGTTACTATGCCATTGTGTCTGCTCTTTCTATCATTCTTGCTCATCTTTGAGCTTAGGTTTATTTCCAAGCTTTGCGATATTTCCATGCACGCTACAACTTGCGAGGGAGTATTAGAGTTGACCCGAGATTATCTCTGAATTTACTGACCGTTACCATATTTTACAGACAATGATTTGAACTCATGACCATTACCATAATTTATGGACAATGACTTGTTACTCATGTTTTGACTTTTTTTATTTTGTAAAATGTATTTTTCTATAAATACGAAATATACTAGCATCTTCCAATATTGAGGAAGACACACCAAATCTGTGTGATATTTTACAATATTATAGTTGATTCGAGATTATCTCTGAATTTACTAACTGTTAGTGATGTGGTGCATATGACCCACATACGAATGTGGAAGTTGTTTTTTTTTTTTTTAATTATCTCATTCTTTTTTCGAATTGGTTGTAATTAGAAGTTAGAACTTCCTATGTTAAGTGAGTTTATTTTCGTTTTAAGCTGTTTTTAGGAGTTTCTTTATTTAAAAGGGTATCTCTTATAAAAGCCCTCTCTTGTAAGCATTATGGACACGATTAATGAAATAAAGATTGAGATTTTCGCAAGATACCTATGCATGGTGCGATTTTCAGATTGTGGGAGTGATTCCTTGAGCGAAAGGCTTGGCGTGAGGCCATATCTTCTTCTTCAGATACGATTCTATCTCTTCTCTTCTCTCTTCCTTTGTTTTGGTTCAGTCCCAAAACCCCTTCGTGTAGCCTGCGCCCCTCACAATAGACTCCTCTAAAGCTTTCGTCCTCTCCCAAGACTTCCCTATTGCTGCCGTAACCCCTTGGGTCCTTCCGCAATCCTTCCTCTGCTCTGTTCTTGTTGTCCCAAGCCTTTAACATCCCTGCCAGTCATCACCTCCATCCTAGCCTTATCCCTTGCCATTGTAAAATACATACCCCTTTTTCCTATTTCCGTTATCGTCAACTGAACCTTCCTCTTCTTTTGTTTTGTTATCGTGAGCCCTAACCCTTCCCTTATCTTTTATTAATTGCCTCTTTTACCATCTTACCCTTACAAAGTCATCCATTTAAATTAGTTCTATGTTTGAGAGAGTTTCCGCCGCATTATGAGTTAAATGGTCTGATTGCTTACACTAAATCTTGGAAGTTATTCAATTATTTGTGGTTTGTTTATTTTGTTGATTGCAGATTTATTAACTTTAATATTAAGTTCAGCATCTTTTCATTAAATTTTAATTATTTTGTTGCATTAGTTTGCACTTTAGGCATTTAGGTTCACCCTATTAGCTGTCCTGCATATCATATTTTCTGGATAATGATTTGTAACTCATAACCGTTACACAAGAATCCTGTAACTGCCAATCAACATAAATGTTAACAACCAATCCAGTCGGAGAGAATTTGGGGATATGTTAACGACTAGTTTTTAGTAACAAGATATCGTTTTGGTTGCCATATAAAGACTCACAGGTGCATGCCTTAAATTTTGACCTCTCTTATATAAGCCATTTGAATAGTAAAGTAGTTCAACTTGTCTTTATTTTCTTCCAATAGTTAATTTCTGAGGACTAGTAAATGTTAAATTCTTAAATTTGAGTTCTCTAGCATGTTGTCGGTGGGCTTGTTGTACAGCCCATGACATGGACAAATGCATGGATAGAGGGGGGAGACTATAAGGACAATTCAATTGGCCAAAGGGGGCCCATCAAATGATTATGAATATTGATTTCTGAGCATCAAACTAAAATCATTGGATACATATTATATTTTTATACCAATCCATTGAGGTGGAGTTGGACTTGCTTCCATCTAGACTAGATTAGAATAGCTTTATTTTTTGTAATTTTTTTTTAATGAATGGATGCGACATAAGGTTAAAATCTTAGTGGATTGTAGCAATAAGGACACTTTACTGCTTACAATACCCCATTACTCATTTAAATTGTTTGTAAAGGAGTCTACTTACTGTCTAGTAGGAATTGCAATTCAAGGTGGCTTTGTGTGACTCATTTGTCAAGAGAGCTTCACCAACAATACGTGCCCTTGGGGGTCTCAAGGGACCCTAATAAGGGTTGGCAAATGGCAAGCGAGTTCAAGTGCCACTCTTTTCCTTGGATTCTAACTTATAGTGTTCAATTATAATCCGACACATGGTAGCTTGTGAATTAATGGTTTCTCTTATACTAAGTTGAATTACCATGGGGCACAACAAAATAATCCCAGCTCATGTACTCTTTTGGTGGGCGAACAGTCCAACAGTTGATGAATTCTACTTCACAATAATAGGAAGATACAAAATCGAATAATAAAAAACATCACTATAAACACTTAGTTGTCATCTCCATGGTAACTTTTTTGACACATTTATCTTCAAATTCCAAATCTCTAAAGAATCATTTGACCACGCTTGCATAGTTCGTATTTATACTGATAATTTTGATTGACCGTATTGGTTAAGGTGCTAGGCACAATTAAGGTGCCAGGGGGTTTTAACCAAAGGTCCATGGCACATATTGGCACAATTCTAGGTTTGCTAGGTTCACTTATTAGATACTTAAAAATGCATGTATATTGATTAACATATGTCCATATCATATAAATGTCAACAAAATATGCTGTTACCATCAAAAAATTTTGCTTTCCTTTTTTTGCTACATTTCAAATATATACCTTAGGTTATATTTCATTGTCCTTTTTTGAACAGTCTTTGATTCTATTTTCTTTTTCCTTTTTTTTTTCCATTTGATTTAGCTTTTTATTGTTAATGGCTTTTGAAGGGATGTTTCATAGATCAATGCCAAAGCTCATTCTCAATTATAAAAACTTGAATACATTATAGGAAGGAGTGCATGCCCAAGTTGTATCCACCCATGATCAATCTGGACTGAATTTAACTGCCTCACCCTCTTGAATTTGAATACAGCCTGGGGCAACTCTTTTCTATTGATCCTCATGCGTCGGTGTTGGTGATGCTCCTGCAGGGAGAAGGCTCAGAGTAGGAGATTGAGGCGGGAAGGAAGGGGCAAGAGATCCAGGTGGGAAGGAAGGGGATTTGGGAGAAAACAAAATCGAGATCTCCTCGGTTCCACTGAGAGTGAATGAAGTTATGATGAAGATGGACTCATAATCCGTGTGTCGATTTGGTGGATGGGTGTCCCAGCAAGGAATGGGAGGGTTTCTCTTCGTTGGTGGGGCTTGGGCCAAATGCATCCATGGGAGCCACCATTCAATTGGGACATGGGCCCTTTGGATCTGATAGTGTCATGGACCATGAGAAAATATAGGAATTCGGTCATGTTGAGTGGCACGGGTTGATGATGGATGGAGAATGTTTAAATGATTTGATTGGATCAAGTTATTTTGGAGGGGGCCAAGAAAGGCGAATAATTAAGAATGGAGCATGCAGATGCTATCTTTCAATGGCTTTCTAAGTGGTGTGGGTCTAAAAAGAAAAAGAGAAAAGGAGGTAGGACCAAGGGTTAGTGTTTTTGTTGCAGGGTTTGCGTTCTTGTAAGGAAATATTTCCAATAGGGAGGTTTGTATATATTTTTTTTAAAACTTTCTTTTATTTTATTCTAATAAAATTTCGGCACCTTTCGAAAAAGAAAAAAAACAATGGCAACCTAAAACAATGGCTTCATTGTTGCATGTTTCTCAGCTCTTATTCTGTTGAACAGCTATTAAATTGAATGCATTTTCTTGCAAGATATGAAATCTTTGATGTTTTTACAGGCTTACAGACCATTTATACCAACTTCATATGGACCTTTCTCTTTGCATGTCCAAGGAAAGAATTTGAATCCTGCTCGTTGGCCTCTGGATGCAATTTGATAGATTGTTCCATTTAACAACACATTGCAACAACAGTACAGGCTGCAATTAAGTGTAATCTTCAAAATGACGTTATATTTATGGAGTTGGACATCTCAAACCTGCGGTCGGTTCCGACAAGACACATACTTTTCCTCTGCAACTTAAGAGGCATATATGAGTAATCCTCAATGTACAAGATCCTTTTAATTGTCTTTGTAATGGATGTCGTCATTGTCATCACAATTGTTATGTTGGCTCCAATGAAGTTGGGTTCAGTGGCATACTTCATTGTGAGAGTATATTGTATCAGGTATCAGGTAACAGGTATATATGTATCATGTTCTCCATGTTCAGGTATATACCAAACGCTGTCATTGTCATCTCAATTGTTTAGTTGGCTGTGATGAAGTTAGGACTCTCCGGCGTACTTATGGCGAGTTTAAAAGGCCTAATTTTGTGGTGCTATAGGAGAGCAGAAACTGTATACTGTATGATACAAAGAAATGCTCTCATTATCATCACAGTTGTTCGGCCGGCAACAATGAAGTTGGAAGACTATGGCATACTTCACGGTAAGTGTACATGATCTAACTTTGTGTGTTGGAAGAGAATAGAGTGTGTCCTATTCTCCAGATTGAGTCTTCATATGGTCTTCAAATATATATATATATGTTGAATTATAAATATTTTTAATTAGATCTTTTTTTGAGTTCTCATGTTCTCACATTGAGTTTTCTACGATTTTTTACATGTAAATTAAATATGATCAATCTTTTCTTTTTTTTTTTTATTTACATTCTTTCATCTTTCAGTCACAGGTACCCTTTGATCTTCTTTTATTTTATATATATAACATTTATTTTTTTTATTTTTTTAAACCTTTCTCATTTATGCTTCTCTTTCACCTCTCCCTATTTCCTTTTTCACATATGCTTTATTCAGAAACAATGTATTATTTTGGAGTTTTTGGGTCAAAATTATCAAAAAGGTCTAGAATTGGGTCAGTGCACTTCAGAAACTTTTATTTGGGTCAGAAGGAATTGTACTTCTTTGTAAACTTAAGTTGTCCAGAGCATCTCTCACCTTTTTCTTAACCATGAGTACACACCAGAGGTCTGTTCACGTGTACGTCCAGGCATCTGTCGTAGCCATAGTGATGCGGTGTCCTTCAGGCCCATTACAAAAAGGCGCCCAACGAGAGCGAATCGTCGTCATACAACATTACAACCTGCTTATAATAAACAACATTCTTAAATATGCGGTCTATTTCTCTGAAATCTAATTTTGCTTTATTTATTATTTTTCTAAATCCTTTTTATTTATATTTTGACCATTTTTTATTTTTTAAATACTTATTTGATAGAATCTATCCATATTTATATTTTGAATTTAATTTTACTTTATCTTTATTTATATTTTAAATTTCCAATTATCTTATTATTTGAATTTTATTTATCTATCTATATTAAGTTTTGATTATAAATAAATCATGTGATATCTTTTATAGACGTAGATATTATTTTTTTTTTCACATGATACAGAGTCAAAAATAATTTTCTGCGAATTTGATTTCACCCAAAAGAGAGTGAAAGGCAAGACCAGAGTTATTGTTTTCCTCTTTCTACGCGGATCACAATTTTTCGGCGAAGAGAGGAGTTTCTGCAGTCAAATAAAAAAATAACCTCCCCTCCCTTAAACATTTATTTTTTTATTTATTATTTTGGAGTTGTGATTCAAAATGATCAAAAATGTCTAGAATGGGTGAGAAGGAATCGTACTTAGAGCAAGTGGTGTAGTGGCCATATGGCCAGCTAGCATTCAAATCTAATTCAACACATAAAAGAAATTCAAGATAATGTAGATAAAGTAGAAATCTAATTCAAATTTAAATAACGAGATCTTAACATTTGAAATCAAAGTAGACATTCTATATCTTTTATTCACTCATTACATTGAAAACATATTAGTGTAAACCATTTTTCTCTTATTAAAACAAGAGTCGAAGTAGAAGAGGATGAGCATCAGCTTCCCTCCATACATTATCAATTTTTAGGCGAGCTCCTCCGACTAACCATATGAGCCTATCATATGGAGGCAAGCTTTCTTTGATGATTGGAATGTTAAGAAAGTTAACACACCATTGATGGAGTGATGGGAAGGTCTGTTGGTCGAATATTTTGATGCCTACAAATTCTTCTAGCAGTGGAAGCCAATGAGGAACCTAGCCCAGTACCATATCCACCAAACTGATGCTCTCTCCTCCAAAGAATTTCTTCCCTTTGATCTCCTCCTCAAGAACTTTCATTGCTTCTACTGCCGATTCCGCCGCTTTCTTTTGTTCCTCTCCTTTTGAATTGTAAACATCTTTTAGGCTCTTAAAACACTGAAAAAAACACACATACACACTGCTTAGTGATAATTTTATAGAGGGCAAAGGCAAAGATGAAAGGTGGGGATGGAGTGTGTTTGTGTTAGGGTTGAAACTCAGGCGGGTTTCAATGAACCTAACTCAATTCATGTCAAAATTTATTGAGCCAGACCCGAATTGCTCAATCCGACTCAACCAGATTTAAACCTGCTGCCCCTACCTCTATGCCTTTTTTTATTTTGGGTCGGGTAAGTTAGTATGGTTGAATCAGGTTAGATTGGATCGGGTCGAGTTGTCACTCAAATTTTCAAGTCCAATCCAACCCAACCCGAATTTAATTCGGGTTTTTATTTCTTCAACTCAATTCAGTCCTAATTTGAAAAATATATAACTCAGCCCACAATTTTTCAGATCGGGCCATGCAGGTCAGGTGAAAACCCAGCCCAAGTTTCAGCCCTAGTGTTCACACCACTGTGTGTGTGCAAGTGGATGCAAATCCTGAAATCCATGTCCCAGCCAGACCTGGGTAGAAGTTTTCGAAGTTGGGCTTGGCATAGGCCCATTTCTATTTGGTCTGAAACCCAGGCCCATGACAGACATAAAGGCGAAAAATCAAATCAGACCTACTGACCTTCTCTTCTGTAAATTTAATGAAAAATCGAGCTCTTGCTCTCTCATAAGGATCTTCAGGCAAGAGGGGATTTTCCTTCCATGTCTCCTCAATGTATTCAAGAATGACGAGTGACTCCGCTACCGGCTTTCCTCGGTGCAGTAGCACCGGAACCTGCTTGTTGATGGGATTACTCTTCAGAAGCAATGGACTCTTGTTTTGGAGATCCTCTTCTATGTATTCATATTGGATCCCCTTGAGCTTGAGGGCCCACTGGACCCTGTAATAGAAAGGGCTTACGAATGTTCCGATCAACTTCACTTCTCCCATCTTAACAACAGTGAGTGACTAGGGAATTTTGAGTAGAAAGAAATCAAAGGCTCTAGTGTGGTGCTTCTGTCATTGTTCTTCCTCTCAATTTATAAGGTCAGAAGCTTTCATTTCTTGAGAAAGAAGATAGAGGATGGCTGTGCTACATAAATTAATTAAAGCAAAGTTGATGGTCAAACTTAGAGAAAAGAAAAGATGTGGCATTTTCTTATTGAATGACTTCAAAATCACATTCGTAATCAATGACGTAGGAAGGAACTTATGATTGTATAAGCATTTTATCTTGGGTAAGAGATGACAAGGTAAGACAAATGACATCATCACATACGCGGCTTGATCGCCAGTCCAAGTCCCAAAAAAATTATTTGACTCTCTAAAAATATATAATATTTCTTAAATTGGATTTTGTTAAAAAAAAATTACTTTTGAAGGCCGTGTTTATGCAATTTCTATTTATGCACTCATATTTTCATATAAATAAAATTTCAATTTTTTACCCTAATTTGAGTTAAATTCACTATTGAATAAAGTTTATGTCATACACTTCATTAAATCCTGGGAGAATGATCCTAACACGGCCATTTGTTTTCATCTTACATGGAAGAGTCTAAAATTTCCATTTTGCCCTTCTCGTATTCAGCCGAAAGGAACCCTTTCAGCTACCCTTCTCCGTCGCAAGTAGCAAGATAGGCCGATTCTCATTGCAATACCCCTCCTTTCTCTTGTTCCCACGTTGCCTACTGTACTTCGCTTGTGCCGGCATGGATTTGACCGAAAACCCTCAGATATAAGCCGCGTAACTCCTGTATTTCTTCAGGGGAAATGATACTTTACAAGGCTATTTATTTTTATTTTACACGGAAGAGTCCAAGATTCTCATTTTTGCCCCTTTTCTTTCTCAATTTCCATATTCACATATTTGCGTATCTTTCATTTAGAGAGAGGACAGATAGAGAGAGAGGGGGGACAGTCGCTTCTTGCAGCACAGTAACTTCTGTGTTGCTCGTCGTTGGTTGGGTGCCGTTGTCGGGCGTCCCCATGCTACTCGTGCCTCTTAATCCCTTCCCTGCAAACACACCTCCCAATCTGTCTAGTCGGATAGAGAAGATGGGAAAGCAGGTGAATAGCTATCTAGCGTGGGAAGTGGCTAATCTAGTTCGACTATGTGGGTATGGTGCAGGAATTTGGGAAATTTTATTTCCCCACCTTTCACTTCATACCATTTATCAAGTCACCCCATTCACATACATTTTTATCGTGAATCATCTTAGCATGTAATGGTGGAATGACACCAAGGATTGCACTGACTACCCCATACATCCCCATAGTCCATAAAAAATTAGAAATTCTCAAAATATAAGAAACTTTTTTTCCAAAACAAGGTTTTGCAATAGAACTGTTTCCTCAATATCTCGCATGGTGGATTTATCTTGGAATATAACACCTATTTCCAAATGTAGATCAGAAGGATAGAGAGAGGAAGGGCAGGTCTGACCTCTGGTCGCTTTTACAGATCAGAGCAGAGTGGCTAGGCGGATCGGACTTGAGTAGCAATTTTTTTTTTTTATGCAGATCTGAGCGAAACTCCATCGAGGCGCCAACAGCGTGTTTCAGCTTCAGTTTGGGTTCTTCCGATCGCATAGAGGAAGGAAAGAAGAGGAATAAGAGGGAGAAGAAGACAGTGCTTGAGTCGTCACTCGTTGGATTAACCAGAGGGATCCGAGAAAAGAATCAAATGATTTAGCAAAAAGAAGATGTTGGCGACGATTGAGCGAAGAAGATGAGGGTAAACAGAGAGGGTCTGTCGTTGAGATAATGGGAGAAATTTTTAGGGAATTTTGGTTCCATCACAATAAGGGGAGAGGAAGATGGAGAAAACACGGGAGGGATTTGGGGGCTAAGGTGTTGTCTGGCGATATTTGAGCAATACAGAGAGACCCTTTAGGGTTTTGGTGTAACTTAAAAGTCAGGCCGAGGTTTTACGGTAAGTTAGAAACAATTGGGCCTTTTTCGTACGGGGTCTAAGGCGGTCGCCTTCCTCCCCGTAGCGTTAGGGTGGTCCTGAGGGGGGTGTTACAGTATGCTATTAAGGAAGCAAGAGGCGTCCTCAACTTATTTACTATCAACCTCAAGAAGGTCTCAATTTATAATTTTTATCGTAAGTCTCAACTTGTGTTGTGCCAGCTTTGCATATATTAAAAAATGGTGGAATTTTTTCATTGCATCCAATATTAAAAAAAAAAAAATCAAATGTGAGACTACGTTGGGCCGAGTGAGGAAATTTTTTTCCTTCATCTGATTACCTTAAGTTAAAGATCATGATCTTTAATTTTAAAGAACTATATAACATAAACTGTCCATTTCACAACGTAAATCAGGGGGGTAGATAGTCCAAATTTGTACCTAATTTATAGAGTTTTCATAAAGTTAAATAATTAGTTCATATCCTGAAGATTAGTCAAGTGTTCTAAGAAACTGGATAACTTGAACATAAAAAAAGTCAAATAATTAATTAATTCTTTTCAGTGTGTCATGTGTCATATTTTAAATACTTTTTTTATTTAAAATACAAAATAGACAAACACACAAAACTTGCCCGGAACATCCACAAAACCCATACAGAGAAAAAAATTTACAAAGATGATGATTGGCATATTAATGTATATCATATTGTCCTTCCTATCAATGTATTGGATCCACAACTGAGCTGGTGACGAATTTGTTGAAGCTCACAAAAATCATTTTAATCGAAATAAGCAAAATATAATTTTGAAGCCTGCAAATTTTAAAAAATAAAATTATTTGAACCAAAAAAATATGAAAGAATATTAAAAATGTAGCTTGATTGATTCAACCAAGATAATTTTAAATAGACTACAAATTTACGAAAATACCTTTTTAATAAATGTATCACCACCCCATTTTCTTTCTTCTTCTTTTTTATGATAGACAACCTCAAGACCCCTACATCTCTCCGAGTACGAAAGTGTTGGAAAAAATTCTAGATACACAGAGCCCCCGCAAGCTACAAGTATCAAGTGACTATGAGACTCAAATCTGAAACCTCTGGTTCCTCTTCAAAATTGTTTGCCAATTGAGCTACCCATGTAAAGTTATCACTATCCCACTTGGTGTGCTTTGTACCTAAGTTACCTAAGTGTATGGGGTAATATCATGTACATCAATGATCATTTTACAAAAATTACACTTGTAAGTTTTGCAGTCTTGATGTAGTTTAACATGAAAAAAAAAAAAGTTTCAGCAAAAAATGGAGATTGGAAAATTTGGTGAAGGCACCAAAATTTTGAAATTTTAGAAAAAAAAACATCCAAGGCAAATTTCTCCAATTAAAGATAAAAAAAATCTCTATAAGAAATCAAAGTTGAAGATGAAGGAAAATCAATAAATTCAATCATCCAAAATTTAATTTAAATTTGATCTAATTTTAATTAACACAAATTTTATTAGAAAACCAAAGAAAATGTTACAAAGAATTTCCAAAGCTCCAGATCACACCTAGGACAATTTTCTCTCTAAAGAAAAAACTACAACAAAGGCTTCAAAGTTTGAATACTCTAAAATTTAAAATTGCAACACAAGAAAACTATAGCTGTAACAAATTAATTAAATTACAAAGCTAAATTTCAAAGAAATTCAAACATAAATAAAGCTTACCAAAAGTTGGAGAGAACCAAACTTTTCTTTAATTCAAATCAATGAAGATGTTTACAATGGCCAACCATGATCTTGCACTCCCAAGGGTTCCTTCTCTCCTAGTTTCTAAACTCAATTCATCTAATCATATGTTTTCATGTGAATTTATTATACAATTATCAAAATACAAAAATCAAAGAAAATCCTAGAGAAGGGGTTGCCTAATCCTTGCTGAAAGGGAGATAGAATTTTTAGTAGAAACTCAGTAAGCATGGACAACATCTCCCACTGTCAATGGATAAGAAATCTTGTAACAAGGTAGAGAGAAATCCAATCTCACAATTTTTCCTTTTGCTTCAATACTTCTTTTGGTCAAATTAACCCAAATTGAGAATTTTCACCCCTGTATTAGACTGAGAATGAGTTAATTCAATGGATCTATCTTTGAATATGAAGTGTGAGAAAATTTAACTTAAAAAATATTATATATAATTTTAAAAAGTAAAAAGTTCTTGATAAACTTAATAACAAATGGTGAGTTTATCTCGAAATAAATTTAAATTGGGCATAAATATCATTCATGAGACAATGAATGAGTACGAGGAAGTATAAGTCCTATTTCCTCTCCATTTAAGAAATTTTAATTTAATATTGTTTATATAAGAGGTTTGTACATATCCTAAGGATCAGTAAAGTAATCTAAGAGGCCCGAACACCTTAGTCTTCAAAAAAAATATTACTTATAAAAAATATAAAAAATACATAAACTTATATGACACGATGATCCTCCTCAGCCCCATAGCATGCAGAAGACCTATTATTGTAGATCAATAAGAACGGGAAAATACTACTTCAACAAAGTAATGGAAAGAATTCTTTAAGAGATGATTTTATAGTGTTGTCTTAGTGATAAAAGTAACTTCAAATAGTCTTTTCAGATCATATGGAGTCCATCTTTTAAAAATGTAAATTATTTATTAATTGTCTTTTAGATTTTGTGCAACTATTAGACCCACGGTTAAATAAATCAAATGAAAAGTACTTGATTATAAAATCTCTAAAGTTTATCACACCCCCTCATTCAATCCATCCAACCGTGGGTCTAATAGTTTTACAAGGTCTAAAAATATACATATTTACATCTTTGATTCTTTGCATTTAGAAATTAATGAACTATTTAGAATTTTAAAAGATTGACCCCACATTAATTAAATTGAGTCATTTGGAGGCATTCTTACTGTTAAGATGGCAGAATGAGATCATTTCTCATTTTATAATAGAGAGATGCTACATGATCTAAAAATGGGTTGGGTTTGATAGGGTTAAGATTAGGTCTAATTTGAGATCGATTATCAAATCTCGACCCCTTATTTGTTTATTAATTTGATTAATTTGCTAAGAAATCAAATTTGAATTTGAATTAGGTCTAATTTAGATTTGAGCTACCCATTTACCTATATAGACATTTAGCTTGATTTTAGAAATAATCAGTTTGAGCCTACTCAAGCCCATCTACCCATTTAATTAAATGGGTTGGCTCCTTTACCCAACACAAGCCTCTTTAAAAAACCACTTCACTATTTTGGCATTTAGCTCATTTTAAAAAGTTCAAAAATATATTATAAAATAAATACAAATCTAAAAAATTATAAAAATGTATCAAAATGATGAATTCTTACACCCTCTATATTACACAAAATAAAAACACAATGTGCAAAGTTTTTTGAGAATTCTCTTGATTAAAAGTATAAAACTTCGTTGTTGAGTTACACTAAGAAGAACTTTTTTTTTAGTGAAAATTAATATCAAAACCACTCCTTAAATGGATTTCAATCTCATTTCATTGGATGTGTCGCTGTAGATTTAGCAATGGTTAGGTTGATTCGTTCTATCCATTTATAAATGGGTTCAGGTCGGATTTAAAATCTTAGACATGTATCTTAGTTGGGTTCAGATTAGGTACAAGGGTGATAAATGGTATAAGTCAGGTTTTGCAAGGTGTGCCTTAGGGTGTTCCTTGGTGGAGTTTGATCTGAGCTCTGCTCTCTAGAGATCTGAGCCCGTGTTCTATAGAAGCCTGCGCTCGTATAAAACCTGTTGGGCTTTTGAAGGTATAAGCTTGAACCCACATTTAAAATCCTAAAAAGCCCAAACCGTCCGTTTATAGCCCATTTATTTTTTAACCTAATTTTTTTATTTTTAAAACACATTAGAGAGAGAGAGTCAATGGCAATCACCAATCGTGGCTATAGTAGTTGTAGATGTGAAGAGAAGAGAGAGAGAAAACACCTCATTGAATTGTTGTCCATCATTCTTCACTGATATAGAAAGAGAAAAAAAAGGATAAGAACTAAAGACAGGATTTTCTTCTTTTGTTTCTTCAGAAAAAAAGGAAATGGGGATTTAGGGTTTTGGTTAATTTATATAATAATATATAATATATAGTGCATAATATATATAAAATACAAAAAAATAGTAGGGTATATATGAGGAGAGAGAGAAAACACCTCATTGAATTGTTGTCCATCATTCTTCACTGATATAGAAAGAGAAAAAAAAGGATAAGAACTAAAGACAGGATTTTCTTCTTTTGTTTCTTCAGAAAAAAAAGGAAATGGGGATTTAGGGTTTTGGTTAATTTATATAATAATATATAATATATAGTGCATAATTTATATAATAATATATAATATATAGTGCATAATATATAAAATTCAAAAAAATAGTAGGGTATATACTTCATAGATTGAACAGGCCAAAAGCCTCCGACGGGTTCCAATGGGCTTTAAATGAAATTTGAGCCTGACCGTTTCGCTAAACGGGCTAAAACTATCTCGAGCCAAACTGACGGGCCTTTTCACAAGTTCAAACCCTTCCATTTAAGCAATGTTGGGGCAGGTCAATGGTTGGATTAGGGCTGATGCCTTGAAAATATATCCTTTCATGCACTCATGCTAAACAAGATATTATTTCGACAAGTGGGCCTTATCATATTGAATCCAAAATAGTATATTCAAGGTCAAAAAATATTCTTAGCTATCAGATTTAGATTACTCTTAGTAATTTGGTGATTAATTTAACTGTATTTTGATTGATTGACTAACAATCACTTTTTTATTTCAATTTTTTATTCTAAAAAATATTTTTAAAATTTAAATTGAATACAGTGAGAGAGGTAGTGAAGTGTCCATAAGCCAAACTCCTGTGTATTCCACTGTTTGCAAATGAGGCAGTTCATCGACCGCTGACTCGGAAAAGATGTGATACCACAGTAGGGCTGTCAAGCCCAATATGACAACCAGGAGATCATTGCTAATGGGCCACCAATTTCCTACTTGTTCATAACTTAATTTTTGTCCATCGATGAGGGCCCTTCTCTCACCCCAGGAGTGTTGGCCTAACAGTCAAGGTGCTGGCCTCAAGAAGCTAGGTCTTATGGTCAATTCCTTGTCAACACCTCTGGGGTACTCTCCATGGGATTATTTCTCATCGATTAACCCGGTGTATGTGTGCAGGGAGGTGTGCACATGCCCCGTTAGTCGGGTGTAACGCTTGAACACCTTCGATCATAAAAAAATAAAATAACAGGCCTCTTGTCTTTCTTTTATTTTTAATGGCCCCCTATATCAAATCATTTTGTAATAGACCTTGTATAAAAAACAAAAATGTACATTAGACTGTATACCAGATCAATTCCCTCAACCTGTTTTTTTACTTGCATACATATAACATAATATGATCTTTCAAAATGAAAATAGTCACTCGTACTTGTTAAAAAACCCTGACTTGATAACATTTTTTAAATAAAACTCAATCACAAAAGTTTGTTATTAAGAAAAGGGCGTATCAAGTGTCATTATTTTTACAAATTAAAATACTTAGACTTTTTATCACTTCATAATACTTTACACAACCACCCAAGTGCAGCCAATCTGCATATGGAACTCTGATTGATAAGATTATCACTGCATTAAATGTTTGGTGGTACGAATTAAATGGCTAAAATCAGATGGCTAGAGTTGTCCAATCTAATTTAAAGATCATGCTCAAGTAACAAAATTTCAAGCCGCCATGAAACTAATCCAATTCTTCCATACTTCGTTACTTTGTCTTCCTTTACAAATCTTAGAAAGTCAAGAAATCCATGCTGGTGAACTTTCTTCTTTCCTGTTTCAATATTTTTATATATAACATTGCATTTGGACGAGGTTGACTTTGCAATTGTCATCTATCAGGAAAACTGGAATATTTTAAGCAAAAATAGCTTGACCACCCTTCTGTAATTAAGCAAAATTGTGTGCCTGTGTCACCAGAAAACCATGTTACTTCTCAAAACCAAGAAAAAATTTCCCTTGTTTCTTATAAATTGTGAAGTAGGGGATTCTACCCTTGCCTGTATCACAAAATTTATTATCTTTAAGATGGGAGATGTGAAGATGCTCGGAGCATTCCCAAGCATTTTTTCATTCAGAGTTGAATGGGCCCTGAAGCTCAAAGGGATCCAATATGAGTTCATTGAAGAGAATCTCCGAAATAAGAGTCCCCTGCTTCTGAAGTCTAATCCTGTCTCTAAGAAGATTCCAGTGCTATTGCATGGTGGGAAACCAATCACAGAATCGCTAGTCATTCTCGAATACATTTAGGAGACTTGGAAGGAAAATCTCCTCTTGCCTGAGGATCCTCATGAGAAGGCGAATGCACGATTTTGGGCCAAATTTGATGATTGATCCTAATTTAATCTTTACTAATGCAAGTCCGGCCTGAGCCGTAATTTCAAGCCAATTAATAATGGGTCAGGATCAGCTCATCATGACCCAATCTATAGCACTGTTATGATCAAGGTGTTCAGGTCTTTTAGAGCACTCGACTAATCTTCGGGGCATGTGCAAGCCTTTCTACCCACACACAGGATAACTCTTTAGGGAGTGGTACTTTGTGGTGGAGTAAAAACCAAACTCAGGACTCCTGTTTCTTAAAATGGGTTCCTGGCCGTATCTTAAACCCCTTTTGGTTAGCACTCTAGCTTATGTTGGCCTTGAAAATCAACGAAGATGGGTTCCATTTCAGATATGGGCTTGAATATTCAGAAATCTGACCACAACTTGGACAGAAAAAATGGCATGGAAGGTCTTATATATTCACTGATTTTCTTCTTTTTATTCTTTTTGTTTGTGTTGATTCAGTATTCGATGGGTATAAGAAGAGTTTTCTATTCAGCAGGAAAAGAGCAAGAAGAAGGTGTGGAATCAGCTTTAGAAGTGATGAAAATTCTGGAAGAAGAGATCAAAGGCAAGAAATTATTTGGAGGAGAGAGCATTGGATTGGTGGACTTGGTTGCAGGCTGGATCCCTCACTGGCTCCCAGCAGTGGAAGAAATCATGGGCAGAAAGATAATGGATTCCCAGGGTTTCCCATCACTCAATGAATGGGCCCACAACTTTCTCAATTCTCCAATCATCAAAGAGAAGTTGCCCCCATTTGATAAGATGCTTGCTTTCTACAACAATGTCCAGAAGGGCTTACCCAAATGATGTAATACTAGCACAATAGTGGAATCTAAATGATTTATAAGACTTAAAATAAAGTGAATTTCTTTCTCAACTTTTTAAACTTTTAGCTATTATCATTTATATTGTGATACAAGCGTTATATGTGTTGGAATATATTTAGATTATCCTAATTATAATGTAATTAGGATTCTAGTTTGAGTTTATCTCTATTAAGAGATCTATTTCGATTAGAAGTGTAATAGCCCTAAGGTCGGCTAAGGCTATATATAGTTGTGTAATACTCTTTAATGAATACAATATTCTCTTTTCTAACATGGTATCAGAGCAGGTTACGACTCTAGTTTGAGAGTCGATTTCACGTGGGTTCTTTCTCTCCCTCTGCCCGGAGAAATCTGGCAGAGGGAGAGGAGGTTACACACTTTCGCACGTTTTTGATCGGGTTGCAGGTTTGTTTACCATCGTCCACTACCTCAGATCACTTTGCCGTTGAGAGAAAAGAAATAAGGTCTGCTGCCTCTGTTCCGATCTGACAATCACGAGGCATGTTGCATCCTGCTGCATTAGATCTGTGGTATTCAATCCTCTTGGTTGCATTAAGGAGGTCGGTTCTTTCATCCCAGTTTCTACTCTCTTGAGCGATTTCGCCGCAGCGTTGGGCTTATTTCTGCCAAAACTGAGCACTGTACTCAGTACTGCTCATCGCCTCTGCCTTTCCTTGTGTTGTAGTTTTGCTCTGCCGCAGACAATCCACATCTTGTTCTCAAATCCATATATCTATAGACTACTTCTGCAGATCTGGTTATAGTCTGTCCCAGTCGACTTCTCTTTCCATTGTCTTCATCAGATCTTGCTTCAGAAAGATACTCCGTCTTCTGCCAGCCCTTCAGCCTCGCCTTCAGCCTCAGTTCTGCTCATCATCATCCCAGATCTTGCTGCTTGTAGTCGTTCTCAAGATTTTGGTTTCTCTTGAAACCCCTTTGCTGTTCTCGGTGGTTGCTATCCGAATAAGATCTGGGTTGCTGCCCCTCTTTGTACCCAGGATTTTGCAGAAACCTCATCTCAGTGCTAGCGGCCTGTCGCACCTCTAGACCGTGTCCGGCGTTCCTCTATCTGCAGCAAGGTGTCCGTCGGGCCATCTCTTCAGTGTCTGTTGGACCAGCCAACACTTGGTGCCTCTGTTTCTGAGGCCACAGAGAGCATCAACATCGTCTTCTTAGACCTTTTTTTTTTTCAGATCTAGTTTACAACGCAGCAGTCTTCTTGTTTCAGATCTGGAAACTCAACATCGTTTCTCCATCAACGTCGTCCGTCAAATTTTCCAATCCCATACACCCTTATCCGTATCACATGAACGAGTGTGCTATTGGCTTCTCAAAAATCATATTTTCTATGAATGATATTGCCACCGTCCGCTGCTGCATCAAAACCACTGCATATCAGTGGTGGTCTTTCATCCCGACTGTGAACAGTGTTTCACTGTCGTGTTTTAAAAAAATAAAAAAATTCATCTTATTTTGCTGCACCGTTTCAATTGTTGGAAAGCCAAATGTTGGTAAAAGGGGATCTATTTCATCTTACTTCCTTCCACCGTGCAGCCCATATCACTCTGATTGTTGCCTTTTCGGATCTCAAAATGTGCCCTCTCTTCTCAGTTCTACAGATCTAGATCTGCTATTTGATACCAATGGATCTGTTCTTGATCTGCTTTCAGTCCGGGCAGATCCCTTGCTCGCTTGCATCTGCTGTTGTGCCTGCTCCTCTCCGACGATCTATGCGATCACATTGCCTGTATAGAAGCTGCAGAGTCCATTGGTTTTGTCCATCAACGGAGCCTTGGTCCTACGAAATGAGGAGCTTTTAGAGATAATGATCGTATATCTATGATCTGGCGTCCTTGCAGTGATGTTTACAATTGCCTTCACATTGGCCCTCTTTGGTTGTTTCATTGCTGATGTTAATGTTGAAGAGAATTGGATGTTAAAGCTAGTGAATTGAATCCGCAAGGTGCAAAGCCAACTGAAAATGTATGGATATGGATGTTGAAGGGCTGACTGAAGTTGTTGAACCTACTTATTGCTGGTTGCAGAGAACAACTATCTAAGACAGAACTTTGCTCGATTCATTGCACCGATATGATTTGCTAGTGATTGATGCATGTCTAATAACCAAGTTTGATCCATTCAAGAGAGTCTTTTATGAGTATACATGGAAAATTCCAATTCATGGGAGGAGATGGATCATGGGTGTTATATCTCCATTGGAAGATCTAACTGCAGCTGTACCAAATCAAGTTATCCAATACAAAGATAACTTCTCTATTTTTTGTTGAGCACACCATTATCCTGGCGATCTGTAACTTGGTGTTTTGTTGTTTATTCTCGCCACGATTTGTGAGATCTGTGCCAAGAAGAAAGGAGGAGAGTTGAAGAAAGGAGCACAAATTTCCCTTGTCCTCCTACTTTTGTCGATTTTGTTGACGCTCTGAAAAAAGGGACACAACTTGCCCTTCTCCTCCTACTCAGCTGCCTTTCGAGCAACCTTGTTTTGTCGCTTCTCGAAAATAAGACGGCATATTTTGGACACATGTCCATTTATTGTGGAATTCATCCACTCCTTTTATCTAAGGGACTGATTTGTCCCCAACCATTTGCTGGACTTTTATGGTTACAGCGTCATTTGCTGGCCTTTTGTGGTTACAGGCTCATTTGCTGGCCTTTTATGGTTACAGCGTCATTTGCTGGTCTTTCATGGCTACAACCCCATTTGCTGGCCTTTCATGGTTATAGCTCTATTTGCTGGCCTTTCATGGCTACAGCCTTATTTGCTTGCCTTTCATGGCTATAGCCCCATTTGGTGGCCTTTTATGGCTACAACCCTATTTGCTGGTCTTTGTGACTTCAGTCCCTTGTTTTTCAGGTCATTCGTCGCCTGTCATTTTGCAGTCTGTCAACGCTGCCACATAAACACATATTTGCAGCCAGTCAATGTTGCCACATAAACACATATTTGCAGCCAGTCAATGCTGCCACTTCAACAAGTTTTTGCAGCCAATCAGTGTGTTGCTTCAACAAATCTTCGTGACCAGTTGGTGTGCTACTTTTGCAGTTCACCTGCCGTTTCTCCACTTTCCAAGTTTTGCATTCATTTACGCTTCAGCTTGCGGGGGCGTGTTGGAATATATTTAGATTATCTTAATTATAATGTAATTAGGATTCTAGTTTGAGTTTATCTCTATTAAGAGATCTATTTCAATTAGAAGTGTAATAGCCCTAAGGTCGGCTAAGGCTATATATAGTTGTGTAATACTCTTTAATGAATACAATATTCTCTTTTCTAACAATATGCACTAATTGATTAGAGGTTTGGTTTCTCTTTTATTTGGAATGGGGAGAAAAGAGAAGAATCCAAATAGAAGAATGAAGGGGTTCCTATTCCTATTTGGTATTCTCACTTTCTCCATTTTATCCTCTCAACTTCTTTCTTTTCCCTTTGGCTTTTTTTTTTTTCCTCTTTATATCTTTTCACTTTGATCATTCAATAAGAAATATTGGAATTTCTCACACAAAAATCCCCTACCCGGAGAATCCCTTGAAAAGCTTTCTCTTCATCCAAATACGACATGAAAATTTCAACTTTGAAGTTATAATTTTTCCTCAAGTTGTAATTGTCGATTCCTTTCTTTTCTCTTTTCATTTCATCTTTCTTTCTTACGGAAAATGCTATATTCACTTCATGCAATTCCCTTTTACATCCTTTGCCAATGTGATAAGTCATTTAATTAGTATTTTAATTAACTCTTAAAAAGTCAATCCATTATAATTTGTCACATGAGTTTGAGGGTATAAATTTAAGGGTAAGTCTAGCATCTTCCTTTTCTTTATTTGAGTTACTATATTGAAAATTGTGTGGGAATACAAGTTATGTAATAATAGTGATGGTTAGACCCTTAACTTTCATTTACCCCATTAATAATTTCACATGGAGCATCTTATACTTATATACTATTTTGTTTTAATGTGCTAATGCATATTTCTGTTCATCTAGGACATCGGTATATGACTGATTTTAGAACTATTAATTTTGAGTGATGAGATGTCACATTTTAAAAATATATCCTTTTATTTCCTCACACTTAAATGGTAGAGAAATCATAAGAAAACACATAAAAGATAAATATAAAACTCACTGAGAGAACCAAATTCAACATTAATTATATGAAAAATGTATCCATGGATCTTTGTTTATATTGTAGGAATTACAAAACTCGACAAAAGTAAGTCTTCTCATCACTTTAAGGCACCTTGTTACAAAATCAGTCATAATTTTGTTTATACATGTTAAAATTGTATAAACTTGGACTTGTTCAAGAGGTCACTGAATAAAATTTCTAATGAATCTAATTTTATAAAAATCAACATCAGTTTGTATATGAAATATCCCTACAAAGTTATACCTTATTTCAACTAATCTTATGGTGCCTTGTTTCCTATCCTAACTGAAAAACAAAACTGAAAATGAAAGTCATAGAGTTGGCTACAAGGATGGGGTGATTCCTCTAGGGTAGTCTGCCAAGAACTTTCCTTCCTTATCTATTTTGCACTTATTAAAATTCTATAAAACCTAACTCAAAGTCTTCAAATTTGCATTCATTATTCTCTCCTCTTAAAGAAAAAATTACCTCGAGTTTCTACCAATTCTTCAAAGTTCATTTGCAAGACAATAAAACATTGAACATTGTATCGCCTTTTCTTTTGAATAGTCACAACCACACTAGAAGAAATGACAAAGCTTGGAATCTTGTTACCGTAAGACTAAACTGTTTATCTACCTTATGTGGCCCACACATTATGAGTTCAAAACTGAAGGGATTCATATTCATTGTGTTTGTAACGGTTGGAAGAAAGATGAGGGTTAGTTACTACTGGTTTGATGGAAGCAGTTTCATGTTATTAATGGTTGCCAATGGGTCTTCCTATCTGCTCTTTAAGCTTCTGTAATACACAAAAATCAGTCCATCATCTCAAGCACTGGGAAGAGAGATTAAGGAGGAGAAAGAGAGAGAAATCCAGAGGCAATTGTAGGCTCCTCTCTTGTTCGTGTATTTCAGAGAAATCAACACATCAATCTTGAATCTGTGCTTGGAAGAGAATCAAAGAAGTGCAACCAAGGACAGCTGAGACATACACTTGATAAGTGATGGATTCAGGTATGTGTTTAACATATTATGATGTCTTATTTCCGCCTAATGTTCATTGATTTGTAAAACACTATTTGATTCAGATCTTGTGGATTAACAACAGTAGACTGAAATCATGTTTCATTGGGTATAATACGTTGTAAATCTGAGAATGTTAAATTGTATGATTCAAACACTCAATCTCATTAAGAAAATAATCTATCAATTGGTATCAGAACAAGGTTTGAAACTGAATCACTTGGTGTTTTTTTTATCAAGGCTATGTGATGAAGAAATGAAATTTAAGAAAATGAAAATAACTTAGATCTTAAATTTAGCCAGCAATATGATCGAATCTACTTGCTGTTTCGGAGTGTAACTATCTGATTTTAAACCCAGTCGAGAGTCTACAAAATCGTTGTTTTTCCAGTCAGCAATTGGGTGGGTTTTTGGCCATCAATACGGGGTTAAAAACCATACAGATTTTCGGCCAAACTATATTGTTCACACAGCAGTTTTCAGCCAGCAAAGGGGACTGACTAGGGTTGAACAGATAGCTATTTGGTTATCCAAATCCCATGGAGCGTAGGTTAAGTCAAATAGACTTAGCCTCAAGTTTATGCGCATGACAATGGCCAACAATATGAAGTCTTCCTTACCTACTTCTGAAAATGCCAAAAAATTCCTCAAAAGTGTAGAAGATAAGTTCAAGACTGCTGACAAGTCCCTAACCGGAATAGTTATGGCCAGACTTACTACCATAAAGTTCAATAGGAGCCGTGGCATGTATGACCATGTGATTGAGATGACCAACATCGCTGCTCAATTGAAGAAATTAAATATGACTGTGGATGACTCTTTTCTGGTTAAATTTATTTTGAACTCGTTACATCCTCAGTATGGACCATTCCAAATTAACTATAACACCATGAAAGATAAATGGCAAGTTAGTGAATTGTCAAGCATGTTAATCCAAGAGGAGACCAGACTCAAACAAATGAGTCACCACTCAGTCCACTTCACTAGTCAAGAGCCTATAAAGAAAAGGGGATTTAAACCCAAAAAGTTCAAGAAAGTCAAAGCTAAGTCTTATGAGCCTAATACAAGTTCCCAGGCTAATGAAAAGGGGAAAGCTGGTGGTGTGAGGTGTCACTTCTGCAAGAAGTAAGGGCACTTCCAGAAATACTACCATAAGCGAAAGACATGGTTCAAAAAGAAAGGTATACATTACATTTCAGTACGTTTCGAATCTAATTTAACTAAAGTTTCCTCTAACACTTGGTGGCTTAATTATGGGACAACAACTCCCGTTTGTAATACAATACAGGGATTCTTTACAATCCAGAACACCGACCCAACTGAAGTCTCTCTCTACATGGGTAATCGGAAAAGGGTGCCAGTTAAAGCCATAGGAACCTATCGTCTCTTTCTCGACACTGGCTATCATTTGGATTTGCTTAATTGTCTTTTTGTTCCCACTATTTCTAGAAACTTAATTTTCATTTCTAAATTAGACATTGATGGTTTTCATTGAAAGTTTGGACAAAATACTTTCAGTTTATTGAAGTCCTCTTTATTAGATCTGGGTTGATGATTGATGGTCTTTATCGTTTGAAACTTGATGGTGCCTTTGCAAATTCTATCCTAACTGTGCATCATAATGTTGTCATTAAATGTGGGTTAATAAATGAAAATTCCTCAATTCTGTGCATAAGAGATTGGAACATATATCTGGTAATAGAATTGAACAATTAATAAAGGAAGAGATTCTACTGAGTCTTGACTTTACTAAGTTAGGTGTGTGTGTGTGGAATGTATTAAGGGTAAGCAAACCAAACATATTAAGAAAGGTGTCACTAGAAGTAAATGACTAATTGAATTGATCCACACTGACATATGTGGCCCATTTGATGTTCCATCTTTTGGTGGAGAATCTTATTTTATCACCTTTACAGATGATTTTTCACGTTATGGTTATATTTATCAATTGCACGATAAATCTCAAGCGGTTAATTCCGTAGAGATATTTATCACTAAAATAGAAAGACAATTAGATAGGAAAGTGAAGGTAATAAGATCTGATAGGAGTGATGAATATTATGGAAGATATGGTGAAACGGATCAACAGCCCAGGCCGTTAGCTAGATTACTAGAAAGTCGTCGTATTATAGCACAATACACAATGCCTGGTACACCTCAGCAGAATGGTGCTACTGAAAGGCGTAACCGTACTCTTATGGATATGGTTAGGAGTATGCTAGCATTATACCTATTATGTTGTGGATGTATACATTAAGGACCGCAATGTATATATTAAACAGGGTTCCTAGTAAGTCAGTTCCTAAGACACCTTTTGAACTGTGAATAAGAAGAAAATCCAGTTTAAGACACATGCATGTATTGAGTTGTCCAGCGGAAGTAAGGATATATAATCCATATGAAAAGAAGTTTAATGAGATGACAATTAGTGGTTACTTCATCAGTTATCTTGAGAAGTCCAAAGGGTATATATTTTATTGCCCGAACCATAGACTAAGAATTGTAGAGACCGGAAACACAAGATTCATAAAGAATTGTGAGGTTAGGTGGAGTAATATAGTGAGAAGTGTAAATTTACAAGAAGTGAGGGTACAAGTCTCTATACTTGTAACCTCAAAGAATGTTGTCGTTCTTCCTAATATCATTGAACAACATAATGAAACAGAACACTTAAATGATCAATCACTCCCTAAGAAAACTATCATGACTGATGACCCGATTGTAGAGCAACCACAAAAAAATAGCCTTAAGAAAGTCTCACAGACAAATGAGACCTGCTATTTCAAATGATTATGTGGTTTACATACAAGAATTAGATTATGATTTAGAGATTGTTAATGATTCGGTCACTTACGAAGAAGCCATAAAATGTGAAAATTCTGATAAATAGAAAGATATCATGAAAAATGAGTTAAACTCCATGGACCATAATGAAATCTGGGATTTAGTAGAATTGCCCCAAGGATACAAGAAAATCGGATGTAAATGGATTTTTAAGACTAAAGGAGACTCAAAAGGCAATATCGAACAGTATAAATTCAGACTTGTGGCCAAGGGTTTCACTCAAAATGATGGCATTGATTATAAAGAGATCTTCTCTCCTGTATCCAGGAACGATTCTTTCAAAATCGTTATGGCTCTGGTGGCTCATTATGATTTGGAGTTACAATAGATGGATGTCAAAAGTACGTTTTTGAATGGTAATCTAGATGAGGATGTGTGTATGGATCAACCTAAAGGTTTCTCCATAGAGGGAAATGCACACATGACATGCAAACTTAAGAAATCGATTTATGTTCTTAAGTAAGCCTCCCGGCAATGGTATTTTAAGTTCAATAATACTGTTACTTCCTTCGGTTTTAAGAAAAACACCGTTTATCGGTGTATATACCTGAAGGTTAGTGGGAGCAAATATATCTTCTTGATATTGTACGTTAACGATATCTTGCTTGCCACTAATAATCTTAGTATGATGTTTGAAACCAAGAAGTTTCTCTCCATTCAGTTTGACATGAAAGATATGGGAGAGGTAGCCTATGTAATTGGAATAGAAATATTCTGTGATAGAACACGTAGGATTTTGAGACTGTCTAAAAAAGGTTATATAGAAAGAATATTAGAGAGATTTGGAATACAAAAATGTTCTCCTCAGGATGCTCCTATTCAAAGTGGAGATAAACTTAGTCTCATGCAATGTCTGCATAATGAACTAGAAAGAAAACATATGGAGGAAATGTTTTATGCTTCAGCGGTAGGTAATCTCATGTATGCACAGACATGCACCAGACCGGACATCAGCTTTGCCGTCGGTATGCTGGGCAGATATCAAAGTAATCGTGGATTAGATCATTGGAAAGTTGCAAAGAAAGTTATGTGGTACTTACAAGGTACCAAAGACTTCATGCTCACATATAAAAGATTTGAGAATCTCGAGGTTATTGGCTATTTGGATTTAGACTTTGGTGGATGCGTTGACAGCAGGAAGTCTATGTTTGCCTACTTCTTTTTTATGGCTAACGGAGCAATTTCTTGGAAAAGCACCAAACAGAATATTACTACGACATCCACTATGGAAGCATAATTTGTGGCGTGCTATGAGGCCATTGTTCAAGGGATGTGGCTGCGAAACTTTATCTCAGGACTTGGGATTGTCGATAGCATTGCCAGGCCACTGAAAATTTATTATGATAACACCGAGCAGTTTTCTTCTCAAAAAATGACAAGTACTCTACTGGATCGAAACACATGGAACTGAAGTACTTTGTCATAAAAGAAGAGGTTCAGAAACAGACGATATCTATTAAGCATATCAGCACTTAGCTCATAATAGCAGATCCGTTAACAAAAAGGTTACCTATTAAGACCTTCAAAGAACATGCCAATAGAATGGGTCTTGAACGTAACTTATCTTGATGTATTTGACATTATTGATGTATTTTTGGACTGCTTTATGTATTTATATGATGTTTGACACTTGAGTACTCTTGATAGTGTTTCTGATATTTTATTCTTGTTTATCTTATTTTATTTATACACATTATGTGTGATTGTTTATCACTAACATGAATGGTCTTTGTATTAAGATACTTATGTGGACCATTATGAAAATTCTCACTTAAGAGTTATGTTAAATGAGTCACTTGTGTCGTAGTGATGGAAGGGACCATGTCGGACAAGATGATATGCAACTGTCATTGCTCGCATTTGTGGTTCGTTTAGTATTAACATAATGAAGATAACCGTATTATGATTATTTGAATGTGAATTATGCGCGCACCTTATGTTAACCCTGTTTTGGATTCAATGATGATGGTGATGTGGGCCAAGTGGGAGAATGTAAGACTAAATTGTTTATCTACCTTATATGGCGCACACATTATGAGTTCAAAACTTAAGGGACTCATATTCATTGTGTTTGTAACGGTTGGGAGAAAGATGCAGGTCAGTTACTACTGCTTTGATGGGAAGTAGTTTGATGTTATTAATGGCTGTCAATGGGTCCTCTCTCTGCTCTTTAAGTTTTCTCTAACACACAAAAAACAGTCCATCATCTGAAGCACTGCGAAGAGAGATTAAGGAGGAAAAAGAGAGAGAAATCCAGAGGCAATTGTAGGCTCCTCTCTTGTTCGTGTATTTCAGAGAAATCAACACATCAGTCTTGAATCTGTACTTGGAAGAGAATCAAAGAGTGCACCAAGGACAGTTGAGACATACGCTTGATAAACGATGGATTCGGATATGTGTTTAACGTATTATGATGTCTTATTTCCGCCTAATGTTCATTGATTTGTAAAACACTATTTGATTCAAATGTCCAAACACTCAATCCCATTAAGAAAATAATCTGTGAGTCACTTTTAGTGAATATAGATGAAGAATGAAACCTTCATCATTTGGTACCATACTTGACATCTACATTGACATCAAGTGAAGCAGAGAATGAAAGAAACTCTTGGAGGAAGAAAATTCAAAGGTGAGTTTTTTTTTTTTTTAAGTAGGAGAGTTTGATGTAGGCACATCATTAAAAATAAAGATGTTGCTTAAATTTTGTGAAAATTTTCATGGGTCAAAACAAACTAACTTTAGTAAGTTATCTAGATAAAAATTATATTTTTAGTAACCAAGTCTATATATGTAATACCTAGCGCAGCTCAGTAAAGAGGGGGCAACCGTCTTTCATCACGAGGTTTTTTGGGCCTGGCCAAGTGGGTCAGGCGCCCAAAGCAAAACTATGTAGGCCTGTGGGCCCAAAGCGGGCAACATCGTGATGAAGGTCGGGTTGGGTCGTCAGAAGTAGTATCAGAACACGGTTCCACACTTGAACTGTGGGGGCTCTCTACTTGTATGATTTGTCTGACTGTGTGTATGGACCCCTTTCAGTGTGATATGATAGAGTTGGGGACGGCTCTGGTCTAAAGGAGTGGATTGTAATAGCCAGCACAGTTGTGTGATGAGGGGATTTAAAGAGGGGGCAACTCTCTTCCATCACGAGGCATTGTGGGCCTGGCCAGGTGGGCCAGACTCAGAGCAAAACAGTGCGGACCCGGGGGTCCAAAGCGGACAATATCGTGACGGAAGTCGGATCGGGTCGTCACCATATACTAGAGGTACAAATCCATTTTCACAAATTTATGTTTAGAAAACTCAATTTACACGACCCATATTCTAGAAGGTTTCCCATATCCAAATTTGTGCAATTCCTTGCTTAACAAGGATAGACCAAGTCAACAAGACGGGAGATTTTTAAGCAATGAAGGAAAGGAAATAGAAAATTCCGATGTTGAAAGAAATAATAGCAGAGTGCTTGGATGTCCATAAGGATTTTCCATTGGTTTTTATTTGATTTTGATATTTACATAAATAAGACATGTACTTTTTGGTTTTTCTTTTTTCTTCAAAACTTCACCACTTATGTATGAATTCCACCTTTGATGATCTCCACATGTAGAAGCACCCCAAAAGTATAGCACAAACCCCTACTGAGAGTGTAAACTCAATAGGCTTGATCTCAACCATCCATCCAATGACAATACAATTGAAAAAAAAAACAGCATTCAAAATTGACAGTCAAGATCAATCACCAAATCCTTGTTCCACATTAACAAAATTAGATCCCAGTACATTAATTATGATAGTAAAAAGACGTGTAAAACACTCTAGGTGAAATTTCTCATAGATGTAAATCAAAGAAAGATGTAAGCTGTAAACATTAAACTCCCCTTGCATAAATAGCAGACCTAACTGAACCGTAGATCATTTAAGCATGTTCTTCTGGACATCTGTGAAGAAGGCCAGCATCCTATCAGATGGTGGAAGCTTCTCTTTGATGATTGGAGAGTTGAGAAAGTTGTGGCCCCATTGATTGAGTGATGGGAAGGCCTGAGCATTGAATATCTTGAGGCCACAGACTTCTTCAATCACTGGAAGCCAGTGAGAAATCCATCCCAACACCAAATCCACAAAACCAATGCTCTCTCCTCCAAAGAACTTCTTCTCTTTGATCTCTTCATCCAGAGCTTTCAACGCTTCTAGTGCCAATTCCGCAGCTTTCTCTTGTTCTTCCCCTTTGGAGTAGACAGCATTTCGTATATTCATCGAACACTGGATAAAAAGATTCGGCGACAAACGTCAAAGTGAAAAATATACTCAATATTAGCAAAAACATATAATGGTCATGCATACAAAGAACCGAAATATACAAGCACTTTCATATTTTTTTCTCTGGCAGGTGGTTCTGTGCATCCAAGAACTAAGCTCTCTCTAGTAGCAGAGGAAAATTGTTCAAATCCAACTTGATTCAATAGGATGCTTAATCACAAGGGTTGAAAGACAGCATACACTTGATCAAGAAACTCAGCCGAATAATGTCTAAATCAAGTACAAGTATCGAATTTTGGACCCATCAATGAGCCCTATCATGTGTATGCTCTAGCCCAAAAATCAAGTTTGATTATTCATTTTGTTGGTCATTATTTACAAAACAAATTGAATGTTAGAATGAAATGATGATCCTCAATGACAACCCAATAATCACTGCATAATTGCTTGGTTGGCCCTCAATTGGATGTGGAATTTGACATATACTAGCATTGTCTGAGCAAAGAGGAGGCCTGCGATGGGCCAATTTTTATTGGGGCTTAAATCAACGCCAAGGCCAAGACTAGTAAAGTCTATAACAAGTGAACCATGAACCTCTGGAACCAACACCTTAATAAGAGAGATGGGCCATGCCAAACCGACTTTGTAATAGACCTGAAATTCAGGCCCAGGCCAGAAGATCGAAAGAAAGATAAAGTCGATAACCAGTGGACCATGAGCCTCTGGGACCAACACTTTAACAGGAGAGATGGGCCATGCCAAGCCCACTTTGTAATATACCTGAAATTCAGGCCCAGGCCAGAAGATAGAAAGAAAGATCAAAAGAAGAATTGTTCACCTCTTCTGCAACTTTGGCCCAAAATCGTGCCTTCGCTCTCTCATGAGGATCTTCAGGTAAGAGGGGATTTTCTTTCCATGTCTCTTCAATGTATTCAAGAATGACAAGCGATTCTGCAATCGGTTTTCCATCGTGCAATAGCACCGGAATCTTCTTGTGTACAGGATTACTCTTCAACAGCAGGGGACTCTTATTCCGAAGGTCTTCCTCTGTGTATTCATATTCGACCCCCTTGAGCATGAGGGCCCATTCGACTCGGTAAGAGTAAGGGCTTGGAAATGCTCCAATCAACTTCACTTCTCCCATTCTTAAGATTAGAAGTAAGGTAAAAAACAACTTGAAAGCAGAAAATGTAGTGTGGTGTGTCTCTGCCCTTGTTCTTCCTCCCTATTAATAGAATAGAAATTGTGGAAGACGTTAATAGTTGTAATGTGATTTCTTGAGGAAGAAGATTCAACATAGTTGTAATGTCATACACTGCAACTGAAACAAAATTATGGTCAATCTTGAGGTTTTATCCATAATGGATTCATTTATGTGGGGCCCCAATGTTGACAAACGCAATTCATTCAGTAGTGATAATGTTAAAGTAATGAAGCAGGAACGAGAATGGGACTTTTCTGGACTTTATTGGTATAGAATAATAGACTATTAGAGTTCAGACTTCAGAGAAAGAAAATGTATGTGTTTTTAGTGTTTCTTGCAGCTCAATCCTGACATCATGGCATACGTGATCTTTCTTGCTCATCACATTTGAATCCAAACTATCTGATATTGCCTGTTGAATGTGGATCACTTAAAATAATTTTTAGCCATCCATTTGATGGGTGGAATTTTTATTTTTATAGTGATTATGACACAACTGAGAAGGAACTCAGGACTCTCGACTGCTAGTTAGAGCACTCGGTTAATCCTCGGAGGATATGCATGTCTCTCTATTTACACATACCAAGTAACTCTATGGAGAGTGGCCCTTTAGAGTCGAGTAGTAATCGAAATTAAGTCTCTCGCTTCCTGACGCGAGTTCATGGCCATCACTTCAACCTCTTTGGGTGAATATAATATATATATATGAAGAAATTATATTTGTAATCAGTTTTCAAACTTCCACTGATCCAACTGTGGTTTGTTCCAACTCAAACATGAACAACAACTTAAGTAAGTTGGGTTCTATCAATTGGTATCGGAGTCAGAAATGGCTCAATTTTTTTCTAAATCACTCTCGACATAAAAGGGTCACTCTCAATAGTGTTACCAGTAGGTTCAGGTTGAGATGTTATTAAACCAAGGCCACTCAACCTAACATAAACAAAACAAAATCCTGGCAATTTCTATTAGAGTATTCAGCCCAGTTAGTAAACAAATATTACTTGAAACAGTAAAACAACCAATAAATCACATCATATGAAGTTCAGGAATTAAAAAAAAAAAGGTTTTCTTTTTTTTTTTTTCATTCAAGTACATTTTTAAATCAAATTATTATACCACTGGGAATCCCAGCCATCCACATGGACTCCAGATTTTCAAACCTACATCTAGAGGGAAAACTACAACTCTACAAGGTCCTATAGATGTACATAAAAAAAGTGGTACAAAACCCTTCTTTTTTTTCTTTTGAAAGACTTGACCCACCTACAAATCTGCCTTCCCTAAACTGGCTGCTGCTCGGCCAGAAATTGATTGATGACTTCCACTGCTTCAGCTCAAGCCGGCGTCGCTACTGAAAGCCCACGCCCAATCGCTCCTTGGTGCTGCTTCTGGCTACGGCATGTCACTCGCCCATTCTCTGCTCACCGCCGCCGGCCTTTCAGATCTGAAAGCTGCCTGTCACGCAGATTAGGTGTCACTGCCGATCCAACGGGCCTCAATTTAAGTAATATTTGTTTACTAACTGGGCTGAATACTCTATTAGAAATTGCCAGGATTTTGTTATGTTTATGTTAGGTTGAGTGGCCTTGACTTAATTTTGTCCACACACTTAAATTCATTTATGACATACCGTCTAAAGTGAGCCCACAAAATTATGCGGTTCACAATAAATTAATTTCTAAACCGATTACACATCATGTCTATGCATGGGCTGGATAGGAGCTTAGTAGTATATTTTGTCAGTAAGCAAAAAATTCAGGCCCAATGGAGCTTGCAAGTGATATTCAAACCAAGGCCCTAGAAACGGGAGCCTAATTACGACTTCACTCTACTCCAAAAGGTCACTCCCCATAGATTTATCCTGTGTATGTAGATAAAGAAGTTTGTACATGTCTTGATAATTAGTTCCGTGCTCTAAAAGACTTAGACACCTTGGTCATAAAAATAAATGAAAAACAAGGCCCTACTTATTTGTGGTTCTTTAGTTGGTTAAATTCGTTGCTTGATCAGTTGGCCTAAGCATTTAGGATTAAACTAGAAGTCTTGCTTCAACTCCTTTCGAACTTACCTGGTACATAAGGCTTGCAGATAGTTTCACTCATCTGCGGAATTAGTCTCGCTTCAATAAGCGGTGAGGATACCTATTTTATCAAAAAAAAAAAATCATTGCATGATCAGGACGTTCTAATTGCGCTTTTGTATGACAAAGATAACCTAATTCAAAAAATTAGGCCAAGGCCCACCTCATTCACTTCATGCTCTTAAATAATTAATAAATATGGTAATGATTTGATCATACTCATTGGGCCCATGTAGACTGTCTCTCGCGCGTCCTCCTTGGTTTGCTGTTCTGGGCCGGTAGAGCAAATACCAATGTGGGTTCAACTTATGCTTGGATGTCTGAAAATGGAGAATGGACTTGTCCACACATTGATACCAAGGTTTGAAATAGAAGACTTGTCTCAGACTCAGTTGGTCAAATACAGAGTTAACTCAGTATTGCTCTGACTCAGCCAAGTCAATAATGTTCATTTGCACAAAAGAAAAATCAGTAAAATCTATCAAAATAGAAAAATAAACATTAAAGGACACCATGTGTTTAGTATAAAATTCAAATTGACTCGCTCATTTTATTTTGTTCAGGATGGTTTTAGATCAACTGGTAATCTCCTGTCTCAGGAAGTGGGAGGTGTCAGATTCGAGTCTCCATAGCCTCACCTTGTGGCCCTTAGGACAGTGAATATCACCCGTGGTAGTTTTACATTGAGTTTCCCGCACATAAATTCAAAAAAATATATATAATTCAAATTTAAATAATTTAGTCCCATGTCCATTTTCTCTCTAAAGAATTGTGCAATTTCAAGAAAATGCACATGTGAACCGGAGTGAAATGTTCAATGAATCATGAAAACTTAGTTGTTCTACCTAGAATTGACTATGATAATACCGAATCATTTCTACTAATTTTTGAAACATAATATGGGCTGAGGCCCTGAATGAGCAGAGTCAAGCTCTTAAGTTTTCAAATCAGGCCCAATTCAACATGGGTAGGTCCAACCCAAGTTATGCCCCATCTTTAAAATCTAGAAGATATAAGTCAATGTCGTTAAAGATAAAAAGCCCAGTCTACATGCAGAAGGGTTGAAACTGTGGAAATGAAATTTGTACGTAGGGAATTTGGTTGTTAGATACGGTCAGCGATCCTCCCACAGATACTTTGTGTATAAAGACAAGGATTTTACCGTAATGCCCACTTTACCCTTCACCTGCTATATCGAAAATGTAAAATAATATGAATGTTAGAAATCGACTCAGTAATCGGATCCCTTACTAGCTTTTGGCAAGCAGATTTACTGTTCGCGGGTGATTCGGAGAGCCGATTTTACTGTTCAGAGGTGATTCGAAGAGCCAATTTTACTTTTCACAGGTGATTCAGAGAGCCGATTTTACTCTTGGCGAGCCGATTTTTGACATTCCTATTGTATACACAAAGTGTTCATAGGAGGATCACTCACCGTTAGATATCTAGTGGAGAGAAGGTTAGAATGCCTCTTTATAGATATTTGTATTTTTTGATGACCAAGGTGTGCGGTCTCTTAATTTACTCGATCAATCTTCAGGAATATATGCAAGCTTCTCTACCGGCACATACTGAATAAATCTACAAAGAGTGACCTTTTAGAGTAAAGTAGAAATCAAACTCGTTGTATTTTGAGGAAAAGAGTTGTATCAACTCTATATAAATGGGACTACGAAATTAGATTTTGCATTTTGAGAATTCATTATAGGATATTACTATTCTCTAGATCTTTTTTCTTCTTGTGATTAATAAAATGCTATCATCTCTTTTGCCTTTAAATGTAGGCATTAATGTCAACCATGTTAAATTCCTATCCCACTTTATGTGATGATTTGTTTAATTTTATTTTATTTTATTTTTTATTACAATATTTTAATTGGATTTTCTTCCGATCACAATGGAAGTATCAAATATCAACCAATACCTTTTTTTTTTAAATTAGGGTCAGCCTTGCTAATAAGACTGGGCCACTTCAAAAATCTTGAAGAGCTCTCATGCTTATTGAGAGAGATTATAGAAGATTGTGGTAGTAGAAGACATAGCAAATGTAATTAAGTTGATGTCTCTTTCAACCAGTCCCAAAGGGATAAAATCAGCCATTTTGGCTTTATGATACTAATGAAACAAGAACCAAATCTCGTGGGACTATTTTAAATTAGGTCCCAATAGTGTCTCCTACATGAATCCCATATCTATGCAATACACAATAGAAATAATAATTTTTTTACAAGATAAGTATTCTCACTCTACATTAGACATAGACTAATCCTATAGATATACAAACTACCTACAGATCTTGTGTATTAAGTCTGAAAGTCGTTAAATTCAAAACTTCTAGTCTAATCCTAAAAACTCTTTTGTGGATTTCTAAAAATGAGTCCAACGACTGCCCAAGAGATCGTCCATCCTAATCAAATACGCTTAACAATAAAAAAATATTATTATTACTATTATTACTCATTGGGTATATACATCTTATTAAATAAAGGTGGAGATCCTCCAATGGGTATATACGATATGGGTTTTACTATATTTGCTCATTTTATCCTTCGAATTGACTCGCCGAGACTTTCAAATTACTTAGGGTTTGGAATGCTGATTCGAAGGTCAAAATGGACAATAAAGTAAAACCCTTGTCGGATTACACAAAATGCCGTGGAAGGATCTTTGGCCTTAAATAAATGTTAAAGATCTCTTATAAACCACTCTCATGGATTTTGGCACACACAATTTTATGGATCTCAATTGAGCCCACACAGATGAGTAGATTTAAAATGTCTTGATTTTTATATGCGATTTATAAAATTTTATTTTGGTCAGATTACTTGAGTAATGTTTTTTAAGATTTTTAAAATTTTAACTTTATCTAACAATCAAAATTGATCAGACAAAGTTCACTGACAGTAAAAATTGAGTCAATGGCAAATTGTGTATGACTCGTAGCAAGAGCTGAATGAAACAACTGAGTTCAGTTTGAAATCCATAAAATTTTCGTTAGTCTCCTCATAGAACCCATAGATATATAGAAAAATATTCGGATGAGACACCTCATATTGGGTTTTTTTAAGGCCGATACATATCCGCGGATAAGATATATATCGGCTTGGGAAAGGAGATTTCGACGATATCACCACGATGTATCAACCGATATCTTGAATATCGGCCGAATTTTTTTAAAAAAATCAAAATTAGTGTTGGATCCCACCAATATATCGGCCGATATTTGAGCATATCGACAAAATATCGGCCATGATATCGAATGATAATTTTTATTTTTTCAAAAAAAAATTAAAAAAAATTATTTTTTTCAATTAAAATTAAAAAAGAGAATAGAGAATCATCTCTCGCTCGAAACAATTTTTAAACCCCTGATACAACCCAACCCCCCTTCCCCTTCCTCTTCCTGATAATATCCCAATTTGACACACGTCTACCCTTTACACACAAAAGATTCAAATTAAAAATTCAAATTATATTATATAATTATTAAATTTTAAACTTTTATATTTTTTTTGTCATAATGATGGAATGATGTTAACTTTTACCCACTTTTAATTCACTTAGTTATCTCTTGATTCATCCATTCTATAATAATTGACATGTATCTAAGTAGGCTCTCATTTTTTTTAAAGAAAGTCTTCCTCGGATTATTATATACAGTTATTTAATCATACTTAGAGGTGAAACTTGGGTTGAGTTTTAAGTTAGGCCAACTATACATACATCTGGATTTTCTTCCTCTACACACCCGATTTCAAAAAATCGAGTAAAATTACTATTTTGCTCTCCACTTTTAAAGGAAAAAATGATTCTCCGCATCCTTAGAATAATGGTGTGGTTCATTCGAACAACTGATTTTAAGTGAAAATGGTATAGTTTTGGACTTCAAAAATTGTACTCAAAAAATTAAAGAAAAATAGTCTTCCCTCTTAATTTTTTGGGTACGATATTTGAAATCCAAAACTATACCTTTTTCACTTAAAATCAGTGTCGGAGTTCATAAAATTCAGAATAGATGAATTTTGATACCTTATTTGTAAAAATCAGTCGAGAAATGACATCGCTTGAAAATCTCACTCCACAACTATCGTTCGAAGGAATCCATTCGAATTATTCGTTCAAATGAACCACACATTTGTTCGAATGACACGGAAAATCCTTTTTTCCTTTAGAAACGAAGGGCAGAAAGGTAAGTTCATCCAATTTTTTAAAATCGGATGTGTAGAGAAAGATAATTCGAATGTTGGTACGAGTGACTTAAGTTATATGTATTTTCATGCCTTCAAATTATTTTTGTTCACTAAACGTTTGCCCCGTATGTAGAGCCAACTTTGCCCTATATGATTGGTCCTTTGACTAGATCTTTCATACATGAACACGCTACCTAAAAATACATCAACCCAATCATAGACGTCATGTTTTTAAGACTTAAATGTTAATTATTTCAATTATTATTAAATCCCAACAAGTTTTATTCTATATGAGAGCCATTTTCATTCCATTTGATAGCCTATGGAAAGATCTTAACTGTGTAAAAAACACTCAATGCAATCTTAGAAGCCTTGTGTTTTCTAAGTTCTTTCAATTTAAATGACTTTAAATTATTTGTTAAATATTTAATATTCTAAAATATATATTTTCCTTTCAATATTTATGAGGTAGCTATTTTTTTTAATAAGAACCATTTTGTCTAATGTTAATTTATAGATATGTACATACATATAAACTATAATTTAGATATACATATAAATTTAAATAAATCTATGTTTTGGTATAATGATTTTTATTGTTTATATTTTTATGTTGTATATAACATTGATTGTATAATTGAATTTCGATACATCATTCAATTCAATAATATAGGTGTAATGTCTCTTGATGCTATTTTCATAAAACCGAGTATGAAGCATGGGTCTACACTAGCATTATACAAAACTGAAACTTCATACATATTTTAATAATTAATTTAAAAGACTATTTCCTCGTCCTTTTCAATTGGGCCATTCATTAAAACAATTATATAAGTTGGGAAGTATAAAGCAACTTGTTCTGTATTGATATCATTGCATAGCCTTCCTAAAGGTACCTTTTTAATTTTGAAACCTTTGACAACAGAATGGCAATTTTAATTTTGAAACCTTTGACAACAGAATGGCAATTTGAACAAAAAAAAAAAAACTATAAAGCTCGATACGTGCAGACTAGGAAAAATACGGCTTTAACATTAATTTGTAGTGTGATTGTTAATTAGACTTTGGGCGCAGGCTTTAAAACGTTTAAATATTGAGTCAAGTTCATGTTGGAGCTGCTGTGAATGAGTTTTATATTATAAGTGTAGAGAAAAATTTAGGAGCTTATAAAAAACTTATGTCACTCCACCTTATAAGCTAGTCTTTTTTGATAGATTTTAAGATCTTAACAAGTGGTATCAGAGTCAGCTCTCAAGCTACCTCATATGGATTCAGGAGATTCCTCAAGCGAATGCAATGGCCGGTGTCACTCTCTCCGTTGGAGGGTCTCATTCAAGGGAGATATTATTGAAGCTGATGCAAACAAGTCCCACATTGAAAATATAGAGGAGGGAGATCTAGGGGTTTATAATAGACTTGAATAACTCCCCTAACAGACTACTCTTTAAGAATAGAAACCCAAGTCCTAACAGCCCAGATGTAATGTTGAAGCTCATAACCCAATATCCAACGTGTAATATCCTGACGCAGATTAGGCATAATTTAGCTTAATAAATCTTGTTTAACTGGTTAATCTCAGAGATTACGGTTAGGGTTTTGAGAAAATCCCAGGTGTGGCCCAATCCGAGCTCGAAAAGCTCAGTGATTCAGCTAGTCCAGATGGAGGGGCATTTTGGTAATTTACTACTTCTAGTTGTTATTTTATAAATTATGATGTTATGTAATTATTATTGGTTGATAATGTTCTCTTTAATAAAGGACTTGTATTTCTGATTTTAAAATGAATTATTTTCAGAAAATAGTATTTAAATCCGTCCGTCAAAACCCCGAAAGGGAGTAATAATTATTTTAAATGATTTTGGAATTGAGATAAAATTCGAAACTAGTGTCTTATGGTAGACCATTTTAAGTATGATCTATTTATTCTTTGACACTCTAAAATGAGGTTTCTAAATTGTTCTATTTAATATTTGTTTAATTAAGTAAATAGTGTTAAATAATGGTTTTTATTTAAATCAATGGCTTTTAGTGAGATTTAATTCCAAAACTTTTATGATGATTAAGGTTTTCAAAAACCAACTTATCTGTAAGGTTGGATTAAGATTTTTCAATTTTCAAAATCTTATGTTTAGTTTAAAAAAATCGACTTTTTATTAAATCAGGGGCTTTTTTGCAAAATGGGAAAACCGTGGAGGACTTATTTGCAACTGGGACTTTCGAACAGTGTTTTCACTGTACTGGACGTCCGCTGCAGCTGCATGCATTGGCCATCCGGCCAGCTTCTACGGCAAATTTTCCTATAAATGGAACCCTTTCTCAGCTGATTCAACTCCCACTACATCTCTTCTCTTCTCTCAGTCTCTCAAGCTCCCTGATTCTCAGACCAAAACCAGCCGCTTCCCTCTCTGTTTTTCCAGTGTTTCAGTTACCCGTAGCTTAGAGGAAAGTTTTTCCAAAGATCGGATTTTCAACTCAGGAACTCCAATGAAGAGACCGCGAAACCACACATATACGGTGAGGGAACTTGATTTTCCAGTAAACGTAAACAGGTTTTGTTATTTGAGATGGATTTTGGAGCAATAAGTAGTTTCAAGTTGATGAACCCACTCATATGCCTAGACATTATGCACTATAGTAAGAGTGCTTATGATGATGGTGAATATTATGATATTGGTCATATAAGATGTGATACTGCTTCCACGTATCTTTTACTATTGAACCATCGCCGAGCTGAGGTGTCGGTTACATCTACTAGACCAGGTGGGTCTACAGTGACTAGTAAGGTGTGTCAGTACCGGTTTGAGGTACATACTGGAGATGTTTTGCAATGATGTATTTTGACCTTGTCGGAACTTAATAGTATTGGTGTCAGGATAGTATCTAGGGGTTGCGGTGGATGACAACAATATTGGAAAAGAAATGATGAATTATGGGACTGATGATGATATTATGCTTATTTGTTATCAAGCATGAGATATTATTGCAACTGTTGATTATTGTGCTAACTTGTTTTTTACTTAACTGCACTGTTTTATTTCCTTCACTGGGCTAGTTAGCTCACCTCACTCACCTTTCAGGTGATGAACTCGAGGATGAGAACCCTCTATTTCAAGCTTAGGGTGGATAAGCTGTGGCGGTGTTTTGGGATTCCCATTGAGGGGAATACCCTCATCTTTGCTTTCTGGTTCTTGGAACCATTTGTTTTTGTAAAGCACCGGGTGTGGTACTTAGTCTGTATTAACGTGATGTATTAAAACTATTGCGTTTCTGTAGTTACTTTGATGATGCTTTAATGATAAATCGATGTTTTGGATTTATTGTTGTATGTGTTATTTTGTGTCTATTGTTGGGTAGACTTATGGTATATATTTGAGTCCGAATGTTGGGATCATGTGTGACCTCTGGGCCCAACTGTTGATCTGGCCCAGTTAGAACTTTTGAGTTAGTTAAAAAAAAAATTCAGTCGCGTTCCGGGCCCACCCTTTGGGTCGGGGCGTGACAGCTTGGTATCAGAGTATCAGCTCAATTCTAGGACTGTGATGGGTTACAACCTAATTAGACTTGCTTTTGCCTCAGTACTGCAATTGTTTTTGACATTCCCCTGTTTTGTGGTACAGATATGTCGAGCAATATCGAGTACTCTAAGTTCAGGGGGACCCCTAGCGACCCAATCGCCCTGGTTTCTTCAGACGATTCCACTGTTCCAAACTTCATTAATGAAGTTGCACGTGAAGAAGAAGTAGAAGTAGCTTCTCCCGAGTATCATGTTGGGGCTAATCCAGAAGAGGAAGTGGGAGATATCCCAATCATAGAGGAGTCAGTAGGGAAGAATGGCTCTCCCGAATATACTCCGGCTACTCCACCTTTAGATGAGTATTTGGACTATATGTACGAATTATGCAATCAGGAGGGGCACAACTGTACCTATTGCTCATATCCCATTGATCTCATGTGCCCTGTTTGAGGATTTCGCGGGCATGGGAGCGCAATGACTAACTGTCTTTATGTTGGCGGACCAGGGATCATAGCCTGTTTGACCTGTGGAGTGTTCGGGCATAAGTCGGCGACTTGTCCGGACAACTTCTATTATTTTGGTGATGAGGCAGGATCTTATTCAGAAGATTAGGCTAGAATGAGTAGGGGGATCAGGGAGATTTTATTTTGTAAGGGTTGAGTTGTTTTGTTGTTTTGAAAGGTTTTCATACCCTACTAACCCTTATACTTGTATTGAAATTTGAATGATTTCTAATGAATCTTTTGCAAACTTGTGTGATTTGTGTTAAGTTTCTTAAAATGGTTAAGTGATATTTACAAGTGTAAATAACAGATGTCAGGATCCAACGCTAGCGGAACCAATTTCGGTGGGAGGAGGACAGGTCTTCCACCCTGTGACCTACCCAATGAAGGCATTCGAGCGGTGGTTGAAGCATTTCAGCAGATAGCTGAAAATATACGACACCCTCCAATCCGTACACCAGAGGAGAGAGCCACCTAGGCTCTCAAGGAGTTCAAGCGACTGAACCCGACAAGTTTCTCGGGGACAAAAGACCCTAGTGCTGCAAGGAACTGGCTGACTCAGATTAGCTGGATCCTTAGCACCCTGGCTATTGCCGACGACTTGCGAGTGACCCTGGCGGCGTACCAGCTTGAAGGAAATGCTTACGAGTGGTGGGAAGCGAAGAACTTTGTTTGTAACCACGAGCCAATGCCGTGGGAGGAGTTCTCTGCAGCCTTTCTGGCCCGTTACTTTCCAAAGACCATGCAGGAGGCGAGGAAGATGGAATTCCTCAACATCCAACAAGGTTCAGACTTTGTGGCACAATATGCCATGTTCTTCATCGACTTGATGCAGTTCGTGCCTTAGATCACAACAAACGAGGAGGAGAAGGTCCATCATTTTGAGAATGGACTCCGACCGTTTCTGCAGCGGCAAGTGGCCGGCCTGGTGTTCGACACTTTGGAGGAGATCATTGATCGAGCTCCAAAGGTAGAGGCAGTGGACTCCATCAACCGGAGCACCGACAGCTCTTAGAAATCTTTTTCCAACAAGAAGGCCAAGTTTAACCAGCAGAGGCCGCCCTTCAAGAAGAGCCAGCCTAGCATAGGGCAGTCGAGTCAGTCTGACTCCCGGCAGTTTGTGTGCTACACCTGCAGCCAGCCTGGGCATATGTCTAAGTTTTGCCTGGCAGGAAAGGAAAAGGAGTGTCATCACTGCAAGCAGATCAGGCACCTCCTTAGAGAATGCCCTCATCTCGGTAAAGCTGCACTTTTACAAGGTGCAGGAGTTTCTTTTTCTGTGGAGCAACCGTCTGTCAGTCGAGGTTCTCAGCAAACCTCCAGAGGCTCAGTGGCACCGAGGAACGGACCACCTCGGAATGGTCAGGGGAGAGGACAAGGACGTCCTCAGGGGAGAGTTTACTCGATTGAGACTCAGAAGGAAGAGCCAGTGGAGAATACGGTGATGGAAGGTACCCTTAATCTTTTTAGCCTTTTGGCTCGAATGCTTTTTGATACCGGTGCTTCGCATTCCTTTATTTTTAGAACTTGTTGTGATAGATTAGGTTTGAAACCGGTAGAAGTAGTTAATCCGCTAATGGTAGTTTCACCCTTGGGTAAGAAGGCTTTGGTAAACCAAGAATGTAGATCTTGTGCTTTGAATATTAGCGGTGTAGAGTTGTCCTATGATTTTCTGGTTCTAGAAATGACGGACTTCGACATCATCCTTGGTATGGATTAGTTGTCAGTTTTTGGGGTCTTAATAGACTGCTCTCAGAGGAGAATTCATGGGGTCTCATCAACCAATGAGAGTTTTATAGAGAAGTTGGTACCCTATGAAAAGATGAGAGTCACTTTCTCTGGCCTTAGGGCATATCCTGGTAGTGTGGTGGCGAGCATGAGTTGGGAAGATGTAGGTGGTGTAGGGTCTGTTACTCCTCGGGTGGTGTGTGAGTTTATGGATGTGTTTCCTGACCAGTTGGCTGGGCTACCTCCACGCCGAGAGATAGAGTTTGTTATAGACCTACAGCCAGGAACATCTCCAATCTCCATGGTACCCTATCAGATGGCGCCGGCTGAACAGAGAAAGCTAGCTACGCAGGTAGATGAGCTTCTCAGACTTGGTTTTATCCGTTATATCAACTCATCGTGGGGCGCACCTACTCTCTTTGTGAAAAAGAAGGATGAATCGATGAGGATGTGTATAGATTACCGGCGGCTTAACCAGGTAACTATTAAGAATAAGTATCCGTTGCATAGAATAGACGACTTCTTTGATCTTTTGAGGGGATCGAAGTGTTTTTCGAAAATCGATTTTAAGTCGGGTTACCATCAATTGCAGATTCGAGAGGAAGACATTCCTAAGACTGCTTTCCGGACGCAATATGGTTTGTACGAGTTTGTGGTGATGCCTTTCGGTTTGACGAACCCTCCAGCCATGTTTATGGATTTGATGAATCGCGTGTTCCGACCGTACTTGCGAGAGTTCGTGATAGTCTTCATAGATGATATCTTGATCTTTTTGTCGTCAAAGGAGGAGCACGAGCGTCATCTGCGGATTGTTCTTCAGACTCTTCGAGAGCACCAGTTGTTCGCTAAGCTGAGCAAGTGTGAGTTTTGGTTAACTCAAGTGCAGTTTCTGGGGCATGTGGTATCTCCAGGAGGAATCTCTGTAGATCCGGCAAAGGTAGAAACAATGAAGACTTGGGAAAGTCCCAAGAATGTGTTCGAGATCAGGAGTTTTCTGGGATTAGCGGGATATTACCGAAAGTTTATCCCACACTTCTCTCAGATTGCGGTGCCGATGACTCGGCTGATGAGGAAGAACGTCAAGTTTGAATGGAGCGAAGCTTGTGAAAGAGCATTCCAGGAGCTAAAGGAGAAGTTGACTACGCCTTTAGTTTTGGTGATACCCGAACAACGACGAGGTTACGATGTGTATTGTGACGCATCCAAGTTTGGTTTGGGTTGTGTGCTGATGCAAGAGGGGAAGGTAGTAGCTTATGGTTCTAGGCAATTGAAGGGACATGAGCAAAACTACCCGACTCATGATTTGAAGTTGGCAGCCGTCGTATTCTCGTTAAAGTTGTGGAGACATTACTTAAATGGTGAGAAGTTCAATGTATTTTCTGATCAGCATAGTTTCAAGTATATCTTCACTCAGAAAGACTTGAATATGAGGCAACGAAGATAGATGGAGTACCTGAGAGATTACGACTTCAGTCTCTCTTATCATCCGGGGAAGGCCAACGTGGTAGCCGATGCCTTGAGCAAGAAGTCTCACAGCAGCGTGGCGAGGATGGCATCCTTGAAATGGAAGATGTTGGAAATTCTGTCCGAGTATGATCTGGAGCTGATCGAAGGAAACGGGTCAGCGAGAATCAATAGTTTGGTTCTGCAACCCAAGATAATTAAATTGGTGATGGAAGGACAATAGAGCGACCCAGAAGCGAAGGAGTTGGCAACTCAGCTTTCAGGAGCAGCGACTCTACAAGATTGGAAGATCAAGGCGGACGGAAGTCTTACTTTCAAAGACAGACTTTTCGTACAAAAGTCGGACGAGTGCAGGAGAAAGTTGCTTGATTACTTTCATCGTTCTCGCTTTGCAGTGCATCTTGGTGGTACAAAGATGTACCATGACTTGCGGCAACTTTTCTGGTGGAAAGGTATGAAACGAGAGGTAGCAGATTTTGTGCCTAAGTGCTTAACTTGTCAACAAGTGAAAGCAGAATATCAACGACCTGGTGGAAAGATGCAACCTTTAGAAGTGGCTGAATGGAAGTGGGAGCATATCACAATGGACTTTGTCACTGGATTTCCGAAGTCTTCTAAGAAGAACGACGTTATTTGGGTAATAGTCGATCGATTGATGAAATCAGCTCACTTTCTGTCGATCAAGAAGACGGACTCTTTGGCTACTCTAAGTAGATTGTATTTGAGGGAGGTAGTCAGACTGCATGGAGTGCTTGTATCCATTGTATCTGATAGAGATCCGGGGTTTGTATCAAGATTTTGGCAAGGATTGCAAGAAGAGTTGGGGACTAAACTGTGCTTCAGCACTGCTTTTCACCCTCAGACGGATGGTCAATCAGAGAGAACCATTCAAACCTTAGAGGATATGCTAAGAGCTTGTGTGATGGACATGCAGGGAAGTTGGGAAGATCACTTGCCTTTGATCGAGTTTGTCTACAACAACAGTTATCACTCCAGTGTGCAAATGGCACCCTACGAGGCTCTGTATGGCAGACCTTGCAGGTCACCTCTTTGTTGGACAGAGGTAAGAGACAAAGCACTACTAGAACCTGATCTAATGCGTGAGACGTCAGAACAAGTTGAAGTGATCAGACAGCGTCTCAAGACAGCCCAGAGCAGACAAAAGAGTTATGTTGACAAAAGGCGAAGACCGTTGGAGTTTGCAGTTGGCCACCGAGTTTTCTTACGAGTGGCACCACGTCATGGAGTGCAACGGTTCGGGCGCAAGGGAAAACTATCACCTCGATATGTTGGACCCTTTGAGATATTGAAAAGGATAGGTGAAGTGGCGTATTAGTTGGATCTTCTTCAAGCTTTGGAGAGAGTGCATAGTACATTCCACGTGTCTATGTTAAAGAAGTACGATCCTGACCCATCGCATGTGATAAGTTTTGAAGAAATCAAAGTGTCAGAGGACCTAACTTTTGAAGAAGTGCCAGTCAAGATTCTAGGACGTCCGACTCAAGAGCTCAGGAGGAAGTCTATCCCTCTAGTGTGAGTGTTGTGGCAACATCGCAACGTGCAACATGAGACGTGGGAACCAGAATCGACGATGTGGAAGCTGTACCTTGGCTTGTTCACAGGCCAAAAAGGTATAAGTTTGTTTTAAATTTCAGGACGAAATTTCTTTTAGGGGGGTAGGATGTAATACCTTGACCCAGATTAGACAGAATTTAACTTAATAAATCTTGTTTAACCGGTTAGTCTTAAAGATTACGGTTAGGGCTTTGAGAAAAACCCAGGTGTGGCCCAATCCGAACTTGAAAGCTCAGTGATCCAGCTCATCCAGCTGGAGGGGCATTTTGGTAATTTACCACTTCTAGTCGTTATTTTATAAATTATGTTGTTATGTGATTATTATTGTTGATAATGTTCTCCTTAATAAAGGATTTGTATTTCTAATTTTAAAATGAATTTATTTTTAGAAAATAGTATTTAAATCCGCCCGTCAAAACCCCGAAAAGGAATAATAATTATTTTAAATGATTTTAGAACTGAGATAAAATTCGAAACTAGTGTCTTATGGTAGACCATTTTAAGTATGATCTAGTTATTCTTTGACACCCCAAAATGAGGTCTCTAAATTGTTCTATTTAACATTTGTTTAATTAAGTAAATAGTATTAAATTATGGTTTTTATTTAAATCAATGGCTTTTAGTGAGATTTAATTCCAAAACTTTTATGATGATTAAGGTTTTCAAAGTCCAAGTTATCTGTAAGGTTGGATTAAGATTTTTAATTTTCAAAATCTTATGTTTAGTTTAAAAAAATCGACTTTTTATTAAATCAGGGGCCTTTTTGTAAAATGGAAAAACCTTGGAGGCCTTATTTGCAACTGGGACTTCTGAACAGGGTTTTCACTGTACTGGACGTCCGCTGCAGCTGCATGCAGTGGCCATCCGGCCAGCTTTTACGGCAAATTTTCCTATAAATGGAACCCTTTCTCAGCTGATTCAACTCCCACTACATCTTTTCTCTTCTCTCAGTCTCTCAAGCTCCCTGATTCTCAGACCAAAACCAGCCGATTCCCTCTCTGTTTTTCCAGTGTTTCAATTACCCGTAGCTTAGAGGAAAGTTTTTCCAAAGACCGGATTTTCAACTCAGGAACTCCAATGAAGAGACCGTGAAACCACACATATACGGTGAGGGAACTTGACTTTTCAGTAGACGTAAACAGGTTTTGTTATTTGAGATGGATTTTAGAGCAATGAGTGGTTTCAAGTTGATAAACCCACTCATATGTCTAGACATGATGCACTATAGTAAGAGTGCTTATGATGATGGTGAATATTATGACATTGGTCATACAAGATGTGATACTGCTTCCACGTACCTTTTACTATTGAACCATCGCCGAGCTGAGGTGTCGGTTACGTCTACTAGACCAGGTGGGTCTACAGTGACTGGCAAGGTATGTCAGTACTCGTTTGAGGTGCATACCGGAGATGTACTTGAAAGGATGTATTTTGACCGTTTCGGAACTTAATACTATTGGTGTCAGGATAGTATCTAGGGGTTGCGGTGGATGACAGCAATATTGGAAAAGACATGATGGATTATGGGACTGATGATGATATTATGCTTATTTGTTATCAAGCATGAGATATTATTGCAACTGTTGATTATTGTGCTAACCTGTTGTTTACTTAACTGCACTGTTATATTTCCTTCACTGGGCTAGTTAGTTCACCCCACTCACCTTTCAGGAGATGAACGCGAGGAGGAGAACCCTCTATTTCAAGCTTAGGGTGGATAAGTTGCGGCGGTGTTTTGGGATTCCCACTGAGGGGAATACCCTCATCTTTGCTTTCTGGTTCTTGGAACCATTTGTTTTTGTAAAGTACCGGGTGTGGTACTTAGTCTGTATTAACGTGATGTATTAAAACTATTGTGTTTCTGTAGTTACTTTGATGATGCTTTAATGATAAATCGATATTTTGGATTTATTGCGTATGTGTTATTTTGTGTCTATTATTGGGTTGACTTATATATATGTTTGAGTCCAAATGTTGGGATCATGTGTCACCTCTAGGCCCAACTGTTGATCCGACCCAGTTAGAATGCTTGAGTTAGTTTAAAAAAAAAACCAGTCGCGTTTTGGGCCCACACTTCGGGTCGGGGCATGACACAACGTGAATATCTTATGTATATTTTAACAAAACTAGGCCATGGGAGCCTTTTTTAAACTTTTGTGAAATTCAATAAAAATCAATAGTATATATAGACTTAATTAGGTACAAGTATACCTTAGTTAGAATTCAATTTATAGCTACCATACATACTTAGAATTTTTTAAAGGACACTTGATAGTTTTGACTAGAAAGATCAATTATTATAAATTGAATTGTAAATTAAAATTCAGTTCACTGATAGCTTATTACGAATAATTTAAATTTATATAATTGGTTCAATGGAACTTAAAAAATAAAAGGAAATTGAACTAGGTACAATGATATTTACTCCTTTACAAACAGGTTTATCAGGCTCAAGCTTTTCCTTGGGCTTGTGCTTTTACTCAAGCTCTTTGGGCTCGAACTTGATCACATATCTAAAGCCCGAATCAAGCTTGAAGTCAAGCTTCCATTTTAGAATTCGAGCTCAGCTGGCACAACAACATACACCTAACCCTAACCCGATCATTTGCTGTTTCCACCTATTGATGTCATGGTTGATGAGAATCATTTTGAGTCATTAAATTTATTTGTAAGTTTGTATCATATTATAGGTAATAAGCTGTAGTTCTTTTAAAATGCAATGTGGAGGATTGAGTAATAACATTTTTGAAATCATCTTGGTTACAGATGTTTTTTAAGTTCTTAAAAATTTTATTATTTTTTTATCTTTAAATTTTTATGACTTTTAAAATTATGATCTGAATAATCTAATCAAGATCATTTTTGGTAAATCATGAGTTCATACTTATATCTTTCCATCAAACTCATCATTCACTATTTGTGGATGGAAATACATAAGTTCACAAAGAGTGCAACTTCAGAAAAGGTGTAAAATACTGAGGCTATGTGTATTGGGACTGAACTTTCAGTCCAAAAGACTAGCATAATAGATAGAGATATCCAGTTCCATATAAGTTTCTATTTTTCTCCCTCTCACTGATGTGGGACTCGTTCGTACCCTAACAATCCCCCCCCTCGAATGAAGTTCTTCAATGAATAAGACGTCGGCAACTATCCCGTTCGACTAGGAGATACCAGAGTCCACGTGGTGCCACTGTTGGAACTAAACTTCCAACTCAAAAGACTAGCCTAATAGATGGAGATATACAGCTCTATATAAATCCTTATATTCTTCTCCCTCTCACTTATGTAGAACTCATTCATACCCCAATAATATAGTGGTAAGGTTCGGTGAGTGTAACAAATGAAACAAACCTTTAAATTTATATAAAATTAAAATTTAATTTTCAATGAATGGATAAAATAAAAAACTTTACACTATTAAAATATCTTCCTTTCATGACCTCACATTGAATGACTGAAACATTAATTTAGGTTGAAGTTTGAGCGGTGGATGGAACCAAACACTATGTGGGACAGTCGATAAGTTTTACAACCTAACAATGTATAATTTTATTTTTATCATTTCATTGAAAAAGTGCTCTGCAGTTGAAACACATACCTCATTTGTTTGGGTTTGGGGCCACAGACCCAATTGGAACATTATCATTAGACTCAATGACCAAGTGAATTTGTTGTTACAAACCTAGAAAATTTTCCCTTCAATTAGTATTCTATAATTTTTACTCATTTCTAGAACACTCATAGAATTTCTACGACTCTCATGACTTTCAATACTAGAGTAAAAAAACTTAGCCGGCAGTGAGAATATTTTATTCTCAACCATTATAGGGAGCAGGATGCGAGGACTTTTTGTCTGCTACTTTTAGGTTCTTTTGAGTTGTATGGGATTTGGATATTTCTTTTGTATCTCTATAGTTTTTAATTCCTTTTTATAGCTCATGTATTGTTTTTTAAGTCATTTATAACTCTCTTATACACGACCCCTGGAGCTCTTATACATCTCTTTTTTTATTAATGATCTTTTATCTATCTTTAAAAAAAAAATCACTTGAATATGCTTCTTGCATATTCTAAAGCTTTCTATACTTTCTTTTTAAGACTTAACTAATTTCTGAGACATATATAAATCTCTAAATACACACACTGAGTACATAAATACACACATTGAGTACATAATTAAAGGGAGTCGTTCTTTTTGTGTTGAGGACTTGATTTCAAGACCTTCTACAAATAAAAGTGAAAATTGATCATAAAACTTTCTATACTTGGTGGAACTTCTTAGTATTCGGAAAGTCTTAATCTTAGAGTCTCAGTTAAAGGGGATTAAATTAATTATTGAAAGTGATTCCTCCAACACTATTAAATGGGCTAGTGCTGAGAAGCGTCCTCGTTGGAGGCTTACCAGTTTGGTGAAGGAGATTAAGGTGTTGACTATGGGCATGGAGGTGTCATTTTCGTTTGTCAGGCGCTCAGTTAATGGGATAGCAGATTTCTTCACTAAAATGGTGTTGATAGAACTATCCAAGACATTTTTCATTTATCTGAGAGGATAGTATTTGTCAAATTTTGTTCTTCTAGTGTTTATTTAAGGTTCATTGGTATCAAATTTTTTTATATTTTTCTTGTGGCCTATATCTCTTAGGCCCTTCTTGTCTTTATATTAAGTTTCTCTTGTATTTTTATTTTTGATAAATTTATTTTCACCGCTATACTTATCATATGCTCCTATAGAATTTTGGTCTAATTTTGAGCCTTCCAAAAATCTCTGCATCCCAAAACTTTAATTTTTTAAGTTGGATCTCATGTTATTCATCTTGTTTATAACAAAGTCAGCCTTCTTAGCTGATTTGCATGTCAGTTGGTCTCATCCTATGATATTGGACTGTCTTAATAAAGTGAAAGGGTCAATTATAAGATGGACCAGACGTAGCCATTACAACAGGCTATTATATTTTGTGAAAGATATAAAGCAGGCCTAACATTTAGGAATTCCAAATAGATCTGGGGCCATTATCTAAAGTTATCATTATTGATGTCTATCTTTCATCTAGAAAGTGAGATCTATTTTATCTTACAAATTTATTAAAATAATGTTCTTCATAATTCTCATGATTTTACTTTTACTCTCCTAATGTATTGTTGTTCTCTCTCATACCATACTTTCTTCCACCAAGCAACTTTTCATCATCTTTATATGTGTTCAACTATTTTAAATAATAGTTTTTAAATTCTTTTATTGAGAGAACTTCTAAACTTTTTTTTTACTCGTTTTGATTAATTATATATATGGAGCACAGTTTAATAAATTCGAGTGTAAATGAGAAAAAACTACACTCAATTTTTTGACTAATTCTAGGTATTCATCACATTCATATCACATGGGTACAATCAGGGATGAAGATCTCGTTTGGGCCGAGATATTGGCCAATTTACAGATATCGACGATATCGGCATATCGGCTAATATCTCAGTGATACGATTCTCTCTCATTTTTTATTTTTTTAAAAATATCAACTATTTTTTATTTTTCTAAATTAAAAAAAAACTGAAAGAAAGCTCGTTTTTTTAAAAAAAAATTAAAATCGACCGATATCGGCCCAGCCCACCAACGAATCAATTTTTTTAAAAAGAAAAACTAATGATATTTAATAATATCGGCCAATATCATGTATGTACGGCTGGAATGATACGTATCGACCAAAATTATTACCTTGGATACAATCATCATTTTCAAAGTATGCTAAATGGAGTTATTGACTATATCCTAATTTATTAGAATTTATATCATATACATATATATTAGATATATTATATATATAGATATATATCACTCCACTTCAATTTTAACATAAGCAACTCCATATATGCTTAATGTCTAAGCATCAATTTAGAAATTCAAATGTATCAATCATTATTATTACTGTTTTGACTTACTATTATTTCAGGTCTAATGGGTCTTGAATTATAGAAAAGAAAAGGTAAGGGAAAGAAGAAAGAGACAAGAATCCTAAGTTGAAACAACCTTGGCCGGTTGGCCCCTTAGACAAGCAAGCTTGTCTGGCCTAAGTGGGGTCATACCAATAAACTATCAAGTGGGGCATACCAATAAACTATCAATTTCTAGATTATCAGAATCTCAATAAGGGTAAAGAGTGAGATCAGTACATAGAAAAGAGAATACTTAACCTCTAAACCAAGCAATGACATTTACTAAAAGAAATATAATTTGATAGAGTATAAATTAATTACTAAAGTGAGTTATATATTTTTGATAAAATATACATATCTTTATTGAAACTTGTATAGAATGAAATAAACAAGAGGTGATAAAATTTTAATGAGATTTAATCATTTTATCCTATGATTTTATAACTTTAAAAATTAATAATAAGAAGTTTTTTAATTTGTATTTTATGAGATTTTGAAAATTGAACTTGATTAGAAATCTATTAACTCAAATAGTTTAAATAAGTTTTTCGACTTGATTAAGAAATTCAAAAAAACTCGACAACTAGTTTGGATTTTGAGTAGACTCAATTTAATACTCATCTTATATTTGTATTTTATCTAATTTTTTAGAAAAAAAATTATGTTCTTTTCTAAAAATACTTCAATTATATATTGTACTTGACATTAATATATAATACATGTATTATACTTATAACCAACAATTCACGAATTATTCAACTACCTAAAGCATATTATAAATACGTCTTTCATGTAAAAAAATAATTTTTAAAATAAGTTTTCTTCTAAAAATTTTGGAAAATTAAATTAAATTGAACTTTAGCTTTAAGTCTTGGTTTCAATTTAGAATTTTTTTTAATGACAAAAAATAAATATGTTAATTTTTTATAATAATTTAGCTAATTTTGCAATTCTCAAATTTTACAAATAGTATATATCATACTCATATATATATATATATATATGCAGTCCCGATTTTTCGACATATTGACATTTTAAAGACATTATTAATCATACTTTTTAAGAAAAAATTAAATCGTAATACAAACTGTTTTCTTCCTGTACTTTTGTGATATTGCTATCCATGCTATGACGACTTCTCCCAGTAAAAATATAAAATTATAGTTAATATTTAAATCATTTTGCACATTGTAGAAATACTTTTAAAATTAAAAAACAAAAACAAAAAGAGTGCAATCTACTAATTAGATTAAAGTTGAGGTAAAAAAATCAATTTGTCAGGCGGCCTTTACACTTGTATAAGCAAACTGATATATATTGGATAAAACAGGCTGATATGCATCCCAGGGGTTTAAAAGTCGGTATCGGCCGATATATCGGCCGATACGATATGTCGACCGATATATCGTTATCGGCCGATATATCGGCCGATATTTTTCTCTTTCTTCTTTGTTTTTTTAAATATCGGCCGATATCGGCCGATATTTTGATATCGGGCCGATATAATACGGCCGATATCAAGGCCGATATTGTGAATATCGGCCGATACGATACATATCGGCCGATATTCACATGCCCAAAACCGATATATATCGGCCGATACGATACGTATCGGCCGATATTTAAACCCCTGATGCATCCATCCACACCCGTCCACCTAAGTCACAATGTGTGACCGGCACATATTGGTCTTGATTTTCTCTGTACATTGCGATTATACGTAATGTATTAACTACATTTTTTACATGTGGATGGATTAGAGTGAACTAACGATATGTTATCATTCTCGTAGTAATATTACGAGGATGAATAACCCAGGAGGGAGTTGATATGATGGTCAAGAAGGTCCCCTCATAAAAGGAAGTCTTGAGTTTAATTTACGTTCAACACTCTTCTGAATCACTCTCCGTAGTTTTTTACTTGGTGTGTAGGATTGGGAGGCTTACATTTGCCCTAAGAACTAGTCGAGTAAAAATATCTTCTGTTCAAATACAAGTGAAACTCTTAAATACCTTGATAAAAAAAATATTACGAACATGAATGAATCTCCCATCTCTATCTAATTTTTATAGCAATAGTTAAATTTATTTATTTAGAAATAGATTATGAGTTTTGTGATTCTCGTGATAATGACAGAGAGATGCCAAATGCCAATTGGCAAAATGGCAGGTCACATGGAGGGATCTGTGGCTCATGTGACCTCTGCAACTGAAGCTAGCACTTGTTTTGTCCTTTTCCCCTAATTATTTAGTTCATTTTTTTACACTCTGCCCATTGCTGATGTAGTGATGTAGTAAATGCCACACCAAATATCTTATCTCCTCTCCATTTTCTGTTTTTGACCATTATATCCTTTTGTGTTTCCAACATCAGACCAAAATTCTGATGGAATTACACAAGGAGCCCTTCAGAAATTCCAATCTCGATATCTTTCTAATCTTATCCCCATTGTAATCCTTCGGAATTGGGATATATTTCAAATTTTGTATATTCAGTGTTTAATAATTAATATGAGTTTCTATTCACTTCACTCATGAAATTTTTAAATATTCGAATTTCATAAACATATGTTCAATCTTCTATTTAAATTTGTACACAATTTAATCAAATGTTTGAAAACGACAATTTAGGTTTTATGTATAAATTGTACCATTAGTTTTAATTCACAGTGGATAATAGAATAAATTACTCGAATAACATTAATAATTGTAGAAAGGGTTTTGATTTCATCATATGTGTTATTTTAATACTCCATCCATCTCAAAATATTTGTTCTATATGCATTTCAAAATTGTCTAAAATTACTTGTCTTATTTTTTTATTTTCACATTAAATCAAACCTTTAACATTTTCGATAAGTTCCAAATTATCATCTAACTTAATGGGAAGATGACCTTCTTTTATAAGCTTTGACTTAACTATATGCAGCATTTTATAATTGTTTCTATCTTCGACTCTTATTGTCTTAATCATGCATTGCTAAACAGTTAGGAAAACATTATTGAACAGTAACTACACAATGAGACACCGCTTGGACCTCTTTTTTTTTCATCAGGTTTGTATTGACTCAGATAATCTATTGATAAGCTTTTTGTGTGCTCTGTAATGGCCCGACTAAAAATAAATAAATAAACAAAATATTATTAAAATACTAAGTTTGTACATAGGTTCGTGTTTGCACGAAATTAGGCTTATTTCACCTCATTCCTCTTCAAAACAGCCAACCATTCTTCCATAACAGCAAACCCTTTTTTCCTTTACCTTCCCTCTATTGATTTTCACCCACTAAAGGGATTGGATTCGGAATTTCTATGCTTGGAGCGCCCCTTTGCACGGTTCCTTCTTCTCCAAAGGTAAGATCTATGATCCTTATATTTCCCTTTCTTCTTATTTGATGAGATCTTAATGGGATGTGTTATGAATGGAGTATGTGATATCTTTTAGGTCTTATTTGAAGAGGAATCCATGGAAGTATTTGGAGATTTTTTGATATGGAACCTTATTTGGGTGTAGATCTGAATTGAAATTGAGTTGTGAACCCATGGGAAGGGAAGTAAATTGGAGAAAATGGTATATGCTAATTTTTGGAGATGATTCATGGGAAGAGATTTGGGGATTTCCCTTAGATTGAAGGGATTAAACCATATCAAGGGTAAATCTTGGGTCTAGCTTTGAAGATTTTGCTTCTAAGCTTTGATTTGGCCTAATCGATAAAATAATAAGGATGTATTATGTTCTTTTTTTATTGATTAGATCCTTTGAACCCCGAACCTGTCGAGGTACGACCCGAAAATCAACCTGAGACATCGTGATTTTGATGTGAAGATTGCTACATACATATTGTATGAATGCATGTATGTTATTTCAGTGATTTAGGGAATGTACTGGGCTATTGATTTATTTAATACATGATAAATAGGATGGATGTGCCCTATGCTATGCATGAGATGTTATAGATTCCCTATTATGTGATTTGTAGCATGCCTATTATCTTTTTATGATGATAGACAATTGTGATATTTATTGGAGACCCTTGTGAATGGCTGAGATGATTTATTGATGTATTTATTTGGGTTTATATTTTGAAAAAGGGAGCGATTTGGACTTAGAGTGAGAAACCACCATGAGATAGGTTGCATGAATTGTAAGGACTAAGAATATGTTTAAATAAGCCTGATACGTGTATCTCAATGTTGGTGTGTAGTCTTTATTCCTAAGATAACCCAATGTGATAATGATGTTAAATGTATGAAACATGATGGAATGTGGTATGCTGCCATCATTGTGAAATTAAGATCATGATATGATTATGCCATATGTGTTGCCTTTATAGTTGTGATTATGGTCCCTTGTGTTACAAACTGATGTATGCTTAGGAGGCTATCTATGATGTGAGTATGGGATGTTGTATTTATGGGCATGGTGAGATTGAGAATTCTAGTGTTGTGGATTAGACCTAAAGAGTATATAGGACTTGAGGATGTACATTTCTCTGGTTTGGGCCCTACTAGTAGTAGTCCCCATTCCCTAGAGGAGATAGGTGTGACAGGATGATGTCTTTAGTTCAAGGTACCCTTTTGAAACGGTGGCATTGGTTATGGGACTTGGTCCTATTAGTAGTTGTCGTTGAGGAGTATAGCCCCTCACATGCTTCGCGTTATAGGTTACTCTCACGACTATTTTGTACACTTGGTGTACAGTTTGCGTAAGGTCAAAAACTCGTGAGCCTATGTGGGCGGTACTAACTTAGTAAGACCCATTGCGCAAGGTTAGATACTTGTGAGCCTATGCTGGCGGTACTGACTTAGTAAGAAGTGTTGGACGCAGAATTGGGTACCATTTACTAATTGGGTAATGGGGCCAACTTGGTAAGGCATTCATGTTTATGCGCAGGGCTAGATATGTGGACACTCCATGAGGGTGGTACTAGCTTGATAAGACATGATGGTTGGACGCAGAGTTGGACATTGTGCATCTTTAGATGATGAGTCAGCTTTGTAATGCGCTCATGTTTGTACGTAGGGTTTGACATTACACCCTTGTTAGATGAAATGTCAGCCTGATAAGGTGCAATTTTTAGATCACCTTAGAATAGGACATAAGGGACGTGGGGTGAGGTAAATTATCTATGTTGTATTAAGATCTCACACTATGTAAGTCATGGCCTATGTCCTTCAGGGGATCATGGTATTTTGAAAGCCCATTCCATAGAGGTATCTTTGAGTGGACATTGTTTTCAAGTTGATGAGATTGGTGTCCTTGGTTGGATATTGTGTTTATATTGATGAAATTGATAGCATAACCTTATTTATATTCCATTTCATTTATTATTATTATGTGGGTGCGTGGGTATGCAGCATGCATATTTCCTCACTGAGTATTGTTTGTACTCACGTCCTTACAAATTTAAGGTAATATTGCATCGGCTGGGTCTGAGGGACCCCGAGGAAGTGCTTAGTTTATTATGCTGTTTGATACGCCCTACATATTGAGTTAATTGTTTTATTTATTTGATTTGAGTTGGTGATGGTATTTATATCATTTTATTCATTATAGATTTGGTTATAATAAATTCTACAATGTTGGATAACATTTATGGTAGATAATTTATATCCCCTTTGAGATATTAATGGTATTTGAGTTCATTTATGATCTCGATGATTAATTTGTAAGTACAAGTGTGTTTCCCACGAGTAATATTAAAAAAAAGTAAAATTATTCCGCGCCACGTGCCTATGTTTTGGATCAGGGCGTGACATGCTTCGCGCGAAAGCGATTATTAAGAAATACAAAATTTCAAAATAGGACAAATATTTTGAAACAGAGAGAATAACACCGATCACCGATTCACGATATATTAAGAGAACTGGTGAGATATAAAAAGAAAATTTCAAAATATTTCAATATTTCTCATATCAATGTCTAATATTATAAAAAAATATCATTGTTCCAATAAAAAATTATTGTTGAAATTCATGAAATTGGTCTAATATAAAGTTTTACTAGTCATATTCAATGAAATTATTTGGTGAGGAATGGACTTAAGGTAAGACTTAATGAAAAAAATACAAATCAATTAAAGAGTTGGCTAAGAATGTAGGCAAATTTCATCTAAAAATACTTTAAACATGGAAAATAGATATTGAATAATATTTGGTGAATTAGAAGGATTTAGTTTAATTTTATCATATTATTGTTTAAAAATAGAAAAAATGTGTGTAAAAATTGATTAAAAATTAGAAAATATATTTTTATAACTAAATTTGGTGAGTTTGAAGGACATATCCAAGAATTGTTATATTAATAAATAAAAATGAAAAATTTTATACAAAAAATTGTGAAATAAAAGAATTAGTCACTATAAATTTTAATCAATGTCATTTAGGCGGAATTCGTGCTTCCGACTAGTCGATGTATAAAAGAAATACTTCCAAGTGACTAGCAAAATAAATCTTGACCATTTGTACATCAAATAGTTATAATTTGCTTCCATTTTGACATGCAAAAAATAGAAAAAAAAAAAAAAACTCATCTAGAACTAGCTAGAAATAGAAAAAATAATTTTTTTAATTTTGGTGATTTTGAACTTTTTTTCTATCCACATCACATTAATATTTAAGAAATATAGTAATTTGGTAAACTAAGACTTGAAAAATAGGAAATGAAAATTTAAAAAATGGATTTGATGAGTTTGAAAGTTTTGGCCTAACTTTATCATATTATTATCTAAAAATAGAGAAAATTGATAAAAATGATTAAAAATAAAAAATAGATTTTATTATTAAATTTGGTGAGATTAATTCATTTGGCCCATTTTTTATATTAATATCTAAAAATAAAATATTTTGGTAAAAAAAATTGCGAAGTGGAGAAAGAATTATCTATTATAACTCTTTCCTAATGTCACTTTGCAAAATTTGTGCTTGTCGCTGGTTTCCAATTATTTGATAATGTTTAATTTCAGTAATCAATTTTATCTCTTCAAGACCAAATGATTAAAATTGAAAAAGTTAATTTTTGATATTTTAAATTAATTTGAACGTCCATAAAGAAATATGGTTGGTTGAAATCATCAAAGATTAAAAATAGATGGCAATTCGGGGATTCAAAAATTTTAGTGGATTTCTCACTTTACCCTTCACCATTGTTGTACGGAACACTTAAAAAAAGGCAAAACGGTGAGACGATCCTCCAAAACTGCGAGCCCTTTCCTTGTCTTCTTTTGTGATTATTCCGCATTTGGGTCGGGTTTTTAAACGAGGTCGTTTCTCAATCGATTTCTACAAACAATGTATCAAAATTCATTTACTCTAAATTTTATGAATTCTATGACTAATTTTAAGTGAAAATGGTATATTTGTGGGCTTCAAAAATCATCTCCAAAGAATTTAGAAAAATGACTTTCCCTCTTAAATTCTTTGGAGACGATTTTTGAAGTCCAAAACCATACCATTTTCACTTAAAATCAGTCCCGGAGTTCATAAAATTCAGAGTAGATGAACTTTGATACCTTGTTTGTAAAAATCGGTCGAGAAACAATCTCGTTTGAAAATCCGAGCCAAACACCACTGTCTCCATCACCATCTTCCATCTTCTTCTTCACCATCCCAACTGAACTTGCATACTTACCCCTTTTTTTCTCTACCCACGAGACAGCCAAATCCCTTTTCCACCCCACCTCAAGTAACGCTGGAACCGATCAAGGCCAAAATGGCGAGCCATGTAACTTCCTACGTTTGGCTCGGGTTTTTAAACGAGGCCATTTCTCAACCGATTTCTACAAACAAGGTATCAAAACTTATCTACTCTGAATTTTATGAAATCTGGGACTGATTTTAAGTGAAAAGGATATAGTTTTGGGATTCTAAAATTGTATCCAAAGAATTAAGATGGAATGCAATTTTTCTTTAATTCTTTGGGTACGATTTTATAAACCCAAAACTATACTCTTTTCACTTAAAATCAATCCCGGAGTTCATAACATTTAGAGTAGAAGAATTTTTATACCTTGTTTGTAGAAATCGGTCGAAAAATGGCTTTGTTTGAAAACTGAGCCAAACGCGGGAAAAACGATGAGCCGTTTTGGAGTGTCTCGGCTCGCCGAACATTCGTTTTTCTAAACCGGTAAAATCTGTGAGAGAAAAGAAAATGCCTGTGGAAGAAGGGGCACCCATATTTTAAAATTACTTTGTCGTGAGGCCTATCACTAGTAAATAGTAATGATAATGTGTTAGAAAACCATTATACTTAAATATGTAAGCTACAAAATTATCTCGATTTTAACTATTTTTTAAATTTGAACTCTTTGATTTTACTATTCAAAATTTTTATAAACTTAGAAAAATAAAATTAATTAATTTAATTAACATTACTTTTGATGGATTAGAATCAAGCTCGGCTCTGCCTTTAGACGAACTAGGCCGTTGCCTAGGGCCCCCTAATCCATAAACTCAGTAAATAAGCCAAGTAAAAATCCCACAAGTTTCAGGCCTTTTGCGGCACACGCGTTTCGATTTCCGCTCGTTTTGACTTCCGCTTGTTTCGACTTCCACACAGTAACACGCCACACCCACGCTATTACTTCCCATTTCCGAAAACCCTAAGAAAAAAAAGTCTAATTTCTTGCCTCTTTGCTCACTTGGCTACCTCTCTCTTGGTCTCCTCTCTGCTGTGTTCTCTCTCGGTCTCCTCTTTGCTGCCTCTCTCTCGGTCTCCTCTCTGTTGCGTTCTCTGCCTCTCTGGCTCTCTCTCTCACGTTCCTCTCTCTCTGTGCTGACGTGCTGTCTCTCGACTCGTGTTTCTTCTCTGACAGGCCGACCACTCTCGGCCCACATTTCTTCCCCGACCGGCAGATCACTCCCACATTCGTTAAATTGATAAGTTCTCTCTATTTTCTTGCTCTGTCGTTTCTACTGGTTTATATCTTGAAGCCCACTGCTGTTTGGGTTTTCCCCAAGCTCTGCAACATTCAGGTACCGCTATTCGTAGCTGTCTCTTCATCTTCTTTTACCTTCATCTTTTTCCATTGTTCCACTCGCCCAAATCAATAAACCCAATCAGTCCCTTTCTTCTCTTCCATTACCTTTCCATCTCTTCTTCTTTTCCTCTTCCGAATCAGCTAAATCCCATACCACACGCCCCATTGTCTACACTTGCGACTTGCCCTTTCCAAACAACCATCATTGTCCCTGACCCTTTTCCAGTTACTGTTCACGCACCACAACAGTATTCCTTGTTGTTTGATCAACCGAACCCATTCCGCCATTCTCAGCCTACTCATTCATTTGACTTTAGACCCTTTATTTTAATTAAATTAGATTCATTAAGCCCGTCAAACTAGTTACCCATAATCAGCCCCCTTCCATTCCCATTGAAGTGTTATAAACTACCAAACAACAAGGTTCTATTCTGATAAAAAATTTATTATCAAGATTTAGAAATTATTTTGAAAGTTCAGTTTCCTCTTACTCATTAAATATTTAAATTGATTTTTTTATCTTATTCCATGTTGGTCGATCAGCCGTTTCCATTCGGCCATTCTCAGCTTACTCATTCATTTGATCTTAAACCCTTTATTTTAATTAAATAGATTCATTAAGCCTGTCAAACCAGTTACCCATAATCAGCCCCTTTCCATTCCCATTGAAGTATTATAAACTACCAAACAACAAAGTACTATTCTGATGAATTTTTTATTATCAAGATTTAGAAATCATTTTGAAAGTTCAATTTCCTCTTACTCATTAAATATTTAAATTGATTTTTTTTATATTGATATTTTGCAGTGAAATTGATTCTGTGATTGTGACTGTGATTAATCTTGTGGACGGGGTAGCGGATGATTCTGGTTTATTCGCAAATGAATCAGGTTTTATTGTTCTTTAATTTTTATTATGTAGCTGTTAATTTTGTATTGGTTATCACTATCATTATGTCTACTAGAAAATATCCTTCAGAACATGAAAAAAAAAGAAGGCAAAAACAAGTTCAAGAATTAATTGAGTCTCAAGCAGGATCTCTTAATAGGTATTTTACCAAAAGTAAACAAACAAAAAATCCAATTGAAGATTTGGTTAATGATGAACATAATGATAATGAAGAAACTATAAATGAAAGTAATGATATTAACTTGGTGAATGAAAAACATATGGATGAGAGTGATAATAAAAATAAGAATGAGAATTAAGAAAATGAAAATTTTAATGAACATGTTCTTTTAAACATTTATTATCCAGGTAAATGGAAAAGTATTGACCAAAGTTGAGACATATTAGTAAAAAGAGGTCCCGTAAGAGATACTAATATTAACTTTCCTAAAGATTCAAACAATAGACTTTTTCTATAACACATTATATTCGAAATTTATCAAATGAAGAAAAACAAGATAGAGAATGGCTAGTTTACTCAATTGCTTTAGATAAAATATTTTGTTTTTACTGTAAGCTATTTAAGCAACATGGAATCAAAACTCAATTGACAGATGAAGGAAGTAATGACTGGAAAAATCTTGGTTATAGACTTAAGAGTCATGAAACTACTAATGACCACATTATTAATATGAGAAGATGGATAGAATTGAAATTAAGATTGCAAAGAAAATGAAACAATTGATAAAATTGTGCAAGAATAAATTAATAAAGATTGGGAACATTAGACAAGTACTATTAAGAATAATTGGTGTTGTGAAAACTCTTGCTAAAACCAATTTGGCATTTCGTGGAGACAATGAAAAAGATTTATGAAGAAAGTAATGGAAACTTTTTAACTTTTATTGAAATGATTGCCGAATTTGACCCTATAATGCAAGGACACATTTGATGTATTCAAGATAATGAAATTCATTACCATTATCTTGGTTATAAAATTCAAAATGAATTAATACTTTTGTTAGAGGGTGAGGTAAAAAATGCAATAATTAAAAGGATCAAATAATCAAAATACTTTTCGATTATCCTTGATTGTACTCCAGATATAAGTCATGAAGAACAAATGTCTATCATGGTACGTTGTGTGGATATTTCAACAAGTCAAATAAAAGTAAAAGAGCTTTTCTTAGGATTTTTAAAGGTGGACGATACATCGGGACAAAGACTTTTTAATGAACAAATAGATGTTCTAAAACTCTTGAACTTAATATTGATAATATAAAGGAACAAAGATATGGTAATGGTTCTAATATGAAAGGAAAAAATAAAGGAGTACAAAATATGGTACTACAAATAAATCCTAAAGCATTCTATACTCCTTGTGGGTATCATACTTTTAACTTGGCACTTTGGGATATGGTGAATTCTTGTTCTCAACGTAAAACATTTTTTGGAATTATACAATATATATATAATGTATTTTTGTCTTCTACAAAGCCGTGGCCAGTTTTTAAAGATTATGTTAGAGGTATCACACTTAAGTCATTATCACATACAAGTTGGGAAAATCACTTTGAAAGTGTAAAAGCAATTAGATTCCAAGCTCCACTAATTAGAGATGGTTTAATTGACTTAGCGAACACTTGTGAAAATCCTAAGACAAAGAGTGATGCTGAAGACTTAACAACATTGAAAATTGAAAATGTTAAATTCTTATTTAGTATGGTTATTTCGTATAATATATTGTTTACAAGTAAAAGGCATGAATATTTGTGTTGCTTTAAATTTTTTAAAATGACTCATTTCTTTTTTTGAAACTCAAAAAGAAAATGGATTTGAATCTGCCATGATTGATGCTAAAGAGATTGCTAGAGAAATGAAAATTGAACCTATATTTCGTGAAAAACGTATTACTCGTAGAAAAAAATATTTTGATGAGAATGCTAGTGACAAGATAAAACAGTCATCTAAAGAATATTTTAGAGTTAATTATTTCTTACATATAATTGATCAAGCTCTTATGTCAATTAAAAGTAGATTTGAACAATTTCAAACATATGAAGATATTTTTGGATCTTTGTTTGATTTGGAAAACTTAAATTCTTTAGATAATGATAGTTTGAAGAGTTCTTATAATAAACTTGAAGAGTTTCTAAGATATGACGTGATTTCTGATATTGATGGAAGTGAATTATTTTTAGAATTGTAAATTTTGAAAGATGGAGTACCAAAAGAAGTAAAATAAACAATTGAAGTGTCAAATTATATAAAAAAAATGAATTGTTGTTTTCCAAATGCATGGATTGCTTATAAGATAATGTTGAATATACCTGTCACAGTTGTCTCTGTAGAAATAAGTTTTTCAAAGTTAAAACTGATAAAATCTTACTTTGTTCTATAATGTCATAAGAAATATTAAATGAATTAGTTATCTTATCTATTAAAAAAGATATGTTAAAAAAACTTGAATATAGTAATTTAATTAGTAATTTTGCATCTCAAAATCTGAGAAGAATATATTTAAAATAGTACTGTCACGCCCCGAACCCAGATGTAGGCTCGGAACGCGACTAACTAATTTTTTTTAAACAAACCTATCATCTACAGTTTGTGGGGTTTCAGCAAGCTCATTCAAGCCCAAGAAATAAGTCTCACAAGTACGAGTTAACTCGAGGTACCCTTATGAGCTGGGCTTAGACACCATGAATTTGAAAGAATATTTTCATAAACATAACATTATACATACATATGACTTGTTCCAAGGGTCATAAGACCATACATGGCTCTAAAAACCAAACTACACATATATTTAAATATCAAAGCATTGAACTTAGAATTAAACTATTATAGTTTTAATTCTAGCAACTCCTGAGATTCAACTTCTGATTCATCATAGAGGGATCCTCAGCTCCCTCTACCAATCTATGCCCTGCATTGTAAGAGATGTGAGCTCCAAGCCCAATGAAGAGAGCTCAACAATAATCATAAACATGAATTTAACATAAAATACAATGCATGACCGTAATGAAATGATAAACAAGTAACCATTTTTCCATTTATTCATTTCTTTCCTTTAATAAGATTAATAATCTTAATCACACTGGGGTATCCCACTCAACCCCATTGAGGTATCTAACTCAAGCTCAACTGTGTATTTTCAAAGTATCCCACTCAACCTTGGGGGTATCCCACTCAACCCCATAAGGTATCCCACTCAACCTCATATGCATTAGGTCCGTAGCTGGACAAAATGTAGCATCTTGCAAGAGCCTTACACAAGTGTGTGCTTATATACATTAATATGTATATTAAATATCCATAATCCATAAACATGAAAAAAATATGAACCTCTATATACCTTTCCACCAGGATTTAACAATAGAGTTACATTTACCATTCACTAGTATTGTCTAGGTTTAATAAACCCAAAATATTCATAGTCACCACGTACATAACCCTGTTAGTACAGGAATACCACATGCAGTATAATCTTATACATAGTAATCATATGCATTTCAACAACAATATAAATTACGTGCATGAATAAGAATAACATCATACATGCACAATCACATAACTAGTCTAACAATGGACGTTTACAAACAGTCCCACAACTCATCTATTAATATTTAGATTTCTAATGGGCCCCTTGCATTTCATACCACTAGGCCTCGGCTATCTGACACCTTATTTACGCTTCCGTTCTGACAGTCAGGACATATATACCACCCCTTAGAAGGAAGCGATATCAGGTCTCGCTTTCTGGTCCCATTTGATCTTTTCCATCCGTAAAATACCATGGGTTCCCATTTTCCACCTAAAGTCTAGCATATTAACATGATTAAGTGTAAAGACTTCACATTAACCAATGTACATGTAAAGTTGAGTTCCCTCACTTTCTCCAGCTTGCAAAAATCACCACATCTATAAAACATCATAATTTTTCATAAATACTTATTAAATTTTAACTACACTTAAAGTAACTTAAAACATTTCCAAAGAACACTTTAAATGCATTTGCCATCTGAAAACTAGGTAATAATGTCAATGAGTCTCCCTAAATCTTTCTACTTCACTTATTAAGTCAAAGTCTGCTGTTAGTCATCCAAAACACACAATAAAGAGAAAAATGAAAGTACTCAGTGTCCAGTCTCGTATTTCTTCCTGACCATGTCAAGTATTGAGACTGTGCCCAGAGGTTACAGTACAATAAAGTAAAATGCTCAGGTCATCCTCGTATTGTCTTCTGGATAGGACCATGTAGACGTATTTAGTTAGGCGTAGAGGGTACAGGAAAGTAAACACTCATAGCAGAAAATAAACATCCAAAGTTAGCTGGAGGTTAATCTTTCTCCTCTTTTAACTTAGAGTTACTAAAAATACTGTTTTGACACAAGAAAATCACCTCTAAAGGTGTTACTCAAGAATTAAGGAAAAACAACATTTTCCTAAAATCTTTGGCACGATTTTTGAAGTACAAAACTTGTTCTTTTTAAAATAAAATCAGTATCGGAGTTCCTGAAATTTAGAGTAAATCAGTTTTCATACCTTGATTGCTGAAAATGGTTGAGAAATGAAGAAGTTGAAAAATCCAAAGAAACCCAAAAGCTCATTGTAACTGCCGTCTGAAGAGAAGAATGTAGAAGAAGAAAACGAAGCATAGAAGAAGAAAGAAAAGAGAACAACAGACACTGTTTGAAATTTTCCTCATTTCTCCTCTTTTATTAACCTGATGGCCTGCTAGTTCTACACATAGGGATGAATCGTACAAAGTGTCGGCTGAGTCTACAGTAATGCATAGTGCATTAGTTAAAAAAATGAAACTATATAATTGCTATAGTTTTGAATAATAAAATCTCCTTTAAAACTTTAAAGTTATTTTTTAAGCACTATGTATTTCCAAAATTTCTCAAATTAAATATCCTGACTAATTACAATAACCTAATAAAAATACTTTAAGACTTCAAGGTCTTTTGACACTATCAAACGCTTAAAACAAAGTGTTTTACAAATAAAGGTATCCCTCAGCTGTGTCGAAAACACGCTTCCAGAAGTCCAAATGACAAACTGTAAAAACCATTGAACTCCAAATTCAAAATTGAACAAATGTGCGAAATTTGAAAACTTAGATCTTTCAAATGACTATTGACCAAAAATAGGTGACCTTTAACGCCTCAGCCGGAGAAAAGTTCGAATAATATCAACTTCACCACAATATTCAATGAGTTGGATCCACAAATTCCGAACTCAGATCGAGTCAAACTTTAACTCAAAACAAAGTACATCTGTTAATCGTACAGATTAACTGACTACTAGACATGATTAACTATAGCTAATCACTAAATTTAACGGTAATTTGGGTCAGGGTATTACAAGTACTTTGTTATAAATTTGATAATGCCTCCACTGCAGTAGGAGTACAATTTACCTTTGCTTCTTTTGTTACAGTCCACTCTGCTCTCTATTCTTCGTATGGGTCTTCCTTTTCATCATTTTATCCTTTGTGAGGAAATGACTTCCTCCAACAATCTTTGAACCCAGTGATGTCACGTTCAAACGATTAAGCCCTCCTCTGCATATTCAGTTTTGGCAAGGTTAAATTCACCGGCGACAAGAACTCTCGCACTTTGTATTTTCCAAATTACCGCTGACTGGTAACTCTTCTGGCATTTTTTTCCTTTGGTATTGGATGCCACTACAACTGATTGTTTATTTCCCTGGCCTAGGGTGTGGGCTTACCCATCTATGTTGTGGGCCATGCTCTTGGCCTTTGTTTGTTTGGGCCTGATTTTTTGTTCACTACCTTGTCCGGGCTATGGGTTGTAAACTAGTTTTTTTTTGGGCTCTTCTTTTGAATGAATAATATTAACTATTCATTAAAAATAATTGATTATAATATATTATTTGGATGTTTCACAATTTATAAAAAGGCCCCTCTTTAAGAGTTCGCCTAGAGCCCCTGAAATCTCAGGGCCAACACTGATTAGAATTGAACTCTGATTCTAAACCATTAAAATTTAATAATAAAAGTTTCAATGATGGTTCAAACTCAATGATCTGGTGGGTTGGTACATATCTCAAATGCATAATCAATTGTTTTTGAATGTCTTACAAAAGGAATCAAGTGTTAGACAAAATTCCCTAATCAATGTAAACTTGTTAGTTCGACCACTCATTAGGTAAGGTCGGTCCATTGGCAGTGGGTCTCTATCAAATGGTGGCTCTTAATACATCTTTCGCATGTTTAGTTCATTACTTCAAGGAGAAATTATTCTATTTTTATTGAAAAACAAAATTTTAGGTGAAGTTGATAATACGATATTTTCCTTCTGTTACTTATAATAAAAATAATATTTATTATTTTACAAATTATGTTCACATCTAGATTTAAGATATTTTAAGATATTTATTATTTTATATATTTCAGAATTGAAGGGGACACTCTATTTTTCATAAAAGAAAAACTCTTGCTATTTTATTATAATTTAAATGGCAAAAATGTTATTCTGAAATAATAATTTCCATGTACATTAATTGAAGGCACTTCTGTCACGAAAATAAATATAAAACAATAGAAAATGTCCCCTTGTGTGTATAAAATATAGAGGTGTTCCATCAATCTCTTTTGTCTAATTGATTGTTAATATATCTTTTAAAGAAGTGAAAATCTTTCAAAATGACTTATTTTCATCGTTACAAAAGTTATTATCCACCTAAAAAGTTATCACTAAGATCTTTCACATTTATGCAAATTTAATTTTTTGCTAAAACTTAGTTTTTTATTTTTAAAATCAATTTAATTATGAATTTTAGTGTTTTGCACTTTTTTATTATCTTACTATTCTGTAATCATCATAATATAAACGAGATAATTCAAGGTGATTATTTAATAAATCTTATTTTTGTAATTTGCTTATATTTTATCAAGAAGAAAATAGGAAAATTCATCCAAAACAAGATTAGAATAGAAAAAAGAATTTTAAGAATTGATTTCAGGCTTTGAAAGATTAAACTTATATTTATCATATCACTATTAGAAAACCTAAAAATATTTCATCAAAAGTAGATAATAATGGAAATTCAGATTTTGAGATTGAATTGGTAAGATGGAATAATTTATCGTACTTTCATCCGTCAATGGATACAAATTATGTAAAATTAATGTAAAAATGGCAAACAAACAAAATTGGATTTTAAGATTGGATTTAATGAGTTAAAAAAAATCTCCCATTTTAATCTCTAAAAATCAATTATGTAAAAACCCAAAAATAAAAATATTTTATAAATAGATATAATGAGTGGAAGGGTTTGAGGCCATCTTATCATATCAACAACTTGAAAAGGGGAAGTTCATGTAAAAATAGCAAAAAATAGAAAAAAAAAAAATTAAAGATTGGTTTCGTGAGTTGGTAGGATTAGACCTATATTAGATTTGTATGTTATTCTTTTTTATTTTTGTATTTTTTTCTTTATTTTTTCTTACAAATAAAATAGATTGTGGAATTCAATACATTACATATTTCACATTTACATTAGAAGTTTTTGTTAGACCCAAAGTTTCAAACCAAGGTTAAAAAGGTATTTTGATTATAGTAAAACTATTGACTTGTGGTATTAATGGTTGCAGAGTTGTGCTATAAGCCAGGTGATACGAATTGACTCCATAGGACTTGAAGACAAATAGCATGGTCAAACACAAAAGATGGAAGATCAAATGACTTATGGGCAGTTGCTCTTGAAGATCCAAGTCTGTGAAAGATCGAGCATCAAAATGAAGATCTAAATGCTTATGAAGAAGAAGAAAAAGCCCGTGAAAGACCAAGCATCAAATTACAGATCAAAGGGCTGACGAAGATAAAGACAAAGGTGGAGCACTTGCGACTCGAACAGAACAAAAGATTGAAGACTTTTTGAAGATCAAGTCCAAGTTATGTCTGGGTAGGTCTAGGATAAGAGTGTTTAGGATTATATGTAAAGTTACTAAAATAGATGAACACCTTAGTTCAAACCTAACATTAGAATGACCTTAAGATCATGTGAGCAGTATTGAACATATTATTAGATCCTAGGTGTAAAGGGGCATCAGTTCCAAACCCATTGAAATATCAAAAGGAACTATGTAAGCCCAATATGATGGCTGCAGTTCTAAAATATTGCACATCTAAAAAAACTGTGTAAGTCGATAATTGTGTTATCAGGCCAAGCCATTGTATATCAAGAGGACGGTGTAAGACCAATATTTTTGTCAGTCAGTAATTTGGCTTCAGTCTAAACCATTGAATATCAAAAAAGCTGTATAAGACCAACATTGGCCTTAGTTCAAAACCATTGAATATTATAAGAACTGTATAAGACCAAAATTAAGGAAAAATTTCATTGGCTAGCAACTTTGGTCTCAGTTCAAATCATTGAATATCAAAAAAACTGTGTAAGACCAAAAGTGTCCTTAGCTCCAAAACACTTGTATATCAAAAGGGTTGTTTAGACCAATAACTAAGATGGTAAAAATTCAGGGCCAAACCATCGACCAGTAGGCTCATTAATGTTGACTGAACCGTTATCGTAAACTTATAGTCAATCCCAGATAGGATACTGTCGATTGTTGAATGGGCAACTATCGACTGTATATGTGACTGTAACAAATGGTTGGTCTCTTATAAATTACCGACGACTGATAAGTAGTAACTGTCGACGGCACAAACATCTATAGAACATAGATAGTCTTTGTTATTCATTCATCGACAAGTACATATGGATCGTCACCTATTCCAAATTTGAATACATTTAAAAGGCCCAAACTTGGGCTGAAATCAGGTTGGGTCAGGTCGGGTTTCTTAAAACCCAACCCGACCCGAGTTAATAAAATATGGAACCTGATCCGACCCGAGTTTTTGACTCGAAATTTTCAATCTGACCCGACCGACTCAACCAGAATTCTGACCTGACTCACATTCTGAACCCATTTTAGCAGTGTTATTAAAGTTGGACCGAATCGCGGTCGAACCTGCATGGATGCGGTTCGGACCAGTTAAAAAACCTATTTTTCAGTTGGACCGCAGAAAACTGGAGTGAACCGCAGTTGTTTTTGCGGTTTTACAGATCAAACCGCGGGAGGCGAACTGCGGTTCACCGAATTTGATTTTTTTTAAGAAAAAATTTCCCCCTTCAAAATATTAAAAAATGGATATACTTGAAATATAAAGGTGTCTTACCATTTCTATCCCACATCCTTCACCATCTTGGTATATTACTTAGAGTTTAAATATTATTTGTAATATTTATATTAATGTTATTTGTAAAAGTGTCTTACTTAATGCTATTTGTAATATCTATATCATATTATTACTTGACCGGCTTTGACCACGGTTGAACCCAAAATGCCTCGAAGACGGTTCGTTAGACTGTCCGGTTCTGATAACAATGCATTTTAGCCTAATTTTACCTGGGTCGGGCCGGGTTAGATCAAGTAAGTCTGGTTAACTTGAAAATTCCTCACTCAACCCGCCCCGAATTCTATGCGGGTTTTTGTCTTCTCAACCCGACCCGACCCGACCTGCTGACCTGACTCGCCTGACCCGACTCGAGTTTCACTCCTAGCCCAAACCGTCGACCAGTCTTTTTGACAGATGATTGTTTGGAGACAATTGTTGAGTAGTTGGCGCGTTAAATGCATTTCCGAACGGTCATCTTCTTCATTTAATGCATGGCAACGGTAGCACATTTGAAATGTTCTATATATACCGGCCATTATGAGGAGTTAAGAGAGCACCACTAACTCCAATAGCCAAGAACACGGCCATTATGAGGAGTTAAGAGAGCACCACTAACTCCAATAGCCAAGAACAAGAGAAATTTTAATTTGCCTATCTTTAGAGCTCAAGAACCCAAAATTGCATATCTTTAGCTTAGCCATCTATGTTCTACATTTTGAGTAACTCTAGTGTGAGTCCAAATTTGTATATTTGAGAGAGTTATTCCTGTGCTTAAACTTGTTATCTTTTTATTGGAAAGAAAGAGGAAGTAGAGAAGTGTCGGTGGACCATGTTGAGGACAAAGGGAAAAAGGTCATTCTCGAACCTGCAAAGAGAACCCTAGGAAAGGCTATTAAAAGAGGAAAATGCATGAAGATCGGTGTAACGATTTCTTCTCCACCCGAAAAGAGAAAGGGATAGTGGATTCAAACTTAATGCGAAGTCTTGGGGCGAGGATGTAAGCTAGATGCTGAACCTTGTTACAAACTGGGTTTTATCTCTCCATATTTTATCATCTCCTCTATGTTATTTAAGCTTTAATTTATTGTGGATTTGAATGTTTATTTTCCAATTTGTGTAATCAGAAGAGATCCCAAAAGGTTTGCATTGACTCAATTTGTAACGACCTGCCCCGAGACGGGCACATGATTTTTTTTTTTTGAACAAAATAGAAATATATATACTAGGGATATCTCAAGAGTTAATTACAGTAATCTCAATATGATTTACAACTTTTGAAGATAAAAGATTTCAAAAGAAAGTACAACTAAAAATAACTTGATGTCGTCCATGACCCGGCATCGAGCGCCATCGCTGTAGTCATTCCGTCACTTCCCAACTGATACCTGAAACTGTTAGGGAGTGAGCTTCACTAGCCCACAGATCATAAGCTCAGTAGGAGTACAGGGGCCAAAGTAAAAAGTGTAGGAATTAAATCCATATTCCATAATATGCACAAATATAACAATAAATAGCACGTACAAACCATCATGCAGTAATACAATACACAGATATCCATCTACAACATATGAACATACACACAACTGTAGGTGACATGACATAATGATCTGCCAGACAGTCAAATCTACCGTCTAAAAGTTAGTACTTCCAAACATATATATCTCAATCCAATTATTATTCTATCCACTACATACTTCTCTCGTATGTCCTATTATCATAATCCACCTATTTATCTATCCATTAGTAATAGAAATCAATGCTATTTGTCTCACTCATATGTCTCCGGTACTGAATGGTGATAGCCTCAACCCTCACCGCAGCATGACAGTGAGGTAGCCTTGCAGAGTAGTAGCATGACAGTGTTCCTCGCCCGCCCAACTCACACTTGCCTACTCCTCACTCGTCCACAAGACTTTTTGGGTCTATTGGTCTCATCTAGACCTACCGTGAACACACCCTAAATCATCTGTCATATGACGTATACCAACGTCAATATCCACAAAGACCGTATCTATTGGATCCTAAAATAACACGGGACCCAATAATACACAAGATGAGCTACTTACTTTAGTCTTAGCTCAATTAGAACAACCAATACCTAGATTTTCCACATGAACCTAATCATAACCTGGCATAGAGTAAATCCTACTATGCTCTGCACAGCTCTACGAGGCCAATCATTTAAGTTGTGTAATCAAACAACATGCATTATTCATAATCGCAAATACATAATCCATGCATCATTCACACAATTAATCACATAACATTTGTGAAGGGTATTTAATCAAGTTGACGGATCCGGCCCGGTTCTTTGGGGCAAATAATTTTCGACATCAAATTCTTTTAGAACCTTTATTAATCAAGACCATACCCACGTCGTTCTACGGATACCCAAATCACCTATAAACATACTAATACATTTTCGTTAAGTATTTAAAGAAAATAATTATACATACAGTATAATCTCAAACATATGAATAACAAGCAAAACTTCAATAAAATCTCCATATATTTACGATAAAACAACAAAATTGAATAGCAATAAGGTTCGTACTCCCTTCCTCAAAGCTGATGAAATTGATACCATCCGGGAGAGTTTTGGTAGTCTCGGCCCTTACAAAAATTTCACCAAAACTTACTTTTGCAAAGAAACAACATAGGAAGAAGAGTGAGAAAGGGAAGATGAAGAAGAATAAGGGAAGGAGATGGAAATATAGTTTGCAATGGATTCAAGAAAGAAAATTCCTTGCCTTGGGTTGCTTAAATAGGGAAATGAAGGTGGTTATGCAGCTGGTTGCAAGCTGGTTTTGTAAGTTGCTTTGTAAGCTACTTTGTAAGCTACTTGTAAGCTACTTATAAGCTACTTTGTAAGCTGCTTGTAAGCTACTTTGTAAACTACTTGTAAGCTACTTGTAGGATAGGAGCTGATTTTGTAAGCTGCTTGTAAGATACTTGTAAGCTGCTTTGTAAGCTACTTATAAGCTACTTTGTAAGCTGCTTGTAAGCTACTTTGTAAACTACTTGTAAGCTACTTGTAGGATAGGAGCTTGTAAACTCCTTGTAGTGGCTTATGCAGGTGCTTGTGGGAGAGGAGCTTGTAAGCTCCTTGTAAGTTCCCAGCCAACTGATGCAAACGATAACATATTTTCATGTGTTTATATTCTATACTTCTTAATCATCCTTACTGTTTAGAAAATAAAGGGGTTTAAGTAAAATAATTCACCCGGTTCAAATGATTGAGTTTCCAAAATCAGTGAAGCTATAAAAAATCTGGGGGTGAATATATTTCAAAAACTCGTCGATTTTAACAAAAATGACGTATTTTTTATTTTAATAAAGTTTTGAAGTATCTATTAGCGAAAATTTGATTTCACAGTGACATTTGAAAATTTCATCTCACCAAAGAGTATTAATGCCCGAACATGATTATTTGCACAAAATCACACAATTAGGCCTAATTTTGGGTGGGTATTACACAATTTACCCCCCTCCCTCCTCTTGAGGGCAACATTTTTGATAAATTAATATATGATTGGACTTTTAAGTAGAAACTTGTTGATTAATTAGTTACTTTAATTATGATCTATATTAGTAGATGATATTATGTTATGTACATAGCATGTAGTATAACTAGAAATTATAATGTAAATGAAAATTAAGAGATTTTTCAAGCTTTTATGGATGGTACTTGAGAGTTTTCTTTGACTTTCTTTGGGAATTGATTTGGGCACCGATAATTCGGATGGTGTCCCATTTTAGTAAAAGTATTTGTGCCCAAATCAATTCCCCTTGTTAAATACAAAGATTAATTCAAAGGTCTTGATAGTTCATGCTCCACTAACTATTTTTGTGCTATATTATAGTAGTTGAACTTTGAATTATGAAAAATCAAATTGATTGGAGAATAGTTTGGTGATGAGAAAATTAGGGGAATTGATTTGGGAACCATGCTTTTACTAAAAGGAGCACCGAAAGTACAATTATTTTTAGTTCTTATTTTGACCTCTTTGCACTTTTAATGTAATTTCAAAAATGCGATTGTATTATTTCCCCAATAATGCCTCTCTCTTGTCTCTCTCGCTCTTCTGTCAACAGTGTAATTTCTCAGTGCCCGCTTTGATCCCAATCTCCCTGACCTCAACACTCTCTTTAGCTCTTGTTCTTTCCACTCTCGAGTCTCGGCTTATCGTTTTTTGAGAGAGAGAGAGGGTAGAGACTCTGATTCGAACATCAAAAGTCCAATTAGAAGATGAAGACAAATGGATGGATGAAAACAATGAAATGGCACTCCAACTCTACAAGATTTTTTATCGAGAAAAATGGGGACCTTTATCATCAAATTTGACCACTAAATCCATCAAATAAGAGTCTATAGACCTAGCATATGGATTCAAGGACCCATTTAAGGTGTTTGCATTCCCAAATGCCCACTTATATGACCCATAAAAGTATGAGAGAAAAATTAAGAGATTCCTTGTTAGAAGCGGAGGAGTGGTGCCAAAAGGTCAATGAGAGTGCTAAACTGACCAACTTAACAACCACTATGGACGAGTGCTTGAAGTTGGCCAAGTGGTCCCTCCCATGCTCAAAGGAGGCCAAGCCAGATTCCTTTCTTATTTTTGTGTTTGCATTCAATAGTTGACGTGTAATTGTAGTTAAGTAGGTGACACATGTAATTCATCCATGGATGACACCCATGTAATTACATTTTGTGGAAATGCTATCATCCCCAAGTTGAGTTCCTCTCCATTACTTTGAGTAGGGTTTCTAGGCTCTTTGAGAGTTCTTTGGTTGTTAGTAGTCTTCTTGCCATAACCCAACCCTCGATCACACATCTCAAGGATTCTTAAGGACTCTTATCATAATTAACGACCGGTTAGATACGTAGATTGCTTTATGAGCCTTTCGATAAGTGTAAGTTTGGGCCAATCTGAGCTGCTAAACTCAAGATCTGACTGTTTGAAGTTAGAGGGTCAAAATGGTAATTTTCACTTTTATGGATAATATTGCATTTAGTCATTTTGAAAATGATGACTAGTGACTGAAAACGTTGATCTTCAAATAAAATCACATTTTCAAGAATTCAGACTTCTAAACTCGCACACATCGTCCTTAATTTACTAAACATAGGGAATTTCAAAACCCGCTTCAATTTATTTCACTTTTCTTTGAAAATCACGTTTTATGAGACGGTTTACAGAGCCCCTATTTTAAAATACCTCCAGATTTCAGTTGTCAAAACAAACTGTTTTAGGCAATTGTGCTTAATCATGGCCTAATAATTAAATTTGCCTCCATGAGTCAGATTGAGTAGTCAATTCTTGAATTGAGTCCTAAGTTGTCAAATTTGTGATTGAGTCGTGACCGTGACCGTGTGTCTACGATTGTGCCTCTGGAAGACCTACATAGTTATATTAAGGTTGAAGCTCCAGAACATGTGAATATTGGAAGGCATCGCACTAAAACCGGAAGAACATCCTGAATGCCATCCAACACAGGTTCATGGACCTTAGAAACCATCGATTAAAATATGTAAAACTTTAATAGGTTTTCAAAGTGTAATCTGGCCCTACTAGAGAGCTCATGTTATCTAATCAAATATCTCCATATAATCATGTGGTTTTGCAATCTAAAAATGTTTTTACAGTTAAACCCTTTTGAATGATATGATCACTCAAAGAGCTCTCCATCCTGTACAAACTCATCCAACTACAAGTCATATATTAAAAGGGCGATTTATTTGACATTTTGGAACTTCGGAACATGACATTGTTCATCTACAGAAGTTCCAAAGGTTGTTCCGAACTCAGGCTCTAGGTAGTTCTCGAGTAATGCTTTTAGGTCTCCTTTCAAGCTTTGCTTCGAAGGCTGTCTCAGAAGTTTCAAGATGGGATGAGTGTTGTTCCGAGCAGTTCAGAGAATTACATATTTGTGTCTCTGATCCTGCCTTTTGAGCTCTTCTTCAGAACATACTTCAGAAGGTCCGAAGATTGGATCTCCTTGGTTCCAAAGTTCAGTAACCAACTCCATTTCTCAGGTTTGTGGCACTACTTCGGAAGTTGTTTCGGAAGTTCCTCTGTTACCAGAGTTTGGTAATCCTTGGGTACCTTCACCTCTAGGCATGATTTCCAACAAATATTCTCAAATACCAAAGAGAAATCGAAGGAGGGACCGATTTAGTGCTTACCTAATCGAAGAGAGCCCAAACCCGTGAGCAATAGACTTCCTTAACCAAGAGAGACGAAAATCCTAGCCTTTTCTGGAGAGAAATCGAAACGAGGGGTTGGATCGATAGGTCTAGGGCACGGGGAAGAGGGAAAAAGTGCAAACAGTCACAGGAGAGAAAAGGTTTCTCGAATGGTCTGTTGATTTCGCAGAAAGGGACATTTTAACTTAAGTTTTTGCCGCAGTCGATATGTAGAGAAGATCGACATGTCTGTCGAGCGATATGTCGATGTCTGTAAATTTCACTTTCCTGAGAGTTCTCTGGATTTTAATCAATTCTGCATATTACTAACACGTCGACAAGCTCAATAGGTCTATACCTCTATACATCGATGACCACGATGTGTTGACAAGATTAAACAGTTTGGATTTTGAGGGAGGTTTTTAACTTAGCCTTAAGGCATTAGATCGACATGTCGAACACTTCGACAGGTCTAACTACCGACATGTCTATTTTGTCGATGGGTCGACATGACAGAGCATATTTTTCTTAATATGTGCATTTGTCATTTTGATCATTCCAATACTTGTTTTTCACACATGCATGGCATATACATACTATATTTATCATGGTGAACTGCACATATGTCATAGAAACTTCTTGCAATAAGACAATTCAAGATTCACATGTTCTAAAAACACATTTTGATCAAAAACATCCAAGAACATACACCCATCTTATGCAATGCACACAAACATTCATGCTGAATATTCTAAATCAGAAAAGATGTACATGAAAGTGATATTCAATGGTATGTTTGGCTTTACAAGCAAGACATGTACTATAGCCAGGAATAGTACATTCAAAGCTTGTAGTTGGCCAAATCTTTTTGTTTTCATGTCATTGCACTTGGGCTATGTGAACTCTCATGGTCTCTTGTGATGTTTATTTGTAATGGTCTAAGATATGGAAGTGAGTCTTAGACCAATGCAAAACATGAGTGGTGGTCTATTTCTTAGGTGCCCAAAGGTTGAGTTTGGTGTTGCATACATACCCCTACAATGAACCTTTGTTGACCCCACCTTGGATTCTTCAACTCCTTCAAGACATGGTCCAATTGTCTTAGCAAGGAGTCTTGCCTTTGCGCCATCTTCCTTGGAGGTATGTGTCTTTTAGGCTTAGGTTTTGATGGATTGTGCATTTTAGCCTTTACATGTGGTGGTTTGTTAATGGCTTGACCACTCAAGTGTCTTTTCCTAAGGTTGCAATCTCTTTTGAAATGTCCAACCTTATGACAGCAAAAACATTTACCCTTTGGAGGGTGAGAGGCACTAGCCTTAACAAACACTCCATGGTTCATAGGTCCATTGGTGGATGAGGCAGCAAGTCCCGACCTATCACCATACGTTTTTCCAGAATTTAGAAGTTTTTGAAGTCTTTCTTCTCCTTGAGTGAATTTATCTTAAAAAAATTCTTTATGAGATTTTAAGTCTATTAATTCTAAAGACAAATTTTGAACTTCCTCTTCAAGATGCTTCTTGATGTCACACAAGTTTTCAACATCTTCGCAATGAATTGCAAGCTCTTCTTGAAGGGTTCTTTCATTTTCTTTCAACTTCTTGTTTTCTTCAATGGAGGCTTTTAAGTTTGACGTGAGGAGAGTATTTTCATTTTTCAAGGCTTCAAGTTGGTTAGACAAGTTAGAATTTTCAAGTTTAACTTTGTCTATTTTTTTAGCCAACTTCTCATTTTCAAGGTACAAAGCATGATAGGATTATTGAAGATTTTCATCTTCACTCTCATCCTCCACCGTTTCAATTGTGGGGCTTTCTGGATCACCAACGATTGAAGCTACAAAACCCATTGTTGTTTCAATCTTTTCTTGGGTTTTCTTATCGGAATCACTCTCCGATTCAAATGCGTCCTCATAGGTCACATTTGCATTCATAGCATTTTTAATTTTTTTTGGAGGGACAATCATTTGCAAAATGTCCCCTTCCACCACAATTGTAGCATGTGTTCTCCTTAGGTTTCCTTCTCTCCTTATCTTTTTCTCTTGTTGCTTCATGTCTTTTAGGATTTTTTCACTTGTTTCACCTTTTTTAATTTTTCTCATCCTATTCATCTTGCTAAATTTTTTAGCGGGCATGGCCATTTCTTCACTATAGTTTTCTTCATCTTCCAATTCAATTTCTTTTTCTTTTTATTTCTTTGTTTTTACGGAAAACTTCCAGGCAATGGATTTATCCTTTGGTTGTTCAAAATGTAATTTATAGGTTTGTAAAGAACCAACCAAATCATCAACATTCATGAGAGATAGATCCCTCTGGTCTTCCATAGTCACTGTAACGACCCGTTCCGAGTTTCCCGATTTTTCCTTTTGGAGAGATTTCGGACCTCTGAGTTGTTTTCGGGACCGTAGCAACAGTGAGGAGAGTGTGGGCTCCATGGAGGACCCCAGTTATTTGATTTCGAGTTTGAAAACTTGAAGGGCATTTTAGTAATTTCATAATTTTTATATTTAGTCATGAAAAATTTGTTGAAAATCACACATTTTTTCCCGCTCGACTTTCAGCATTCGAGAAAATTTTTACTTTTTCGATTCGTCGCCGTTTACCACTTTTTTTTTAAAAAAAAAAAACCCTAAAAAACCCCTCTTCTTTAAAACCCTCCCTCGGCACTGTAGCTTTCCAGCTACAGTGCGTCGCATCATCTTCATCGCAACTCTTCTTCTTCTTCTTCTTCTTCCCTCGGCTTGCAGCTGATGGTCGTTGCCCTGATCTTCTTCTTACTTTGGCTTGCAGCTGTTGGTCGTCGACCCGAGCCACCTTCTCCTACCCTTCCGTCGCCGCTCCGCCTCTCAGATGTTGCAGTCAGCCCCGGCGGCGAAGCCCTCTTTCCCTTTCGTCTCAGGTTTACCCCGTTTTTGTTTTCCTGTCTTCCCTTTTCTTCCCTCTCGGTTTTCCTTGATTTTTCCGTGATTTTCCCTGGTTTTCCCATTTTTCCTTGATTTTTCCCTGATTTCTTTTTCCCCCTTTTCCCGACTCAGTTGGGTAATTGAGTCGGTACGGCTGAGTCTCCAGACAAACTCAGTTCGAGCCCGAGGTTGGCCCAGCCTTGGATCCGGCCCGGTCCACTCAGGCCCAACTTCTGAGCCCAGACTCTTCTTTGGGCTCAACCCTGGATCTGGCCCAGCCAGTCTTGAACTCGGCCTGACCATTTCCAAGCCCAGACCTGGTCCGGCCCATCCAGTTTGGATCCGGCCCAATCTGGCAGGCCCGTTTTCAGGCCTGGCTCGGCCCAGTTCGGCCCATTTTGGGCCCAACCCAGTTTTGGCCCTTTTTTTCAGTCCGGCTTCGTTCTATCACTTTTTACCTTATTTACTTATTCATTCTTCCTTGTTTCAACAGATTGAGTTCCCTGCAACCTTTCAAGCCGCTTGCTTGCCTCGGATTTCCGACTCCGCACACACGGTGAGGGGACTTATCACTGTTTTAGCATGCACTTACATATATTAAACTGTTATCTCTGGACATGGAGTGATCGGGGGTGACCCTCTATTCATTTAGCCACTCGGTAAGGGAAAAATATTGTAATAAATATGTGGCAGAGGGTCTGCTCTAGGGTACTCCAGTCAACCATATGCTTTGTAGAGAACTTCAATTAGACAATTGGAATTGAATATGATACTTGGAAAATTGCTGGTGATACTGTGAATGTTATTCGTTAGACGTTATTTGAAATCGCGTGGAATATAGACACGCGTGACTAAATAATCCATTATGAGCTCTTGACTCGCACGATGAAATATATCGCTGATTTTGAGTTAGTTGCATTAGAATATAGTCCTACCATTGTATATGATCATGGCATCATGTGTGTGTCTTGGGGAGGTTGTTTACATGAGTATATGTTTGTGATGATGATGATGGTTTGGGTTTTGGGAGGACTTCCCCGTTGCGCTCCGGCGGTCGAGACCCCCATAGGAGATGCGGGTTTCCCCGTTGCGTTCTGATGGTTGAGGTGCATGCCCCTTGAGATTGGCTTCCCCGTTATGCTCTGGCGGTCGAAACCCCCGTAGGGGATGCGAGTTTCCCCGTTGCATTCGGGCTGTTAATTGTGTAGTTGAGTACTCTCGTACGTAGACATTCATTCTATTATGATGTCCATTATTTTTTTTAATAGACATGTGATACATATATATCATTGATGTATGATATGATTATTCCCTTTAGTGGATTAGTTAGCTCACCCATTGCTCTCCGGGAGTTTGTTGGAGGACCCGATGTGGGCCACCGAGATGATGTCGTGGACTAGTCGGTGGATGATTTGGTTGGTGGTGCAGTTGGTTCTCATACATTGAGCACCCCTTTTATTACGATATTTTTGCACTCATGCATATGATATCTACCTATATTGCTAACATGTGATATGCATTATCTCTTCATTGGGCTGGTTAGCTCACCCCCTTACCTTTCAGGTACCCGATTGCAAAGTGACTAGGTAGGGTCCCTTGAGCAGGCGCCCTTAGAGGAGTAGTGGTTAGACTTTTTTATGATTACGTTGGTCTTAGTCGAGAGACCTTATTTTATATGACTCCTCTTTGTATGTTATTTGATTTCGGATGATGTATAATTGTGTTCGAATAGTTTATGATTGTTTCATGTTATGTTGATATATTAAACCTTATTGCCAGCTTTTGAGCGGGAAGTAGTTGCTCTGTTTCAAAAAAAAAAAATCCGTTACCTATTCCTTTGTGATGTTTTGAGATATTTCGGAGATAACGTGCCCGTAGCGGGACGGGACGTTACAGTCACCACCTTGAGTTTGAACCTTTCAAAAAGATTCCCCACAATTTTGGTACACCTTGTCCTCGGGTATCCTTTCACCAAGAGCCCACATTTGATTGATAATGTCGTTCAATTTTTAATAGAAATCCATGAAAACTTTATCCTCTCTCATTTTAATAGTATCAAATTGATTTTGGAGGACTTCCCATGCCCCCATGGCCTAACCTTGGTGTGCCCTAGGGGAAGTGGCCTCACCCATGGGGGTTTTACGTGAGGTATCCCGCGGTTTCCCACACGTAAATTCAAAAAAAAATTGATTTTGGAGGATTTGGAGCCTTGACCTCTTAACCATTAAAGTGCCTTCATGGGTTCTCTCAAAGACTTCCCATGTTTCCTTTGCGGTCTCACAAGTCATGATCCATTTATATTCATTATCGAATACTGCACAATTTAAAGCATTCAAAACTCTACCATTTTCGTATACATGGCCTTTTTCATTTTGAGACCAAGTAGCAAAGGGTTTGGGAGTCAAGACCTTGGTAGATGAGGTTTCAAGGGTTTTCTCTTCCATGGGTTCGGTATAACCAGTCTTTACCGAATCCCAAACGGTTCCATCAATGGAGATAAAGAAACTTTTCATTTTGGCTTTTAAAGAGGCATAATTCGATTCAAAGTATGGAGGTTTGGAAATGACATGACTATCTCCCATGGTGTTCTAGTTTGGATCAACTCGGACAGTTAAATCTTTTATAAAGAGCACTCAAGCTCTCATACCAATTGAAAGTCCCTGTGCTACAACACGATTGACTCTAGAGGGGGGGTGAATAGGGCAATCTACAAATTTGTTGGTCCTTTAAAAATTCCTTGGTTAATTAGCCAATTTGCAGTGGATACAAGTTAATCAAGTGTGTGTGTGTGTGTTAGTTGTTGACGTGTTTTAAATTAATAAATCTCGTAAGCGCACGAACCATTTATAGTATAGTGTGATGAGTGCGAGGTTGACCCCATAGAAAACAAATATGATAAGTATATATGTAAACACAAATATATGATTTTGAAATTTTATGTTTTTAGGAAATTTAGATCTTAAATTAGTCTAATCCCAAGAAATCAATCCTATTCTCAAGAATGTAACTCCAAGTTAACAAATCTTAGTTTTAATAAATAGATCCAAAAAATTAGAACAGTAATTAAATATAATTATATGAATGGATTAATTTAGAATTTATAAACAATCTCACACCTAAAATTAAGAAAAACAAAATTAAATACCCAATTAGATTAATTCTCAATCAAGTTAACACATATGTTAGGAGGGTGGTTTGAATACAAGACAACTAAAATACATGACACAAGAATTAAATGATTTAAAACAAAAAAAATACAATATACAAATAAAATATACTATGTAACAAAATAAAACAAATATTGAAAATAAATTGACAATAAGAATAAATGACAGAATGTAAAAGTGCATAATTGAAAGGATGGTTATTAGAATAGATCCTTCATCACACAAAATAAATAAATAAGAGTAAAATCTAAGGTTGAAATTCGCATAAAAATCCGTCATTCAATTCATGCTCATTCAAAATCAAGACTTATAAACTTTAGTTTTAAGAAATTTGGCCTTAGTAACTTAGATTCAACACTTACAACGTTCTAACTATTTCATGTCCAATTTAATAAAACAAAGATCATAAACTCAAAATCAAATTAAAACAATCGTTAATGAAATTTGAAAATTGGATGTTTCAGCATCCTAAAGGAATATCTCACTTTTATTTAATGAAAGAATTAATATAGGAATTTATAAATTAAGTACAAGAAAGACAAAATGGAGATGAAAATGTACAACTATCACTTGTAAAATTCGAATGGGGCACTTATCTTCTTGTCTTTTCTCTCCAGCTTTAGTCCTCTTGTGCTCCAAGTCAAATTCGAGTTTAGCCATGGGTTATTTGGGTGTATCTATAGGTCTTGGGATTGGAAGGATGGTGGAGATTAAATCTAAGTTTAAGTTGATAAATGGAGAGCTTGGATTGGATCTAACTTACGGTGAATAGATGGGATTTAAGATGGAAAATCTAGGGTACATAGAGGCGTACACGAATTTGGTCGCTTGGGATCTAAGCTATCTTGGTGACTAAGCAGAGAATGAGAGAAAAGAGGGATTTTGAGAGAGAAGAAGGACATGGTGGAATTTGACAAGTGTGATTAGGGTTTTGGGTTGTGCAATGCATGATTGTGAATGGCTAAGATTAAAAGAGAGAATGCATGGATGGATGAGATGATGAGAGATGATGTAGAGGGTTGACCTAGTGAAATTCGAATGGGATCTAGATGGATAGTGCAAAAATCGTGTGACTATATTTGGATTGGATTGGGAGAAAAGCTAGGATCTAAATGATGTGTACATGAGGTGGATGGATTGAAGAAGAAACTTAGGGATTTCCATGCGCATGGAGGCTTCCAAACTTGGGATTTTTGTGTGATGCATAGGATTATGAGCATGGGGTCCTATATCTTAGAGTTGTGCACTAGATCTAGGGTTTATGAATGATCATGATTGAATAGCTATGATTGAATGTCCAAAATCTAATGACTTAAATGATAAATGGACAATCTAAATGGATGGATGATAAGATGATGCATGGATTATCATAATCGTGAGGTTGATCTAAATGATGCATGAATTGGATGGCTTAGATCTAATCATGATGCATGTATGGTTTGGATTTGGTAGGCGGCTCTAGGGTTTCCTAAAATAATGGCTATGAAATGAATGGTGTGGATGAATGGATCATGATGAATGGTCTGGATAACATGATATAACTAATGGATGGTGTGGATGAGTGGATGAAAATGAGTGGTTAAGATTGCATGTATCAAGATTGGGTGAGGTTATACAAAACCACTCACAAATCTTGTGTATCAAGTAAATCAAGGAGGAGTTAAACCTAAGATCTAGTCTAATGTTAAAAGTTTAGACCTGAACTACCCATAATTTTTTTATAGATAATTGATGCATATCCCATTTTTTGATAAAAAGATAACTTTTACATTAAAAATAGAGAATACGGTTATCATTATTTTATAACATGCAATAGATCTTATAAGAACATAAACATCATGTGTTTTATTTTAAAAATATAATAAATATTTTTTTTAAATAACTCTTTTATATTTTTGAATGATGATTGACGACTGCTTAATTTGGTTTCGACACCCACAATTGAGAATGGGTTCGGTCTTTGGATTCATTCTTTCTTTCACTGTAAGCATCTCGGTATAGTTAAGGTATTTTTTTTAAGAACGATCTCATAAATTATATCATTTGAATCATCGTTGTCATATTTATTTATTTGTAAAATACGTTTTTTTTTAAATTAATTTTTGAACACAATTTTTAAATCACTTTAATTAAAGTATTCTGTTTACACACAGTCATTTAATTACTTTGTATAAAAAAATAAAATATATTTTATTATTAAATAAATATAATTCATAAAATCCATTAAAAGATTTTAGAGAAAGTGTGATGACAGCGAGAAGATGCACGACCAGCCGCGACCGAATCCTTTCGAGCGGTCGGAACGCATTTCGAGAAGCCGCGTCATAACGGATTCTTCCGTTATTTATTCTTCAACCGCAAGCCAAAATGGTCACAGTGAAAATATTACAGGGGTATTTTCGTCATTAAAAGTCTCAGGTTTTTTAAATCCGTGCCCACCTTCTTCCCTGACGCTCAGCTCCTCTCTCCGCCGTTCGATCTCTCATCCAACGGTATGCAATGCTCTTAAAATAAAAAAGGAGGGAAACAACCGCACCCGTCCGATCTCTCCCTCTTTCTATATAACCTCTGTAGGATTCGCCTTCCCCCATTTCTCTTCGGAACCGAATTGCCGGCAATTGTCCGGAAATATCTCTCAGTCCCTCCGCCTATTGAAAGGAATCTTTCAGTTCTCACCGGTAAATATCTACAATTGGATCAGATCTGTTCATCTTTGATAATCTTCGATCTGATTTTGGGAATTCCCTTTCCATCTGAATCCATCTCCTTCATATATTCTCTACATTTTGCCTGAAATTTCCGCACTGTCACTCAGTTTTCGGCATTTCGGGAAATTTTGCAGAAAATTTCTCATTTTCCTGTAGTTTCTGGAAAATTTTCAGAAAGCAGCTCAAATATCTCCATCTGGTGCCAGTTCCAAGTTGGATGTTGGAAAATCCACTGTGCTAGAACCGATTTCCATCGAGTTTATATAAAACTGCTTAGATCTCTTTATTTGTTCTTTTTCAGGGTCGGTTCTTTTGGATCTTGGTAATCTCGGATTTTGGACCCGATCATCAGTCGAAAATGAGAGAAATCCTCCATGTCCAGGGCGGGCAGTGTGGGAACCAGATCGGGTCTAAGTTCTGGGAAGTAGTATGCGATGAGCATGGGATAGACCCGACGGGTCGGTATACAGGGACGTCGGATCTACAACTGGAGCGGGTCAATGTGTACTACAACGAGGCGTCTTGCGGGCGGTTTGTGCCTCGAGCCGTACTCATGGATCTGGAACCGGGCACCATGGACAGCGTTCGCACAGGCCCGTATGGGCAGATATTCAGACCCGATAACTTTGTTTTCGGGCAGTCAGGTGCTGGGAACAACTGGGCCAAGGGTCATTACACAGAGGGAGCGGAGCTTATTGATTCGGTGCTTGATGTTGTCAGGAAGGAGGCCGAGAACTGTGACTGTCTTCAAGGTAATGGTTTCTCCCGATAGTGTATTTTTTTACCGAACAATGATCACATACTACCGGCAGTATCATACCGCCAGCAAGATCCACCCACTATTTAGAGTTTTAATTTTTAGCTTGAATGGATGGTGGATCTGCTATGATCATTTCACTTTTTTGCCATATTTTTTAAGAAAGGGGAGATTTTTTTTTTCAGCAGCTTCCAAAATTTTGTTTTGTGGAAATGCTAGGGTCTTGCCACTTTTAAGAGGGGCAACTCTTATATGACCATTGGAGGTTTATAGTGACCCCATTCCCAGTCACGGTTGCAGTTTATGGAGTATGTAGCTCCCGCAAAATTAAAACGAGAGATGTTTTGGTGAAAAATATTGAAGTCATCTTGCCTTTCAAAAAAAATATTAAAGTCATCTTAATTATAGATTTTTAGTCATTTGATCTAAAGTATTTAAAAGTATGTTTCATTCGCTTTAGATTGAATGGCTAGAAATTTGTATTAAGTCTGATTTTTTTTTTTGTTTGCATGTTCAGTAGTTTTGGTTTGGTGGGACCAGTGGACTTTAAAATTTTCTAAGTGACATGCTCAGGATACAATTGAAATTTTGAAAATCTTAGTTTAAGACATCCTATCCAAAATAATTTCTTCATGTTAATGGATTCTCCTAATGGTGGTGGTGGTTGTTGTTGTTATTATTAAACAATAATAAGGACTAAAGATACTGACTTAGGAAGGTGAGCATTTTTTCAACAGCTGCCACAGTTTGGTTGGTGGCAAAGGGAAACTCTAATCCGATCCACCGGAGGTCTCTAGGGACCTTATTTCCTGTTATGGTGGTGCTGAATGGAGTTTGCAATGCCATTGAACTAAGACAGGAGCTTTTGATGTGAAAAATATTTTAAAAATAGCATCTTTAGAGGTTTTTAGATTTTTAGTCTTATGATCTAAGATGAATGGAATACAGTTGTCTCCTTTATTTGCTTTAGATTAGATGGTTAGAAATCTTTAATAGGGCTGAGTTTTTTTTTCCTATTTACTCATCCACTAGTTGTCCTATGGTTTGATGGGGCCAATGGACCTACTCATCTCCCTTTTCATGTGAGAGAAATTTCTCAGCACAATTCTTTAAAAAAATTGATGTCATAATTACTAATATTATTATTGTTGTTTTCATCATTATCATCATCATTTGTTGTATGATGTCTCATATGGGTACATTTCAAAGGAAATGAAAACTAAAATGGGTTTCTTCAATGCTAATATGGATTTTTAGTGATGCTTTTTGGTAGAGAACAGAATAGAATTCTCGGTCAAGACTCATGCTTATAGTCTAGACTCTAGAGGTTGTGGGTTCAAGTCTCATCGACATTAGATAGGGTAGTCGATCCATGGAAAGAGTTTGCCAAATCCAAATATGAAAACCTACACTAGAATGACTAGATGATGATGACGACAATATAGAATTATCTTAAAATGATGGGAGAGTTATTTGTCACATAAAGGTGGATTGTTGATGTTACAATGAAACAAAAATCAGCTTCACTAGATATTGTTTCTTGTTTGATATAAGATGATGATTGTGAATCATCAATTTAAATATTCGATGGCCTAAAATTATCACCTTATATCGAATGTTCAACAATATTTGGTGGAGTTTATTGTTGTTTTGTTGGAGCATTCACAACTTTCTTTATATGTTGGTGGGTAGGGTTATAGACAAGCTAAGCTAGTGCACAAACTAGCTTGAACTTAAAACAAGTTGAGCTTGAGTTCAAGCTCAACTTGTGAAAAAGAAAACCAAGCTAGGCTTTTTCAATTGGGCTCAGCTTATCATAGGGCTCACTCAAGTTAAAGCTTGAGCTGGGCGTGTGTATATATCTATATATATATATATATATCTATATATATATCTATATATATATATATATATATATAGTTCAAGCTCAAATTAGGCCATGCTGAACTTGGCTTAGTTGTTAAGGAGCTCATATGAGTTTGAGATTGAGCTTGGTTCAATTAGTGTGTATGTACATATATATGCAAGTACTTATGCATGTATACATGGATCAGCGACAAATATTGTACATAAGTTACTTATATGACATATTTCTTGTATCAAACTTGTTCCAGGCTCATGTTTTATGAAAAAACTCAAGCTTAAGTCCTCAATTAGATGTTTACAAGTTGATCTCTAGCTCTACTAGAGCGATACTCTAATTTGGTGAATTAAGGTTTTTTGGGCTGAAATTTGACAACAAATATTCTAGCGAAGCTGAAGTTGATCATAACTTTGCCTTGCTTGTTGATCTCCACTAACAAATGTTTGTGCCTTGGCTTAGCATAGCTTCGTGTGTTTGTCCCTCATAGCTGGGTCACACTCCCCTCCAATGAAGCAGCTGATAGTTAGAATTGCCACCAAGGTGTAGCTTTTGTATTGTGATGAATCCAAGAGGGAAGACCATTGTTGAATTGCCTTGATCCATGTACAAAGTACCAATTGATGGATAGATGAAGGCCACACAACATATCTTGGTTTATAGAATCATTATCATAATTGTCACTTTCCATCAAAGGGTGGGCTACAAACCCATTTTTTTTGTCCAATTCATCCCTATTAGAAACTGTATCTATTGAATTCGATGCCCATGATTGATCCTAATTTAAAAGTACCATGCATTTGGTGACCTTAGCTCTTTGATCAATTATTTGACTTTTGAATGGCTTAAAAGAATCCATAAAAGGATCATTGATTACATGTTCATGGAAATGTGGTTTCTAGAAGGTTTTGCATTTGGCTTATCTAAGAGTATACACATTTTATAGATAGTTCAGATAGATGAGAAGCATCATCCAAATGGTTTTGGCAAATCTCTATCCCTTCATCTCTTGGCCTGTTAAAATTGTATTGGATTTTTTTAAAACTGTTTTTTTAATTTTTTGTTTTTAAAATATTTGCTTTTATGTGGACCCCACCAAGGATCCCTAATCACAAGATGTTTGGAAAATGTAGAAAATTGCTTGATGATTTAAGAGGCCAAATCTTACCTTGTCCTAGTTAATAATATATCCTTGAAATTATGGTGCCTAATTTCGTTTTCAAATTTAAAAGTTTTTCTAGGTCAACTAACCCTCCGTTTCATATTGTTTACTCAAGTTGCTACATACTTATATTTGTCATGAAGTTTTCGAAATGCTATCTATAGGAGTCCATTCATTTGATAGAATGCAATCCTTGAAAACATGTCACAATAAATAAATACATTCATATGTAGCTTTGGCAAATAGTTTTTTTTCTTTCTATATATATATTTATATATTTTTTTAAGTCTAATTTCATGAATATGAGAAGTGGAAGGACCAAATTGGTAATGCATGTATTCTCACATTTCTCACTGATTGAGATCTTTAAAATGGGACTTAGGAATGGTTGGATAGGACGGTTACCAAAACTTACGATGTCATCATGAATGGATCACCCTGTGAATGTTTTAAAGGCCGAAAAGTCTCGTGGTCCATTGGACCTGGATTTATTCCAACTGTGACTTGAATTCTCTACCTGAAAAGCATCCAAACAGGTTTTGACTTAATGGATGAACTTAAAAGGTCGGAATTCTCTAAGGGAACTTATGACGTGGGAGTCTTGGTTCTCTTGGAGTGGGAGAATTCCTATTTTAAGTTCTCCTGGTCTAAACCCTGCTGAAATGAGTGAATTGGAGTTTTCAAATTACATACAGTAAAATTTAATGTTGATGAAAATATGAATTTGGATATGAAATGTTTTTTTTTTTTTTAAAAAAGTTTGGTGGGTTGATCATTGGTTGTATTTTTATAATCCATTATATACAAGACTGCATGCACATATTCTCAAATTTAAGAAATTTTTGTGGATCCAATTTTACTTTATATCATATTTTAATCTTCTTTGCTTCTCTCTTCTTTTGGTGATCTAGGGTTTCAGGTATGCCACTCTCTTGGCGGAGGAACTGGCTCTGGCATGGGAACTTTACTGATTTCAAAGATCAGAGAAGAGTACCCTGATCGGATGATGCTCACATTCTCAGTGTTCCCATCACCAAAGGTTTCAGACACAGTGGTTGAGCCATACAATGCTACTCTCTCTGTTCATCAGTTGGTGGAGAATGCTGATGAGTGCATGGTGCTAGATAATGAGGCACTCTATGATATCTGCTTCAGAACTTTGAAGCTTACCACTCCCAGCTGTGAGTATCACTTATCCCTTTGGCATCACATCAATATAATTTTCATGTAGTGAGGAAAATTTATGCATATTCTGATATTATTTTCTTTTTTTTGGAAACATACTGGGAAAGTACGGTAATAAGCAAAAGAAACTGCAAAAGGGTTGACAAGTAGTTGGTGTTAAAGGTGGAGGTTGTGAGGTCAAATATGGGGAGGTTTGATTAGCCTTTTTGTTTTTTAAATTATCTCGAGTGGTAGCTTTACCCTGATTAAGTGGTAAGATGAAACATAGGGTGTGCTTTTGCTGGAATGTAACATATGACCCCATTAAGTGACAATAGATGTGCCTATGCTATCAGGATTTACTCATTCCTTCAAAACATAACTGATACCATTTGTCAAAACAGAGTATAGATACTTGAAGCTCCCGTGGGTGGGATTAAGTAATATTGAGTAGAAATTTTCCTGGTCTTGGCCAGATGAAACTACCACCAATGCCTATGTACACCCCTTTTGCATTCACTTCAGCTATCTCCCATGAATTGTTTCCTTATCTAATTCGACTCCATTGAGTTGCATTAACCGATGGATTAAGCTCATGCCCTATTACGTTGTTAATCTTTGGGAGCTTAAAAGACATAGGTTTGTTGATTCAATCAAATTGACTTGTTACAGGCTTCATATTCAAGCATTTTTTTTAAAAAAATTAACTAGACCCAACCATATGGGCCCCATATGGCCCCACATAGGAGTTAATTAATGGATTTATTTTTTTCTTATCGATGAGCAAATTCCTTAAAAAGTAATAGGAGAAAAAGCCAAATTCTTGTACTCTGGTTGAAATCTTGGGCATTCATTGGATCACAATACAACTGCAATTCTTGGTTGATGATCTATTTTTGTTTAACTTTGAACTGCTTGACATTGGGTGTTACTTATTTTGCTTCTGTTGTCAAGTGCGTGTTTTATGCTGTTGACATATTTATTGGATTCTGTTACAGTTGGAGATTTGAACCACTTGATCTCTGCAACTATGAGTGGTGTCACCTGTTGCTTGCGGTTTCCTGGTCAGCTGAACTCTGACCTCCGAAAGCTTGCTGTCAACTTGATCCCCTTCCCCCGTCTCCACTTCTTCATGGTTGGTTTTGCTCCCCTGACTTCACGTGGCTCTCAGCAGTACCGTGCTCTTACAGTCCCAGAGCTTACCCAGCAAATGTGGGATGCCAAGAACATGATGTGTGCTGCTGACCCCCGCCATGGCCGCTACTTGACTGCCTCAGCTATGTTCCGAGGCAAAATGAGCACCAAGGAGGTTGATGAGCAGATGATCAATGTGCAGAACAAGAACTCATCTTATTTTGTCGAATGGATTCCCAACAATGTGAAGTCAAGTGTGTGTGACATCCCACCGAAGGGGCTGTCTATGGCGTCAACCTTTATTGGGAACTCCACCTCGATCCAGGAAATGTTCCGCAGGGTATCTGAGCAGTTCACTGCCATGTTCAGGAGGAAAGCTTTCTTGCATTGGTACACAGGAGAGGGGATGGATGAGATGGAGTTCACAGAGGCTGAGAGCAATATGAACGATCTGGTGTCAGAGTACCAGCAGTACCAGGATGCAACAGCTGATGAAGAGGGCGATTACGAGGATGAGGAAGAAGGTGAACCAGATGTGTGAAGCCTAGGCATATCAATGGTGTGAGTGGTATGAGCTGATACATGCTGCAATAAGTATTATTACTCTGCTTTGCACTTTTTGGTTTGTATTAGTGGTGTGTATGTTGTCTGTATTATTAGCAAGGGAGGAGATGATGAGTGCTGAAGATGAGTTGAATCTGTTACTGAGTTTCTGCATTTGCTTTTATGTTACTGCAGTTAATGCGATGTTGATGAAGACTTCCTAGTAAGTTATCCCATGTAATGTTACTTCAGTGTTTTTTCCCCCAATCATGCTTACTGGAATTTGAATGGATGTGGCTGCAATGGCTTGTCATTTTCCTCCAAATCTCAACAGATGAAAATGTACCATATTTAACATAACCTAAAAAGTATAATCCAATGTGATATCTTGTTTGACATATTTATGATAGAAAAGTTTAACTACACAACCATATAGATTTAAAACATCTATATTTATAGTATTGCAAGAGTGGATGAATGCTTGAAGTTAAAATTTAAATTTAATTTGCAATTAGAGAAGGTTTTAAAAAACAAAAAAAATTGTATTCTTGTTGTCTGTTTTGTAAGTGAGAAAAATTTATGTACACAAGTTTGTACAAGTCTTGAGATGTTTTTAGAGTAGAGAATGTTAGTGAGAAAATATTTTCAGTACCTCCATTAGATGTTATTTCTATTCTCTGTTTTTGCTCTTGTTTTTGATAACTTACATTTGGGGTTTTGTTGTGAGAACTCCACAATTTGATGAGTGGAATTGTCAACTTTGGCATGGAAGAAATTGTACATTTCTTTGTTGACCTTTTGTAGAGCAATTACAAAAGTGATAATATACATAAATTTAGTAAAATGACATGCCCTTTCACAATTCTTATGCTTTCAATACACATTCCAAGTTTTATGTATCTTCTTTATCACTATGTTGGTCAACCTATGTTTCTTCAATTTTTCACAAGTAGCTCTAAAGGGACTAAAGTGATGAGTTTCTCTAAGGATATTGTATATTTATCATAATTTGGACTTCACATCATTAGGTGGGATGGATAGAAGATTTCATAATTTTGAGCTTTGAAATTTTGATTATTGTGAGTTAATTTTTTTTAGAGCCCATTGTACAAGATTATAATAATTGAATGAAGGAATTGTTCTTTAATTATTATTATCATTGACTCATCTATTCATCCCATTTAATTACATGAGACCCAATCTATAATAAAAGTACAACCTTTTCCGAGAGTTTAATATAATGGTCTTTTTAGTTGTACTTCTAAAGAATTAGAATGAAACACAGTAGACAGAAAGGAAAGAGACGTGGGCTCTCTCTTCTAGTAATTGCTTTGTTGTGGGCACACATAGTTGTCAACCACATCTCAATGTGCTCATCAACGTTTGATTTGGAGATAAGAGAGAAGTGGAGTATTAATGCCATTTTATTAAATTTAAGATTTTCAAGAAGAAAATTATATAGCAAGTGCATGTATCATGTTTTTGTTAAGTTCAACTGGTTATCTCCTGCATCAAGAAACGGAAGGTTACGGGTTTAAACTCTCATGACTTAATAGTAGACTCATACACATAAATTCAAAAAATCACTCTTGAACTAACTCTAAGTTAAAATTAACTCTATTAAATATAATGAATGCAACTTTGACTAATTGTAAATTAAAATCAACTTTATTCAATAAATAAGTTAATTATTGCATTCAATGCATTCATTTAATGGGTTTGGTATTCGTTCACAGCTAATCAATGGGTGTATTTAATAATCTTCTTGTCTTTCTTTACGTTTTAGACTGCTGTCATAGTTCAAACTTCAAAGAATAGAAACCCGTCATTGTACTTGTTCAAGATACGAATTGAATAATATTTTTATGGTGTCTTCAAATAATCGATCAAATTTGTCTTAACCGGTGTGAAGTTTCAAAGTCCAGTAAAAGAAATTTAAAATGTTTAAAAAATCTAAAATATTGAATTGTAAAGTTTATTTTCATTCTATCTCGGTATATGGAAAAATATCAGCCCTCTTAAACCAAGTATGTTTTGGATTGTTGTCTAATATTGAACTAAATTGTGTTTTTATATACTTAATTTTGAATTCTAATCATTATAAAATCTAAATTGGTCCTAAGATATGTAATAAAAAATTAATAATTACTAATCAAGTATTAAGTAAAGATTTCTGATGTTAAGATTTGAAGACCAAAGAATATTAAAGTATTTTATTCATATAGTCATGCACTCATGTAATAAGAGTTAGAGACACATAGACTTAATAATTATTATAATTCATTTTGAAAAATAGCAAATATATAAAAATTAAAAATTTATAATGAAATTTTCTTGGTAACTGACTAAATCTGTATTCAAACCGTTGTCTTGTTTTAAACATTCTTTCATTTGCATCATATTCAAGATTTATCTCTCCCACTAAGGTCAATCACATTAATAAGCCAATTATTTATCTCTCCAACTAAGGTCAATCACATTAATAAGCCAATTCTCTGACCATGTCTACAAATTACAAAAGCATAATTATTATATGATAAGGAAAAAAAATTACAAAATAAGGAACAAAGATTGTCTATAATTTCACTCTAAACAATTGAAAATATGAACGCAATAAATTGGAGAAAAAATAAATATTTTCAAATCTCAAATCATCATATTAAAGGCTTAAAACTTATCTTTATGAATCTTAAACCTTGAGACTTATAAATATCAATTAAGTTAGAAGCACATAATCAGAATGCAAAAAGATCAAATCAAGTGAGACGGGTCACATAGGTTGTACACTTGCAAAAATAACTATTTAATTTTGCATATTTGCACAGGAAATAATGAAGACAGTTTTTTTAAAAAAATAAAATAACAAAGAAAAAGAAATTCTAGTTCTTACTTAACATCTGCTTTTTCTGATTATAAGAGTGCTTATGATAGTATGTCATCTAGCTCTTTTCATAATGAACTTCAAACATCTGATACAAATCAATTAGTTACAATGGACTTAAAAAATTTTGAACAAAACAATTTTAAAGATGTTGAACAAGCTTTTGAAAAATGGACTATTCCAAAAGTATCTATTGAACAAATATTTTTAGGAACATTTTAAGATAAATCTGATTATATGATAGACACCATAGAAAAAATATGTACGTCTTAGGATGAAACTTATCTCTTTCTTTTAGACGATCAAAAAAATAAATAGACTTCGAAGAAAATACAATTATCTTCACATTGGATTAGTTCAAATTGCAATGAAACCACTTACTCGAAAAGGTTTAACCTTTCCTGTTTAACTTTTCTGAGGGATGCAAGATATAACAATTTTAACCATTTTCTTTATGGAACTGTGACTTCAAATTTTGCTGATAGATCTGTTTTTTTCAATTGTATTCCTTATATTCAAATTTCTTTGTCAAACAAAAATATACAAAAAGTAGTTCAATTAATTGTCAAAACTGAAGGCTTTGATATAGACCTAGGAACTGAAAAAATAGGAATTTTATTGCTTATGGAAGTTTAATAAAGAATGAACCAACTCTTTTCCAAACTGATTTTAGAAATAAAGCAATTCTGTCTTATCAACCTAAACCTGAAGATATCAAATTATTAAAAAAATATAAATTAGAAGAATTATGTCAACCAACTCTAAAAGTAGAAACAAAAACTAGTAGTATAATTCAACATTCCGATGGTACTGTAGAAATCAATTTCGAAGACGAAAGCGTTAAACCTATTTCTCCTGTAAAAGTACCCCCAATCTATAACACATATTTTGACAGAAGAAATTCTACAAGTTTTCAAGACTATCAAAAAGCTGGTATTTCTTAACCGGTTTATCAAAGAACAAATTCTCAAGGAACAATTGACCTTTCTGAAAGAGATATGATAGGAATGATTTCAACAACAAATTTCAATAAATTATTAGAAATGGAAGACTTCTTTATAGATGGAGCAACTCTTAAAGTTGAAATGATGTTTGATGAAACAATCAACAAATTATTTAAAGATTTTACCTCTGAACAAATTAAACAAATGCAAGAAGTTTGTATAAAAGATTTAAAAATTCTTAGAAAACAAATGACCTTCTTTGAATGGTATAATTATAAACTAAATCAATCTTGGAAAGAACAAGAAAATATACAAATGATTAAAGCCAAAGAAAATGTATGGTCAACATGTGAAAATAAAAAGGTAATTAGTATTCACCCTCCACAAGAACGAGTTCAATTAACCCTTTCTATGAATGCTCGTCCTTATAAGGATGTTTCTAAAATAAATGATAAAACTGAGTTAAAAGCGACTCACATAACCCATATTGTAGAACAAAATAAATTCACCAATTTATACTTAATAAAAGAAAAAATTACACGAAACAATAAAAAAAAAAAGATCATACTCCCAAAGAAAAAGAAAAGGAGAAAATTCATAAAGAACCTTCTTTCACTAATTCAATAAAAATAAATCTTGAAGTAAATCTTGAGAAAAAAACAGATAAAGATAAATCCTGAACTTTCTGAAGAATTTGTTGAACACCTCCAAAAAAGATTAAAATTTCTTTCTAAAGATGATCCTACTGTAAGCGTTTTAATAAATAGCTCTGAAGAAGAAAATGATTTAAGAATTAATAAATTAAAATAAAAATTAAATCAAAATGATAATATTATTAGGCACCCACGTTTAAAAATAGAACAACCTCAAACATTTACTCCAAATTCTTTTGATGGTGGATGTATTTATGAATGGAATATTGACAGTCTATCAATAAATCAAAAAATACAAGTAATTCAAAAGATACATATGTATGCTAACATTTTAAGATCAAATCTAAACATGGAAAGAAACAACTGTGATTTAATTATTGCTGGTTTTACTGGACAACTATATGACTGGTGGACAAATTATTTATATGACGCTAAGTACAATTAATAGTAAATTGTACTAAAAAAGATGATGAAGGAAATGAAATCTTAGATGGTGTTGGTCGCCCAATTTTGGATAGTGTTGAATGTTTAATAACCAACATCGGATTACATTTTATTGGTAGATATTCCAAATTTAAACAAGGTATAAAAGAATTTTTATTTAGATTAAAATGTAGATCAATGTCAAATTTTTCAGTCTATAACGACTTATTTATGAATAGTATATATAAAATATCAGATTCCCCAGAATTATACTAGAAAGAAAAATACATAGCAGGTCTTCCACCGCTATTTGCAAAAAAGGTCAAAGTTGTCTTGGGAAAAGACGTACTTTTGTCGAGCTTTCTCAAATTATAAATCAAGTAGGACTAGAAATTTGTAATAATATGAAATTTGATAAACAGATCAAAATAGAACAATATGTAAATTATAAAGAAATGGGAGATTTTTGTAACCAGTTTGATCCCTTCAGAGAAAAAATTAAAAGAAAAACTTCTAAACAAAGATATAAGAAAACCTAGGAAGATAATGAGCATGTCTCTAAAAGAAACAAACAAAAATATAAAAGACAATAGCAAAAACCACCTAATACAAATTTTACAAAAAGACCTTCTAAAAACTTTCCAAAGAAGAGCAATAAAAACTCTATCCCTAACTATAAATGCTTTAAATGTGGAAAAAGTGGTCATTTTGCTAACAAATATTACCAAAATCTTAAGAAAAATGTTAAAACTTTAGATGAAGAACTAAATGAATTAAACTTAACATCTGATGATAATAATAATAATAGTTCTTTTCTTAGTTCTGTATCTGAAAAAGACTCTAGTTCTGAGAATGAAAATTTTATTAATAGAATGACGAAACAGTTTGACGAGAATCAACCTGAAGAATGTAAAAATGGACTAAATTGTGAATGCAATATTTGTCAATTAAATATCTTAGAAGATTCTGATAATTCTGATTATAATTTTTCAATAAATACAATCAGTAAAAAAGAAAATTCTATGTCTGTCAATGTGCTAAATGTAAAAGATCAAATTACTTTAGATAGTATCTTACAAATAATTGGTAAAGAAAAACAAAAGGAATATATTTCTAGACTTTTAGAAATGAATGTTAAAAAAGAAAAGATAATAGAATCTAATCCAATGCCCATTCAAATGTTAAGCATGAACAATTTATATAAAAATCTATCAAAAAATAGTGAACCTTAATATCCAAGATCTTCAAAAAAAAATTAGACAAACAAGTGATGAAATAAAAGAATTAAAAAGAACCATATCTCAACATAAAATGAGAATTGAAATTCTAGAAACAAATGCTAATATTTAAGTTGTAGATGAAGCTGAAAATTCCAACAAAATGCTATAGGATTAATTTTAAGTCAATTAACAACTATTAGGTATAGAAAATTGCATGTTATAATAAATCTAAAATTACAAAACGGTTTTCAAAAAGAAGTAACATGTTTATTAGATACAAGCGCTGATATAAATTGTATTAGTCAAGGGATTATCCCATTAAAATACTTTGATTCAACAACTCATTCAGTAAATGCTGCAAATGGTAAGAAATTAATTTGGAATATAAATTACCTAATCTCACAATATGGAATGATGGAAAATGTATCAATCATACTCTGTTATTTCAAATGTCTAGTATGTCTAAAGACTTAATTCTAGGAAATCAATTTTTAATGATGATAACTCCATATATGACAACAAAAGATGGTTTAATCATCAGAATAGATGGAAAATATATAAAATTTGATTTCATATCAAAACCCAAAATAAAAGAAATAGATAGTCTAAATAGAATAACCTCCAACAAAGAAAAATTTAAACTTGACGTTCAAGAAGAAATAAAAAATTTTAAAATTTCTGAACATTTTACTAATAATCAATTCCTAGCTCAAAAAGATGTTTATGAACAAACTTTTGTTTCAGAATATTGTTCTCACCTCCCAAACGCATTATGGAGAAAAAAGAACACATTATTTCTCTTCCTTATATAAAAGATTATAAAGAAGAAAAATTCCCAACAAAAGCTAGGGCCAAACAAATGTTTGTTGAACAATAAGAAATGTGTAAAAAAAAAATTACAGAACTAGAAAAGAAATCCATAATTAAAAAGAGTAGATCTCCTTAGAGTTGTACTGCTTTTTATGTCAATAATGTTGTTGAACGAGAGCATGGTATCCCTTGTTTAATAATAACTTATAAACCATTAAATAAGGTATTGCAATCCATTAGGTTTCCTATACCTAATATTCAAGACATACTCCATAAAATCCATAATGCTAAAATATTTTCAAAATTTGATATAAAATCTGGCTTTTGGCAAATACAAATTAATGAAAAAGATAAATATAAAACAGGTTTGGTACTACCTTCTGGTTACTATGAATGGAATGTCATGCCCTTTGGACTAAAAAATGCACCCTCTGAATTTCAAAAAACTATGACTGAAATCTTTAATCCTTTTAGTACTTTTTCTTTAGTTTACATTGATGATATATTGATATTCTCTAATTCAATAAATCAACATTGGAAGCACTTAGACATATTTAAAAGAATTGTTATTAAAAATGGTTTAGTTTTAAGCCAACGAAAGATGAAGTTATTTCAAATTGATATTGACTTCATTGGTTTTAAAATTAAAAATAACATTGTCCAACCAATTAATAGAGTTATTGAATTTGCTAATAAATTTCTTGATGAAATTAAAGATATAAAACAACTGCAAAGATTTTTAGGATGTTTGAATTATGTTTCAAATTTCTAAAAAGACCTTGCAAAAGACAGAAAATCTTTTCAAGAAAGACTCAAGAAAAATCATATTGCTTGGAATAATAATCATACAGAAGTTGTTAGAAGAATTAAACAAAAAATAAAAGTTCTTCCTTGTTTAAATCTTGCTAATCTTGAAGCTTTTAAGATTGTTCAAACTGATGCGTATAAAATAGGAAATGGTGGTGTCCTACTTCAAGAAGAGAATAATCACAAAAAAACTTGTTAAATTTATTTCTAGAAATTGGAATCCTACTCAAACAAAATACTCCACAATTAAAAAATAAATACCAGCAATAGTGTTAAGTATTCAAAAAATTCCAATTAGACATTCTTAAAAAAAAAAATCTTGTTAAGAATTGATTGCAAATCTGCCAAATAAGTGATTAAAAAAAATGTTAAAAATCTGGCTAACAAACAAATCTTTGCTAGATGGCAAGCAATCTTAAGTATATTTGATTTCGAAATAAAATTCATTAATGGTATTTGTTGGCCTAAAAGTTAAATCTGTCTCTCCTGAGTCAGACTGAGTTGTCAATTCCGTGACTGTGTCCGATTGAGTCCTGAGTTGCCATTTTCTTTGACTGAGTTGTGACCATCTACGTGTCCAAGACCTCATCTCTGGAAGACATGCACAGTCAAATCAAACTTGAAGCTCCAGAAGACATGTTGTTTGGAAAGCATCGCACCAAAACCGGAAGAACTCTTTCAATGCCAACCATCACAGGTATATGGACCCTAGGAAGGACCTAGAAGCCTTAGAATCTCTTGATTAAGAATTGATTTAATTAAAATAAGAATTCTAAGTACCTTTGCCCTATGGAGAGATCTAAATATCTATCAAATATCCCTATATATTCTTGTGTATTTGTAATCTAACAAATGTTCATTATAGTTAAATCTAATGATTCCAAATGAACACATAAAGGGCTCTCCATCTTGTCCGGATTTCTAATCTCTAAATTCATCAACACTTGGTGAAATTTGTGGCTTATCAGGTTCCTCGGAACCTTTCTCAGAACCAGCCTCACAAGTTCCGATGGTTGTTCCTAGGTTCAAAACATTGATCGGAACCCTAGTTCGGAATCCAGCCTCACAAATTTTGAAGGTTGTTCCTAGATTCAGAACCTTGCTCGGAATCCTGGTTCGGAACCTTCCTCGGAACCAGCCTCAAAAGTTCTGAGGCATGCATACTGCATGATCCGAGACCTCCAATGAACATATTTGAGGCATTGCTTCTATCCTTCGAAACCTGACTTCAAAAGTTCCGAACCTGGCTTGCTAGTTCCGAAAGTGGTCTAACTAGCCATTGTAAGGTCAAACTAGCTGTTGAAATATGACCGTTGACTTCGAAAGTTCCGAGGCTAGTCAACTAGGTTCCAAAGCAGAAATCCGTTGGGAGCTTGTTGGCTATATAAACCAAAGCCATTTGAGAGGCCAATGTTGATTCTTTTGAGCTAAATTCTCTCATACTTTTTCCTAAGCATCCAAACTATTCTTAGAGCACTAAATCTCCATAGTTAGACCCTTATTGCTCTAAATAATATTTCAAACACATTCAAAGCACTCATAGGCAAATCATTGAGCATTTAAGGTTCATTGAATGTGTTCTTGAGGAAACTATTTGGGATTGATTGTTCATAGGCAAACCTTTAATCATCCCAAGGAGCTAAGTAGAGAAAGACATCTAAGGACAAGCCACGGCTACTTCAAGTAACTAGAGGCTAGTGTTCTTGGTAAGACTTTCAAGTTGTACAACTTTCATTAAACATTGAGATATTTGTAAGGGTTGGTGTAACCCTAGTGGAATCCAAGAAAGGTGTTTTCTTGGTGATTGTAAGTTATCAGTTCAATCTCTAACCTTAAAAGAGATTAAGGTTGTAATAGGTTTCTTCTCCACGTTAAAGGAGAAATTTAGTAAAATCCTCAGTGGTGTACTTGAGGCGTGGATGTAGGAAAGATTTGTCACACCCCGACCCGATATATGGGCTCGGAAAGAAACTAATTTTTTTTTTTTTTAACTAATCACAAACTGAAAATGTCCATGGCCTCGAGTTTGCCTAAGCCTATAAAGAGACCACACGTGCTCATAAAATCTAAATTATCACATAAGGTACTTATATTCACATAACAGTTCACATCATAATTATATTCAAACAAGTCTGGATGCTACAACTGGTAAACTTCGACAATATTTACATATTAAGCCATTTAAGTAAATTTCACTCCAAAACAACTTATTGGAATTCAAAGATTCCATAGCTTAGGCCATTGCAGGGGGGTCCTCTGCTGCCTGTAGACCTTGTCCTGTATTGAGGTACACGTGAGATTCTAGTTCAGTGAAAAAAACTTGAAATATCATAGATATAGCATGTGATAGAGAATTAAAGTCTACAATGCAGTTAAAATAAACAACAGAACATGTGGCAATTGTTCTTTTTTTCAATTCCTAATGTGTATCATTTTTTCTTTGACTCACTGGGGTATTCCACTCAACCCCTTGAGGTATCCCACTCAACCTCAACTGTGTAGGCACATGGTGTCCCACTCAATCTTGTCGAGGAATCTCACTCATCCTCGAATACATTAAGTCAAGGCAGACAACATGCAGTATCTTGCAAAAGCTCGACCCACTTAACAAGTGTGTGAGTATATATGTTTAATATATCCCATAAACAAAATTTCATATCATGGAAAAATACACAATTACCATTCACTGGTATAAAATTCAGGTTTATCAACCCATAGTTATCTTATTCTCAACACCTGCATAACCACGTTAGCACAAGTACATTCCTAGATACATAGATAATCACCTGCATTCCAATTATAACATATATCATGTATATATGAACATTATATAAAATATATACACATTCACATGCAAATAAACCGCAGTTGAGTCTCGTCACTTTGCTCGACGAAGTTACGTGGGTTTCTGGATTTGCGTAAAAGGGAGAAGAGAGAGAAAGAGCCGATCCAACTGTTTCAATTGGATAATTGATGGAGTTAGACAGTAGATATTAACCTAAGATGACCCAACCGACAAAATTGAGAAGAAAATAGTGGAGGTTTACTCTAAATACTCCAAGTTGGTCTTATTTAGTATTTAATGATAAAACCTCACTAAAATTTGAAACTAAAAAAATAACATCCTTCTCCATTTATCTTTTACTACTCATAATATAAAATTTTGCGAAATAATTAGAGAGCTTAAATAAACACAACTCAACTAGTTAAATAAGTGTATTTTCAATCACTTGCTTATTTATGGAAATAATCACATCCTAAATCATATCTTAACGTATTTTAATTTAAACCCAACACAATAACATCTAATATCATTTAAAATAAATAGAAACTAATTGATTGAACTAATATAAATTCCATTTAAGTCAAATTCATGAAACAACAGTCCCTCCTAACTTATCTTAATCATATATTTTAAACTATTTGAAAACAAAATATCCAAAGACATTAATGCAATTAATAATAAGAAACATTACAAAGCTTAAAATACCAAATCAAATTATAACTTTCTCCATTTTAGGAAAGATGAAGAAGACAATAACTGTGAACAAAAATGGGTCTTTAATCCCCTGCTTAATTTCATTTTATTTAATCAACTTAAACCAAATCTTAATATCCACTATAAACTAAATCATAGCTTAAAGTTGCAACATAAAGGTCTTAGCAAAAAAAATCACTTCTAAAGGTGTTACTTAAAAATTAAAAGAAAAGGGGCATTTTCCCTAAATTCTAAAAATCCAAAAATGAAGCACAAAATCAAACCATTTCACAAAAAAAAAAAAAAAAGGTCCTGGAGCTACTAAAATTTCGAATGGATAGATTTCTATACCTTGATCGTCGAAATTCACCGAGAAATGATGAAGTTTGAAAGCCCAACAAAAACCCCCAAAACGCAAACACTGTTGCAGTAGGAACTATTGAAAAAAGAAGAAGAAAGGAGAAATAAAGGAAGTAAAAGAAACAAATGAAGAGAGGATCGGTTGAAGAAGACACAGGAAGAAACTGAAAAGGAAAGAAGAGAAGGATCGATTGAGGGTGAGAGACCCCTTGATTTTTTTTTTTTTTTTCTACACCTTCAACTTCTTCTTTTCTTTTAAATCAAAACCGATCTATGTCGGTGGTTTTTTTTTTTTCTCTTTCTCTCCCACCTAGCCTAGATACATTATAGCTTATTAATTCCCTTCTTATCTTCTTAAAAATAAACTAAACTATATATTTCTATAGTTTATAATAATAAGCTAAAACTATATAACACCATAATTTGATTAAATAAATTAAACCTCTTCTTTTTTATAAAACTATTTTCACACTTTCAAATATTTAAAATTAACAGGTTAAAACAAAATCCACACTTCTACAAATCAAAATGTCAGCTGGGAAAATTCTTTAGACTTAGAATTTTAAAACTAACTTAATGAGTGAAATTTGAGAATTTAAATACCTCAAATAATTTATTTTCCAAACACAGATTATTTTAAGGGTTTTAGTCGGAGAAAGTTTAGAAAATTTCAACTTTCCCACTACACTAACGAGTTGGATCCACAGACTCTGAACTTGGGTCAAGTCAACTCTGACTCTATACAAAGTCTATTTGTTAATCTCTCAGATTAACCGGCACTAAACACAATCAACTATAATTAATCCCATAATTATACGCTAATTTTAGTCGGGGTATTACATCCCATCCCCCTTAAAGAAATTTCAACCTAAAATTTGAAGGTAAAAAAACACATACCTTACTCAGCAAACAAATTAGGGTACAACTTTCGCATCGTCACTTCTGGCTCCCACGTCACGTTTTGTACACCATGATGCTGTCACAAGACTTGCACTAGAGGAATGCTCTTCCTTCGAAGCACTTGACTTCGCGTACCTTGAATCTCTATAGGTATATCTTCAAAAGTCAAGTCTTCAGAAACTTCTATCTCTTCTATATTTAATACATGTGAAGGATGTGGTTCATACTTCTGGAGTATTGACACATGAAATGTGCTATGCACTTTTCCAGATTTGAAGGTAGTGCTAATTGGTAAGCAACTTCTCCAACTCTCTTCACGATCTCGAATGGTCCCACGTAGCAAGGTGATAGCTTCCCTTTACGACCAAATCTATGCATACCATGTCGTGGAGTGACACCCAATAACACAAAATCTCCAACTTCAAACCTAAAGGTCTCCGCCTCTTATCAGCATAACTCTTTTGTCGACTTTGTGCAACTTTGAGTCGTGGCCTAATCATCTCAACATGTTCTAACGTTTCGAGAACCATTTCTGGCCCCAGAAGAGGTTTATCTCCTACCTCAGCCCAACATAATGGTGATCTACAAGATCTTCCATACAAAGCTTCATATTGCGCCATTATTATACTTGACTAATAACTGTTGTCGTATACAAATTCAATGAGCGTTTGGTGGTCTTTCCAGCTTCCTTGCATATCCATCACACATGCACGCAACATGTCTTCCAAAATTTGAATGGTTCTTTCGAACTGACCGTCTGTTTGAGGGTGAAATGATGTACTGAAACATAGTTTTGTACCCAATTCCCTCTACAATCCTTGCCAGAATCTAGATACAAACCGTGCACCTCTATATGATACGATAGAAACTGGTACTCTGTGTAGTCGGATTATCTCTTTAATGTAGAACTTACTCAATGTAGTTAAAGTATCTTTCTATTTTACTGGCAGAAAATGGGCTGACTTGGTCAGTCTGTCCACAATTATCCATATAGAATCATGTCCTTTAGTGGATTTTGGAAATCTTGACACAAAGTCCATAGTGATGTGTTCCCACTTCCATCTAGCCACAGGAAGAGGCTTCATCTTACCACCAGGTCTTTGATGTTCAGCATTAACTTGTTGACAAGTCAAACATTTGGATACAAAGTTTGCCACTTCACGCTTCATTCCTTTCCACCAAAATTGTCGACGCAAGTCCCGATACATCTTTGTGCTTCCAGGATGCACTGCAAACTTGGAACGATGAAAATGGTCTAATACCTTCTCTCTGCACACCTCTGATTTAGGTACAAATAATCTATGTTGAAACGTCAAACCTTCATCAGTTTTGATTTTCCAACCTTCTAATTCTATTCCGTTCGACAACTGAACTCTCAATTCCTTTCCTTCAGAGTAACTTTGTTGCCTTCTAATACTATTCCAACTATTTCTGGTTGTAACACTAGACTCAGTATATTTGCTGGTTCTTCCATTTCAATAAATTCCCAATCATAATCAGACATAGATTTCAATATTTTCCATTATAGTGAGGCCATTTTTGCAATATCACTGCGAAATTTTCTGCTTAAGGCATCTGCCACTACATTAGCTTTTCCATGATGATAGGTAAGTCCGAAGTCATAATCTCCAAGGTACTCCATCCATCTTCGTTGCCTCATGTTTAAATTCTTCTGAGTGAAAAGATACTTGAGGCTATGGTGATTATAGAAGACAGTAAGTCTCTCACCAAATAAATAATGTCTCCACAACTTCAATGCAAATACCACGGCTACTAGCTCTAAATCATGAGTGGGATAATTTTGCTCGTGTCCTTTTAGTTGTCTTGAACCGTAAGCTACAACTTTCCCTTCTTACATCAACACACAACCTAGTCCGAGCTTAGAGGACTCACAATATACCTCATAACCTCGTCCTTGCTCTGGTATGGTTAGCACCGGGGGGGTACTTAGCTTCTCCTTTAGGTCTTGAAATGCTATTTCACAGGCCTCATTCCACTCAAATTTGACATCTTTCCGCGTCAAACGAGTCATAGACACAGTAATTTGGGAGAAATTGAGGATAGATTTTCGATAATATCCCGCTGATCCAAAGAAACTTCAAATTTTAGTGGCATTTTTAGGTCTTTCCTAGTTCATCACTGTCTCAACCTTTGCTGGATCCACCGAAATTCCTTATACTGATACTACATGTCCGAGGAATTATACTTGAGTCATCCAAAACTCACACTTGGTCAACTTGGAGTACAGTTGGTGGTCCCTCAAAGTCAGCAGTACCGAGCGCAAATGACACTCATGCTCTTCTTCCAACGATGAATATATCAAAATATCATCAATAAATACTATTACAAACTGCCTTAGAGATGGCCGGAATGTTCTATTCATCAGGTCGATGAAAATAGCTGATGTGTTCGTTAAACCAAACAGCATAACTATAAACTCATAGAGTCCATATTATGTCCGAAATGCTATTTTTGGAATGTCTTTCTCCCTGACTCTTAGCCGATGATATCCGGATCTCAAATCGATCTTTGAAAAATACTTCGAACCTCTCAACAAATAAAAAATATCATCTATTATTGGCAACGAGTACTTATTCTTGATAGTGACCTGATTCAATGGTCAATAATCAATACATATCCTCAAATACCCATCTTTCTTCTTTACAAAAAGTGCTGGCACTCCCAGGGTGAACCACTCTGGCGACTAAAGCCAAGCTTAAGGAGTTCATCAATCTGCTTAGCTAGTTCCCTCTGTTCTGCCAGCGGCATCCTATAGGGTGTCATGGATATAGGAGATGTTCAAGATTGTAAATCGATTACAAAATCTATTTCTCGGTGTGGAGGCAGCCCACTAAGCTGATCTGGAAAAACATCCATGAATTCACACACCACCCAAGGAAACTTTATCTCAACACCTTCTACATCTTCCCAACCCATGCTAGCCACTATACTACCCGAATACGCCTTTAGAACAGAGAACTTAACTCTCAAGTTATCATAAGGTACTAACTTCTCCACAAATCTTATCCCAAGTAGAGAAGTCCCATAGATCTTCCATTCGAAACAGTCTATCAAAGCCTGATGCACAGATAACCAATCCATGCATAAAATTACATCAAAATCTATCATATCTATCACCAGGAGTTCGTATGACAGGTTTTAGCCGCCTAATCTTAGAATGCATGACTTGCATTCCTAAGTTACTCTTACTTTTCTACCTAACGGGGAAACAATTGTTAGAGGTTTTCTTGCATTTACTCGCTGCAATTCTAACTTATCACAGCAAGTTCTAGAGATAAAAGAATGAGATGCACCGGTGTCAAACAATATTAGTGTCATGAGGCTAAAGAGAGAGAATGTACCTTCCATCACAACATTATCCAGTGGCTCCACCATTTGAGTCCCTATGGTGTAGACTCTTCTTTAAGTGGTTTGTGGATGTCCTGGTCTCCTTCCTGGTCCAGTCCTTTGTGACATATTCCCAGGCGCTACTGAGCCTCTGGAAGGTTGTGGTGTAGACTGTGTTGGTCTCATATTCTGAGCAGGTTCCACTACATTACTGCCACTACCATTATAGGGACAATCTTTAATAAATGTCTCACTTGTTTGCAATGAAAGCATACTTGATCACTAGATTGTGGTGCTTTGTACTGCGGACACTGTCTAACTGTGTGACCAGGCTAGTTACATGAATAACAAATCAGCATCTTGGGTTCGCCTTGCTTGCCTAACCTACAGAGGATTGACCTTTCACAGAGAATGATCATTTAAATTTTCTCTTTTTATTAGGCTGGGGTGGCTTTTGAGCACTGCCTTGAGGAGGCTTTTCCATATTACGGTTGATAGTATCCACAGCTTCCTCCATTGAAGCACGATCCAGTATTGCCTCCACTGTAGGCAAATTCAAGCCAACAACCTGATGCTGCAAAAATGGACGAAGTCCATTCGAGAAATGTTGAGTCTTTTCATTTTTATTGGCTGCTGTATGTGGAGCATACTGAAGAAGATCGAAAAACTTTGAGCCATATTGGGCCACAGTGTCAAGTCCTTGCTTTAAATCCATAAACTGCTTCTTCTTGGCATCCTTCGCCACTTTAGGGTAGTAGCGGGCAAGAAAAGCCGTTGAAAATGTTGTTCAACTCATCGGTTCACGGTTTCTAGCCAAATGCTTAACTTCCCACCACTTGTAACCATTGTCTTCCAATTGGTAGGTTGCCAAGGTCACTTTGAAATCGTCAGCGATGGCTAGATTGTCGAATATACGACTAATCTTGTTGAGCTACGTCTCTGCCACCACTGGATCCGCACTTCCTGAGAAAGTTGGTGGATTCATCCACCTAAAATCCTTAGTAGCAATTGCAACTCTTTCTCCGAGGTTTCGATTCTGGGGTCGTCGAAGATCGTTTGCTACTCGCTGAAATACCTGCATTGCGATACGCACTACGTCAACAGGTTCATTCTGGTGGACATGTTCGCCTTGGTATTCCAAGGGAGGAGTCACGCTTGCTCCTAAACTTACAGAATGTCGAGATGCTTTTGACATCTCCTGACAAACACACCTACTATTAACATATTATTCGCAATATAAATCATAAAGAGGTATATTATGAGCATTCGTATTATTCATAATATAACTCATCACAATACAAAATAATAAACCAGCATACTTATATATATATATATATATATATATATATATATATATATTCATAATACTGAGACTTATACATAGCCTTCAGAGTTACAAAAGATTATATACACATACATATTCATTGATTCTATGACCTTACAGTCCGACTATAAAAGTTTATATACACAGGGTTTCTTCTCACTACCCAAAACATCTTCCCACCTAAACACAAGTCTTTTGTACAAATACCAAAAAGTTTCTCTTGTCAACTCTTTTTCCTCCCAAACATGCCCTGAGTACTTTTACCATGAGTCTTCATCTGAAAAAGATGTTGGGTTATAGAATGGACATGCTGCAAGAAGATGGTTGTGTTATCCGTAGAAGTTGCATCGAACTGGAACATTAAACCTCACACAATAGCACATTTCCTCATAATGTCCAAAAACACCACAAATTTGACAATTATGATTGGGCGGTCGTGGGCAAAAGGAAGCAACATGCCCCAAATGAGAACAGTTAGTGCACATGGGGATTGGCCTTTCTTGAACGTATATTTCATATGTCGGTAAAGGTATATTCAGATCAAAATGCGTTGGTTCCTCCACTGAAGCATGCATTGGTTCTAGATTGATCAGAGGTTCTGGGTCAAAAACTGGTGCTTGAACTGGTACTGGAGGATTCATTGGTGGAATCACTGGTTGAGCGTTTATTATTGGCTCTTAGTTTACTAGAGATTCATACTCAAGTTCAGGTTCGACACTTTGTTCAGTGTTAGTCATTGAAGGTGAGGTAGATGACTGATAGTGAGATGGAGGGTTCATGGGAAGTACTTGAAGAGATTTTTATGACTTCCTTCAGTTGGGACTCTACATCTGACGGAGGTGATCCTGGGTCCAAACCATCATGCTAAAATCCTGAGTGTACCCTTTCCCATTACTTGAGCTGGAATCTTATTATCAGACATCTCTGTCCAAGAATAAAACAACAGTTCGTAAGGGAGCAAGGTAATCAAATATAGACGTAACACTAAAAACTCACACCCATACTACACTCTAAACATGCATGACCCTTCACAGTCCGAGAGCTGAACCTAAAACTCTGATACCAAAATGTCACGCCCCAACCCGATATGTGGGCCCGGAACCAGACTAATTTTTTTTTTAAACTAATCCCAAACTCAACATGTCCATGGCCTCGGGTCTGCCTAAGCCCATAAAGAGACCACACGTGCTCATAAAATCTAAACTATCACATAAGGTACTTATATTCACATAACAGTTCATAACATAATTATACTCATACAAGTCTGGATGCTACAACTGGAAAATTTAGACAATATTTACATATTAAGTCATCTAAGTAAATTCTACTCCAAAACAACTTATTGGAATTCAAAGATTCCACAGCTTAGGCCATTGCAGGGGGTCCTCCGCTGCCTCCAGACATTGTCCTGCATTGAGGTACACATGAGCTTTTAGCCCAGTGAAGAGAACTTAAAATATCATAGATATAGCATGTGATAGAGAATTAAAGTATATAATACAGTTAAAATAAATAACAGAACATGTGGCAATTGTTCTATTCTTTCAATTCCTAATGTGTATCATTGTTTTTTTGACTCACTGGGGTATCCCACTCAACCTTAACTGTATATGCCCAGGGTATCCCACTCAATCCTGTCGAGGAATCCCACTCATCCTCGAATACATTAAGTTAAGGCAGATAGAATGCAGCATCTTGCAAGAGCTCGACCCACTTAACAAGTGTGTGAGTATATATGTTTAACATATCTCATAAATAAAATTCATATACATGGAAAAATACACAATTACCATTCACTGGTATAAAATCCAAGTTTATCAACCCATAGCTATCTTATTCTCAACACCTGTATAACCACGTTAGCACAAGTACATTCCTAGATATATAGATAATCACCTGCATATTCCAATCATAACATATATCATGTATATATGAACATTACATAAAACATATACACATTCACATGCAAATAAACCACAGTTGAGTCTCCTCACTTTGACCGAAGAAATTACGTGGGTTTCTCGATTTGCATGAATAAGAGAGAGAGAGAGAGAGAGAGAGAGAGAGAGAGAGCCGATCTAGCTGTTTCAATTGGATAATTGACGGAGTTAGACACTGTATATTAACCTAAGATGACCCGACCAACGAAATTGAGAAGAAAATAGTGGAGGTTTACTTTAAATACTCCAAGTTGGTCTTATTTCATATTTAATAATAAAACCTTACTAAAATTTGAAACTAAAAAAAAAAACATCCTTCTCCATTTATCTTTTACTACTCATAGTATAAAATTTTGTAAATTAATTAAAGAGTTTAAATAAACACAACTCAACTAGTTAAATAGGTGTATTTTCAATCACTTGCTTATTTATGGAAATAATCACTTCCAAGATCATATCGTAACATATTTTAATTTAAATCCAAAATAATAACATCTAATATCATTTAAAATAAATAGAAACTAATTGATTGAACTAATATAAATTCCACCTGACTCAAATTCATGAAACAATAATTCCTCCTAACTTATCTTAATAATATATTTTAAACTATTTGAAAATAAAATATCCAAAGACATTAATGCAATTAATAATAAGAAACATTACAAAGCTTAAAATACCAAATCAAACTATAACTTTCTCCATTATAGGAAAGATGAAGAAGACAAGAACTGTGAACAAAAATGGGTTTTTAATCCCTGCTTAATTTCATTTTATTTAATCAATTTAAACCAAATCTTGATATCCAGTATAAACTAAAGTATAGCTTAAAATTGCAACATAAAGGTCTTAGCAAAAAAAATTACTTCTAAAGGTGTTACTTAAAAATTAAAAGAAAATGGGCATTTTCTCTAAATTCTAAAAATCTAAAAATGAAGCGCAAAATCAACACATTTCACAAAAAAAAAAGGTCCTCGAGCTACTAAAATTTCGAATAGATAGATTTTTATACCTTGATCGTCGAAATTCACCGAGAAATGATGAAGTTTGAAAGCCTAACACAAAACCCCAAAACCCAAATGCTATTACCGCAGGAACCATTGGAAGAAGAAGAAGAAATGAGAAATAAAGGAAGTAAAAGAAACAATGGAAGAGAGGATCGGTTGAAGAAGACACAGGAAGAAGGTGAAAAGGAAACAAGAGAGGGACCAATGGAGGGTGAGAGACCCTTTGATTTTTTTTTTTCTTTCTACACATTCAACTTCTTCTTTTATTTTAAATCAAAACCCACCTATGTAGGTGGTTTTTTTTTTTTTCTCTCTCTCTCCCACCTAGCCTAGATACATTATAGCTTATTAATTCCCTTCTTATCTTCTTAAAAATAAACTAAACTATATACTACTTTAGTTTGTAATAATAAGCTAAAACTACATAACACCATAATTTGATTAAATAAATTAAACCACCTTTTTTTTTATAAAACTATTTTGACCCTTTCAAATATTTAAAATTAACATTTTAAAACAAAATCCACACTTCTACAAATCAAAATGTCAGCCGGGAAAATTCTTTAGACTTAGAATTTTAAAACTAAATTAACAAGTGAAATTTGAGAATTTAAACACCTCAAATAATTTATTTTCCAAACTCAAATTATTTTAAGGGTCTTAGCCAGAGAAAATTTAGAAAATTTCAACTTTCCCACTACACCAAAGAGTTGGATCCACAGACTCTGAACTCGGGTCGAGTCAACTCTGACTCTATACAAAGCCCATTTGTTAATCTCTTATATTAACCGGCACTAAACACAATCAAATATAATTAATCACATAATTATACGCTAATTTTGGTTGGGGTATTATAAGGTTGCCGAACCACGTAAAATCATTGTGTCATTATTCTCCATCTCTTCTCATCTACTTCACCCGATTTTGTGCACTTGCTTTAACTCACATCTTAGTTTGCCTGAATTTAATCTTGCATGTAAATCATATTAGAAAGATAAATTGAGCAAATTTGTAGTAATCATTCATTAAAGTGCCAAATACTTAAATAGAATTTAAAATTCCTCATAGTCCTATTCACACCCCCTCTAGGACTATTCTAGACATTTAGGTAGCTTGACTAATAGTATTAATAATTCTCTTGCTGACTTTTTATCTTGAGAATTTCTGCAGAAGACATGAAAGAAGCTCTAAATATCAATCAAGAAATCTTTGATATCTTTACCAATCTCATCGTAATTTTGTTTGTTGCAATTCTGGTATATTTTGCTCTTAATCATGCAACCTCCTCTTAGGCCTATGAAGCCTTCTTCTCCATTCCAAAAAACTAAATAAATAATGGCTGGTATTGACATTTGTCCCGAAGTTCCAAAACATAAACCCAATATCTATGAAAGACATGCTTTTTGGGGATCTCCGTCTCCTACCCAATTCATAAGGAATTCCAATCTTAATTCTCCTCAATCTCCAATTGCTAGACCAAGTTCTCCAACCTTCCAAATTGTTTTTAACAGATACAATCAAATGGTTTATCCATTAACAGAAGCTTCCTACCCAGAGAGTTCAATACTTGAAGATATTATACCATACTGCTTTGCTCCTAACAATTACGTTAAAACTGCTCGTTCATTCTGTGAAACCCCTGCCACCGATGTGGGAAGAGTCCCACATCGGTAGTGGAGGCAAAGAGGGGAGTGCTTATATGTGAGGCCAAGCCTCTTAACTCGTGTGACGCGTTTTGGGCTGGGCCAGGTGGGCCCGGGCCCAAATGCAAAAACCGTGCGGGCTCGCTGGTGTGCGAGGCCCATAGCGGACAATATCACACTGAGTCAAGCCCTAAACCTTGTTTTCAGGTCGGATTGTTACACATTCACCTTCTACCTTGCAATCCTGATTGAAGCAGGAAGTTGTGCTCTTGATCATTTTGTAAAAGACCAAAAAGAAGACTCATTATGAAGGATATTTTCATCCAAATGTAGACATCGGATATTCACAACTGAAAATCTTAAAAGTATTTTCTGAACAAAATTGGGATTGTCCTTTGTATCAACCCAAAACTATCTGAAAATCTGATTTGAATGACATTATTTTTTATTACTGGGATTTCTGCTTGGGAAAATGTTTTGTTTTACCAAAATAAAATGTTTTTACACTCTTGGTTTATCCATATTAAAATTGACAATCTTGAAGAAATACTCATGCGGTGGTTTGCAAAATTCTGGTCTCCATTTGGTTCTCACAAAGACGCTTTGCCAACAAATGTTCAAAATACTTTCTAAAATATGCTTCGATTGTTAGAAAATAAAACAAATGTCATGTTGACAAAATTCTTTTTCCTGCAAAAGATTGGATAACAATGCTATTTATGCACAATTCAACATTCCTTGGATTTGTAAATGGAATTTCAAAAAAAGAATGGATCTTGCTCCTCCTTTTTTAACAAGAAAAATTGATATGCGAAATTGAGAAAAAATTGATTTTTCTGATATCATTGTCAATGGGATCAATCTTATTTATCCCAAATATTTTGATAAATCTGTTAATACTGCAAAAAGATCCAATCTTAGTTTCGTTGATGCACTTAATGCATCTTCTAATACTGTCAATACTGCAACAAATGTTAATACTGACTCGCCTTAGGCTTTTAATCAAATTCCACCTTCTCCATTCCCTTTCTCCTCTCCTTCTAAGAAAGCTGAAGCATGTCCCTCTTCTTCCACCCCTTCTCATGACATTTCAGAACAATCATTGATTACTGTTATTGATCTCCTCAAAATCAAAGAATTCAACACAAGAATTCTTGTGCTGAATCTTTCAGCACAAGAATTCAGAATTTACAATTTGAAAATGCTTTCACCGCCCTCCAAGTCTTGTGTGACGATAAAATTCAAGAAATTGAAGAAAAAGAGAAAAATCCATTCGTCAGTGTCAAAACACAAAAAAAAAAAAATAATAATATTGTATCTCTACGAAAGTCCACAGCTGAGCACATCTTCATCATCAATAATGTCATCCTGACAAAGTTGCTGAAAAAGTCACAAGATGATTCAAATCTGCCTCCCACTTATAACAGTTGTCAAGTGTCGGCACAATCCTATCTATTCATTTTGTAAGCGTTCATCTGATGCTGCCACTCGTCACCATCAGTTTAACAAATGATCCATTCATTGAAAGTTGAAAGCGATGTCTCCCTCAATTCAAAGATGCTTCCGTCATGATGTAACATCTGCTTTTCCACTTTTGTTCTGATGAAAACACTTGTCATCACCTTTGTACTTTTATTTAAAGTTAGATGAATTTTGATACCTTTTTTTTGTATAAAATGATCGAGAAACGGCCTCGTTTGAAAACCCGAGCGAAAAACCCACAGTTCATGAACGAACCAGAATGGCTCGCCGTTTTGAAGTGATTGGCTGGCCAATAAGTGCTCAGATTTTTGACATTTTTTTTAAGTTATCCGTACGGCATGAGTGAAGAGTAAAGTGGGAAATCCACTCATTCCTGTATCTGGTTACACAAAAATTCCCGGGTGAGGATCGTTACCCTTCACATTCCTATATTCTTTTCCTAATTCTTTCCTCTACTTCTCAGCCGCATTCAATGTTCCCATGTGTGTAATTTTCCACCCCTCATTTCCTCTAGAAATTCCAAAAGTGATTGCATCTCTCTAGAAATGGTATATTGCCTTCAATTTTTATATTTGATAAATCTAGAGGTCTAGTGTCAAATGTCAATTTACTAAAAATTTCAGCCATGTAATCAAATGTTGTGAAAATAATAATCAAACTTGAAAGAATAAAATGGCTAAAAATATAAAATACCTCTATATTTTTGTATTTTGATATATTTAGAATTTTAGTTTATTTTGTACAGTAGAATGTAGTATACAACCATTCTCTACTACAAATTTGAAACTATAAATTTAAATCTATGTAAAAAAGGAACAAAAGTTAATCTCTCAACAACGTGTCTATACTCTTTCACAAGGGGCCATATACATCCACACCCATGGTTGGGAGTTGGGACTAGTCCAGACTTAGAGTTTCAAAATTTCAATAGAACCCAAAATATCTGCTGAAATTTATCGGATTTCAAGATGAGGTGTTCTGTAAATAGGCCCATGGTTGTGCTGACTATATTTGCAGAAGTTTCTCTACATACATCAGTAGCTCACAAATAAATCCAGATTAGACGACAAATTACAGATATTTAAAGTAAAAGAAAGATAAAAATATGAAGGGTTTGAAGCAAAAAAAAGAAGAAAGAAAGAATACATTAGAGACTTTAATTGATAGTGCAAAAACATAATACATTATAGAACATTAACTAATTATGAATTTTTATAGGCGATATGGAAAACTAATAATAAATCAGAATTTAACAACTGACAGGAATAATATATCTTTAATGATTCAAATGACTTAAACCATTTTTGTAGCTTGTTAGAGCATGGGACTGCCAAGAACTCTTCGTCAACAATGATTGCCTGCTAAATAATTAATCATTAATTATTTTTTATTCATTTGAGTTCACTTCTGAGTACTATAATTCATGTATTGTATTGTGAAAAGGGGTTGGCTGATAAGAGATGCAGAAATGAATGATTATCGAGTAACTTTAGCAGTATTGCAGATAAATGGAATAGTTGGTCGTGTAAGAAGAAAGTATTTGTTATTTGGTGGCAGGATCACCCTCCTCAAGGCAGTCCTTGTGGCTCTCCCTATCTATTTCCTTTCTGCCTTCAGATGCCCAAGTAAAGTTATTCAGGGGTTGGAGAAAATCATGAGGAACTTCCTGTGGAATGATCATGAGGATAGAAGGAAATTTCATTTGGTGAAGTGGGATCAAGTCTGTCTTCCAACTAGTGCAGGGGGTCTTGGAGTGAGGCCTATCAAGGAAGTTAATGTTGCTCTGCTTTCTAAGTGGCTCTGGTGATTAGGGACTGAGGGTGATTTTCCTTGGAAGACCATCCTTATCCAGAAGTATCGTTTGGGTAATTGGGGTTGGGACGTTCATCCTGTTTCCCGTGGTGCTTCTGGTATGTGGAGAGTTATTGTTGTTTGTATTGACAAATTTAAAGATGGAATCAAATTCAAGGTGGGGCGTGGCAATAGGGTTAAGTTTTGGACAGATTCATGGTGTAACAACCCTACTTTGGCTGTCCAGTTTTCATCAATTTTTCGTCTTTCCCATTTGCCAACAGGGACTATGTCTAATTTCTACTCCATCCACAATAGCCAGGTTGTTTGGGATCTCAACATCCGGAGTAATCTTTCAGACCCTGAGTTTGATGAGATTTCCGAGCTGCTCCATTTGATCTCCTCCTACCGGATTAGAAGCTCTACTGTGGACAGTCTTATTTGGTTGTTCAACCCAACTTGTTGCTTCTCTGTCAAATCTTTCTTCACCGACAACACTCGGAAGATTCGGCCTATTGTAGTCAACCCAAATATTTGGGCCTGTAAAGCTCCTCCTAGGATTATCGACTTTTTCTGGACTGCTGGTCTGGGAAAAATCTTGACTCAAGAAAACTTGCGCAAAAGAGGAAAATTCATTGTCAGTGCCTGCCCTCTGTGTCTTCGTGCTTCGGAAGAAACGAGTCACCTTCTTCTCCATTGTCCATTCTCTTCTGCAGTTTGGAACTCTGTGCTGGGTAAGTTTGGTGTCCTTTGGGTATGCCTTCTTCAGTGGCCAAGATATCTTCTACTTGGGATATTTTTTTGGTCTCTTCAAAATGTGTCTCTCTATGGCGCTTTTCCCTCTTCGCCATAGTTTGGAGTTTATGGTGGGAGCGAAACAATAGAGTCTTTAAAGATCGTGCTGAGTCAAGTGAAACAGTTTCGAGAAGAGTTTTTTCCATGTGTGCCTCTTGGAGCTCTCCCCTTGCGGAATTCAGATACGTCTTTGCGAACGACATCCTTCGTGCTTGGAAAGAATGTAGTGACTTAGCTTAGCTTTATCCTTTCCAGTGTGTGATTGTCTTGAGGGTGTGTCGGGTTTGTGTTGTTCTTTTGAGTTTTTCCTTTTTTTGTATTGCACCTCTGGTGCCTTTTCTTATTAATATATTAACTATTCAAAAAAAAATAAAAAAGAGGAAAAGAGAGATGTGAGGATTGAAATTCCTTCGTGGTAGAGGAAGGGAGGGAAGGAGAAAAATTAGGAAAAGAAGATAGAAATGTGTGAATGAAATCAAAGTAAGAGGGGTAAAATTGGGAAGAAATTTAAAGGGGCTTGTATATATCATTATCCTTTATTAATTAGTTAGTTCTTGATCTTAAAAAATTAAGATAGAATGATTCAATGGATCCTATTTCAAATTAGTTGATGGCATCTTAATAGTATATCCCCCTCTCTTTTTGAAAATCTTTTGGAGTATGAGAGTTTTCATAAAACTCTTGCCCTTTTTTACCCTTCTTTACCCCTCTTTACCCCCTCTTTGCATCTATGGATAAAAAATATTTAAAAATATTTTTAATTAATGAATATTATTTAATAATTATATTTTTATTTTTTTTATTATATAGATTTAATAAAAATTATTAATTCTCATAAAATTGTTAATATGGCAGGTTATCCCTGTTTACAGTTTTCAAGCAAAGATTTTTTTTCTCTCAAGATAAGTTTTTTAACTTTATCTCTATAATTATTAAATAAGATAAAGGTAACACCTACGTAATAGTAACTTATGTTCAAGGGTAACCCCTGACCTTAGGTAATCCTTGTAAAATTGACCCTCATCCAAACGCAACCAAAGAGAGGGAGACTAATTTTATTGTTATTATTGCTCCTATTTTTTGAGTATTTTACTATTATTGTTCCATACTCAAGGAAAGAGAGAGAGATAATATAATTAAAATTTTGCAATTTGATTAAAATCAATATAAATCCACATTCAACTTGGTGGAGATTCTAAGAATTCTTCCACATCCTTGACAAAGCAATAATAACTTGCAAATGAAACTTGGAGCATGTAACTTTCTTTGGTAAAATTAAACTTTTAAAATAGAAAGAGTGATTTAATCATGTTGCCATGTCGTTCTCAATTGAAAAGTGTAAAAAATCACATGGATCATATGATTTTGATTTTATTATGGAATTATAAATATTATAAGACCATTAAGTGATAGGATAATTCTAGTACTTTCAAATATGAACCAGATGAAAACTATATCTGCTACCTTGTATCTCAACTTCACTAGATTGAAAATAATAATAATAATAATAATAACAACAACAACAGTAGCAGAGTCTTCATCCTTTTGAATATATGTTGATTGCTATCCTCAACAAAGATTGCAGGAAAGGCCCATTACATTTGTGAAGCTCATGTTTGAAGTGGATTTGGTCCATTGGGCTAGGCCCAAGCCTGTTTAGGAAATGGGCCTGATTTTTATAAACTCTACCCATTTGTTAGAAACTAACGAATTACACGCAGAGAAATTATTTATGAATCATGATCGATCATATTAAGATTCAGCATTCTTGATTTATGATTGATCATATTAAGATTCAACATTCTTTGTATTATTTCTCTATTTTTATGTATTCTATTTCCATTTTTTACCCACTCCCATGAGATGTCTATAATTACCCATTAGAGGAGACATTGGGACACAATTCTTTTTTAATTCTTTTTTACTTCGTTGTAGAGAGAGGGAAAAAAAGAAAAAGAATGTAAATGATAGAATGTAGTGAACGCACCCGTAAAGATTTTAATAGAATTGTGTCTGAATTTCTTACATGTAAATTCAAAAAAAAGATTTAGTTGAAAATAGAATGTAATACTTTTTTATTAGAATCTGTAAGTGATACCAAAGAAAATAACACCCTACTACTATAGACTCTATAAATCCCGAGGAGAATTCCATGGATGTAAACTTGGGGTATTGGCATTAGTGCAGAGATTTACTTGTGAATGATCAAAGTGAGTATTAGAGTTGCCATGAATAGAAGGAAACGGTGTAGTCACCATTTTGAATATGGTGGGTTCTTTTAATTCCACTGGTCTTCCTGCTTGATTATGAGATGGAATTTGTAAAATTAGACAAAAATATGTTGTCTTCTCTCTCTTGAATGAGGAGAGACCCAATGTATATTTCATTTATAAAGAAAATAATACAGGAGATAGAAATGGAAAGAGTTTAATTACAATAATAAAATCACACAATCAGTGGCACTAAGTGAGGAAAGTTAGCTCTAATACTCCCCCTCAAGGTGGATCGTGTATATGAATAACGTCCAGCTTGCGGATCAAAGCATGAAAAGAATCTCTGCCCAATGGTTTGGTGAAGACATCAGCAAGTTGATGAGAAGAAGGGATGTGGCGAGGAACAATGAGGCCTGACTGGAGCTTCTCTCGAACAAAGTGACAATCAAGTTCAATATGTTTTGTCCGTTCATGAAAAAGAGGATTGTTGGCAATATGTAAGGCGGCTTGATTGTCGCAAAATAATGTGATGGGCGAAAGATGAGTAATACCAAGATCACTGAGCAAGTACTTCAGCCATTGGAGCTCACAAGTCAAAGTGGCCATGGCGCGATATTCAGCCTCAGCAGATGAGCGAGCAACTGTATGTTGTTTCTTGGTCTTCCAAGAAATGAGGTTGGAGCCGAGGAAGGTGCAATAGCCAGTGGTCGATCGGCGAGTGACGGGGCAACCGGCCCAATCGGAATCACAATAACCCTGCAGATTGAGACTGCTAGAGGAGGATAAAAGCATGCCTTTACTGATGGAACCCTTCAAATAGCGAATGACACGGTGGGCAGCATCCAAATGAGCACTACGAGGAGCGTGCATGACCTGGCTGAGAATATGCACAACATAAGTAAGATCAGGCCTGGTTACAGTAAGATAAATAAGGCGTCCCACGAGGCGACGATATATGGTGGGATCAGGAAGCAAAGTCCCATCATCAGGTGATAGCTTCAACTGTTGTTCCATGGGAAAATCTAAGATACATCCGCCGAGTAATCTAGTATCCTTGAGAATGTCCAAAATGTATTTTCGTTGAGAGAGAAAAATACCGTTTTTGGAACGAGCAACTTCAATGCAAGGAAATATTTGAGACGGCTCAAATCTTTAATATAAAATTTCTCTTCAAGAAAACGCTTGAGGCGTTGAATGGCCAAAGCGTTATTGCCAGTGATGATGATATCATCAACATAGACCAAAACAAAGGTTGAAGAACTGCAGGTGTGAGATGTGAACAATGAATAATCAGATTTAGATTGAGAAAAACCAGCTTGAAGAAGAATAGAAAAAAATTTGGCAAACCACTGCCGAGAAGCCTGTTTCAACCCATAAATAGACTTGTTCAGCTTACAAACCCGTTGCTCCCCCTGTCGCGCAAAGCCAGGCGGAAGAGTCATATAGACCTCTTCATCAAGATCACCTTGTAAGAAGGTATTGTTAACATCAAGTTGATGAAGGGACCACTGCTTGACGGAGGCAATAGAAAGAAGAGCACGCACAATCACCAATTTGGCAACTGGAGCAAAGGTGTCATGATAATCCAACCCTTCAATCTGAGTGAATCCTTTGGCAACTAAGTGGGCCTTATAACGTTCAATGGAGCCATCTGACCGGTACTTAATTTTGTAAACCCATCTACAGCCAATGGGTTTCTTGTTGACAGGAAGTGAAGTGAGGCTCCAAGTATTATTCTTTTCAAGGGCTTCAATTTCTTTTTCCATGGCATCCTTCCATTGGGGAGACTGAACAGCTTGAGAGAATGTACGAGGCTCATCTGTGGAACAAATGTTGGAAAGAAATGCTCTATGTGCAACAGAGAGGTTAGAAGTATGAAGATAATGAGAGAGTGGGTAAGGTGTACCTGTCAACTCGGAATCGGAAGGAGAGAGTAGACGCTCATGAGAGGCAGTGGAGCAACGATAATCAGCTAGATGAATCAAAGAAAATGGTCTACGACTGGTGATAGAACTAGAAAGAAAGGGCAAACGTGTTTGCTTGGCCTGTGGATAGATTTCACAAATTATATTCTTTGAACAAGAAATGACGGGAACATGCTTAGCTAAATTGTGCAGACTGCGATGATTCAAGTGGCCAAGTCGCAAATGCCAAAAATCAATGGAGGGGGGTCGGAGGACTGTCAGTGCCGAAGCCGTATAGAAATAGTAAAGCCCTTCATGAACGTTACCCTGTCCAATCGTCTTCCTCGTTGATGGATCCTGAAAAAGACAATGAGAATAATAGAAAGTCACCAAACAAGTATTGGATGTTGTAAGTTGACTTACAGATAAAAGATTAAACTTAAAAGATAGAAGAAATAAAACATTCTCAAGCATAATGGAGGGTGAAAGATGAACAGTGCCAATATGAGTGATAGATGCAGAGGAGCCATCCGGAAGCTGAACTGAGGATGGAAAAGAACAAGGTTTGTATGAAGAAAATAAAGACAAACTAGAGCATATATGATTACTAGCACCAGTATCAATAATCCATACAGAATGAGAAGGAACCGTGAGGGCAATACCTGCTAGGCCAGCCTGAGAATGGAGGATACCTGAAGAAAGTGAAGCCACAGAATAGAAGCTATAGAAGCAAAGCGGAGAGGCAAATAAGAAGAAAATGTGGCAAATCTGGCACTCAGAGGAGAGCAGCTACCTTAAAGATTCTACTGAAAAGAATCGAAGCCCAATCCGAACTGCAGAAAGAATCAATTTCCCAAATCCTCAGGACTTTGTTTTTTTTTTTTTTTTTTAACAATCTTGATTCCAGATCCCTTGTAAAAGCACGGGCTGCGCTGCTACAAAAGGGAATGGAGAAGATGCTGCAAGTCGTGTGGATGCTAAGAAGCAAGACAGAATGCAGGGAAGCCGGAGAGACAGCAAGCAGCAAAAGACCCGATTACGCCAAACGGGAGTCACTAGAACACCAAATGGGGATGAGGGTACTGCACAGACGGTTGGCCTAAGAAGGTCTGCAGAGCCGTCGGAGAAGAAGCCGATATGGCAGAGGACGGTGGAGCTCCGATTGCACAGGCAGACCAAAAAAAACAAAATGACAGTCGATCGCTGGTTGCAAGAATGGGGTAACTCGGGATCTAACAGGGTTGGCAGCAGATCTGAACCGTTGTGGCTTAGGGCAAACAGAGGGCAGGCTTGGCAGCGTCTGTGGCGAGCAGAATTGCTGGTCGGCCTAGATGCAACGGCGAAGCAGTCAGGAGATGGGTACCGAAAGAGGCGTCGTCTGGAAGCAGATCGATGTGCAGAAACGGCGAACAACAGAGGTGTCGTTCGGCAAGAGAGAGCCAAGAGCAGAGTGGAGAGCGTTAGAGGCGGCACACGAAGACGGAGCCGGAACAGGAACGGTGGCTGGGCAGGGCGGAATGCAGAGAAGTAGAGAAAGGGGCGGCAGCAATGGCAAGCCCAAATGACTCGGTCTGTAAATGGAAGCCGGAACGAATCCGACGGAAAGAGCATCGGGAAAGAGACGGCAAGCAGAGTGCAGGTCCTGCGAACTGAGAGATGAACAGCGGAAGTCGATCGGTAAAGGGCCTCTCCTTAACACGGGAAGCAGAAAGAACGGTAACAAAAAAAAAAAAAAATTAACCTGGCTCTGATACCATGTAAAATTAGACAAAAATATGTTGTCTTCTCTCTCTTGAATGAGGAGAGACCCAATGTATATTTCATTTATAAAGAAAATAATACAGGAGATAGAAATGGAAAGAGTCTAATTACAATAATAAAATCACACAATCAGTGGCACTAAGTGAGGAAAGTTAGCTCTAATAGAATTTTCTTGGTACACGGGCTATAGCACGCAATTGCATAAAGGAAAGGATATTCTATGTAAGAAAAGTTAAAGTTTGATTTTACTTGTGAATTAAGAGTGTAGTTTAATTGGTAATTTTTGCTTTGAGAAGCGAGAGGTGTTAGGTTTTAACTTTCATGGTCTTAATTGGTGTGTTGTAAGGGCAATGGATATCACTTGTGAGAGTTTTACGTTGAATTTCTCAAAGTTCTCCATACATAAATTAAAAAAAAAAAGAAAAAAAAGATAAGATTATTGTGTATAATTATAGGATTAAAAGAGAAAATCTTTAGAATCCAATTTACCATTTAAGCAAAAAACCATTTTTTTTGAAATTTTAGCTCTCACACACTCTCTAGACGAGAATGCCATTTCATTCTTTCAACTCGCACACGTTCGCGGGCTGCCTGCATTTGGGTTTTGGGTCAATACTTGTAATGTGCACGGCCAATCTAATTGCATTTCTCTACTTTTCTTTAAATTTTTTTTTGACTATTTTTGCAATGAGCCGACTTTTGATCACGTAAATCAAAGAGTTTAAGGACTCTAATCTTGGTTTAAAGACCAGATTGTGTAGATCTTGAACAATCTTTGTTCAAGCGGTCCAACAAGCTCTAGTTTGACCGATCCGCATGCAATAGCTTAAGATATAATCATTTTATCGGGACAAAAAGATAAAATGAATAGTGACCCGAAACCTTTGGGATTACATTTAATTCATTATTTTAACTCCAAAATTTATGACACACATGAACATTCCCAATCAAAGAAAAGAAAAATTGAAATTGATTTTCCTAAAAATCACATTTTGTGCGTCATGATTTATAGATATCTGGAAAAACTGCCTCTACACACCCATTTTCAGATTTTAAGGTGAAATTACCATTTTGTCTCTGTATTTTCACTCATTTAAACGAATTATCAATTCATTTTGGCATTCGTTCGAATGAATCATTCGTTCGAACGAATGACTCACGTATAAATTCAATTCATTCGAACGAATGGAGTGAACAGTAACGCGTGGGTTCGAATGAGCGGTTCATTTGAACAACTGTGCACAGTATTAATTATTTAAATAATAATTTAAAAAAAAATTAAAGTAATTTTTTAAGCATCGTGTATTTTCAAAATTTCTCAAATTAAATATTGAGATTAATTAAGATAATCGGATAAAAATACTTTAAGACTTCAATGTCTTTTGACACTCCCAAATACTTAAAATAGAGTGTTTTACAAATAAGGGTATCCCTGGTTGGCCGAAAACACATTTGAGAGTGTCAAAAAACCTTAAAGTTCTAAAGTATTTTTATCAAGTTATCGTAATTAGGCAAGATATTCAATTTGACAAATTTTGGAAATATACAGTGCTTAAAAAATAACGGTCTATCTTCCATATGTTACAGTAATGCATAGTGTAAATCTCCTTTAAAACTTTAAAGTTTAAACATGGTATACTTCTAAAATTTCTTAAATTGAATATCTATACTAATTACAATAACCTGATAAAAATACTTTAAAACTTTAAGCTCTTTTGACACTCCCAAATGTGTTTTTGGCACGGAATATCCTTATTTGTAAAACACTATATTTTAAGCATTTAGGAGTGTCAAAAGACATTAAAGTGTTAAAGTATTTTTATCAAGTTATCGTAATTAGTTCGAATATTTAATTTAAGAAATTTTGAAAATACACAGTACTTAAAAAATAACTTTAAAATTTTAAAAGAAAATTTATTATTTAAATAATTAATAATATGCACAGTCATTCGAATGAACGCATTGACTCATTCGAATGAATGAACTGACAGTAACGTGTTATTTTTCACTCCATTCATTCAAATAAATTAAATTTATATATAGATCATTCGTTCGAACAAATAATTAATTTGAATGAATATTAAAATGAACTAATAAATCACTTAATTAATTAAAATTAGATGTGTGGAATGATAATATCATTATAAAATTTAAAATGAGTGTGAAAACATATTTTTTCAGATTTCTATAAGCACCTTTTAAAATACTTCCAAACTTTTACTTTTGACTTCAAGGCAAAATCTATTTTTGAATTATGTGAAGTGACTGACTTGTCAAATCATGGTTGGAACTTCTCGAGGTTTGATTTTAATCTGTATTTTCAATTTAAAACTTTAAAACTATTCTTGCCAGTCGATTTTAATCCTCGGAAAATCGTTTAGATCACTTGGCCTTAAATCTCAGATTTCGTCCAAAATTTCCAAGCAACAAGGTCTCAGCATTCTGAACAGTAATAATACTAATATCAGTCTCGATATGAGACACCCGCTAAACCCAGGAATGGAACTTGACAGACCACACGCCTTTGTACCTTCTTCTAGAAGGGGACAGCAGGCAGCTGTTCCCGCCGTTCGATGCCTGCTACGTGTAGGGCTGTCTCTCTCTCCCATATCTTTCTCAAACTTGCTCTCTAAGTTTGGGCAGTATATAAATAGAGGAACTACAGTCCCTTTCACTGATTCCTCCTCTCCATTTCTCTCAGTTTTCTCCGGCCCCTTTCTGCATCTCAATCGCCAGTCTCTCTCTCACTCTCGATTGAACTTAGAGACCCAAGCCTTCCTCACCTTGTCTGAAACTTAGGTAAATTTCCCTTTCTTCAGTCTTCCTTTATTTTCATTTCAATTTTAATCTTGATCAACTGTTCCTCTTTCCCTTTCTCTTATCTCTATTCTATGTTTTTTCTTTCCTGAGGTGCTGCTTGGGGCAGCACAGTTTAGCACCTTGGTGCTGCAAGGCAGCCAGCGCCACCCCTTTTGGGTTTTCAGATTTTAAACAGGGGAAATCTGAGAGAAATTTCTCTCTGTTGCACCACCCCTAGGTTTCTTTTATTACAGAAGTGATGTACACATTGGACTTTTGATTTTATTTTAATTATTAAATGGTTTTATTACATTTTAATTACAGAAGTGATTGGTACTGTTAGATTTCTTTAATTATATAGTGATTTTAAATTCAAAGTAAAAAAAAATGGAGAGTTAAATTATTTTAGGTTGTTAATCATTTTAAATGATTTATATTTAACTTCAGAATTTGGGATTTTAGTTTTTATGAGTGCAGTATGCACCTGGGCGGTGGTTGCCTAGGCAAGTCCACTGTCCCACTAAATGCTATTTGGACATTTGAGGGTTATTTTATTGTATATTTTTATTTGGTTTTGCTATTATTTTAATTCACTAATTATTGGGTGATTTTAAAATATAGAAATAGTTTGAATAAAAGTGTTTAATCAGGCTGATGGGTTATCTTAAATTAATTACATTTAATCATACTATTACCTTATCTTAGGTAAAGTAGGAAGTTTATTTTAAACATCTATATTGAGTCCTATTCTATCAATTAAATCAGGATATTCTTATTTTTTATCAAATGATGATTTTATTCAGTTTATCTTTTTATGTATATTCTTTTATTAGTTATTTATTTCAATTATGGGGTTAATCATAGGGTAACTATTTTAAATAACATGAGATGTTAATTATTTTGGTTTAAATTAAAAACCTATTATGATTTAGTTTTGGAAAGTTTAAGACTTTATATTAAGTATTTAAATTTAAAATGAGTTTTAATAAGGGGCAAGTTATTTTAGTTGTTTTGTTTATTAAATTTTAAGGAGGGTAAGATCGAGTTGATTATTACTTTGCAGGGTGATTTATTTAAGAAAAACTTAAAACATATATATGAGATATAGTTTTTGAAGAATTAGATTTTACTTGATTTTTATGATTATATTTTGGTTTAAGTTAACTAGTATTAAATGTTATGTTATTTTTGTTTACTCTCAACTATGATTTTGTTTAGTTAAATGGAAGAAGGTGTTATTCATTTCTGCGCTTCACAATTGTAGAAGATTTTTTATCATATCGTTAAATTATTTTATTTTATAAAGTAAAGTTTGGTGTTTTGTATTTTAAACACGTATTACTTCACACAACAATAGGTTACTTAAATTATTGTAATTTAACGGTTTGTGACAATTTTAGAACCAATTTCGATTTAAATTTCAAAATCTCAAAATAGAGGCTATCTTTTAAAAGGAGTATTTTAAACAATATTCCTAGTTAAAAAGGTCAGGTCTTTAACCTCCACTCTTCGTCTTATTAATTTCGATAGTCTATCCCGATGGAACTGTGTTTTGTCAGTCGGGCCGGCCTAGTTGTCAGTCGAGGCAACCATAGGTCAAATCAATAGTGTTATAATTCGTCAATTATCATTTGATCAGTTTGGCTTCACGCCAATTGAGAAACTCGCATAACGTAAAACTAGGTGAGGAGATTCAAACACACGAATTATTTTAAATGCACTTTAAATTATGCATTTCATATTTTGCATATGAACCTAAAAAATGTATGATGTTAATCAACTATGCAATGATGAATCTGGTAGACTCTTGACCTAATGAAAAAGACAGAATGAGACCAAAATGCGTTGCCAAGTATCACTTACACGTAAGGGAATTAATAGTCGGTCCTGGAATCCAACGTAAGTGCAATAGTATTTGGAAGTTGAGGCCTAGCCGTCTAATAGGACTCTCTCATTGGTTTGAGATGATTAACATGCTTAAAATAATTGGATGGAATATGTTTAGTGTAATATTAGTCTCTAATTATGCTGTATGGACATGTTTAGTGTTGCAACAAGATGTTATATGTTTATATTGGAACGAAATGCATGATGTGATAATACACATATTTAGTTTTATAACATGATGTACTATGGTTATATTGGGATTACAATCTCTGGATTATTGATTCTGGGGCTACTAATCACATGTCTGGTATGTCTCATCTTTTTTCCTCTCTTGATTCTCTTCCTCTTGGACATGTTAAACTTGATGATGGGACCTTTAGCTCCATCAATGGTACATGGACTATTCCTCTCTCTTTTACTCTTGTTGTATCTTCCGTTCTTCATGTTCTCCGCTAGTCTAGTAACCTTTTATCTGTTAGTTCTCTTATTAAGGCCTTAAATTGTTCTATGATCTTTTTTTCCTTCTCATTGTGTTTTTCAGGATTTGGTCAGCAAAAGGATGATTGGAGTTGGTCGTGAAGAAAATGGCATGTACTTCTTTGATCCTCACATTGACTCCGAACATGTTGCTTGTTCCACTAGTCATAAGGATATTTGGCTTTGGTATTGTTGGCTTGGTCATCCGTCCAATAAGGTGTTAAAGCATTTGCAACCCTCTTTGAATATTGACAATTTTGTCTGTGAAAGTTGCCAGTATGGGAAGCAAACTCAACCCACTATTTCTTCATCTTCTAATTCTTCGTCTTCCATTTTTCTCTCCGTAATACATTTGGATGTTTTGATGTCACCCGCTGCCTCTTCAACCGTTTTCATTATTTTGTTACATTCATCGATGATTACTCTCGCATGACTTGGGTTTATTTGATGGAATATAAATTTGAGGTCTTTGATCACTTCCGTGTCATAAATGGGTTACTACTCGATTTGATTGCCAACCTAAAATCTTGCGAAGTGATAATGGGGGAGAATATATGTCTCTCTCCTTTTTTCATTATCTTTAGGAACATGGGATCGAATCTCAAACTTCTTGCTCCCATACACCTTAGTAGAACGGAGTTATTGAAAGAAAGAATCGTCATTTTCTTGAGGTAGACCTATCTTTGTTGTTTGGAATGAATGTTCATAAGTCATATTGACCTGAGTCTGTTTTTATTGCTTGTTATTTAATAAACCGCATGCCCACTAGAGTATTAAATAATAAAGCACCTATTGATATTCTTTCTACCTAGCGATTTGTTTCTATACTTCCGTTACGTGTTTTTTGATCTACTTATTTTGTTCATGATTTTATGTTGATAAGCTTTCAAAAAAAAACTGTGAAATGTGTTGGCTACTCTTCCACTCAAAAGGGCTACAAATGTTTTGAACCAAAATCGGGAAAAAGATTTATTTCTCTAGATTTTTTTTTTTTTAAAATACTCCATATTTTCAATCGTCCAATCATCAATCGTCTTCTTCTCCTCTTGTTCTTCCTATTCTTACAGATAGAGTCTACACGTCTCCTAACACGTCTACCTCTAAGCCTCTCATTGTTTATCATAGGAAGAAAGACATGTCTCCTGCTTCACCTCCTACCACCAATCATCTTTGGACTGTCTAGATCCATCCCCTGAGGATTCTGCTCTACCCATCGCTTTAAGGAAAGGTAAATGTGCATGTACTAAACATCCATTAAATCATTTTGTTTCATATCATGCCGTTTCTCTGTAATATCACGGCTTCCTCTCCAAATTAGATACCCTCTCAATTCCTAAGAAGATTGATTGTGCTCTTCAAGATCCTTCCTGGAAGGCTGCTATAGAAGAAGAGTTGGCTGCACTTGAAAAAAATCAGACTTGGGAGATGGTATCCTTGCCACAGGGGAAGACTCTTATAGGGTGTAAGTGTATCTTTGCTCTCAAAAATAATTCCGCTGGATCCATTGCTCGCATAGTGGCTAAAGGCTTCACTCAAACGAATGTAATTGATTATCAGGACACTTTCTTTCATGTTGCTAAGATCACCTCTGTACGGGTGATTATATCTATTGCTACACAACAACAGATTCTTCATCAATTGGACGTTGAGAGTGCATTTCTTCATGATGACCTGAAAGAAGAAGTTTACATGCTACCACCTCTAGGCTTTCTTAGCCAGGGGAAGCAAGGGAAGGTATGCCGCCTTAAGAAAGCTATATAATGCAGGAGTCTACTCACCGGCAGATTGATCCGGCGAAATTGGGATAAAAGGCCTGCAACTTCATCAGGAATCTTCGGCAGGGAAGAAGAAAGCAGAAAAGTAAAGGAAAAGGCTATGCCTTCAATATATTTTATTGATTGTCCATCATGTATGGTATCGCAAACACAATTCATCCATTTATATAACAAAAAGAAAAATTAAATAAAGAAACTAGATAAAAAGGAAATCTGGTAATATTAGGAAAACTAAATCCTAAACAAAGACTCTCACTAATACTCTAAAACGAAAATAACTTGCTAATACTAAATAAACAAAAATAAAAGTGGGGTTTCTCCCGTGTTCTATATCAGTCCCCTGGTCTTGAAAAGAATTCATCCTCGAGTTGAAAGCATGAAAGCAAAAGCATCAAACAAAGATGAAGACCAAGGCCGTAGATGCGAATGACGACGCTTGTAATTACACAACTTGTAACATATGGACGATGAGAGCTTGCTTTTTGTAGGATGAAGAAGCGAAGGACTGCAAATAGGTGCAAGCATGGACAAACCAAGTTGATCCTGAAGGGGTCTTCAGAAGGCACTGGAGTGATTACACGGTCCTGATGGTCTGTAGGACGAATAACCATAGATAAAGTCTTGGTATCCGTATCGGAATCGGGTTTGGGTACGAGAGAGGGTTGGGTAATTGGTGGTGGTGGATGTGGTTCAATACTTGTCAATTGCATCGACTGTGGCGCCGACAACATAACTGACTCTTTCTCCAACAGGAACACCGTCTGAGAGGTCACGACTTCTGGAGGAGCATACATGAACTTTGAGTTTGACTCCAGGGCAACAGGCACGAACTTCGAGTTTTCGTTCACCTCCTTCGAGTCGCTGTCTTTTCTGCCGTGCAATATTTCTTTTATTTGTTGTAAAAAATCATGGAAGTCAAATCGCACGTCAGAGAAAAATTCTTTAATCTCAGTTCTAGTAATATACTTAGGACCACTATGTGTCGCCATGGAGTCCACTTCATACCACGGGTTGAAACGGGATGGGTTTTGAACATAACTGGGTGACTCAAGTGAATGGAAATAAAAAGGAACGGAGTGGGAGTGATAGGGTTCATTAAATCAGTTAAATGGGTATGTGATGGGAGTAGATGGAAAAATGAGGATGACTAGGTAAATGGTTTAATGGATAGGTGAGGTGGGACCCACGAGTAGGGCATGAATTTAAGTTCGGCAAAGTGACAATAGATTGAAAGGTTTAAATGGGCACAATCTAGTGGGTAAATGGGTCATTAAATGGGAAAGGGGTAGTGGTTTGGACTTATTGGGGTAGGGGGGAAAAGGACGAATGAGGAGATGAGAAACAAGCTCCTTGAAGCACGTGGGGTATAAGAGATGGGAAACACGTGACTATAAGTTGAGGTGAAGTGAAATTAGGGTAAGGAGGAGGGGTAAAAACATGGAAAGGGACTATTTGGGTTTCGAGTGGAATCAGGAACGAAAGGAAGAGAGGGCAGTGGAAAGGAGAAGAGGGCGGAAGCGAAAGAAAGGAGGGAAAGAGAAAAAGAAAGGGGTAGCGGCAAAAGCAACGAAAGGTGTAGTGATGGTGGCGGAAGCGAGAGGAAGGAGAAGGTGGAGGGCAGCAAAAGGGTGCTTAGGAGGAGGAGCATCGGGTGACTGGGTGTCAGTTTTGGTTTTTTTTCTTGTGGTTTTGCTCTGTGGGTTGGGTGATGCAAAGGGTCATAAGCGACGGGTGGAAGCAGAGGTGATGGGTGGTTTTTTTTTTGTTATAGTCTGAGGACGGTAGAGATGTAGAAGGGCAGAAATACTGTTGGCGGAAACTAGGCACTATGGAGGATGGATATTGTACCTGAGATCTGCAGCAACAATGAGTTGTTTTTAGAACCTTTTTTTTTTAAACAACGAATCGAAACCACTATTGTCCCTGATAATGCGGGGACATGTCTCTGAACATGGTCGTCTCTATATGACAGAGATATAGAGAACCTTGCTCTGAATCAATTAATGCGGGAAGTCTACTCACCGGCAGATCGATCCGGCGAAATCGGGATAAAAGGCCTGCACTTTTAGCAGAAGAAGGAAGAGATTTGCATGCACCTTCGGCAGGGAAGAAGAAAGGAGAAAAGATAAAAGAAAAGGCTATGCCTTCAATATATTTTATTGATTATCCATCGTGTATGGTATTGTAAACACAGTACACCCCTTTATATAAGAAAAAAAAAATTAAATAAAGAAACCAAGATAAAAAGCAAATCTGGTAATATTAGGAAACTAAATCCTAAACAAATTAAGACCCTCATTAACACACTAAAACAAAAATAACTTGCTAATAATAAAATAATAATAATAAATAAACAAAAATAGAAGTGGGGCTTCTCCCGTGTTCTACAGCAGTATAGATGGCCTGAAGCAATCTCCACGAGCTTGGTTTGATAAAATCAGTGATGCTCTGTTGTAGTACGGTTTTCTCGGTGTTAAGCAAATCAATCTGTTATGATGCTCCTTGTGGTTTATGTTGATGACATTGTTCTCACTGGTAATAATGCTACAACTATCACTACATTCAAGGTTTATTTACAGAGTACCTTTGCCATTAAAGATCTATGTCTCCTTCACTATTTTCTAGGGATTGAGGTTGTTCGTTCCTCTAAAGGGCCCTCTCTGAAAGAAAATATGCTCTAGATCTTTTACATGGTGCAGGTTATTCTAGATGCAAGCCTGTTGATATTCGTTTGGATGTTAATACCAAGTTATCTGCTTCTGATAGGATTTTGCTTGATGATCATACCTTTTATCAACGATTGGTTGGAAAACTTATTTATCTCACCATCACTCGACCAAATTTATCCTACAATATAGGCGCCGTCAGTCAATTTATGCATGCCCCACGTGATGCTCATCTTCATGCTGCCTTTCGGTTCCTTCGGTACCTTAAAGCTCATCATGGACGAGGATTATTCTATCCACGATAATTTACTATGCCTATTCGTGTCTATTCGAATGCTGATTGAGTTGGGTCTTCTGATGATTGACTCTCTCTCTCAGCGAAAATATGTCATGGATCTCTTCTAGGAAGCTGGCTATTATGGTTGCAAACCCGTTGATACTTCATTAAATGTGAACACCAAGTGATGTGGAGCATTTTTTTCAAGCATATTATTCATCATTTTATTTTTATCATTTATTTGGTTTGATGTTAATTTTTTTTTTAGTTGAGGGTATTTTTGTCTTTTTATCACTTAAGGGTATCTTGGCCTTTTGTCTATGTAAGTTGGTATAAAACCTCTATGTAGCCTTAGGGCATTTTTACAATCGATGAATGAAATTGAAGTTTTCTTCCACTACTTGTGCTACAAAAATAATTTGGGAGCGATTCCTTTGGCGTGAGGCCCTTTTGGTGTGAAGCCTGGCGTGAGGTCATCCTTCCATCTCCAGGTACTATCCATCCCCTTCTTCTCTCTCCTCTTTCTTTGTTTTCTTTTTCTCCCAAGATCAACCCAAATTTGTACTACAACCAGCCGAACCCATCCCATATCCATCCTTGCATTGTCGCCTAACCCCAAGTTCCATATCCTTTTGCCACTACCCTTATTTTTAGCCATATGAGTTGCCGCCATCCCTCCTAGGTCCAAATCTGGTTGTCGCTACCTCTTTTAAACCCACAACCATCGCCATCTCCTATATTCCCTCCCTCTTACTTCCGCCCTTCCCTTCTCCCTCTTAAACCTTTCGCCAGCCCCTTCTAAACCCATTCCCCTACTGTCGTTCCCTCCAAAATTCCCCTCCTTGTTGTCGTAGCCCATATCCTACTCTCTGTGCCTTTCGTGACCCCAGAAACATCCCTTTCGTTTGCCGCAACTCACAAAATGACCCTTGTCTGGGTGTTTCCCATACCTACAGTCCCTTTATTAAATCTTTTAAGCCTAAGTTTCCATTCTTTAAGCCCATTAATAGTTGGCCTCCACCCGTACATTAAAATCACCCATTACATTCTCCAATTATAATCACCTTCGTCCATTATTTAATCCCATTTATTCGGTTAGATTTCATGGATATTTGGCATGATTACATGTGGTAACTTTATATTTATTAATTGCATATATTAATTTGAATTTAATTTCAGCCCATATTAGTCTTTGGGTTCATTATTTTCATCTCCTTTAAATCTTTAGAGAATCGCATTAGACATTTACCCCATCCCTTGTCTTGTGTCACCAAGTTATTTGCATATGATGGGACTTTTCTTGATAGACCGAGTTTTTATTAGAAACTTGTCTGCAAGCTTATTTATCTCACCATCACAAGACCCAACTTATCTTATGTTGTTGATGTCGTCAGCCAGTTCATGCATGAACCACGGGACACTCACCTCCATTTAATGTTTTGTATCCTTCAACATCTTAAGGCTCATCCTAGCCGCGTCTTGTTCTATGCACACCAACCTACTTGTCCAGTTCGCAGTTATTCTGATGTTAATTGGGCCGAGTCTCCGGATGATCGTCGCTCTACTGTCGGCTATTGTGTTTTCTTGGGCTCATATTTAGTTTCCTTACGAAGCATGAAGCAGTCCGTTATTGCTCAGTCTAGTGTTGAGGCCAAATATCGTGTCATGTTTAATACTGCTTCTGAATTGTTGTAATTCCGACAATTTCTTATTGAATTGGGCTTTGCTCCTGCCGATCCACTCATCATAGTTTGTGACAATCAAACGGCCATCAACATTGTCTTCAATCCAGTCTTTTATGAGCGGACTAAACACATTGAAGTTGATTGTCACTTCCTTCGTTAGTATATTTCTGAAGGCCGATTTTTTACTTCTTATTTGAATTCTAAAGATCAGTTTACGTACATTTTCACAAAGTCAGTTCATCGAACTCAACTAGCTTTAGTTGTTAGCAAGTTGGGTTTACTCGACATCTTCGAACCTGCTTGAGGTGGCACTTCAGGACACGTAAAGTGTTGTGGGACCCAGTTTAGCACCGAGTTGACCTAAATCATCTAATTTGGACAAGACATCTTATTAGTTGTATGATTGATTGTAGATAAGTATTCTTTTGTTCTTTTCCCTTTTAAGCCACTTAGATTGACTCTCCCTTTTCTATTTATACATGTAACCCTTTCAGTTTATACACATTCAATACAATCAATACAGAGAACTTCTTCGCCATTCTTCATATTCTATTTTCTTAAGTCTATTATTCTACACGGATGGCACTGGATCAATTGTTAGTCGGTCCAATCCACAAATGGACTACTTAGATGATGTGAATGTGTAGATCGAACCAATTTATCAAATTTGTTGTTGGATCAGCTTCAATTTTGGCTATCCATGGTCAAATATAACAGGATGATGCCAAAAATCATCATCCTACCGTATTGAGGTAAAATCTAAGTTCTAATGTATCCTTCTTTGTTGGCGTCCCATAATGTCCTCAGCATTTTGCCACCTAACCTACCTCCCCATGTCCCAACTGCTGCATCTCTTCCATTTTTGTCTCCTTTAGCAGCATATTAATGTTTTTTTCTCACTATCCTCCTTGAAGCGATCATTTTCATTGGATTTACTTCTTGACCTGCTCCTACTTGACTACCTTATGTAGTGCATACCAGTTGTCAGAGGAAATAGTACAAATCTAGGAAGCATACTTTGTTTATTTGTGGATTTTGAAGCCTTAAAGTGATGTGTCTACCGTCCATCTTTTGCAACACCCGAGTAACTTCATCCTTGTTTCCGATCACCATCCTCAGCTGTCTGCTTAATTTGAAACTTCAAATTGCCTCCTCTATGGCTCCTCCATCAGTTTTGTTTGTGATATTTGGCACACTTGCATGCTTAGCAGTCCTAACAACTGCTAAAAGATCGTAGACTTTTTCTTGACCTTATTTTAGTACCTTGTTGAAACACGACATATTTCTTTTGAGCATAATATTTTACCCTTTTACCTTCTCATTCCCCATTACACCCCTTTTCCAGCCCACTTTTTTGGCAATTGTAGGTTATGAAGATGTAAGTTTGTAACTAAACAGTTTTTATAGGATATCTATTCAATTCCTTGAGAAGCTAGGTAGTGTAGGCAGAGAAGGGTTTCACACTGAAGCACCAAAAGTGATTTGGAAGGGCTTCAACAGAAAACTAAATTTCCTCTGATTTATATTGTACCTGTAGAAATTAATGAGAGGAATAATTCTCACTTGTATTAATTCACTAAATAGAAGACTTTTTTAGAATACAAAGGATAATCTCCATACTTATGACCATGCTAAACTCTTTAACACCAACTAATTAGGAAAATGACAAATACTTGAGACAAGGAAATTTAACTTACAGTAATCCCCTTTTTTTTTCAATTTGAAAATAACATGTGATGATCATATCCTCATCAAAGTCATGTATTCCATCCAACTGTGGTAGGAAATTGACTTGCAATAGCTGTCCAAATTGATTGTGATTTTTCAGTCTTGTGTTTACTAAAATACAAAACCATCAATCACCTCTCCCACCACAAGTAATTGGATGCATCCAAGTTTTATCTGCTTGAGTAATATTCACCATTAGATTGAATCATCCGATAACACTTTCAGGCCTTTATATCATTAGCTACCATTGTCCAACATGTGATTCTCTGGGTCAGCAACAAGCCAAGGTGTGACCTTACCCCACCCAACGCCATGATTGGTGATAACCCAGGTAGGCCCCACAAAGGGGATACACCTTATGATGATAGTTGCACCGTCCTACATCATTCTTCAAAATATAGGATAGCAAAAATGACTACTATGCTCAATGATGCCATAGATATTTGACCCATAGAAATAATGACATAATGGAGTTCTTTTATGAATCTCTTGCCAAATAAAGTTCAGGAACACTTCTTGGTCCCAAGTCTTCTTTCTGACCAATCATGCCCAGGTAGCTAAACATGCAGAGGAAATTGTTGTTGGAAATTGCCACCGAGGTGAATGCACATGGTGCAAGGCTTTAGAGCTTTGGCATATGGAATAGGGTGAATATTCAAATGAACAAGGGTTCTAGTTGTTGTATTGGACTTGAGCAACCTACAACCCTTTCTATTGGAAGGAAAAAAAATTCCGAAAGATGCATAACCCATGAAATATCAGTTTGGTTGGATCAACCAAACCATGTTTTCATAGGACACAAAAGTTTGTGAGAGAATAATTTGAAGTGATCAAATTTTGTACAGAGCTTGAAAAATGTGGTTTCGTTGCTACACATTTAAACATAGACCTATCAGCACCCAATTGGTGGACTATCCAGGGGTGTGCACTGAGTTTGCAAAGTAATTGAGGTGCAGGGATGATCTTTTCTCATATATTAAGTATAATTAAGTCAAAATTAGTGGAAATTAATATTTTCAACTTGTTTGAAGCCAACTGGTGTTATTTAAAACCTATTCTATACAGATTGTAATATTTCAAATCCTAGGCAAATCTCATTGTTTATAGATTCAATGACTTACCTAATGTCACTAGAGTTGCCTCAACAGGTCTTCAAGTCAGGTTACTCAATTCAGTGACGTTTTGGATCGTAATTATTTTATAAGTTGCTATCTCTAATTTAGGTTCTTATCAGAGGGTTTGACCTCGTACTCTTTTTTTCCCCTCGAAAGTACTTATTATACTGTTGTGAAAGACTTGTGTCATTGGTCCAAAATCATTGTAGGTCTTGAGTTATGCTATGTAACATGTGATGTTTGGGATAGTTAGTCTTGCGCTAGGAATTTGTATTTGTCATATTTGCGCTTGTCTTTCTTCTTATGCTATGGGTATCATCAAGTCGAGATATATGATTTCTGATATAAAAAAAACACCTTTCATACAGGCATAGGAGGAACTGTCATTGAAGAGGCATGGCTAAGCACCACCCCGATCTTATTATGTGCCGAAAGCAGCCTGGAATTGCTATTGGACGTTTGTGTGAGAAATGTGATGGAAAATGCGTGATTTGTGACTCATTGGTGCAGCCTTGCACTCTTGTCCGTGTATGTGATGAATGTAATTTTGGTTCGTTCCAGGGTCGGTGTGTTATCTGTGGACGTGTGGGGATTTCCGATGCGTATTACTGCAAAGAGTGCACGCAGCAGGAGAAAGACACAGATGGGTGTCCAAAGATTGTCAACTTGGGTAGTGCTAAAACTGATCTCTTCTACGAGCGCAAGAAATATGGATTTAAGAAAAGATGAAGGATACGGGTGAAGACTTGCTGTCACACTTACTCTCTTATCCACAAACAGGTTTCATGTTATGTATAATTCCAAATAGTATTTTCAGTGTATCTTACATTCATCTTAGCGGATGCAATTCATCTACATACACTTTTTCTTGTCTTTTTTTAAAAAAAATCTTGCCCAGCATCCAGCTAAACATAATAATGCAGGTATAAGTATTATATTCTGGTCCTAAGCATAGTGGACCCTGCATATCACATTTACACCGGATGTTTATAACTTGCCATACTTGAATGTACTATAAATTTGATGTATTGACTATTGATATTCAATGATATTTTTGCAGTAGGAGATGATCTACCGGAGGCTGCGAAATCGATGACATATTGAAAGAGGTGGCATGAGATTAACGCTATTGAGAGAACTCATTAACCACATGTTTGGATTTCTAATTTTAACTGACAATTATCATTCTCAGGATGATATTAGTAGACAATGTTAGCTGCTTTTGGAGGGTGGTAATGGGGTAACCCCGTTACCCTTGTTTGGTAACTTTTTACCCCTCCCCTCCTACTCTTGAAAACCTTTTCCAAACAAATGGTATTCATAATACCCAAGGTAACCCCTGGTCAAGGTAACCTCTGTAAAATTTACCCCTCATTAAAATGCAGTCAAATATTGTTGATTTTTTTATATAATTTTGGATTTTTCTGAGGTTATTGTTGGGAAATTTCCACTGAAATAGTATAAAGACAAAAATGGAAAATTTGATTAAAAGCAATGTTAGAAATGTGGTAAGTTTATATACTTTTATAATATGTTCAGCTTAATTAAATATGTATCAGGTAATTTTTCCATTTCAAAAGATCATATATGTCATGATAATATTGTATTATTATCTTTCTTGCTGAAGTCCATTGTTTCATGATGTATTTTGTGATACTTGCCGTTCTGTTTCAACTGCAAAAAATATCAATGTGTATTTTCGATGTCACAGATATTATTAGTTCTTTGCATAAAAGAAATGATAATATATTTTTCTTTTTTCTTTTTTCTTTTGTTTTGAATTTTTGTATGGGAAATCGTGGGGTACCGAGCGTAAAACCTCTATGGGTGAATTCACTACTTTTAAGGCAGGGCCGGTTCTGAAATTTCAGGGGTAGGTGAACTTTTAAGATGAGTTTTTTATATATTCACAAAAAATAAAATCATATATTTTTTTTTTACAAAATGTGAAATATCTAAATAAAATAGTATAATCAAATTTATAACAAAATATTATTTAAAATTTATTATTCTATATGTAAAATTACTAATTAAATTACTATATTAAAAAAATTTAACATTTATTTCTCAATAAATAAGATAGTTAATCTATTCAATCTTTCTTATGATGTTATAGACTAAAAATAGATTTTATCAATTTTAACTTTGAAAAATTTGTTTCTGCACATATAACTGTAACTGGTATAATCAACATTATTCTATAAGCAATTTATGCATTTGAAAAATAACAATTCATTCTTTTTATATAATTTAACAATGCAATTGTTTCTTTTACTTCTTTTGATATTGCATGTTTTATCATATTCGAATGTGATACTAATGCAAATTTTCATTTGAAACGAAGATACTATTATTATAATTTTTCTGGATTTTTAAAAAAATGAAAATTATCTTAATTATTACATCTAATATAATCTACATTAATCAAATAAATAAATCTATGTTTTTTCATCTCTTCAAATCTTAAGTTTTAAATTTTTTTTAATTCAAAATTATCACCTCAATATAGATTTCTCTTTTGCTTTATTTAGATGATACATATATTTTAAAAGATTATTTATTAATTAAAATTAAAATTATTGTTATTATTAAACTCAATAAAATGAGGATTATAATAATTTTTATGATTGTTACTATCATTATTTTAATTTTTTATAAAATCCATGTCTTAAATTGAGTAGAAAAATTATCAATATATAAATTTTCAATTTTAAGTGTTCTAAATTTGAAATAGTTAAAAATAGTCAAATGATTTCAAGTGATATTAATTCAAATTATTGTTAGTTTCATTATTATTATTAAATAATTTGATAAAATAATAATTATTATTATCGATATACAGTCGGGATTTGAACCCAGTCCCTCATTTATAAAGTAAGCATCCTAACAATAATGAATTTGTTCTTTCTTTTGCATTATTAACTATTTAACATATAATAAAAGAGTTTATGGATTTGAAGAGCCTTTTTATTTGGAGTCCTAAGCGATTGCTTACTTTGCTTATAGCCAAGGCCGGCTTTACCTTAAGATATACTAAAATTAGATCATGGAGATTTAAACCTGTTTTCTAATACCAGAGACAACCAATTCAGAACTAACGGTTCTTCTACAGTCAACTCGGCCCGTTTCATAGGCCTATATGTTCATCACAGCATTTCAAAATGCATTGCGCTGAAATGCATTATGCCTGTAATATGCGCGTTGGTGATAACTTGTCGAGGCACTTTCTCTCTCCTATTTTTTATTATTTTTTCCTATAAAAATCTGAAAACATTACCAAAATCTAGAAAATTCTATGTAATTGTATCATTATTTAATAGACATCAAAATAGGATTTCAGGTTACAAATGGATATTTCTACAATTTCAATTTTTTTTGAAAAATTAGCCAAAAATATAAAAAAAATGAAAAATAATTTCTAGATATTGATCGAAATGAATATATTTACAAAAAATGACGTGCATCTTCAATAGAAATTGTGAGAAAAAAAGGAATTTATATGGAAGTAATTGTAAAAATTGAAGTTCATGTATCAAAATAATAACAAATAAAGAATGACAATAAAATATTGAATAATAATAATAAATGGAAAGTGAAGTGAATGTAAAAAAATAATTACAAATTAAGAATGAGACATAACAATGAATAATAAATGAAAAAAAAATGCATTTCTATAATGTGTACTTGTATAGGCATATACGTATCAAATGTGTTATCTTCAAAATGTATGAAAAATGTGTATATTACGAATATCAAGTTGATCTAAACAAAATAAGATAAAAAATTATGTTCAGTATAAATTGACTTAAGGAAATTATATAATAGTTGTAATGTTAAAATAAATAAGTGTAATGGACAAATAAATCATTAGGTGGATTAGACCTTATATTATGAAATGTGTTTTTGAGGTTGTGAGTAACATACGATGGGAGGATTTTCAAATATGGGGCACTGTCAAGAGAGATACTGTCGTAGGCACTAGGGAGCAGCGCAATTGATTCATTTTCGTCCACAAGCATTTATTTGTAATAGAATGCAATTATAAGTTGCTGTTATAAAAGAGTAGATAACGTAGCATAATATTTCTTATTTGCTAAATGAAACAATAAAATAAACAAAGATATCGTTACCGTCACTCAATGAGTCAAGAGTCACACATGTTCGGTTCCTATAAATGTTTTATAGATTTGAGACAATAACTTTTAAATTGAAATAGCACAATAACATGTAGATGGTAAAAGCCATTAACGGATGAAACAATAAGTTCAAATTAAACACAAGAATGTAGAAATTAATATATGCAATTGAAATGTGTAAAAAATGTAATACTTACCTTCTTGCAACTTGTTGTGTCAATATCAAGGTTTACCCTACCCAAAATGAATAGTTTCAGCTCAACAATTGAGCAGGGTCAAGACCATTGCCTTGACGATATGGGTCTATTGCACCAAACTCATTTTGATATAATGGTTGCTTTGTTGTATTGTGTGATGGACCAAAGTTGTACTCTGGTCGTTGTTTAGACTCACTCGATTGTTCATCCAGATATGGAAAACTTATGCTACTATACGACTCATCAGATGGAGTATGTGGAAAATAAGACCTCGAACCTTCGAATGAGTAGCCTCGTCTACGGGTCTTTCCATAATTTAGCATTTCAAACATTTAGGGCTATGGTAAACTCGACACATGAGTGAAGAACCCTCTATGTGATGACTTGTCACTGGTGGACATTGATTTTATATTATCTGATATAGTGTCCATATCCACCAATCAATACGACTAACTGTCCTAATAGTAAAGTGGTTCATATGTTGCCATTGCAACACCATGTGTGTCACGCCCTGACCCGAATGGTGGGCCCGGAACGCAACTGTTTTTTTTTTTTAAGATAAACTAACTCAAGTATTCTAACTGGGCCGGATCAACAGTTGGGCCCAAAGGTCACACATGATCCCAACATGTGGACTCAAACACATACCATAAGCCTAACCCAACAAATAGATATAAACAACAACATCAATACACATAATATGATCATATAAATCGAACCATTGATTTATCATCTCAAACATCAACACCATCAGAGTAACTACAGAAACGTAGTACCTTAATACATGACATTTATACAAATCAAGTACCACACCCGGTACTTTATAAAAGTAACTGGTTCCAAGAACCAATAAGAAAAGATAAGGATATTCCCCTCAGTGGGAGTCCCAAAACACCGCCGCAGCTTATCCACCCTAAACTTGAAATAGAGGGTTCTCCTCCTCGGGTTCATCTCCTGAAAGGTGAGTGGGGTGAGCTAACTAGCCCAGTGAAGGAAATATAACAGTGCAGTTTAAGTAAATAACAAGTTAGCAATAATCAACAGTTGTAATAATATCTCATGCTTGATAATAAAATTCACAATATCAAGTAAAGTTTTAGCATCATTTCCATCATTCCATCAGTTTTCCATTACTGCTATCATCCAACGTAACTCCTGCCGACTACGCTGAGACCATTGTATTAAGTCCCGAAACGGTCAAAATACATCCTTGCAAGTACATCTCCGGCTCTCCCATAGCCGATACTGACACCCTCAAGTCAGCAACTGCCGACACCCGTGGTCTAGTAGACGTAAACCATCTCTCATATGGCCGATATTTGTTCAATAGTCAAGGGCACGTGGAAGTAGTATTACACATTTCATATGATCAACATCATAGCATTTATCAGTAACATATCACCCTTACCATAGTGCATCAAGTCTAGGCACATGAGTGGGTTCATCAATTTGAAACCACTCATTGCTCAAGATCCATATCAAATAAACCTATTTACATCAAGCTGCAAAGTTAAGTTCCCTCACCGTATATGTGTGGTTTTGCGGTCTTTGTTCAAACAACAAACAAGTGCACAATCAATATACATAGTATTCATACACATACAAGCAGTATTTTCAAAATCATACTTGTTTTCCCAAAAATATCCTACATGGAGTTGAGTCTCTTACTTGGTTTTTATCCTCTTTAAATTACAATAATTCACAATATATAATAAATAAAAAGGGTGCTCAGTCCAAAACTCATATTGTCTTCTGGACATTGACCAAATTGACTTATTGAGTTAGGTTTAGATTCTCAGGTTACTTTTTGGTTGTCTTCTGGATAGGACCAGATCTGACATTTTGAGTAAGGCCTCGAGGTCACCCAGTGTCCGACAAATATAGCGCCGGCCTGAAAGTGAGATCACTCAGTGTCCGACCAATAGAGTCGGTCTGGAAGTGAATACAATAGTATATACACTATAGTAGTAAGAGAAGAGGGTCAGTATATATATATATATATATATATATATATATATATATATATATATATATATATATATATATATATATATATATATATTTTCAATAATCCAACAATAATATTTTTTTTTTCATTGGTACTAACATCAGAGGCATCAACATAATCCAATAATTTTTTTTTTCTTCTTCTTCTTCCTTCACTGTCTGCAACAGCAGACAGTGAACAGACGGCACTTCATGAAAAACGAATCCCGAAATAGTGGGTTTCTCGGATTTGGTTTTCATATCCAGCAGGTCAGATGGATTCCTCTGGGAGTCCTCTTTCCATAGGAAGAGGTTTGGAGCTTTGAAGCTCACTGGGCCAACCGATTTTAATACTGAAAGCTCACGGGTATAAAGAACCCATAGTTTTTTCTTAAACTTTGAAATGGTTTTTCTTGCTCAAAACTAAACCAAAATCAGTTTTTCTTGATTCTAAACCACCTAGAATTTGAAAAGGAATACAGTGGTTACCTTAACTGGAGTTCCTGAGCTGAAAATCCGAACTTTGAAAATTTTCCCCTTCTTAAGCTACAGGTGAAAAACTGGGTAACAGAGAAGAAAAGGGGTTGGTTTTCAGGCAGCTGAGACAGAGAAACTTAGAGAGAGAAGAGATGAAGTTTGAAGGGAGTTTGAAAGTTAGGCTGAGGGGCTCAATTTATAGAGACATGGCCGGAGGAAGGGGCTGGTTGGCCACTGCATGCAGGCGCATGCGGCATCGGCTGACGTTCCAAACAGTAACCTGTTTGGTTGCAGATCAGCCCTCCTCAAGTTCTGGTTTTGGAAAAAGGCCCCTGGTTTGATAAAAACTTGATTTTTAACTAAACATAAGAATTTGAAAACTCAAAAACTTAATCCAACCTTACAGATAAGTTGGGTTTTAAAACTTTAATCACCATAAAAAATTTGGAATTTAACTCTTAGTAAAAACCATTTATTTAAATAAAAATCACAATTTAACACTATTTACTTAATTAAACAAATGTTTAGTAAAATAATTTAGAAACATCATTTTGGGGTGTTAAAGAATAACTACACCATTCTTAAAATGGTCTAACATAAAATACTAGTTTTGAATTTTATCTCATTTCTAAAATCATTTAAAATAATTATTTCTCCCTTTTGGGGTTTTGACGGGCAGTTTTAAATACCATTTTCTGAAAATAAAATTATTTTAAAATCAGAAATACAATTCCTTGATTAAGGAAAACATTATTATCCAATAATAATTACATAACAACATAGTTTATAAAAATAATAATAATAAGCGGTAAATTATCAAAATGCCCCTCCAGCTGGGCGAGCTGAATCACTGAGCTTTCGAGCTGGATCACTGAGCTTTCGAGCTCGGATTGGGCCACACGTGGGCTTTTCTCAAAGCCCTAACCGAAATCTTCAAGATTAACCGGTCAAACAAGATTTATTAAGCTAAAACACGCCTAATCTGGGGCAGGGTATTACAATGTGCATACATATTTACACCTCAAAAAAGAGGTGTATCTACTGGTGCCGCTTGACTGTCCTGCACATGTGTCTTCCCAAATACATACCTAGGTGGAATAGGAGCACTGTCATCCTCTACCATATCATATTTCATCAAACCCTAATCACAAATACCACCATTTTCACCAGTACTTGTCCCACTATTGTTGTCTGCGACGCCCCTACCCACCTGGGCATGTGGGGAAGAGTCCCACATCGCCCAGGGAGCTGGGTTTGAGATGCGTTTTAAGAGGGAAGCACCCCCTCCCTAAGCAAGAGGCCTTTGGGGCCTGGAAGTGAGTCGGACCCAAATGCAAAATCGTACTGGTCAGGTGGGCCCAAAGAGGACAATTTTTTGTTGGGGGAGTCGGGTCTTTGCATTGTCTCTCATCGAAGAATCAGATTCAACACCAACATTTCGAAGGCCACGGGCTAGTGGTTGATTGTTGGGTATAATGGGTTCTTTCCCTTTTTTTTCCTTCCTTCTCTACGTTGCCTCATCTCCTTTGTCCGAACTAACTAGTCTCTCACTAATTGAATGTCGGAGTCTGGCCATTTGGCTACTTCTCCCCAGGCCATTACATTGCACACCCTCAATCGTGGGTCTATATCTACTAATTAAATGGTGACGTCTGAACTCCGTTAGTTCTGGATCATCGTTGCCCTCGTATGTCGCTGCCAACTTTATATTATGATAGAGTAGTTCTGTGTCAAGTTCATGAAGAACTCATTCCTCTTGCTCTTTGATCCATTCTGACAATGGATCATCGTAAGCGAAGATGTGATCCAAGTATTTGGGAGCAAAGAAGAATTCATGATCTCTGAACTCTGTCTTTGGGTTCCGTTCGCAATTGGATGAACTACATGTCTAAATAAGCAAGCATACAACATACTTTCTCAATGTCGGCACACTATATACAAAGTGAATCTCCCACTGCAGTGCAGACATCTTGACAGTTTTTGATGATTTAACATCTACTATTGTATTTCCAAATGAACCCATGCATTTTTCACAATATTGCATCGGTTAATCATAAAAATATTTCCATTAATTGCATTTTCTCAACAATATATATTTAATTAAGTAGTTGACAAGAAAAAATACGTTAAATTTAAAAATTCCTATTGAAAGTATGGGGCTCGTTTGTTTTCGTTAACCGTCGTCATTGTTCACAGCATCAATCGATTTATAATAGATTATACTATCACTCTAACTCCTTGATACACTTAAAAAACATGTTGAGAAAGAATATTGTAAAGTGTAAACTAATTCAATAAGACATAATAAAAACAATTACACTAAAAATTATACGAAAAACTAAATAATACTTAAAGCACACATGAAAAGTATATATAAAATGCATCTACGATGCACTATGAATAACTCATGAGTGCTCTGATATTCGTGCGTGGGTCAAGTCGTTGACTTTTTCTACTTGATTGTGTGCACTGAACATTGTCTAAAAAAACATATGGCAATGTAGGCTTCTTACCACATCCATGAGCCGGAGGGCTTCCGACAGTGGTGTGTTGATACTAATCACATAAACAATAGAGTCCCAAGATGGATGAGCGCAAGAGGCACACTATGTCTAGGTGGGCCACTGCCTAGGGCCTCTAAATAGATAGGGCCCCAAATCGAGTTCAATTTTTAAGTTTCTACACATTAGTTTATGTTATAAAATTATTTTAATGTTAATTTTTTTGATAAATAGATTTGTTGCACAATGGTAGGTTTTATTTTTTTAAATCCAAAGGTCTCGTGTTCAAAACAAGTGAGGTTCCCTTCAATGTTGTTAAACTTTTTACAACAAATTCTTATAAATTTAAACATAATTTTTTTTAAGTAAAATAACTTGGGGGTATTTAAAATCAACTTGATGTTCGATTCACGTCGGTTTTACTTTTTCAACTTCTTATATTGCCGTTACACTAACCCCTCCATGTTGTTAAACTTTTTAAATTTTTTTATAAATTTAGACATAATTTTTCTTTACTTAAAATAACTTGGAGAGTATTTAAAATCAACTTGACAAGACTCGTTAAGTCGTTTGACTCGAATTCCCATCGAGCTTAGTCAACTCAGATCGATTTGGCCAATTTTTTTCAAATTTTAAATCTAAAATTCTAATAAAATAAATTAAACATAATGATAAAAAGCATTTAGCATGTAGATTTATTTTTCTTTTAAAAATTAAAAATTGAGATGATTAGTTGACTCTATTACAAGATTAAAATGATTATATAAATATTACATTTTAATTAATCATTATTCTTATCATTTTTTTAGAAATTTTAATAAAAATGTGACCTAAAGAAGTCCTTAAATGAAGAAATTTAGTGTTCATTGTAATATAAATAGTTGAATGGAAATAAAATGTGTTTAAATTTGAATGACTGTTGTGCTTTATAGTTTATACCTGAATGATAATTTTTTAATATAATCTTACTTTGTAAATTATTTTAAATGCATTATATAGTTTAGAATGTCAATACTCTTTTTAAATACAATAAAATAGTAATAAAAAATGAAAAAAATCAACATACATGACAAAAGTGGAAATTAAATTTGTCACGAGAAAGATTGAATGGATTAACTATTTTATCTATTGAAAGAGATATGTTAAAAAAACTTGAATATAGTAATTTAGATAGTAATTTTGTATCTTAAAATCCAAGAAGAATAAATTTTAAATATAATTTGTTATAAATTTGATTATGATATTTTATTTTGATGTTTCACATTTTTTAAAAAAATAATATAATTTTATTTTTTGTGAATACATAAAAGGCCCATCTTAAGAGTTTGTCTAGGGTCCCTGTCAGAGTCGGTCCTGACTATATCCTTGGCATGCGTCTTATATTCAGGGTATATTGGATCTAGTGCCTCCCAATATGACCGACCCTTCGTCATTTTAATCAAACCCCCCTTGTGTCATGCCCCGACCCGACCGGTGGGCCGGGAACGCGACTGATTTTTTTTTTTTGAAAGATAAATTGAACCACAAGTATTCTTACTGGGCCGGATCAACAGTTAGGCCCAGTGGTTACACATTAGCCCGTTAAGTGGACTCAAACATGTACCATATGCTTCTCAAACACCAAGATATAACAACATCAACACATAACATGTTCAAATCAAATCTATCATTGATTAATACAAAGCATAAGAAATCAACCATTGATTCATCATTCCAAACATTATCTCAAAAGGCAACATGGCCTATTACATCAAATGGACATAAATTAAGTACCACATCCGGTACAAAAAGGACAATGGTTCCAAGAACCAACAGAGAAAGATCAGGGCATTCCTCTCCGGGAGAATCTCAAAACACTGCTTAACTCAAACGACCTAAGCCTGAAAGAGAGGGTCCTCCTCCTCGGGTTCATCTCCTGAAAGGTGAGTTGTGTGAGCTAACTAGCCCAGTGAAGGATAATTAACAATGCACATTAAGTAAATATAAAACAGGTTAGCAATAGTTCAATAATATCACATGCTTGATAAAAATAAGCATAATTCCAAGTAATATATCAACATCATGAAACTACTGCCATTATCCACCGTAACGCCTGCCGACTACACTGAGACCAGTATTAAGTCCCGACACGGTCAAAATAAATCCTTGCAAGTACATCTCCGGCTCTAACTTAGCCGATACTGACACCCTCAAGTCAGCAACTGACGACAACATGGTCCGCCCATGGTCTAGTAGACATAAACCATCTCTCATATGGCCGATATTGGTTCAATAGCCCAGGTACGTGGAAGCAGTCTTACATACACATACGATCAACACCGTAATATCAAATCATCACAGCACTATTACCATAGTGCATCATGTATAGGCAAATGAGTGGGTTCATCAAAACCGAAACCACTCATTGCTCAATATAACACCTGTTTACAAAATCTGTAGAGTTAAGTTCCCTCACCGTTCTGTGTGGTTTACGCAGTCTCTGTTCAAACAACATATAAGTGCACAATCAATATACATAACAAATACGTACATATACGTAGAATTTGGAAATCATGCATTCTCCCACAAAATATCCGGGGTTAATGGAAATGAGTCTCCTACTTGGTTTCTATCCTTTTTAAATCATTAACAAGATAATAATATAATAATAAAAGGGGCTCAGTCCAAATTCATATTGTCTTCTGGGCATTGACCAGATTGACTTATTGAGTAAGGTCTAGATCCTCGGGTCACTTCTCGGTTGTCTTCTGGATAGGACTAGAGCTGAGATTTTGAGTAGGCCTCGAGGTCACCCAGTGCCCGACTATATAGCGTCGGCCTGAAAGTGAATCACTCAGTTCCCGACCAGTGTCGGACTGAAAGCGGATACAATAGTATTTACACTATAAATAATAAGAGAAGAGGGTTAATACAATTTTAATTAACAAAAAAGGGGTACTAATCATCACATCACATAATCTAACAAAATATTTTTTTTTGGAATAAAATAATAATATTTATTTATTTAATTATTTATTCATTTTTTTTCTAATGGGAACCAACATTTAAAAGCACAGCAACAATAATCTCAAATAAAAATAAAAATTTTTTGAATAAAATAATAATATTTAATTATTTAATTATTTATTCATTTTTTTCTTCAATGGGAACCAACATTTCAAAACATGAGCAACCATAATACCAAATAAATTTTATTTTTTAAAATAATAATATTTAATTATTTAATTATTTATTCATTTTTTTTCTTCAATGGGAACCAACATTTCAAAACATGAGCAACCATAATATCAAATAAATTTTTTTTTAATAAAATAATAATATATATATATATATATTTTTTTTCTTCTTCTTCCCCATTCACTGTCTGCAACAGACAGTGAGCGGCGACCGTGAATAGTAAAATCGAAAATGGGAAAAGGGCTATTTTCTAGACTCAATTTTTACATCTGACCGGTCCGATGGATTCCTCCGGGAGTCCTCTTTCCATAGGGAGAGGTTTGGAGCTTTGAAATTCAGTGAGCCATCCGATCTTAACACCGGAAGCTTACTGATACGAGGAACCCTAAAGTTTTCCCTAAATTTTGAAATCATTTTTCTCACTGAAAACAGAGCCAACTTCAAAATTTTTTGATTCAAAACCGATCGAAATTGAAAGGGGAATGCAGTGGTTACCTTGGATTGAGTTTCTGGACTGAAATCCGGATTTTCTTTTGAAATCTCCCTCTAAGTTATTGTTTACTAAAAGAGGGTCGGCCGGCTGGGTTTTTGGAGAACAGAGACAGAGAGAAGAGAAGAAGTTTTGGGAGTTCAAACCGATGGAGAAGGCTGGAATTTATAGGTTTTTTGGCCGGAAAATCCGGCGCACGCGCGATGGGACGGGAGGACGGGGAATCGTCGGAAAATCGGGCAGCAGGTCACCCCGCAGGCTGCTGATGGTGCTACAGTAATCGCAGGTTTTTGGTTTTTTGTAAATCAGTTCTTCACTAATTTCTAAATTGCAGAAAGGGCCCCATTTTGATAAAAACCTGATTTTTAACTAAAACAGAAATTTTAAGAGCTCAAAAATTTAATCCAACCTTACAGATAGGTTGGGTTTTAAAAATCTTAATCACCATAAAAATTTTGGAATTTAACTCTTATTAAAAACCATTTATTTAAATAAAAACCATAAATTTACGCTATTTACTTAAATAAAGAATTGTTAAAATAAACAATTTATAAACATCATTTTGAGGTGAAATGAAATAACTAGACCATTCTTAAAATGGTCTACCACTAGTTACCTTTTTCTGAATTTATCTTGTTCCCGAAATTATTTAAAATAATTAAAACTCCTTTTTGGGGTTTAGACGGGCGATATTTAAATATTATTTTCTGAAAATAAATTCATTTTAAAATAAGAAATACAAATCCTTTATTTAGGAGAACATTATTTACCAATAATATACACATATTAACAATATTTATAAAAATATACACAACAAGTGGTAAATTACCAAAATGCCCCTCCAGCTCGACGAGCTGAATCACTGAGTTTTCGGGCTCAGATTGGGCCAAACTTGGGCTTTCCTCGAAGCCCTGACCGAAATCCTCGAGATTAATCGGTTAAACAGGATTAACACGCCTAATCTGGGGCAGGGTATCACACCTTGTTCCATAGATAATTTTGAATTTCAAGTTAAGTGAGTTAGTGAGTCAATGAATTTTATCCAGTTTTTTATAGTTGAATTGAGAATCATGTCCAAGTAACTTAGCTCAATAGAATTTCAAGTTGAGTTTGAGTTTCAATTTTTATCTCGACTTTAGTTACAAATTTTAGTTGAGAGAATTTTTTCGATCTATACTTGAAGCGAATTTTTTTTACCAAAATTTGAAAATATTGATCGGTATTTCTGAAAAATATATGTTTAGACCAAAATATTTTAATTGTTATTTGATATTTCCACTGAAACTTGTAACTAATATCTTAACTCATCGTAAATAAAAATTTGTTAAATGGATCGTACTACTGAACAATTATTTTTTAAACAAATAATCATCAACCATTATTAATTAAAAAAAGCTCACCAATGTATTCTATCTTGACCTAATCATGAAAAAAAAAATCTAATGCATTCCACTAAGGTCACATGAAAAATAGGGCAAAAAATCATTTTCTTATAAACCATACAAAAAGGAATACATAACATATATATATTGAAGAAATAAACTAAAAAGACTATTGATTCAATGAAATTTAGAAGAAAAAAGGAAAGGAAAAATAAAAAATACCACTCTAAATCTTTAAAAACTGGGATATTAAACCTAAATCATCGAATAGAAGAGACACAATGAAAAGGAAGGATGACAAAGAAGATGAAACAATGTTTCAATATTAGTATCAAAACAAGAGTACAGTTTTAATAAAGAGAAGGGCACGTGTCTCTGTGTCTTTCCTGCAAAAACTTGAGGAAAATAAAGATTGTTCTCATTTGCTTAAAGATAGAAAAAGAAACATGTGTGTAAGTTTCACACTTGTGAAATAAAAGATGGTAAAACTATCATTCACTATTTAATGATGGATCTCTAATGACTTTCTGATTTTTCTGTCCAATTTTTCAATGGTACATTACGTTGAGACGTGAAGGGAGATCTTTTCATATAACTAATGAAAACTTTGGGGCTTTTTTAGAATAATTAAAAGCATACATTTTTTTTGAGATTAGTCAAAAAATTGAGAAATTGTTTCAAAATATGTTTATATTTAATAATAAGAATTGTTTTAGAGGAGCTTTAAATTGACTTAAATTAAATGGGAAACTATACATATATGATAATATAGATTCCTGAATAGGGGTAGTGATTTTTGTACCTCTTATTTTTACTATGGTGTATCTCCTTAAAAGGAATTTTTAAATTTGTCCTTGCTGAAAGACGATAAAAGAGAAAGAGAAGTAGTGACAAATTTAAAAATTCTTTTTGAAGAGATAAACCGTGAGAGAAAATAGAGGTGCAAAAATCATTACCTTTAGATGGATAGAAGATTATATAAATAATAAAAAAATAAGAATAACTCTTCAATTGGACATAAATATCAATAATTTTATAATAATAATTTTTTATAATTTAAAATTATATAAATAATATAATAAAATAAGATTTAAATTTTATATAGCTAATTGTTACTCTATACATATTTAACCAAAGGAGACTTCTTGTATTCTCACGTCAACTACTATTTATTCATCACTAAATTTTATTTGATTTAAACCGTGTAAACTCATTTACGTCAGCTTGGCGTCAGTGTCTTGCTCGTTCCGTCATCTAAAGCCTAGAAGAGCAAGAAAACATTGCAACTCGGAAGCAAAAAAAGCTTTGAAAGACAGACAGGAAAAACGACTGAACGACACTTGCTCTCATTTACGTCTTTCCTTACTGATAAATAGTTCGTAATTCCCAGTTGCAGCAGAAGCCGCAGGAGCAATGGCGGATTCTTCTTCGACAATGGAGAAATCGGACGAGGAAAGAGAAGAAATGCTCGATCGAATGCTAACTCGATTGGCTCTCTCCGACGATTCAAAGCTCCAAGGCTTGCTCTCCAAGATTCTCCCTTACTCCATCTCCTCTCTCTCTTCTTCTTCCCAATCCGTCCGGAAAAAGGTATACAAACAAAATCCCTAAATCTCTCTGTGTGCGCGCGCTTGTGTCTAGGAATTGTATGATGTCAGCATGGTTTTGGAATAAAGAGTTATTTATTTTTAATCTTTCGTCTTCCAATTGATATTGAAGTCATTGTTGGAATTTGAAGAGAGATTGGTTTTTGGATATCTGTAAGATGAAGTCTTGATTCAATTTGTGGGAAGCTTTCTGTATGGTATTTCACAATTTCATTTGTCTATTTGGTTCATAGTACGGGGATGGAAAACAGATTGTGGGAAGTGGAGCAACAATCGAATGCATAGAGTGCTTGCCAAAATTGTAACCCTATCTTATGTATGAAATGAGTCTGACAAACATAATAGTACTTTCTGAGCGATGCAGAATTGGGGGCTTAAAGTGGGGCCACTCATTGTCAATGCCATTGGTTAATAAATTCCCACATGAATTATAACTGGCTTGTATCTCACTGTGATTGCAGTGAGTGATACTCACTTTTGAGAGACACTTGCCTTATTGCAAAGATTACTCAACCCAGAGAAGACCAAGACTACGTTTTTTTTTTATGACCGAAGATGTCCGGGGTGTCTCGCCAGACTAGTCCTTTGGTGCATGTGCACACCTCTCTATACACACATGCTGAGTTCAAACGGTGGGACTTTACTCTGTACATATCCGACGGAGCTTGACCCTTCATTGGAGTTACCAGGGATTGAACCCAAGACCTCAATCCTGAAGTTTTGTGTCTCAACCACTAGGCCAACCCATTGGGGTTGATGACCAACATTATGTTATAAGTATTATTTGGCCAATCAAAGTTTATAAGGAGTGCCTGGCTTTGTACTGGTAACCAGCTAACTAGCTACCTATCTCGCTACATGTCATGCTATCTAGCTACTCCACATATCTGTATATCTAGCTACCTAGAGGGCCTACCTACATATATACATTTCTGCCTGTCTGTCTGTCTGTCTGTCTATCCCATCCATCTATTTATTTGATCTTGATAGGTAATGGAGATCCTTAGTCATGTGAACAAGAGAGTGAAACACCAACTGGAGATTGGGTTGCCTTTGATGGAATTGTGGTTGATGTATCTAGAGGCCACCGCTGCACCTATGGTTAAGAATTTCTGCATTGTGTATATTGAGATGGCTTTTGACCGCATTCCTGTAGAGGTTAGCCGTACTTCTACTCAGTCTTTTTAGCTGCGCATTTATCCTTTGAATGGGAATTAATTATTATTTTTATTACTGGTATGTAATTATCTCCAGTGCTGTTATTGTTATACCATTCAAATGATAATAACAATAATAATTAGCACCACTAATTATTATTGTTATTGTTACAATAATTAGCAACAATATCTATCACCAAAGTATTTTCTTAAGCAATACTTGTAACTTGTTCCTCTGCCACAGGAGAAAGCAAATATGGCCCCTGAATTGGTAGCCAAAGTTTCAAAGCTTCCTCCTCAACACCAAGACATTATATTGAGAATTGTTGCGAAGGTATGATCTAAGATAAAAGTTGTAAAACTTATCAACTTCATGAGCTAATCTATCAAGCGATCAATCTCATAAGTGCTCGCACTTCTTCATGCTTTACTAGATTTTGAACTGATCAGTTGATGATTTCTTTGAGCATTCCATTGGTTTCAGGTTATTGGTGAATGCCATTCAAGTCATGTTGATGAAAATATTGCTGGAAAGTACAGATTGATGGATGGTGCTATGGACGTGAAGTTATTTATTGAATTTTGCCTACATACAATTTTATATCAACCGCCATCTCAAGGGTATGATGTCTACAATTTCAAGTGTTAGTGTTGCATGCAAAACCCTTCTCCAAGGAAACCAAACTAGCTAGCAATAACGAAGAATCAATGATTGAAAGAAAAACTTGTGAGAATACCTACTCACTGGTAGATCTCATTGCTAAGATAACTTGCCTATTGACTTTGTAGTATGAAGAGTCGAGGATCAAAAAAGAAGAACAAGATGAGAATACATGCCTAGTGGTAGATTTCATGCTTGCCTCTTGAATGTATAGTCTCCACCTTCAAGAGGTTTTAGAAAAAAAGTCCCTTCAAAGCTTCACTCTTTCAATCAATTTTGCCAAATCCAAAACCTTTTTGAACTTTGGGCCTTTTCAAGATATGTACAGTATTATATTAGAACACATAAAATATTTTTTTTTGAAAAGATACCATAAAATACATTTAATTGATGTTGGGCTAATTAAACACTCCTAACATTGCTCCATAATACACCCCATCAGAAATTAGATCATAACTTATTAAATGGCAGTCAAAATTCCATGTACGTGGGCTTCTTGCTGCTAACAGAGACTGGGAACGACATGCCCCCATCTGCTAACAGCACCATACACATGCAGCTGTTGTACGCATTTGGCCCTTCACTGGATGGGTAATTGAGTATGCCATTAAAGAATCCAATATTATGTTATTTGGACATCATATTACTATGGAAAAATGTCTATTATTGGAAGCACAAAATTATTGGGAGGTTTTTTTGAAAAGTATATTGGGAGGGTTTATAGGTGGGTGAAATAAGTCTTCAATGAACTTCTCCAAGGCTGTTCTGGCAGCAGAGAACAAGCAAATCATGGTGGAAAGGAGCTATGAGATTGTAGGTGGATTAGTTGTGTAGTTGGTAGATGTTACAATAGCCTTGAGGGAGCATGAAATGACGAAGTATGCAACTTTTCTTGGTTTGTTAAATGAGGTGGACACATGTAGAGAGGAGGAAGACATGAGAGTTTTGGTATGGAACACTTTCGGGGATTTCACCATCAAGTCTTGAATTAAGGCGCCAAATGGGGCGAGAAATCATAAAACTTCTTGCTATAAGGCTTGGAAAGGCAAAAACACCTCCTAGATTTCTAGTGTTTTATTGGAGAGTGATCTTGTTTAAAGCGCTTACTAGATACGGCCTAACGAGAAGGAAAACTATTCTAAGGGATAGATCTAAAGTGCATCTTGTGTGGGAGAAAGAGGAAACAGTTGATCACCTACTTTGTGGATGCCCTTTATTTTTGGAATATGGAATCACTTTCTAGTTGCAGTTTGGTATTTGAGAAGACTATCAACTTCTTTTTTTAATATGGTAAAATTGAGAAGAGAATTGATAAAATAATTTCCAGCCGTGATCAACTGTTGAGAAGATTTTTCTAGTAAAATCTTCATGTTGTTTTTCATTTTCTTCAATATCTTTAAGGCAATCTTGGTTGTGGTATTCTTTACTCATCTTATGGTCATCTATGCCTACATGGTACTCTGATGTTGACTAGGTTGGCTTTACCGATGATTGTCACTCTACATCAAGATATTTTATATTTCGAGGTGGCAACTTGATCTCATGGCATAGTAAGAAACAAAATGTTGTTGCTCGCTCCAGTGCTAAAGCCGAATATGGAGGCATGACCAACATTGCCATTCTATTATGGCTTAAGCAACTTCTTCTTGTGATTGGTTTTTCACATCTTGCTTCTGTGGTCATGTTTTGTCATAACCTAGTGGCCATTCACATCGATTCAAATCTCGTCTTTCAAGAATGTACAAAGCATATTGAGGTTTATTGTGATTTTATTTGAAATTAAGTTCAAAAATCAATTATCCAACTTGCTAACGAAAGCAATTTCCATGACACAACTTGAAGAGTCTAAAGCCAAGTTGGGTTTGATTAGTATCTTTGCTCTAGCTTGAGGGGGAGTATTGGCGAATGTATATATTTTCTTGTAATATTGTGGATCACTATACATATTTGACTTTCATAAAAGGTAAAGAAGGAAGGATGAAACAAGAACGCGAATCTCTACCTAGTGGTATATCTTGTAAAGTCATAATTGATTGGAAGGTGGCGTTCTAGCTAATGGTCATATGATCTCCACCTTCAAAGGTTTTCAGGAGAAACCTTTTTTAATTGATGTGGACTGATCAGACACTCTTAACTCTTCATTAAAGTGCACCCTCTATAAAATGGGCCATAACTTTTTCAATAGTGTCCATTTCAAAACAAAAAAACCTTATTCAATAGTGTTAGGGTGTGATTGGCAACTGGTAGATTCTGATATTAGTGATTCTCAGTTTTGGAGATTAGGAGAAAATCTACTTAGATTAAAATATTGTTGTTTGGTTGTCATTCGAGGATGGAAAGATTGGTTAGTGTTAGAGCTTTGGCTCGTTGCTAGGTTGTTGGAAAAGCCATCCAAGGAGTCTTAACTTTATGTAACTACCAATGTTGTGACAATCAGATTGTATTGTAAAATCTTTATATATTTTGAACTACAAATCGTGTATCGTAAATTGTAGAATTGTAAGATTCATAAGTGTTTTCCTTAAAAAATATTTAATATATGAAATAATATAAAATATATATAAAATGTAATAATATGAGCAATTTTCAATATTATATAATTAGTTCATTGGAACTCAAATTTTGATGTTCGAAATCCCAAAAGGATAAGACCAGTATATAATCCAACTATACTGTGAAAAGTCAATAACGAACTAAAAAGGCCCCAAAAAATCGTGAGATCTTAAATCCCATCAACTCAAGCATTAAAAACCATTAAAACAAATTGTTTCATGCTTTCATATTCCTAATAACCCCATAATTCTATTATTTATACGATTCGTAGGATTTGTTAATAGATATGAATCATTCCTCTTATCATATCGTACGAATCGTAAGATACGAATCATGTTTCGTAAGATTTTAACAACAATACAACATCATATTTCCTATGAAATATGAATTGAAAAGAAACTCAAACATGTTGTATATAATGTAAAAAATCTTATATGAAGTGTTCCAAATGTGGACCATCCCATGTTTGTGGACTGTCAAAGCATTTGCATCAATATTACCATTTTTCAGATACAACTGAAATACATTGTTAATTCTTCTGCAGTAGGGAATGCTCACCAGGGCTTTCAATTGCTCAGGGGGATCGTGTTATTGGGAAAGTTCCACTAAAAGGTGATCCACTTTTGAAAAGAAAGGTGATTCCATTTAATTAGAGCTATGGTGATTTTATGATAATTTTTTTACAGCCACAACCACATTTGTGTGGGCAGTGACCAGGATTTATCATATATTGTTCGTTATCTTTCCATTTTGTTTCCATCAGTTAGGTTTGCTGAATGTGATTGAGGCAATGGAGCTAGCACCTGAGAATGTTTATCCTCTATATATAGCTGCTTCTGCGGACAGGTACTTTTGAATTTAGTTACTTTATTTGACCAAAAATCTCTTTATTAGCTTATGCAGTTTCTTTTGGTTATGGATTGAGTTTAGATAATAATGTACTGTTTGCGGTTTGCTTGATTCAAGTCAAGAGCCTGTTATTAAGAGAGGAGAAGAGCTTCTAAAGAGAAAGGCTGCCAGTGCCAACTTAGAAGATCAAGACTTGATAAAACGACTATTTTTACTATTCAATGGTATCTACTTCTTTTCTATTCTCAGCTTTGTATTTGAGTCGAACCTTTTGCCATTGGATGAATCCATCTTGTGAAGACTGAAGGCAATTTTTATCTTAATTAGTCATAAGAATAATCTTACTGTACAATTTTGAGATTTCTAGGGACAAAATTGATTGGAACAAATATGCATTTGCAAGTTCAACTCTCTCTCTCTCTCTCTCTATATATATATATGTATATATACACCTTGCTAACTATCAATATATCAATCTTTCAATCTATCGATCAATCATTCTACCCATCTATCCATTTTCATATATATAATCTGTATGTATGTATGTATTAAATTAAAAAAAGATGCCCTAAGAACAATTCTCATGACAACTCCTTGAGAACTTTGGTTTGTGGAGCCTAAAGTAGATCCATGGATCCAATTTCCTCCTCACACCCACCTACCCCGATGAATTACACTCATACCTAATTTGACACCAATTTGACTTTTAAAGCTATTGATACAACCCAATGAATTTCTGTTGTTAGATAAATATGAAATTTTGAGGGCCTTAAAAGACATGGCTTTTCTAACCAATCAAGATAAAATTTTATAGGCATCATATATAATCCAAGACCTTTCAAACCCACCCATCCATGTGTGCCCATATGGAACCCATTGGCCATTCTCATGAAAGTCTCATGAGAGCTGGTTCTTGGGTAGATACATGAGTATGTGTACTAGTGTCTGTGTCTGACATGGGTACGAGGTGTTAGACACGACGACCCCAAAAAATATGATACGGGTACAATACACCATATTTAAATAAAATTAAATATAAGTTTATTTTCAATAAAAATAGCTGTGAAAATAACACCAAAAGAGAATAATATACTAGTTTTTTTATTTGAATGATGATGAAAATGATATACTAGTTTTACTTTAAATAGTTAGGTGACAGGTTTTAAAATGGGAAATGTGCTGTAGCATATTAGTCATGTTAGAAAACAATGTTAAAAAGCACTAAAACGGTCCATGAAGAATGTGTGCGAATGTCTACAAGTGTCCGACACACCAGTGTGATTGTTTACAAGTGTCCACATGGGTACGTCACACATTTTGAAGTGTCTGTGCAACACACATGTATGCATTCTGTGTGTGAGTGTGCGTGTGTGTATGTGATGGTGAGATATAATTGAGCGTTAAATAGTTAGTGACTTGTTTTGTTTGATCACCGTGCCAATCGTTTGTTCATTTCTAATGTAGGCTTTTTAAGATTAGTAACCATGAGGTCCTTATTAGGTTTAGCAAAGGATGGAAGTGTGGTCCAATTAGCAGGACAACCATGTATCAATCCTTAGTTTGGGATATGAAGGTTGTTATAGTTTCTATTCCCTAATGGCACATAAATGAACCAAGAGAATATCACTTAGATTATGGCTTGTTCTACAAAACTGTGTTGTTAAAACTGCACGATTCACGGTTCGAATTGTTCTATTCGAATCAAATCGGATGCTCTAACGAGTGAAATCGCAATGGAAATCGGAAGAAGAAGAAAATCATGTGATTCTGGGAGTAACTTGAAAATTGTACGAGTCACTCCCATGAATAGGAAACTCGTGCGATTCATTTGAAAGGAGAAAGAGGTGAAAGAAAAGGAAAAAATGAAGAAAAGAAGCGAAAACGAGAAGAAAGAACCGAAGAAGAGGTACACTTTTTATCGCCGCAGCCCTTTTCTCCTCTTTTTCTTCCTGTTTAAGTGCCGCATTTGGGTTTTCGTCGCTTTCCCACTCTTTTCTTCGTGTTTAATTGCCGCTGATGCACTTAGGGTCTTATATCACGTGCTGCAACTTATTTGAGGTGGCTTTAGGTTGGAATTTTCATCTTATTCTTATATCATCACGTGCGGCAACTTATATGACATGACTTTAATTTGTAAATTTCGTATTTCATGTGCATTCACGTGGCTTTTATTATTATTTTTACTTTATTTTTTTTTTAGTGATGTTCTTCCTTCTTTCTTTATTATTTCTCTTTTTAATTTAATATTTTTTGTAACGTCCCGACCCGGAGGTAGGCCCAGAATGCTACTAATTTTTTTTTTTAAATGTCATACATGCTTTTTACATGTGGACTCAAACATATACCATATGTCTACTCTTTTACAAATATGTATCATACAAATAAATATTTCCATCATAAAAGGATAATCTCATTTAGAACAGTGTTACTAGCAGTAACGTAGTGGTTCTTACATGATTACAAAAACGGGTACCACATGAGGTACGCTACACAATATGGTTCCAAGAACCAACAGGCAAAATAAATGAAAATCCCATCCATGGGACTCCAAGAAACTGCAACAGCTTATCTATCCTTAAGCTTGAATGGAGGTTCATTCTCCTCGAGTATATATCCTGAAATGTGAGTAGTGTGAGCTAACCAGTCCAGTGAAAAGAATATAACAATGCAGTGTAATAATTATCAGGTTAGCCAAAATCCATTTTCATCATAATATGTTTGTCATGCCAAATATCAAATCATTCTCATTTTACTGCTGATGTCCAACGCAACACCTACACACTACACTGACTATAAGCATTAAGTCCCGACATGGTCAAAATGCAGAATCTTGCAAGTACATCTCCGACACACTTGGGCCGGTACTGACACACTTGGGCCAGCAACCGACACACCTGGGCTAGTAGACGTAAACCGACACACCTGAGCCGGTGATCGACACACCTGGGCCAGCAACCGACACACCTGGGCTAGTAGATGTAAACCGACACACCTGAGCCGGTGATCGACACACCTGGGCCGATAATAGTTCAGTAGTTAAGGGTACGTGGAAGCAGTATAATTCATAAACATTTCATCATTATGATCACAATATATGATAAACAATATCAATAAGCACTTTTCATAATAGTGCACAAAATCTAGGCATATAAGTGGGTTCATCAAATCTGATCCTTGAAACCACTCATTGCACTAGTTCCTTTAAACCTGATTTACTCCTACTGCAATGTTAAGTCTTCTCACCGTATGTGTGGGGTATAGAGATGTCTGTCAAAACATGAAAACAAGAATACGACGAATTATTCAATCATTAATCAACATAATACACATAATCATAATGTTGCAAATTCTTTTATTTATTTTCCAGAAAACTTCAAGGGTAATGGATATGAGTCTCCTAAAATGGGTTATTATTCATTTTAGATTATAATAATAATCAGCAATATAATAGAATGCTCAGGCCACTACTCATATAGCGAGTTAGGCCTAGAGATACAAATATAGGGTGCTCAGGCCACTACTTGTATAGCAAGTTAGGCCTAGAGATACAAATATAGGGTGCTCAGGCCACTACTCATATAGTGAATTAGGCCTAAAGATACACTCAGTGCTCGATCCCTTTTTTTCTACCGAGCGGCAAAATTAATTGCTCAGCTACTGATAGCTACCGGGTTGAGTCAGCTACAGATAGAGAATATCGGTCTGGAAGTGAATACATATATATTTATATATAGTATAATATGATAAACAAGGGTTATTATTATTTTTAATTGAGAATAGGGTCTCTAAACAATCATCAAAATACAAGTCTCAAATTATTAATTTTTTAAACAAGTTTTAAAAATTATACCTATAAAAAGTATTAAGCTGAATAATTAATTTAAGTGGTCTAAAAGTAATTTAAGTCTCTAATTTATTAGCAAGACTAAATTAGAATTTGTTAAGTTAGTAATTTAAATAAAACTAAGATATAAATAGTTCAGTTTTTTTTTTTCTAAGATATAGAAAAACCAACTTAACTATATCTTTTAAATAATTACAAACTTATTTCAAGTTAAATAAATCAATTCATAATAATAATTCACAATTAATTCAATAAGAAAACTCATTTTAAGTTTAAAACAAATAATTTCAAAATAATGAAAATGACATTTTATTTTTTCCTCTAAAATACTCTATAGATTCTAATTGATTCTAAGGCTATAAATCACATAAAAGTGAAGTATACCTTAATGGGAAAATTTGGCAAAACTGACTGGGATGGTAGTTGAGGGAGAGAGAGAAGTTAAAAAGCAGTAAAAGGAAAGAATGCAAGGATTGTAAAATCTCATGTTTTCTACCCCTTTATATAGGAAAGCAAAATGGGCTATGTGGCTGCAAAAGCAGCCACGTAGGTATCTAAAAATACTGTAGCTTAGTAATGTTGGCAACACAAAGGCATAGGTTGCCTTGTAATGGGTGTAGGTGAAAGACAACTCAATGCATATATATATATATATATATATATATTTACTTTCAGTCGGTTATGCAAGATAATAGTTATCATGTGACTGTAGCTACCTAAAATTTACTATTCATAATATTATTTTATTATAGTTATAATCTTTATTTCATGTTCTCATTAATATTTAACTAAAAAAATTTATTCAATTTGATTTATCTGATCTAAAATGTTGAGTTTTTAAAATGTTTAAATGCCATATAATTTTGGAAAGTTATAACCCATTAAACTTAATTGATTTAAATAAAAATCACTTTTTAACACTATTCCCTTAAACTAAGTTGTATTTATTTAAAGGGTTTAAAACCTTCATTTTTAGCTCTAGAAAAATAAAATGATAGATTTAAACATAGATTAAACACTAGGTATTTTTTTAGAATTATCTAACTTCGAGAATTATTTAAAATGATCATTTTCTAGTTTTCGGGACCTTTTTCTGGTAATTTTTTTTTAATAACAGTTTAATGAAATAAAGATATTTATAAATTTTAGAATCTATATTCTTAATAAAAAAATCAATATTACTCAAATAATAATTAACAAACAACTATTCAAACAATAATTAAAGTGTTAATGGTAAATTACCATTTTGCCCTTCTAACTTAAAAGGGTTGGATCAATGAGCTATCGAGCTCTGATTGGGCTGAAACTGGATTTTTCACAAATCCCTCACTATAATCTATGTGATTAACAGGTTAAATCATATTATTTAAGCCTATTTTAGGTCAGGATATTACATTTTTTCTCTTATTTTTCATATGTTTATTTTTTGCCATCTTTTTTCTATTCTTATTAAAAACCTCTTTTTTATTTTTTCAATTTTTTGAATCTATTTTAAAAAAATAAAAATACCTAAAAAATGTTTATTTTTACATTTTTATTTGTTTAAATGCCTTTAATTTATTTGTTGATTTCTTAAATTTATCTATACTAAATATTTATATTAAATCTCATATTAATATATTTTTGTGTCCTTTTTTATAGTTATTTACGATGGATGATTAGTGTCAAACTGGGGATGACAATTGCTTAACCGATATTTTATAGTTTATAGAATAATTTTATAATAATTGAATGATGGATGTTTAATATATATATATATATATATATATATATATATATATATATATATATATATATATATATATATATATATAGTTTATAGAACAATTTTAGAAAAAACATTACGAATCTTACGATTCTACGATTTCCGATTCACGATTCACATCCCTCGACCGATTCACTATATGATTCGAGTTTGATAACGTTGCTATAAAATGAGCACTGAGCCAACAATGCTTTACGGAGCGGATTGTTTTTTTTTTTTCCGATGTGGTTTATACAATTCTTTCTTTTAGAGCGGTAACAAGTGTGAATTTTATTGATAGAAAAGGTTTATTACAAAACATCAAATGAGGGGTCTAAAAGGGATAGATCCAGAGACATTAAAAGAAGCAAAGAAGAAAAAACAAAGAGAAAAAAAATACATCAAAGGACACAAAAGAATTGTCCAAAGCTTCGAGCAATCCCAAATATTTCTTAAAGTTGAAAACCACCAGAAATAGAATTGTCAACTCCATTCTTCACTAAAAACTGTCCGACTGATATGGGGCAAAGGAAACGTCCAAACTCGAGGTCAAGGCCTTGATCTCCCTAACCATGGTAACCAATCTCCAAGTGGGACGCTTCAAACTTGTTGTCCGTTTGATGGCATTTGCCGAGTCCCCGTCAAATACTAGTTTTCTATCTCCATAGTCTGCCCCAATGGTCAAGTCTCTCCTAATACTTAGTAGTTATGCCTCGTTTGAATCCCTAATCCCTATTGACTCTTTGAACAACACTAAAGTTTGGCTGTCGTGATCCCTGAGGGCTCCACCTATCCTCGCTAGTCTCGGTTTTCCTCTAGATACCCCAACAACATTAATTTTCATGATGCCTTGTTGAGGAGGTGACCACTTGACCAAGGTTTTGGGTTTTCTTGGGAAACTTCTAATACTACCTTCCCTGAGAGCAAATCGTTGACTTTAAGGTCCTTAAACTCTTTGTCCGAAAGTCGCCATACGGAAAGCCTCCAATTGGCTTTATGAAAAAGCTCGCTAGCCTCAGTGGACTTTCCTTAAAATATTCGCGAATTTCTCTCTTTCCAAATAGTCCAGAGGACAGCTGCTGGGATTGTTTCCAAGCCAACCTCCTTCTACTATTGAAACCCAAAGTGGTCCACGTTCCCAATAAATCATGACAAGAGTATGGAAGGACCCATGGCACATCCATCAGATTAACAAAGTTGGTCCATAACTTCAAGCAACTGGGCAAGTAACAAAAAAATGGTCAACTGTTTCCTCCAATGACCCACATAGAGGACAACTGAGAGCCTCCTCATCCCCAAACAAACCTCTCCTCCTAAGGTCCATTCTAGTGACAATCCTCCCCTTCATCGCACACCAAATGAAAGTTTGGACCTTTGGTGGGGCTAGAGCCTTCCAGCTAATCTAGGTAGCAGAGTCGAACTACGTTGATATTGGGTGGCCAAGTCAACCATTGCTTTTATTGAGTAAGCCCTTGAAGAGTCATCCGCCCACACTAAGTCATCTGCTTCTCCAAGAGACAACGGGAATTCGTATAATTGGCGAAGCAAATTTTTGAAGCTTTCCTGCTCAAAGGACCTAAGTTCCCTCGTAAACTCAATGTGCCACAATATGTTATTGCTTTCCCCTCGGTAGCACTCTTGAATTAGGGCTTGTTGGTTTCTAGCTGCTCTGAATAATCTCAAGAACCTTTTCCTTTAATGGTATATCTCCTATTCATAAGTCATTCAGATCTGGTGAGGTCAGTCGCTTGGTCTTCTCCAGACATGGGTCTCCTTAAGCTTAATTTTGATGGAAATTGTGTGGGCTATGGGGGAATTATTCGAAATGGCACTGGCGACACTTGTTTTCTTTTGCAGACCCTTTTCTGAATGATTCTATGATTGAAGTGGAGTTATATGTTTTATGGAGAGGTGTCTTGGTGTTCGAAGAGTTTAGGGGCGGTTGGGAGTATCTTAGAAGGTGACTCTAAGATAGTTGTTAGCCGGGCTTCGGGGTCTCTGTCCATAGTCTTATTTGGATAAAGTTGATAGGATTCGTCATTCAGGCATATGGTTATTCGGTCTCTTGGGTTCCCCGCTCTGCAAATTTAGAGGCAGATGAGTTGGTTCATCAGGGTGTGACTTTGTCATCGGAAATTGTACATAATTTTGTGTAATTTGGGGGTGTTTATTTTTCTTGGGTGGCAAGGTCTTTGTGCTTGCTAAGGTTTTGTTTGTATGTGTTCTCTTTCTTGATTAATGAAGGTACTTTTCAACAAAAAAAGTTTATATCCCCCTCCCTACCATCAATCGAAGTTTGTCCTTAAACAAATTCCGCACTCCCGTTTCACCTTGCCACTATCTCTACCATGCTCTAAGTACCGCTGATCCTAATTTCGCCACATCTTCGCCTAATCTCCAGCCATTTGCATCTTCAGTTCCATATTTTCGTGCTCAAGACTATAACCCATAGGGCCTCTCTCTCTCTTCTAAAGCGCCAACCCCATTTACACAGGCTTGGGTCCTAATATGTAATGGCACTATTCTGAGACCTCCTTTTGATTAGGGTTTAGCCACCTCCGACCCGGCCACCAGATGCACCTTCTTTTTCTTGTCTTGGTCCCCTCACAAAAAGCTCTTAAACAATTGTTCCTCCTTCTTGGTTACTCCTCTTGGCATCTTTACAAGGGAAAAATAGTACGTTGGGAGATTGATAATAACGGATTTAACGAGTTTCAAGTTTATAGAGTTCATTGTTGGGCAATTAAGAAAAGATAAGTAGAATATGTAATGGTAATAGGGATGTGTCCTTTTAGATGGATGTATAAAATAACATTAAAAGATAGAATTGGGAGTAAACATGTTAGAGACACCTTCAAAGTAACCCTAGCAAAAAATTGAAGGATGCAAGCAGGAGGAACAAGGAGAGGAATACCTTTTTGTTTCACCCCCTAGAGAGAGAGAAAACTATGCAAAAAATTGAAGGATGCAAGCAGAACAATTCCTTCCTACTCACCAAGTGATAAAATATTTTTTCCTATTTTTAGTCTATTTTTTTATACGAATTTAATATTTTCAAATACTAATATGGCATGGGTAAGTCAAATATTTCAAATTCACCAAATCATTTTTTTTTTCTATTTTTAGCTATATTTTAGACAAATTTTCCTTTTTGGCTATGAACATGAAAATAAATCACAACTATTCAACAAATGAATGATCAAGATTCATTTAACTGTTATCTTGAACTGTCACGTTATTTTAAGTAAAAGTGATATTGTGAACATGATGCAAGGAAACACAAATACCACTTATATACTTGGTGTTTACAAAACAGAATGGTAGTCGAGGCATAAGGCACAATGAAGGCACCAAGGGGTCTTGGAACCTAGGCATAAGGCATGCTTTAGGCATAATCCTAATTTTGTTAGTCATTTAGATACTTAAGGATATGTGCACTTTCATCGATTTTGTCCTTATTGCATCCATGTCAACAAGATGCAATGCTGCTCATCTAAAACACCAAAATATATTGGTAATAAAGCTTTTAACCAAATTGTATAATTATTTATTTATATACACTCACAAGTACATCATATATTAATTAGAGTTTCTAATTGAATATTCTAGCAACTACTTGATGTTAACTATAGTATTTGCTTGCTATTATTGAAACTTTAAATAATTATTTTATTATAGAAAGTTTCTAAAAGAGCATGCTTCAAGGTGAGCCCGGCCTAGAGCTAGGTGAGGCAAAAAATGTATTTCGAGCCAAGGTGCACCATTTCACTTCATTGATGGTGAGTTTAAAATATAAGTTTCATTGTTGTAACAAGTTTTGCTATGTATCTGTATGGTAGAAATCAGGATTTTTTTCCCTTCGTACATCATTTTATTTGTAAGATGTGGACATTATACTTCTATTCCCTCCTATTTTTGGAGAAACACATTGTATGTGGGTATTTTTGTGCAAATTCACTCAATATGGCATTTTATGCAGGTACTTCTAGTGTTGAAAATATTGCTGCAGATTTGAGGATCAGTCCTGGCAGCTCTGGATTGAGAACTAGACTGATGACTGTTTTCTGTCGGTCCATTGCTGCAGCAAATGCTTTTCCATCTACATTGCAGTGCATTTTTGGTTGCATATATGGTGAGTTTTGATGTTATCATGTCATGTCTATTACTTCATAAGCAGGTGTTTTTGGTAGTGCTTACCTAATTAGTATTATTACTTCGTTTTCCTTTTCGCTTGTTTTTCATGTAACAAGTATCCACTCTATTTGATGCCTTTAAGTTTAAAGTTGCTCCATTTGTTATATCAAGATGATACTTTGTAGTCATGTTACTGTTGGTTCTTAGAATTTATAGTGTATGCATTGTAAAAGTTTTTTAGGGTGCAATTGTTTAACATTTTGACTTTTCATTTGTAGATAGATTTTATATTTTACATTGACTATCTTGGATATCCTTGGTTTGACATATTAGCAGGAGAAATACTGAAAAATTCTTATCCTACACTACATTTAGATTTAGCTTTTTGGTTTTTTTCTTTTTATATAACTAAAGGAGCAAGATGCTACATGTAAAGCTAAGAGCAAATTACACAGACGAATTTCTCAACTGATTACACAGCGAAAATGAGAGTAGTGATTAGATGAGGGCTATTACTCTCTTTTATAATCAAAAGAACTACAATTTCTCAACTGAGTTACAAATTCAAATATGGATGTAGCAAAGCTCTTACAACCCTAATTTAAACTTGGGTATAGCAAACATCTCAACAACCCTATCTTATCCCAAGTACTTCTTCTTTACAGTAGTCCTAATGCATGTGTGACACACACATGTTCAATACATAAAATTTTATGTAACTAAAGAATGCATGAACTTCTGCCTTGTTAAAAAATGCATGAAGTTTTTTGCAGTTACTGAAACTTGTTGACATTGAATCTCTTTTGGGTATAAGATTTTTCTCTACTCCAATTATCTATCACAAAGCATGACTAGGTGCTCAATCGTGCACTTGTCCCTTGTCGAGTTATCAATTGATCACTTGACTCATTTCATTTCTAAATGTTTCCAGTCAGCATTTATTTTTATATATTTTTTGAAACTAATGAAAGATACTGTTAAAATCATGAGTAACAAATACAAAAAATCGGGTGGTATAAGAGAGCTATACTCACCCAAAAGAAATCAAGGAATAGAGAAAACACCCCCTCTTTCATCCAACATACAACCCATTACTTAACCGACCCCTAGAATACAATATTGAAATGAACCAACTAAATTAAATATTACAAAAAGCATCACTGGAATCATATTTGATGCGGAGCAAAGTCCCATGCTATTTCCACCGTTTTGCTATTTTCGTATTTTAGTATATTATTGGGTTTTAGTTTTAGTTTTTTATTTTTAGATTTTTTTTTTAGTAATTAGTAATTGTTTTATTTTTAGTAAGGAGAAAACTTATATAAGTTGTAGCCTCCATGAGGCAAAGATACGATTGATTGAATAAAATTATTGAGATTTTGTTGCAAACCTTCGTGCGATTGAGATTGGGAGCGATTGTTTGAGCGAGAGGCCTTGGCGTGAGGCCATATTTCTATCTTCCGGGTACGATTCTTCTTTTCTTATCTTCTTATCTTTCTTCTTCTCTCTTTTCTTTGTTTTCTTCTTTCTTAACCACAACCGATACCAGCCCTGTGATTTTCTGTGAATCTCCTATTTCCGCCCCTTCCCAATTGCTTCCCAAGCCTTCGACCCTTCTCTATTCCCATCATAAGCTTTCGCCCCTCACTGTAATCCATCCCTGTGTTTTCGTTCCCTCCTATTACCCATCCCTATTCCCTCGGAACCCTCCATAGTCCTTTTCCTTGCTCCCGCATCCCTCGAATATCCAAACAGAATCCTTCGCATCTCACCCTTTTTGCCAAAGCCCCATTCTCATTTCTTTTTCTCTTGCCATATGTATGCCATTTAGCCTTCATAATCCTTTTATCTAAGCCTACAGACAGCTATCACTTTACTTATATTTATTATTTCAAACCATAGCCCCCCTTAAGTCCCAGTACATCCCATGACCATTTACCCATTGGATTTATTTAATTTGTTTAATTTTTTGGATCCCATTATTTTCATTCACATTAGATTTTAGTATCTTGCATTATTATTTGTGACAACTTTTTATTAATTAATTGCATATATTAATTGACATTTAATTTCAGCATTATTTTAGCTTAGGGTGCATTATTTTCATCCCTCATAATATTTAGGAAACCAAATTTAGGCATTTAGGGTCATCCTATACCCTGTTCTGCATCACATATCCCCTATTTACACCTGCTTTAGCTAGGAAATATACAATTCTATTCATTGTTATTAAAATCTTACGATATACGATTCGTATTTTAAGATTTATACGATATGAAACGAGGAACGATTTGTATCTATTATCAAATCTTACAATTTGTATAAATAATGGAATTATGGGGTTATTAGGAGTGTGAAAGCATGAAACATTTTGTTTTAATGGTTTTTAAGGCTAAAGTTGATGGCATTTAAGACCTTCGATTTTTTGAGGGCTTTTTAGTTCATTATTGACTTTTCCCAGAATAGTTCGATTATATACTAAGTTTATACTTTTGAAGTTGGAGTATTGAAATTTGATCTCCAATGAACTAATTATATAATATTCACTTAATATTGAAAGAAAGTTGGAGAAATGCTCATATTATTACATTTTACATATATTTTACGTTATTTCATATATTAAATACTTTTTAGGGAAATCGCCTATGAATCTTACGATTCTACTATTTACGATGTACGATTTGCGGTTCAAAATGTATAACAATTTTATGATATGATTTGATTTTCAAAACATTGATTTTATTGTAGAGCATCTAACATGCCTGAATTGCATCTCCTATCGGTGCACAGACCTCGTATCTTTCTCACTACCGCCATCACTTTCCAAGGTGGCTTTGTACTTCTGCTAGCCCACTTGATGACATCCGACGAGTCTCCCTCAATCTCCAAACTACCTAAATTGTGGTTAACCCATAGCTCCAATGCTCTCCATATAACTAATAATTCAGCCTCATTAAATCCCTCATGCCTACAGGCTTGGAAAAGTAAAATGGTATCTCTCTGGCCTCACTATGCACCAACATTCTTATTCTAGATGGGCCCAGTTTACCCAAAGCAACCCCATTCCTGTCGTTATTTTTGCATTTGTTTTTTCAGTCTATAGTGTGTTTCATCTTTCATTTTCCCCCTTCAATTGGTTTCATCTTTCATGCAACTGATTTTTCATAATCATCTTCATTATTATTATTATTTTTGAACAGTAATACATGAGAATTGTATTAATAGAGAGAGAATGTACAATAGGGTCTACAAAGATTAAACCCCAGACAAATACATGAATCAATATGCGAAGAAACCAAAGAACAAAAAAGATGAGTATGTTAAAACAGAACGAAAGACAAAGAACTACTAAATCCTTAGATTCCAAGAAAGAGCCTCGCATCTAGTCTGTTTGTTCCCCATTTTGCTAGAAAGTCGGCGACTCCATGTATCTTCATTGTTGAAACCTTATACCATGTATGTTGGCTTGTTTTTCTGAGTTTACATTGCTAGTGACTATTAGTGTCTATTCTAGGGTTTTATTTTATCATTTTTTACTTATGTCTGATTTGCTGAATGGTGTCACATCTTTGTCTTGTGATTTCATACAATTTAGCACTATAGAATTTGTGGCTCGTTTTTGAGGTCCAAGTGTCATATCTAAATTCTTGTTTGCTTGAAACCTTTTCATGACAGGAAGTGGGACCACAACAAGATTGAAGCAATTGGGCATGGAATTCACTGGCTGGGTTTTTAAGCATGTAAGGACCTTGCTCTAAGTTGCAACTAATTTATTTATATTCTTAAGGTGTTCTTACGGCAGTGATGATAACAGGAACAATAATAACAACATCAATATATATATATATATATATATATATATATATATAAGATGATGGCATAAATAATTTGGGCATCAAATTGTTTATGATAGTTACTTACACATGTAAACTTATACTTTGGATGTGTGCATGTATGACATATCCTACATAGCAATTCTTGTGACCAAAAAGACATGCATAAATAATGACTGGAATGGGTCTTACTGATAGAGTGTAAACCCAAAGGATAGAAAATGCAGGTGGACTAGTGATCACTCATAATAGAATCAAAGATCATGCAACGATTTTGGGCATTGTAGTGGTTGAGCCTTTATTGGGGCCCAAAGGGATCTTCAGGCACCACTTTCAAAGAGTGGGTAAAAGAAACCAAAGTGAAACCTAGAAGAAACAGGGCCTAAGTGGAAAAGCAATGGGTCTGTCATAAGAGAAGGCACTTAAGCCGTAGGCCTATAATTCCACACATTGAGCAATTCTAAGAGAGACAAAAGAAGCATTTAGAAAGCCATGAAAGATACAAATTACAGAAGAGAGACAAACCTTCGAGATTGAAGGTGCATGAATTGAAACTTGCGCCATTCTAATGAATCTCTTCATGGCAGAGTAAGACTCAATAACTAGTTAAATAAGTCTCCATCTACAATGTTCGTAAAGGATAGCCAACATTTTGTAGCAGGTTGCATTCTCTTGTATGCAACACTTGGAACTTGAATTAACTACTAAAAGATGTCTCCACTCTGTAGCCATGGCAGGGATTGATGTCTGAATTTTGACCATCTTAATTCACAAAGATCTTGTTGAATTTTTCCCCTTTTGTCTGATCCATAATTTTATCTATCATAATTGTGCATGCATCATCATGTTGATCTTTACCATCATATTCACCTAAAGATTCTAATAAGGTGTAGTTGAGGGGTGGATCGAGTCCTTTTTTTTAATTTTTTTTTTGAAAACCTTTTGGATTAGAACTTAGAAAAAAGTTGACTTGGTTGGATTGTTTAGTGAAATAGGAACTGTTTTTAGTAAAATGTAGATTAGTGAAATGGATTGTTTAACTTTCCAGTGGAAGATTAGTAGGAGATGAGAATATATTACTAAGGTGAGGTATGTTGAGTAGCAAAACTGAAATGGAAGCTAGAAGAACCTGATTGGGGTTCTACTACTGTTTGTACTAAAGGAGTGCTAGTTGAAGGCAAAGAGGAGGTATGAATTGAATAGGAGGGAGAATGGATAAATGGGGATGCTACATAATATCGATATAACTAGATTGATCTTCGTCTTGAAGAGATATAACAAGCCTTCCAACCAACTAATGTTCTTTCTGTTCTCACTTAGATTGGATCTTCTGCTTTGCATTGGTTCGCCTAGATGTTCTCTTTGGGAGCCGGTTATTGATAAGTTCAGTAAGAGATTAGCTTCATGGAGGAGTAGATATCTCTCCATTGGTACTGCTCAAAAAAAGATCTCTCCATTGGTGGCAGGATTGCTTTCCTTAAGTCAGTTCTTTAAGCAATTCTGGGTTGCAGGCAGCAAGGTACGGCTGCGTTGAGAGAGGCGGGAACCTGTTACAGTTCTAGCGTTGAATCCTTTTGGGCACAGGCAACATGGAAGCTCAAGCAAGCTTGGGTGGGAAGGGCAGAGAGATACTCCGGGGGCCACAGTCGCACTCCGGCGAAAGCAAAAAACCCAAGGAGGATACAAGCAATAGTGCAAGAAGATACAGAACTTGAGAAGAAAACTCGAAGATTTTTATTCATTCGATTTTGGCGGCACTTGATAGTACTGAGGGGGACAAAACCCCGGGCTCAGAAGACTTTAACTTTAGTTTCATTAAAGCATCTGGGACATAGTTGGCCCTGAATTCCTCCAAGTCTTTCAGGAATTTCACAACAATGGTGTGATAGATAAGGGGTTGAGAACTTTATCACTCTCGTTCCAAAAAGAGGATCATTTGAACTGTCACACTTTAGACCTATTAGTCTCATTGGGTGTGTATGTAAGTAGGCTAAGGTCCTACCTGAAAGACTGAAGGAAGTTCTCCCCGAAATCGTCAGCGAATCTCAAGGGGCCTTTGTAGAGAATCGTCAAATATTGGATTGGGTTTTAATCACAAATGAATTGGTTCATATGCGATTAAATGAAAGAAAATTGGGGATTCTATTCAAAATAGAAATGGAGAAAGCATACGATTTCGTGGACTAGGCATTTGTAAGCTACCTGTTTGATAGGATGGATTTTGGCCCTAGGTGGAGTGGGTGGATGAAAGCCTACATCGAGGGTACCTCCTACTCAGTTCTTGTCAATGGATATTCAACCCCTCTGATAGCAGCAACCAAAGGCCTGAGACAAGGAGACCCATTGTCACCCTTCATTTTCACGCTAGTAGGAGAAGCTTTGAATAAATTGGTGGAAAAGGCTAGGGAACTAGACATCATCAAAGGCTTCAAAGTGTCTAGGCAAGGTCCAACAATTATGCTTCTCCAATTTGCAGATGACACATTGTTTTTCTGCGAACCACATGGGAATGAGATTTTACCTTTAAAGCGGTTCTTAGATGCTTTGAATTGATATCTGGGCTAAGGGTGAACCTTGGAAAAAGTACCATATTGGTGTGGGTATGGAGGAATCCATATTGAGAGATATTGCAGAAGAAATAGGGTGCACAATGGGGAAATTACCTTTTACATATCTTGGTTTACCGGTTGGTGGGAATCTAAGATCAAAGAATTCTGGGCCCTGGTGGTGGAAGGGATTGAAAAAAGACTGAGCAAGTGGGGGAAGAGATATTTGTACGGGGGAAGGCTCACCCTTATTAGGGCGGTTCTGTCCAACCTCCCCACTTATTACATGTCCACGTAAAGGACCAGATGGAACGATTGATTAGGAAATTTTTGTGGGGGGACAAATTGGACAGAAGAAAGGTACATTTGGTTAGTTGGTCGGAAGTGGCGAAACTGAAAGATAAGGGTGGCTTAGGCATTGTACCGTTAGACATTAAAAACAAAGCTCTGTTATGTAAATGGAGCTGGAGATTCGGGAGAGAGGAGTCCCTCTGGGCAAGGGTGTTAGAAACTAGATACAGTTATCAAGATGCCGGAGGATGGACATTGGGTGAGAAGGTGGAAAGGTTTGGCTCGCCGATAGTAAGAGCGTGGTGGAGTGTAACCAGGTGTACTTTCCTTTTCTCCTCCTTGTCACCCCACAAAAATGACATGAAGATCTGTTCAACTTTTTTCATTGTTCCTTTTGGCATTTCGAAAAAGGGATTATTAGTAAATTTGGAGATTCATTAAAAGAAATACATGCAGAGAATTAATTTCTCTCAGCTTTCGTCCCTTCTCTTTATTATTTTCTTCCCTTTCTACATTTTTATCTTCGACACTATACGGGGAGTTAAACATGCTGAAGGGAAGATGTTATGGGAGGTGTCCTAAAGCTCCAAGGAAGAGGGGTCTTAAATAAAAGGAGGCTAATAAAATGCTAAGGTTAGCCACCATGATGGGAATTGATCATGAAAAAAAGAGGGAATATAGATTGTCATTCATTTGTTCTGACCAGCAAATGCTGTACATGGGTAGGATATTAAACTGAAACCAAGTATGGAGAACAAACTGACAAACTGTGTCCTACCGTATGAAATGCAGTGCTTGAATAGACTAATGTATATCTTAGTACACTTTCTTCTTCCATCAGAAATGAAGAGAAGTAAAGCTTCTTTAATATTTTGTTGTACATAATTATGAAGAGAAGTAAAGCTTCTTTTTGATTCATTTGTTACTCTTTAGGCAATAATGGACCAGCTGAAGCTTATGGGACCTGTTATATTGAGTGGAATTTTGCGGTCACTAGATGGTCATTCAAATTCCGAATCAGGTCCACATTTGAAAGTCTTTTCTTGCCTCTGTGTGTGTGTGTGTGTGTATATATGTGGGTGCAAGCACATACTCTTTACAATTTTATTTTGTTGTAGACTTGTCAATTTATGACTTACAAGACTTTCTAAGATTTCTAAATCAAATGCTGAAACTGCTTTTATTGTGTTACTATATCTATCCAGACTTGGTTTCCAGGGATGTCAGAATGTTTGCCTTTCAAGCAATTGGGTTACTTGCCCAACGGATGCCTCAACTTTTTAGGTATTTTTTTTTAGTAATGGTAGCTGCTTGCCTTTTTATTTTTTAATGTATATATTAAACAAATTGGTGCAAATAATTTGGATCATATTATTTCCAGAGAGAAGATTGACATGGCAGTACGTCTTTTCAATGCTCTGAAAATGGAAGATCAATTTCTTCGTCTTACTATTCAAGAAGCAACAAGTTCCCTTGCCATTGCTTATAAGGTACAAATGCACACTGGAAAGAGTTGAATTTCAAGTTCTCTTGAGATCTTTATTGTATCTTGTGAGTTGCGACACCTAGAGAGTCACAAGTCATGACTTAGCAATATGTGTTTTTTTTTTTTCAATGGTGGAGTTAGCAATATGTTGCATTCAAGATTTCCTTGATATCTTGACATACAACTGATTATAAATGCAATTTAAAGGTAACATTCATAAATGAGTTTGTTGCTTTTCTCTCTCTCTCTCTCTCTGTCTCTCTCTCTCTCGCTCTCTCTCATTTAAAAGTCAGTGTAGTACTCTTCGTCATTGGATGGTTGCAGTTTCTATTCCTTAAAGTGGAAAAAAAGTGAAAGAAAAGAAAGAGTTCATTCTTAGAGTCAAATAAATTGGTTTATCAATTGAGCATATGATGCAGTTTCACAAATTGGAACTGATGAAGGGTAGGCTCGGTTTTAACACCTATCTATTCCTCCAATGTAAAAGAAAGTAGAAATCTGCAAATCTGGCTCAGGCTCAGTATGAAACTCGAGAGAACTCGAACTCGAAGACTTCCTAGAATCTAAGAAGTTCCTCGGATCTTCTTCGACTCCAAATCGCCAATTGAAAATTTACCTTGGTTGTACGGGCAAACGGAACCTCAATAGTATAAATTAACACACTAATTTCTCACCGGAGATTAGAATAAGGTCAACAACTCTCCAAGGCAAAATCAACATGGTGTGAAAACTAGCTAAGAGAATAAATTCTAGAAGTCTAGATTTGATTTGTTTGAATCAAACCTAGGAACTAGAAGCAATAATTCGTCCAAGGTGAGCAAACTGGAACCTAGAACCTTAAGGAATTTCTAAGAAAAATCAACTAGAAACCAAAACATTCACCAAAGGAGAGAACTAGAACTTGCACAAAGCAATTGACGTCTTCAACTTGGGATGGCCATGTATACGGCCCAAGCCCTCTATTTATACTAATTTTGCAAAAATTATTTACAAGAGTGCCATCCATGGATGAATGGCTAGTGTCACCTAATTAAATAGGATTCCATCTCAACCATTGATTCAACAAAGAAAAATTTGGAGTAGAACCTACATGGCTGATTTTGGGCCTTGCTTGGACCACAAGCACACGCCATTGCTTCTCTTGGATGCTTCCCTCCATGGTTGCTTGCTATTGTGAACTTTTGGGACCACTTCATGTATGCATTAGCAAGGAAATTCGTGTGGATTCTTCCTCCCTTGGAATTGGTTCTCCAAATGGGTCAATTGGGCATACAAAGCCCTTAATTGGGCAATTGGACCCATATACTATGTCCATGGGCTTCCGTTGATGTACTTATTTCTAATTCTATCGTTTACTATTGCACCAACATCCATCTTAACATGTCCATGAGATGTAGGTTCAATGGAAGAAGAAAGACAAGACATGCCTACCATATGATTGGCAGCTCCCGAATCAATATTAATAAATGAACCATTTGCAATTTAACATGTTCATGAATGATGAGGGCATCACAAGCTCAATTAGAAGAATTGAATATGAAGACATGGTTCTTCAAGCATGGAAAATTTTTGATCCGGCAGAAACTAAAGATTTCATGCATAAAATTAATGAAGACCGTGCTCAATTTTTTTTTAAGCAGTGACAAATAGTTTCATTAGTTAAAATTAGAGGGCACAAAGAGTAAGTTGCCAAGTATAAGAGAGCTATACGAGGCTACATGTGAAAGAAGGAGAGAATAAACAGATGGAGCCAATATATACGATGCTCCATAAAAAGACATAAGTATGAAACAAATATAAAGAGAACTCTGAGGAGGAACCGAGTTGCAGATTACCGCCCAATTGGATTGAAGACAGAATGCTCGAGGTCGGTCTTATAATTGGTCTCGTTTCTGAAGGTCAAGAAGACAAGCTTATATCCTTCTTAGCAGCCATGAATAAGCTTGAACGAGGTGTTTCCAAAAGGAAAGACAGGACCTTCCGCGAGCTCACTAGACTCAATTCTTCTGTCAACTACAGCCGTTGTAATAAGAAGGAAGCCAGCTGTGCCAACTGATCAGTATCCCCATGAAGATCATTTCATGGAATACTAGGGGTCTAGGGGACCCATGTAAGAGAGCTACTATCAAGAACTTCATCAAGCCAATTCAGCTTGCCATTCTTTGCTTCCAAGAATCCAAGCTCGAAGATCCGTCCGACTCTATTATCCACTTTTGCGGTGGAGGTAGGCGTTTTCAGTGGATTGCTAAATCTTCCATCGGAAGATCTGGTGGCATCGTCATCAGTTGGGATCCAAGCAAGTTTGCCATGTTAGACCATCACATTGGTGAATTCTCTCTGTCTGTTCATTTTCAGGATATTAGTCTTGGCAATAAGTGGACCTTAACTTCTGTGTATGGGCCGTGCGATGATTCCAGAAAGAGAAGCTTTCTCGCTGAGGTCGAATCTTTAAGAGATAGATGGTCTAACTGTTGGTGTATTTGTGGGGATTTCAATCTCATTAGATTCCCGCATAAAATGACTGGGGCTTCCAGGTTTACTCCTCTTATGCGGTGCTTCTCCGATTCTATTTCGTCTCTCGGTTTAGTTGACCTTCCGTTATCTAGTGACGAATTTGATCTTTATTCAGACTCTCACATCTCAGTTTTCCCGAGGCCTGTCTCTGAGCATTGGCCTTTGGTTTTGGACACCTTCGAGGAGTCTTGGGGTCCTAAGCCATTCAGGTTCGAGCTTTGTTGGACTAAGGAGAAAGGTTTCAAGGACCTTATTGCTAAGTGGTGGGCGGAGGGTTGTTTTTCCGACAGTAAATGTTTCATCCTTCATCTTAAGTTGAAGAACCTGAAAGCCAAGTTGAAAAATTGGAGAGTTTCTAATTTTGGTTCCGTATCTGAATCCCTCGCCGGCATCCTTTCTGGTATCAGCCAGGTCGACTTGAGTGATCAGGTGGGTTCCATTTCTGAGGAGGATTTTTCTCTCCGTGTCAACCTCCAAGATCAGTACCGAACCAAGAGCATCCAAGAAGAAATTCAATGGAGACAAAGATCTAGAGACAAATGGATTAAAGAGGGGGATAAAAACACCAGATTTTTCCATGCCATGGCCTCTGCCCATAGAAGAGTTAACAGTATTAGATCCCTTAATGTAGGTGACTCGGTGGTGACTTATAAGGAGGGCATTATTTCCACCATCCTTAACCACTTTAAGAAGTTATATTCTGCCAATTCTTTTGGAAGACCCCCCATTTCTGGCCTCCCTTTCAGATCTATCTCGAATACTGATGCTTCTTTCATTGAGCGGCCGTTTTCTGACATCGAGGTTAGAAAAGCTATTTGGGACCTTAGTGAGGACAGTGCTCCCGGGTTGGACAGCTTCCCTATTGCCTTTTTTAAATTATTTTGGGATATTGTGAAACTTGATCTCATTGCTTACATCGAAGAATTCCACCAAAAGGCTATTATTCCAAAATATATGGGTGGGACTTTCATTGTGTTGTTACCTAAGAATGACGGCACGTCTACTCTCGCTGATTTCAGGCCCATCAGTCTCATCGGAAGTCCCTACAAGATTCTTGCTAAGGTTTTAGCCAACCATCTTAAGCTCCTTCTCCCTAAGCTTATTTCTCCTTCCCAAGCCACTGCCGTTGAGGGTTGTCAAATTTGGACGCAGTGATTTCTGCTCACGAGTGTATTGATTCCCATCATAAGGCTCGTAGGAAGGGTATTGTTTGCAAACTGGATTTGGAGAAAGATTATGACATGGTCGATTGGCACTTCCTTCTCTTCGTGTTGTCTAGCATGGGCATCGGTAGGAAAGGGTGCTTATGGATGTTCAAGTGTGTATCTTCTGCTCATTTTTCTATTCTTGTGAATGGTTCTTCTAAAGGTTTTTTCAAAAGTTCTAGGGGCCTTTGTCAGCGCGACCCGCTTTCTCCCGCTCTTTTCGTCATGGTTGTGGAATCGCTTAGCCTTCTTCTTTCCAAAGCGGTGGATTACAACGTCCTGCATGACTTCAGAATTGGTGATTCTTCTTTGCAGATCCATCACCTTCAGTTTGTGGATGACACCATCATGTTTTGTGAGGCTTCGGAGGAGTCGGCAATGAACCTTCGGGCATTACTCCGGTGGTTCGAGTTGTCTTCGGCTCTCCGGATAAATTACAGCAAGAGTGAAGTTTACGGCATCAATTTCGACAACTCCGAGCTCTCTACTCTCTCGGGGCTTGTGGGTTGTACAGCTTCTGCTCTCCCTTCGACCTACTTGGGGTTACCTCTTTGCATTGGTTCCCCTGGGTTCTCTCTTTGGGAACCTATTATCCACAAGTTCAGTAAATGCCTCGCCGCATGGAAAGGAAAGTACTAATCTTTTGGTGGTCGCATCACTCTTCTCAAGTCAGTACTTAATGCCCTTCCAGTTTTCTATCTTTCTGCTTTTAAGTGCCCCACCAAGGTAGTTCATTCGATGGAAAAGATCATGAGGAACTTCTTCTGGAGTGATCAGGAAGATTCGAGGAAATATCATCTTGTCAATTGGGATCAAGTCTGTCTCCCCATAGCCTCTGGGGGGCTGGGGGTGCGTCCAATCAAGACCGCTAATACTGCTCTTCTAACCAAGTGGCTCTGGAGATTAGGTGTTGAAGATGAATCTACGTGGAAGGCAATCATTACTTGCAAGTACTGTTTGGAGAACTCGGGTTGGGTTATTAACCTTGCCCCGCGTAGAGCGTCCGGTGTGTGGCGCGCCATTGCTGCTTGCATTGCAATTTCAAAGGTGGAATCATATTCAAGGCTGGGAGAGGGGACAAAATTAAGTTTTGGACTGACCCTTAGTGTGAGAACTCTACTTTGGCTTCTCAGTTTCCTTCTCTCCACCGCCTGTCGCTTAGGCCGCTTGGCTACATCTCTGAGTTCTTCTCTACTTCTAGCGGGCAGTTTGTGTGGGACATTCCTCTTCGCCGTAACCTGTCGAACGCTGAAGCTGACGATTACACCAACCTTCTCTCCACCATCTCCTCGCAGGATCCGCAATTCTGATGAGGACAACATGGTTTGGTGGCCTGACCCCTCTGGCGTTTTCTCGGTCAAGCCCTTTGTCTCTTGGAATTTTACGAGCGATCGTTCTGCTACGGTTAACCCAAATATTTGGACCTGCAAAGCTCCTCCTAGAGCAATCAGTTTCTTTTGGACTGCGGGTTTGGAGAAAATCCTGACTTAAGACAACTTACGCAAAAGAAGTAGAACCATTGTCAGTGCTTGCCCATTTTGCCTTAATGCTTCCGAAGAGTCGAATCATCTCCTTATACATTGTAACTTCTCTTCTGAAGTCTGGAACTTTGTCCTTGACCTTTTCGGAGTGGCTTGGGTTATGCCTTCTTTTGTTGCTGAGTTGTCCTTTGCTTGGGACATCGCTTCCGTTTCTCAGAAATGTTCTTTGTGGCACTTATCTCTTTATGCCACTATTTGGGGCCTTTGGTGGGAACGCGACAATCGAATTTTCAGAGATACTGTTGAGTCTAGTGATCGGGTTGCTAGACGTGTGATTTCCAAGTGTGCTTTTTGGGCTACTTCTCTCCATGTTTTTAGGAATATCTCCATGTCTGACTTAGTGGCGCCTGGAAAGAATGTGTTAACGTTGCTTAATCTGCTTTTCCTTTTTGGCCTGGGGGTAGCTTTTTTCGGTGCCTTGTTGTAGTTGTTGTTTGGCTTTTTATTTCTTTTCCATTGTATTCGCACTGCTGGTGTTTTTTATTTAGTATTTATATATGAACCATTTCAAAAAAAAAAAAAAAAAAGAACTCTTAGGAAGTCGATGCAAAGACATATTTTATTTATTTATGGTTTTAGTAGTCCACATTTGTGCCTTAAAGTCACGCGTCTAGGATTTCTATGAGAATCCTTTTATAAATACTTGTAAGAAACAAATTTGAGAATGATGAATGAATGATTGATTGAGAACTTGGAGAAAACTTCTTGCAAGCTTTGGTGTGAGGTCATTCATCCCTAAACTTCTTGCAAGCTTTGGCATGATGCCATTCACCCTTTGTGTGACACAAGATACTCTTCTTGTTTTGTTCTTCTCTTTTCTTCTCTCTCTCCTTCTCTACAATCTTCTGTCCTTTTCTCTCTATCTCTTTTTTTCCCCTCCTTTTCTTCCTTTCCTTTTTTCCCCTCCTTTTCTTCCTTTCTTTTTTGCCCTTTCGATTTTCCCTTTATTTGCACACCTTTTTGATCCCCTTTTCATCCAAATCCTAACTCAAACAAACCAGAATCCAACCGCACCATTGATCACCAAAACTTGACCGTGACCCACCCGTCCAAACAGACATCCGTATAGGCCCATGCAACCATATGGATTGCCATTTTTTCACCCTGTTTTGTCCCTGTTTTAACCCTATATCCCTTCTGATAAGTGCTACCTGTGCTACCTGTACCCCTTTTAAAACAGTCCTTGTTTAACCCCTCATTTTACCAGTTTTCCCATGTTATGGGTGTTCTAACCCTAAGTTGGGATTCTAGGGTTAGGTTATGGCCTACCTTTGATTTTTTTTGAAAGATACCTAGTTTAGGGTTGCAAGAAAAGGCTTGTATTCAGATTACATCTTTTCTTGGATGTTCAAACATTGCGAGTTCGTTATTTGTTTTAGTTCTTATTATTTAATGCTTCTTGATATATTCTTTTCTATTTTGGCATGTTTTTCATGATCATGATCTTGCATTGCATATAGTTATTTATGCTATTCTTCTGTCCTAGCACGTAGGATTGTTCGGATTTGATCCGTCCTGCATCAATATGTCTATCAGAACAATCTTTTGAAGAAATGGAAATGATAACTATGCGACAAACTCTCTGTTCTCTCTCGTCACTGTAATTTATCATCATCATCATCAATATCATCTTGTATCTTCAGCATGCCACGTGTGCCTGCATTGTTGTCCACATGCCAGTGTGCCTGCACTGGTGTTGTCCACATCTAAGTGCTATTTCTTTTCAAAGGCGTTAGTAAACAAACTGTCCTTTTTTCATTTCAAATAAATAATTTTATATTTTTTCTGTTAATGCTTTACTAGCTTTGTGCTCTTCAATAACTAAAAGGTTCATGCCTGAACACCAGGGTGCTTCTGTGACGGTACTAAATGATCTGGAGACACTTCTGCTGGAAAACTCACAAGTGGTATAAACATCCTCATACCTGTGGTGATCAAATGATTCACCTATGGCTTTCATGTTTTTTTTGTTCATGAATTACTTTTCTTTTGGTCATCTTAAAAAATACATGTCTTCTATAACTTCTTCATTTTCATGTTTAAAAGGAGCAAAGTGAAGTGAGGTTCTGTGCTGTGAGGTGGGCAACATCTTTATTTGATTTGCAACACTGTTCAAGTCGGTTCATTTGTATGCTTGGGGCAGCTGATACTAAGTTGGATATAAGGTCTCTATGACTTCTTTGTGGCACTTCTTTGAAATTAGTGGGTTTGTGATAGTATCGAATCTTACCATGTGCATCTGGGCTTGGAAGTAATTTTGCTGTCTTCATTTTTTCAGGGAAATGGCACTCGCTGGGCTCTTTCCTGTGATAGATCAGGGGCAAGCCTTTAGCAAGAATTATGAGCTTAAATATCCCAAGTTGAGAGAGATGATAGATTATATTTGTAAGCGGCAACCGAAGTTGTTGGATTCAACTGAAATAAGGGAGGAGAGACTTCTTTTTCCATCTAAAATGTTTGTTGCAATGATTAATTTTTTACTTAAATGCTTCGAGGAAGATGTTGAGGAATGTGCCTTGTCAGGAGTTTTTGAATTTCATTCTTCAGTAGAGACAATGTGTCTGTTGTTGGAACATGCAATGGCATTTGAAGGTTCTGCTGAGCTACATGCTACTGCCTCCAAGGGAATAATTACTGTTGGATCTCATTTACCAGAGGTCATTTTGGCTGCTTTTATATGTTTTAAGTCAAAAGTTTTTTGTTTTCTGCTTCTAACATATGTTTTTCCTCCTTTTGTAGTTGATATCATCACGCTATGCAGGGCGGATATCTTGGTTAAAGCAACTGCTAGGTCATGTAGATTCCAATACTCGTGAATCTGCAGCACGTTTATTAGGAATTTCTTGCTCTTCTCTTTCTTCAACCAGTGCAGCTGATCTTATTTGTGAGCTTGTTGCCATGATTTGTGGGCCCCACAAATTAAGGTTTGTTTAGAACAGAATCATGCATTTCTCTGTAATTTGAGTTTCCTCAAGTGGAAGTGAGTGGATTCTATATTTATTTGAATTAGCACAAATCCCTAATCAGATTTGAAAGCCAACACGGAGCATTATCTGCCATAGGATATGTTACAGCGCAATGTATGACAGGGACACCTACTGTAAGTCATCTCATCATCCCCACAGAGTTTCTTGTTCCATTAGATAAACTTTGACTTTTGTTATACAGTTTAATAATTGCTGGATAAATCTATATGTCATCTGTGAGAATTTTTCAACATACAAAAATCTAATATTAGTTAAATTCTCTATAGCACCATACATGTCATGAAAATGCTCGTCTCTTTCGTTGTTTTTTCCCTCGTGGATAGATGAACACAGATGAACAGTGTGTGTGTTTCTTTTTATTAGTCTTTTTAATTGGAATGGAGGCATACACCCCATTACAGTAATCTGGTATGCAAGTAAAACAATTATTTTCTTGAAAGAATGATCTTTAGTGTTATCGTTGTCTTCATCATTGGGATCATGTTCATTACCATCATGATTGGCAACATTGCCATCATAATTTTTTGAAGCATTGATAAAAATATCTTTAAGGGCCATTCAGTATTTGGAATTTGGAGGTCAAATTTTGGATTTGGTTAAATTTGACAATTGTTTTTGAAAGATTTGAATTTGATAAATTTTGCTAAAACTCCATTATTTGGTTTATTTGAAATTTTGTTAATGGTATTTTTCAAATTTCTATAGTTGCAAAATTTCCAAATTCTATTGAGGCTATTATTTCTGAAATTCCAAGAGACTTAAATTGACATGAATCCTATAGTTCTTAAAAAAATGTGTGCACATTTTGTTGAGAACTCTCCAATGGCTATATTATTGGTGTTGGAGTGACACCTCCTTTCGTCCCTGCATCAACTTTTTATGGACCCCGTTGGGCATGTTTATAGTGCTGGTTGACCTCATTCGATGGAAAACATGAGTACCTTGTGCAAGCATCTATTAAGTCGCCGATCCTTTTTCCGGCATTTTCCATATATAAATTTGGAGGAGCTTGTTTTCTTATTTTATTGTATTTTTCCTTTTTCTAGTTGTTATTTTTTTCCTCTTCTTGTTTGGGTCTAATTCTTTTAGACCTTTTCTTTCTTCTTGTATCTGTTCTCTTCTTTTATAATATATTTATCTTGTTTACCACTCAAAAAAGAAGAAGCATCTATTATTAAGTTCACTATGGGCCCAACAAACCAAAGTTGTATAGTCTCATAAGAACTGGTCTCGGGGGATATATGTGGAGTCGTCATCTCAGCTTGGTATCACCCTTCTGCAAAGCCACTTGTTAGCATTCGATTTTGAACTCTATGCAATTTTTTTCTTTTTTTTTTCCCCTCTTTTTCCAAATAAAAATGACAAACAACTTATACAATTCCCATTTTTCTCGAAAAAAGTACAAGCTATAAAACATTATAGATATGAAACATCAAATTGAAGCTCTACCGTTAACCTAACCTTGTTATTCCCAACTAAACCACAAGAATATTTAAGATTAAAATAAAAAATAGAAGAAGAAATGGTTGAAAGAAATGGAGGTATGGGGGCGGCTGCTAATCCCCCGAAGAGACTACCATAGAAAGGGGAAAAGGGAGGAACCAGGAGTGAAAGTACCCAATCAGTGAAAAGTGGGAGCAATAGCATCATCAACCGAACTGGAGAGCAACTGGAAGGATTGGTGGAACCGCACAACTTCTAGGAGGTAAGAGATGGATGACGCCGAAGAGAAGCATCTGAATGTCTTGATGTCGAAAACGGAAAGCAACTGGTCAGGGTAGTGGGGTCGTGGTTTCTCTCTAGTCTTAGACTTAGGTTGAAGGAAGCTTGGAACACAGTTCTAGCTGTAGTTTTTGGACCATTTGGAAAGAGAAAATACTAGAATATTTTAAGGAAAATCATTTGAGGTTAGTGAACTTTTTCTGAGGGCCAAATGGAAGTTATGTGTGTGGCTTCTATCGGGTGAGGAGTTCAAAGGGCTCAAACCCGTAGATTTCCTATCTTCGTGGGAGGGTTGCATGAGTGGAGTCCATAGGATTTCGAGATCTTTTGTCACTTGGCATCCTCCTAAATGAGATGTCATGAAATTCAATGTTGATGGAGCCGTTGGGGGAAAATTGGGTCTGACAGGGATAGGTGGTGTTCTTAGGAACCATAGTGGTGTAACTTCTTTGGTTTTCATAGTGTTGATGGAGATTAGAGACTTAAATGATGTGGAACTCCTCAGTATTAGGAGAGCCTTGACCATTTGGGAAGTCTATGGACATGGTTCACTAGTGATTTAAGGGGATTCGGCAAATGCAATTAAATAGGCCAAGGGACTAAAGCAATCCCCATGGAGATTGATTACCATAGTTAAGGAAATTAGGGCTTTAGTTTTGGGACTTAATGTTTCCTTTGTCCAAGTCAGCCGTTCAACAAATGGCGTGGCAGATTTCTTCTCTAAAAGGAGTAAAAAACTCAGTTTCAGGAGTGTTCTTTCTTTGATATAGGCAGTGTTCATGCAGGATTTTGCCATAGTTGTTGATGACTGTATTTCATTTATTGATGTCGTCTTTTATTTTTCAAGTATATCATGTTTTTACTTTTTCGGTCTAGCACTTCTAGACCATTTCCCAGTTGATGTATTTGTACTCTCTTTCTTTATCTATAAACTCCATTTGGTTACCGCTCAAAAAAAAAAAAAAAGAAAAAGAAAAAAGAAACGGTTGAAAAAATATAGAGCAAAGTAAGAAATGAGAGGAAAGATCTCGAGCGAAGAAGCAACTTTTAGTTGAAGAAATCCTACTCATGTCATCCAACTGTGCATTTTCTTTTTGATTTTCACTTGTCTTATTAAAAGTCAACCATGTGGATTGAAAACTGGACTTGATGAGCTACAAGTTGACCAAATTTCAACTTTACTCAAATTTTAGTCCCAATTATCAGGAATCTTTGATTTTTTTTTTTTAAAGGTCGCTTGGTGATTTCAACATTTAAGATCATGTGGCTAAAAAATATTTTGAGGCTTAAATTTGGTCCACCCATATATCATTAAGTTTATATATTGTTGGTTTTTGTATGGTGTTTTTTTTGAGCGGTATTTTTGTATGGTGTTTACAAAACTTAAAAAAGGAAAATGGACCATTTGCGACTCATCATTTCTCTATATGTATAACTGCATGCTCCAATTCTCTAGTGTATGGAGGACAAAAAACACCCTTCCCACTTTTATAGTAGTAGGGATAACATTACTTGCTACAGTCATTATGTTAAGCACCCAAATTTGTCCTTCGGTATTAGAATGAAAGTGTGGAATTTGATGGAAACTTTGCTATTCTTGTTTGGAATGTTGTTTGCCAGAAAGTGCTTTGTCTGTGATTTTACTTTTCTCCTATTCTTTTCTTTGTGATTTTTTCGAGAAATGGATTTTTTTGTTATCTCGGAGGTTTTGGACATGCATCTATTGTTTGATTCTTTTCTGATGGAGTTTGCAGCATTGCGTCTCATCTGTTTGATTTCTTTTTAGGGCTCTACAATAGTTTCTTTTTTTTCTGCAGGTCTCAGAATCATTGATTAAACGTACAGTTAATTGTCTGGTAGATGTTGTTAAGTCTGAGAGTCCAACATTGGCCTCCATCGCAATGGAAGCACTAGGTCATTTTGGACTGCGTGCCCCATTACCTGCAGTTGATTGTGATTCCATTTCAGGTATGATATCTATATGATGAGAGTTAGTTAACATAAAAGTGATGGCTTTCTTATTATGCATTTAATTCATGCAGCGAAGAATGATTAACATCTGATGAACTTTATGACTGCAGCTGAAATTTTAATAGTGTTGAAAGAACGGTTAGAAAAACTGCTTTCAGGAGATGATATCAAAGTGATGCAGAAAATAGTTCTCTCTCTAGGACATATTTCTGTAAAGGAAACATCATTTTCTCTTCTGAATATGGCCCTTGCTTTAATTTTTAGTCTTTGCCGATCAAAGGTGGGTGATGAAGTTTCTTGTCTTTTATTCAAAGGCCACATTTTTCTCACTTACGATTGATTATTTGCATGACAATATGGTGCGTAATTTCTGTTTTAATTATGGTCACATCTAGAAGAACTGATTCTTGACCTGGAATACAGGTGGAAGATGTACTGTTTGCTGCTGGGGAGGCTCTATCATTTATATGGGGTGGAGTACCTGTGACTGCTGATATGATACTCAAATCCGACTATACTTCCCTCTCTCTCTCTTCAAACTTCCTTACTGGTGATGTGCCCTTATCCCTGTCAAGAGATCGCTGTACTGGAGAGAATGAAGTTGATGTGGATTCCAGGGTCATGGCCAGAGATGTGATAATTAAAAAGCTTTTTGATGTGCTTCTATTTAGTAGTAGAAAGGAGGAACGATGTGCAGGAACTGTCTGGCTACTATCGTTGACAATGTATTGTGGGCATCACCCAAAAATCCAACAATTGCTTCCTGAAATTCAGGCAAGTTATTGGCTCTGCCCAGCTTTCCATTGTACGTTATTTTTCATTCTTGATTTTAACTCATCTGTTATGTTTGAATTTTGAAATGTTGTTACATATCTCACACTTGTGCTAATTGCTATTGAACTTTCCTGAATCCTAGGTGATACATTCCCTCCTGGTTTTGGACAGTGGAGTTTTTTTTTGCTAGGACACAGCCAAAGCATATCATTTATTTTACATGGTAGTTTATGTGTGTTTCCAAATGGTTGCTTCTTCATGGTAAATGCATTAATTTATTTTAGATGCAAAGCTTGCTCTACAATATCTTCCCTATTTGCCAGAACTACATCTGAAGAAGGTGCACCAAATCATATTATTTTGGGGATGGCTTTTCTTTTTGTTTTTACTGGTAACAGAAACTCCATTAAAAATTTAAATGATTACTAAAAAAAGCAAAGCCACAGTAGACCTTAGTAGTCAATCTGCAAGGCTCAATCAAGGTGCCAAGAGTCCTATGTCCTAGGGTGCAAGATGCATGTTTAGGTGTAAGCGTAATTTTGTCAGCCACACTTTCAGATACTTTAAAAAATGTGTAGATTCATTGATTTTCGTCCTTATTACGTCCATAGTCACTGAATAAAGTGCTACTCATCCAAAGCAGCGAAATATTTTGGCAATTTAACTTTTAAACAAAATATATAAGTTAACCTCAAGGAGTTATCCCAATTGGTTTGGGAGCAAGATCTCTAGAGGGAGGTCTTAGGTTCAAACCATGGGAGCTTCAATGAAGGGCCACTTCCCATGGGAATATGTATAGAGTAAGGTCCCATCGACTTACCCGGTGTATGTGGATAGGGGGGTTTTCACACACCCTAGAGGACTAGTTGGGTGCGACGCCTGGACACCTCCAGACCTCAAAAAAAAAAAAAATTTGCAAAATATATCTTTAATATTATACACTTGGCTTTTATATGATGAGAAGACATGGAAACTTTATCATAAAGGAAAGAAATCAAATGTAAACCAGTTAGCACTTTTATCATACTTTGATGGAGAGAGGATGTTTTCCCTTGGTGGACAAAGAATTATGGCACATCTACCTAGGAACCAAGAAATAATGAAAAGCATTTTATTATATACACTTCTCTGTACTGTTTGACTTGCATGCAAAGTATGCAAGAAATCCTCCTCCCATCAATAGATTGCTCATGTGTCTGAGGTGCCAACCTTTTGTAGGAAATGAAAGGGCAGGCACAAGCAAAGGCATTATTAGCGATCAGACTTGGATGTTGCCATGTTTCAGTTAGCACTTAATCATTAATTAATGGAAGTGTCTATCATCATCATCATCCTATGCAAGAATCTCCTCTATCTGGGGTCAATTTTATTAGTTCTTTTCTAATTAATCCTATCATAAACCAAACCATCAATCACTCTATAATCTAACATGTCCTTGATCCCTTCACTCTATGTTTTCAGTGTTCTGCTCTCCTCCTAGCATCTACGATCTATAGCCTTTCAACTCTTCCCACTGGGGCCGTGTCTAGTCTTCTGCTAAACATGACCAAACTACCTCAAACGATTTTCTCTCAATTTAGCATCTTATTATTTTTAAATTATCCCTAATGCGTTCGTTTCTAACTCTATCCTTTAAGGTTAATCCACTCATCCAATATAGCATACGCATCTCCGCAGTTCTAACTTTGTCAATTTGCCTTTTCATCATTGCCCAACACTTAACTCCATACAATAGTGCATGTCTAACAACTGTTCTATAAAATCGTCCTTTTACGCGAAGAGGGACTCCTTTATCGTACAAAACTCCACTAGCTTGTCTATATTTTGCCTACTATGCTCCTATCCCATTAGTTATATCTAATTCAAAACCTCACTGAGAGTACTTGTATTGGGGTAATGTGCTCATGGTCCATTCCATGCCTTGGCTCCAGAAGGAAAATGCCCTGAAATACAATTCCCGCAGCAATACTATGGACTATTTGGAAGGAGAGGAACGGTAAAAATTTTCAATCAAAAGAGTTGGAGGTTGAGAGATTATTTCAAAAAGCCAAATGGAGATTGTGCATTTGGCTCTTATTAGGGAAAGACTTCATAGGAGCCAATATAATAGATTTCTATTAGTCATGAGAGGGCTTTATGACGGGAGTTCCTAAAGAGACTAAGAAATCAAGCACCTAGGCGCCGCCACAACAGTAGCACTTCAAATTCAACGTGGACGGGACAACGAGGGGAATACCGGGACTAACAAGAATTGGCGGAGTCCTGCGCAATCATATTGGGGAACCGTTAGCTGTATTCCTTGAATCGATTGGCAGAAGAGAGTCGAATGAGGTAGAACCATTTAGCATTAGGAAAGCCTTGATTACCTGGAATACCTTAGGATTGGGCAAACTGGTCATTGAAAGTGACTTAGCAAATCCAATCAAATGGGTACGGGGAGTGAAAAAATGTCATGCCCCGCCTTTCAACACCTAAACGGGCGTGATCTGACTGTACAAAATTACATCACCTGCTGCCCTAAACGGGTCTTACATCAAAAATATGTGGCTAAATTCAAACAAACATAATTACATTCACAAGTCACCAAGATTCCTCAAGTCCACAACCTGCTAGAAGATTTAACATCTCATTTGAGCTTCCAAATAACTTAAAGGGATAAATATCACTCACATAAAGATTTCTAAACGCATCACTTACTCACATTCCCATAACAATCAAATTAAAACGTTCTCAAAATTAATCCATACTTGAATTTATTATCCAAGTTTAAAAATAAACGAATAACAATTTTCTCAAAGTCTCAAGTCAAATAAACAATCAACTTATAATCTAAATAATAAATTCTGCACTAACTAAGCGTTTTTACGAATTCTTCATCGACTCCTCGCCTTCTAAGCTCACTTGTGATTATTGTTCAGACCCAAGTTCAAGGTATTGCTTGCAATGTAGGGGATGAGCTCCATGCTTAGTGAAGAAAACAATAACACAAACATAGCGTATGATATTCCTACTTCCTCAGTGACATTTCAAATAAGTAAGAATAACAATTTATTTTATGCTCATGCCTTTGCAAAATGTAATGCTCAATGTCAAATGCCATATTCCAACCCATTATTACATTTACTGATATTTGGTGGCCTTCTCCACAAATCGAGGATAACACAACATCGCCTTAATGGCCTTCTCACATAAAGTGAGGATAACACAATCTACCACCAAATAACAGCCCTCATGACTTGTCACGGATATCACACCTCTTCTACCATAATGGTCTTCCCACTTAAAGTGAGGTTAACAACAGTACCACCGTCGTGGTCTTCGTGACACTCATGGATCGCTCATACCCAATGCTATGAATATGAGAATGCTATGCTCAATGCCAATCAACATGCTTAATTAATCATGATATACTTATAGAATTATAACTTTCATTCTAAGCAGATTATTACATCATATCGATATCTCATTTGCGATAGCATGCATATACCTCGAAATAAATATAGCAATAATCCAAGCATCATAATGATTTGAATCATATAGCCCAACATTCAAACATGTACAATCAAGGTTGAATTTCAACAATACCATACAATTATTCACTAATCTACGAATATAAAGTCATTGAATCTTTCGATACATTAATGGTTAGATTTCACAATCCGGGCGGACTGGATCTCCTCACGGCCAATAGAATATTTATCCAAAATCTCTCTTACACTACTGTGAGTGAGCACCGGATTATAACCATCATTAACATGCTTCCAGCCTTTTCTAGATCCAACAATTATATTCATAACATACAAAACAATGCAATATTTTTCATTGCACAACAACAAATAGAAGATTGTATGAATACATGGTATGTAGTGAATTGTTTCCCTCACCTAGAATCGCGTGAAATGTATGGTGCTAGCAAGGAATCCAAAGCTTTATACACAAGTCTTTACTCTAAAGTTGCTGCAAATTAATTTGAATGTTCTAAGCCATTAAAAACTGATGTTTGTTAATCTCTTTAAGTTTCTTTTATGTACAAAGTGGAGGATTATATCCTACTGCCCCAACTAAGGTAAATCTAGGGTCAAAGGCTTAGAGTGAAGGTCTTGAGTCTATACCATGCCTAATCTCACTCAATGCTAATAAGACGATAAAACCTTATTCGTAAAAAGGATGGGTTCTCCTTTAAATTACTAATACTTTTAATCAAATCCTATAGTAAATAGACAGTTGGAGTCATAACCTTTAAAAATATACTAAATACTTTAACTAAATAAAACCATAACGATTACAAGTGTAATAATGCCGTTGAAGTGAAAACCATATATGTTTTGAAACAAAGGTCATTATTAAAGTCTAAAAATATATCTTTAACCCTTATAAAAATATAGAATGATAATTATATCACTGACAAAGACATACAGCTAATAAATTCAGGTTGTAGTTTAGTAGATTTAATATACATATATGAGTGCACATACTGTCGGTTTTATACATGTGACTCAAAACAAAAAATAGGGGTTAGACATATTAGAGATAGTCACCGATCTGGCCCATTTAACAGAAACAAAACTGAACTGGGTTTGCTGGCCCAGTTCAGAAGAGTTCTTAACCTTATGTAGGCTTAGACTGCAAGCAGTTCTTGGGTCAGTGTAGGCAGAGGGTTTCCAACGGTTTAAGAACTTAACCAGATCTGATTGTAGGACTATTCTGCTGTTTCCGGGTCCAGAATCTGCTGGTTTTAAACTGAAAACAGAGACTTAGGAGCAGCCACTAAGTTGACTTAATCCAGAAATATATATCCATACATATTTATATATTTTTAATAATAACTGTGACCATATACTGCAAATATTATATAAAAGAATATGTAAAACTGATTGAAGATGATAGAAATCTGGGTATTTATTTAATTCACAGTTTTTCCAACTTGCTTACTTAATTTTAAACAAATAAGAGAAACTTTAGGAGGAGAAGGCATGGCCAAAATACATAAATCTAACCAGGTGGCTGCCTGGTTTGGGCAAGAACCAGAGAGGTTATGGGCAGATTCTACGGAGGTTTAAATCAGTCCACACTTAGTTATTTGGGGAAGAAAACTGGGCAGGTACTATTCACGGATCAAGTATTGGGGCATATCTGAGTCACCAATTTATTTGATCCTACAACTGAATGAAGAAGGGAAAAATCATCACTATCCAACAAGGATTTGGCTGGTTGGCTGGCTCGAAATTTACAAAGGGGAGAAGAGGAAGAAGAAACCCATGGGAGAAGAAGAACATAGAGGAAATTAGAGGGACATACCTGTTACTTGCTGTAATTTGGGAACAAAGACGACAAAAGTTGGTCACACGGTGGGCCCGAACTCTACTGCTTGAATCGAAACTTGGTCTTTAAAGAGGAGAGGAGGAATAAGAACTCAAGAGAGATTTGGGGTTTTTCTTTCCCTTCTTCAGCTGAGGTTTCCGCTGCGATTCCGTTGAGATTTGGTCGCTATTTCGAAAAGGGTAAAAGAAGGGAAGGGTTCGCAGGTCTCTTAAAGGGAGGAGAGTCCTATTGGTAAAGGAATCCCATCGGTGAAAGGATTTTTGATAGTTTCCATTTAGGTGGGGATTTGAGTCCCAAACGAACAAGGAAGAAGAAGAATCCAATCTGAATAAGGAATCCCATCGGTGAAAGGATTTTGGACAATTAAATTCGACCAGCGAAGTGGGTCCCTTTAAATTATTGATTTTAATTAATTGTCCTTTATTTCTCTTTTGTTAATTTTGTCAATCATCGATTAAATTGTAGACACTTAAAATTGGAACTTATTTATTGATTTCACATTCTTAATTGAATATTTCCAATTGGGATTCTAACTAAGGGGAATTAAAATCTAAGTTGATAATTTATTTTCTATTCCCTTAATTTAATTCGAAGGGGATAAATTTGTAAATTCTTATCGGGGAGAAAGTGTGAAATCGGGGTCTAATATTAAATCCCTAAATTCAATTGTGTTTTTCCCAAATAAAATTATCAAATTAAACTAATAAATCAATTTAAACTACAATCATTTTCTAAATTAATTTTACCCGTCACAACTGACCCGTTGCCCCAGATCGGGTCATTACAAAAAACCCCCTTGGAAGTTGGTAACAGTTGTTAGGGAGATAAAGGCTCTACTTAAGGATCGAGAAATTTCGTTCAGTAAAGTTAGCAAATCGGCAAATAGTGTTGCAGATTTCTTTGCAAAACAAGGAGTGAACTCAACATGCCAGGGTGTTTATCATCTGTGATTCATAGGGATAGTGCTCATGGGGCTGGGATACTTTTTTTCCATTATTATGATCTTTGGTTTTGGACATTTGTCATATTGCGGGGTGGGTGGCTTTGTACTTTCCTTTCTTTTCTTTGGGTTCATTACCCCTGAACCCATATTTTCTTATTTTCTTTTATGTACATTCTTTCTATTTTAATGAAATTTTTGTTACTGCTAAAAAAAAAACACATTTACGATCCCAACACAGAAGGGGAGTGGGAGGCCTTTTGGGTTGAAGTAGATGACATACACAGTTGGAGCCCTCCTATTTGGTGCTTCGGAGGGTACTTTAATATTGTTAGATACCCTTCAAAAAAGAAAGGAGGACGTGGTTACATTTGAGGCATGGAGAGCTTTTCTGATTTCATTTCAAGAAATGAGTTTACTGATCTTCCGCTTATTGGTGGTCGTTACACTTGGAGAAACGTACGAGTTAGGGGGGATATGAGTAGGTTGGATAGGTTCCTCACATCATCGAAATGGGGCACCTCTCTTCCCCAACGTAGGTCAGATTAAACTCTTCACCCCTATCTTAGATCATTGCCCAGTGATGCTTGATACAGAGGAAATTGATTGGGGCCTAAAGCCTTTCCGTTTCAGTATGCGTGGTTGGAAGACCCGAAATTCACAAGATTGGTGTAGGAATGGTGGGATGAGTTCGACGTTCAGGGTTAAATAAAAAATATCAAAGATTGGGCCAAGTCCACTGGTGGTCCAATGAAGGAAAGAAAAGAGGCAGCCATTCGAGAGCTGGAAGGATGGAACAGGTTGGAGGACGATGAACTAGTTTCAAGGAAGAGCAAAAAGCCACTCATTTTTTTATTTGTTTGAGCGGTAAAAAAGAAATTTCATTAAACTTAAAAGAAACAAGAACAAAGTAAGCATTACAATCTATGAGGGAGGTCTAAGAGATAAAGACCAACCAACAAAGAAAACAGAAAAACAGTTTAGAGAGCCCCCCAAAAGATAATACACCGTAAAATCCAAAAACAAGTTTCCACTAGCTCAAAGGAAGAAGACCTCAGAGCCTGAGTTATGTACTCCAAATTTGGAGAAGAAATCTGCCTGCGACTCACTTGAACAAAGGACACGTCCAGACCCGAAGATAAACCCCTAATTTCCCTGGCTATGGTAATCAACTTCCAAGGGGGACACTTAAGTCCCTTGGCCCATTTAATTGCATTTGCTGAATCCCCTCTAAAACAAGTGGACCTTGCCCATAAGCTCTCCAGATAGACAAAGCCCCTTTAATACTAAGCAATTCTGCCTCATTTGAATCTCTAATATCCACGTCTTCAGTGAAAACAAGTACAAAAGCCCCTTTGTGATCTGTGAGTACTCCTATGCCTGCTGGACCTGACTTACCTCTAGTAGCTCCATCAACATTGACTTTCATTACACCACGAGGAGGAACCCGTTTGACTGAAGTTTTTAATTTTCTAGCACAACCACCCATGCACCCCTCCCAAGACGAAATGAAATCCATTGGCTTGAGTCCCTTGAAATCTTTTCCAAATAGTAGCCAAATACAGAGTCTCCACTTAGCCCTTTGGAGTAGGTTATTGATCTCACTTGATTTTCCTTCAAAATTCTTGCATTTCTTTCTTTCCACAAGGTCCAATATACTATAGCCCGAACCAAGCACCAAGCTGCCATCTTTCTTGGGTTAAGTTTCGACAATACCCGTGACTCCACAACCCCCTCACAGTTTGAGCCAAAAACCCAAGAAACCCCAAAGAGACTCACAAAATTTACCCACAGACTCCAAGCAACAAGGCATCTAACAAAAAGGTGATCAACATCCTCCTCAGGGTAACCACATAAACGGCAACTAAAATCCTCCCCATCTCTCATCATACCCCTTCTCTTGAGCTCCATTCTAGTAATGATATTACCCTTTAGTGTACACCATACAAAAGCTAGCCTAGATGTAGAATCTTCATTGTGAAGTTGCCCTTGTCCTAATTCCACCAATTGTGTTACAAAAAATGTGCCTGGATGAGTCACCTGTCCACAAAAGTTCATCTTCTTCACCTAGAGATACAGGAAATTCCTCCAATTGGGATGAGTGGTTCGCCCAACTCCTTAACTCGAAGGATCTCATTTCGCGTCTGAAATCTAGGTTCCAGGAGATGTTACCACCCTCAACCTAGTAGCAATCCTGAACTAGGGCTTCTTATTGTGAGAAATTGGGTACAGTCTAGGTTTTATCTCCTTGAGGGGTCTATCTCCTAACCAGATATCCATCCAGAAAAAGGTTTTATCTTCTCTCCCCACCAACCTCCTAATGTTTTCTTTGAAAATCCTTCCTAAATCTGATCTCCCTTGGCATAACCTCCACCAAGCCTTAACGATCGGTGAACCAAATCTCTCAACATTCTCACTAAGGGCCCATATCTTGCTGTCAAGACTCGGGCCCACAATGCTTCTCTCTTTTCGAAATCTCCATCCCCACTTGCATGGGACATCATATCAATAAGTTGATCCTTGGATTGCACGTAAGGAGTGAGGATCTATCCTGTTGAAATATCGTAACGAAGAAATTGACAATCAACCTCAATATGCTTTGTCCGTTCATGAAACATAGGGTTGGATGCAATGTTGATAGTGACTTGATTATTACAAAACATCAGTAACTGTAGAGAAGGGGCAAATCTTAACTCGGTGACAAGTTGCTGGAATCAAAGTAACTCGGAGGCATTATTGACCATGGCACAATATTCTGCCTTTGCACTAGAACGAGCAACAACATTTTGTTTCTTGCTTCGCCAAGAGATGAGATGAGATCCCAAGAAAATACAGTATCTTGTGGTCGAGCGACGGTCGTCAGGGGAGCCAGCCCAATCAACATCAAAGTAACCACGAATGGCCATTTGAGATTGTTGTGTATAGAATAATCCTTGTCTAGGATGAGCCTTACGATAACGAAGGATCCAAAAAACAACATCAAGATGGGCATCACGAGGGGCATGTATAAATTGACTGACCACTCCAACAACATAGGATAAATCTGGTTGAGTGATGATGAGATAAATAAGTTTCCCCACTAATATCTGATAAAATGTGGGATCATCTAGTAGAATGCCATCTAAAGCGTGAATGCGGAGTTACTGGTTAGAACTTGATTAGTTGGAGACCATCAAATTTGAGCATCCTGCCGACATTTTATTACACAAGGAATATGTTGAGAAACGGTGGACATTTGATTTAGTAGCAGGGCTTAACCTTGATTTTGAGCCTATTTGAGCCCAAATTTTGAGCAAACGACCAGTTCTACCCCTAAATCAGGCCTATTCTACATTATTTTGGGATGAAAGACACTGCCTAGTTATGTCCTTTGCTTCTGTGTTTGCTGACCGATCAACTCTGATACCATGTTGATAGGAAAAATGTAAAGAGAGAAGATAATGAAAAGAAGAGACAGAAATTGAGAGAATAATTCTCTGGATATGTTTCTTGTATTAAAGACGAAGAATACACAAGAATATATATATCACAAGAAGCCAATCATGGTGGCAAAAAAGAATAATAACCACCAATCAATTACAACTAACGATATCTTTTGGTCAACTCTTGAATTTTTTGTCGGTCTACTCTTGAATATTTTTTACAATAGTTTAGGTCAATATATGGAGTTGAAGTTGAATAGTTGCTCTGGTAGCCCAGGGCCATGCTAATCCATTTCTTGCTTGTGTCAATTTTGCTGATGAATATGACTGGCATGGTTAATTGGAATTGACAAGTGCATGGTTCTAAATTAAAAGTTGCGAGTTTGGAAATGGCTATGAGAAATGATTAGGTACAGGAGAATTGACTATAATAAGGCTGGGTCGTGCATATCCACCATCCAATGGAAAAAAAAAAATGTAGTATCTTAAAATTTCAAATTTCACCAATGAATAGTGGATATGCAGGCAAGATGTCACCTATTGTAGTAAGGTCTTCTGCACCCGATCATTTCTCATGGATTGTAATTAAATTTTTCTTGTTAGCATTCTGGGCATATGGAGTATTTGAAAGATACATCTGGTTAAGCATTCTCTGGTTCATATGAGTGCCCTTTACTAGCTTTGCTTAATTCTATGCACTCATGTGAAGGATAACAAAGATCATGGACACTTGGCTTTGGGAACAGGGATTTTGCTGTTACTATTATTGTTTGTTGTTCATGTTGCTTGGGGGTAAAATAAAATTTTATCAAAATAAAGAACACCCAAAAGAAAGGTGACAAGGTTAGGGATAGATTTAAGAAATTAACAGGCAACACTCTCAATCTAGACAAAAAGTCTTTGAAAATGATTGCAAATTTGTTGCAATGTCCCAACCAGATGGTCTCAAAATCATTCCACAATGAGTCCCAACATTTGAATGGCTGCTTGGTGCGATCATGAAGTATTCACTACTTCTTGCTTATCCTGAAGGTTCTTGCACTCATCTATTCTAAATGCACGATTGGGTGGATTCACTCATTGCCTCACAATTTCGCCTTTCATTGAGAAGGCCTTTGAATAGGTTTGCACAGAATAGGCCTTTGAGATGCTATAAGTCATGCAAAATGTTTCCTACTAAGATTATTTTGAAGTCAAGATAAATGCATTTTAAGAAACTTACTGTAATTTGGATAGGTCATGGTGATTTTATCTCATATCTGTTGCTTTTGCAGGAAGCCTTTTCTCACCTTTTGGGTGAGCAGAATGATCTTACACAGGAGCTAGCATCTCAAGGCATGAGTATTGTTTATGAACTAGGTGATACATCAATGAAAAGCAACTTAGTAAATGCCCTAGTAAGCACGCTAACTGGTTCAGGAAAGAGAAAAAGAGCTGTTAAGGTGCAGGAAATAGATGTTACGTTTCATGTCTCTTTTTCTTTATCCTTGTGCAGTAATGTTATTTGTGGACATAATTGTCTTTTATGTGTTATTCAGCTGATGGAAGACTCAGAAGTATTTCAAGAGGGAGCTATTGGTGAAACTCTTAGTGGGGAGAAGCTTACCACTTACAAAGAGCTCTGCAGTTTAGCCAATGAGATGGGGCAACCAGATTTGATCTATAAATTCATGGACCTGGCAAACTATCAGGCTTCACTTAATTCCAAAAGGGGTGCTGCTTTTGGATTTTCCAAGATTGCAAAACAAGCTGGTGATGCACTCAAGCCACATTTACGTTTATTGATTCCTAGGCTTGTTCGTTACCAGTATGATCCTGATAAAAATGTGCAGGTATATCTTTTTACATCCTAAATATGATGTATAAACTAATAAAGTCATTTTACCTTTCATTGAACACGTGCCATAAACAACTTCATTTTGTTTAGTTTAATTTTTGGTGGTGCAATTTCCTATCCTACTGTTACCTGATAATTCTTGCTTCAACTTGACATTTCCAACCCAATTAATAATTGAGTTGGTTCTATGCATGCTAACTTGGAGGCAAATGTGACCTGAACTCCACCCAATTTAGCCCTTAGTGGCAATTTCTAATGTTAATTGCCAACATGGCTGAACTTAACCCAATGGTTCTGGGTTTGTGTTGGTTCAAAATTTTATAATTGGGTTGGGGTCGGAGACAATTAATCTTGATGGTCAAACTGACCTGACTTAATCTTACCCATTGCTACTGATAAACTTTATATGGTATCTGGAACAAAATAAAAGATCTGCTAGATGTGCAAATGGGTGGGATTGGGCCATGTCAAGATGAACCCTAAACCCTAAACCTGGGCTCAATCCATTAGTCATAAACGAGTTTGTACCATAGGCTGGCGTGTCCCTGTATGTGCCCGCATTGGTGGGCATGAAGTTGTTTGCTTGTGCTAGTGAACGTATGTGTGAATGTGCATGCAAGATTGTGTATGTACGTATCTATGTGTGCTTGTTGGGTGCACACATGTGATGGGGACACCAAAAGCTCAATCGAAGATGGCATGAAGCTTGAAGATGAAGCTTCCATCTCCCAAGCACTCAAGATTTTTTATCTAGGAAGAATTAAAGACTTCATCCACTTTATGCATGAAAATTCAAGCCAAATCCATCGATGACCATCATGATGACCTTTGCCATGAAGCTACTTAATTAGCCATAATTGGGTATGACAAAGATACTGGTGCCTAAGACCTGCTTGTTCAATCCCAAAAGCTGCTCCATTTGACCCAAGATCAGCCCAAGTTTATGTTTTTTTTTGAAATGGTTCATATATATATATATATATAGCATCAAAGGTGTAAAACAAAATACAAAGCATAAATGAAAGAGCTACAAGAAAAGAATTGGTAAAAAAGCCGCCCACGGAGACGTCAGTAATCTGGCATAGGAAACCATACGAGTTTCGGCAAGATCAGCACATTCTTTCCATACATGCAAGATGTCTGACATAGATATATTTCTAAATTTCTGAAGAGAGACAACCCACGATGCGCACTTGGTGAGACTACTCCTTGCAACTGTGAAACTGGACTCAGCAAGACCTTTGAAAATCCTATTATTACATTCCCACTACAGGCTCAAGATAGTGGCAAATAGAATAGTTGCCACAAGTAGGAGCATTTAGGCGAGACGGAGATAATGTTCCACGCGAAAGACAACTCAGCCACCGATGCAGGCATAACCCATGCCATATCGAACTAATCAAATACAAAGTTCCAAACAGCAAAAGAGAAGGAACAATGAATAAGCAAGTGACTCGACTCTTCGAATGCACGGAGACAAAAGGGACATGCGTTAACCATAATTCTTCCTCTTTTCCACAGGTTATCTTGAGTCAAGATTTTAGGGTTGACAGTAGTTGTACTAACAGTCTAGGACCACCAAGTGTAAAAGGACTTTACTGAGAAAGCTCCAGTGTTATCAGGCCACCAAACAAGACTGTCCTCTACATTGGTGTGGATTTTGTAGGATGCTATGGATTGTAGGAGAGACGATAAGGCATCAGTTTCTGTTTCAGACAGGTTTCGACGAAGAGGGATGTCCCACACAACTTGCTCACTTGAAAAGTAGTAGAAATCTGATATGGTCCCGCAAGGTCTCAAGGAGAGACGATAAGTATAAGGAAACCTATAAGCCAAAGTAGAACCATCACACCAAACATTTGTCGAAAACTTGATTCTGTCGCCACATCCTGCCTTGAATCAACCCAAGTTCATGTTATATGGGTCTAGTGATCTAAATCCACCTAAATAACCTTCATTTTTTCTTTTTTGCTTCCCAAATCCAGTTATTTTTCTTTTTACACGAATTTGAGCTCACACACATGGAGGAGCCTTGGTGGAGAAGTAAATTCAAAATTTTAGCAAGGATTTAAAGGAGGAAACTTGGAATTTAGAAAGGGAATCAATGGTAGAAAACGTGGTCTGACTTTGTAGACAGATTTGAGGTATCAAACGACATCGGATTTTGATGAAATTAAGTTTCTTTTTTAAAAGCTTATTCAATGACCTTTCCAACAAGACCAAGTTTGCAAAATTCCGATCTACGTAGCCCGAGTTATGACCGATTTTGTAAACATGTGTGAACAGGTGGCGTGAACATAGAAAGTAGGCAATGCATATTTTTGGGAATTTTGAATCAAAAGTTGGGATCTGTTTGTAATTTATGTGGGTGGAATCAATGGTGACGATGAGTGGTACTCTCGTAAATATTTTTTGCACTTTTGTGTATAAATAGGACCCTTGGGGTTCATTGCTAAGCACATAAAAAATCCAATTGAAATTAACTCAAAGCCCTTGGGTGAATTAAGTGTTTTATGTCTTCTAGTTTTCTTCTAGGTTTTAAAGTTCTTTGTTCAAGGAAGAGTCTAAGTCAATTTCGTCCCTACCTTGGTCGAATTTTGATCTTAGAAATCCAATTCTAGAGTTCTAGAATTCTTATTTTCTCAAGTGACTTTGTATGGTACCAATTTCTCCAAAGGAAGTTATCAATTTATCTCCTTAATCCGGTGAGAATTTGGAAGTTTTGGTTCACCTTCTTGAAGCCCCATTTGCTGTAGATCCGGGTGGTTGATCAAGGAGTGCTACTACGTCGAAGTTGGTCTGAGGATCTCCTTAGACGTTTCAGTTCTTTGGCTCCGGGTTCTCTCAGGGTTTTGCCAAATTATCTAGCTGGTTTTTTGAAGAATTTCTTAACTCTTACGCTGGAGGCATAGATCGGCTTTACACCCGACCCTACCCTTCATCAACATGTTGCATGTGTGTGCATGCATGTGTATGTGTGCTCCCATGTCCTTATACGCAGATGTTGGTGCATTTGTGCGCCTGTGTACTTGTGTGCGCATGCCATAAATCATTCTTGGGTTGAATTTCAGATCCATTAGCCATAAAACCAATTTGTAGTCTGGGCTGGAGTGCGTGCATATGCGTTTGCACACGCACATACAGTGTGTGTCTGTGCGTGTGCATGTTGAATATGATGCAATGAGTCATTCCAGTTATGTTGAATTTTTGACCTGGGCTCAATTCTAGTCATAAACAAGCTTACAAGCTTAGTTGGAGCGTAGCCCCATGCATGTGCATGTGCATGTGACTTATGATGCCATGGGTCATTCTAGTTATTTGTTGGGTAAAATTTCAGACTTGGGTTCAGTGCAAAAATGTTAAAGAAGCATATTCCCTGTGCTGGAGCGTAGTTGTGCAAGCATGCTTATGTGCTGCATGGGTATGTGACTGTGTGTATCAGTGTGCTTGCTTTCATGTGCTTCTATATTCCTGTGCTTGGAATTGAGCCCTAGCCTAACATTGGGGTTAAACATGGGAAATGACTAATTGACAAAGCCAGCATTGGAAGTCCTATAATGGAGATAGCATTTGAGTACTTGGAAGAATTTGAAGGATTTAACTATTTAAGGCAAGGCTTCATCAAAGTCGACTTGGGCCCATCATTTATAACCTCAATGTTCACGGGTTCATACTATGGATAGGCATATTACTATAGGGCATACTTTTATTGATGGTTTCGATTTGTTTTAGGGCTTAATTATGTTACAACACTATATGCATGCATGTATGTATGTATATGCATATGCATATATATACATGTTGGTGATATGTTGGAAGGACAAAATTATGGTTGGTTTTTTTTTTTTTTTGTTTTCCTGGAGTATTGACCTTGTACAAATTATTGTTGTTGCATGCTTTGAGGCATGCAATTTTTCTTTGGGTACAAGTGTCTCTCTTTGTTGTTGTTGTTTTTTTTTTTTTGAGCACTAACAGATAGAACGAATTATGTTAATGAAAAGAAATAGATACATGAGATGGCAACGATGGGTTTAAAAGACTTCAACCCAAAGCATGCGAAGAAAGAAAAAGAGAAAATACATTAATCCTCATATAAAAAACACCAGATGAAATGTCGGTGAATCTCTCCCGCCTAAAGGACTCCCAAAGGTTGAACATGCCGGTAGTAATGGAGTCAACCCGTTCTTAGCAAGGAAATCGGTTACTCTATTTGCTGATCTTCAGACCAAAGCAAAAGAAATCTCTCTACCTGAACAAGGTAATTTCCCTCACTACTGTGATCATCTTCTAGCGAGGTCTTTTTAGACCTTTTACCCACTTAATCACTTTCATAGATTCCCCCTCGTTGATTAGTCTCCCCCCTCCCAAGGAAGACCATATGGAAATGGTTTTTCTAATACTAATAAGTTCTACCTTGTTTGAATCCTTTCAACCTATTGACTCGAAGAAAACTATGGACGTTCTACCATTGCAATCGCGGAGCACCTGCCTATAGCCGCCGGACCCGGTTTTCCCCTTGCTTTTTCGTCAACATTAAGTTTGTGTGTATCTGATTAAGAGAGACACCAAGTGGCATGGACACTGGGCTTCCTTGGCCCTCTACCCAGGCTATCCTCTCCAGTGTGTAGAATTTCACACAAAGAGTTTGGTGTCTTAAGGAGAGACCCTATGATTTATATTTATAAAGAAAACACATTACAAATAAGGAATGTAAAATAATCTAAATATATCTCAACAACCCCCCTCCCCTTCCCCAAGTCAAGTGGGTCTTGAGTTTGCACATTCAATTTGACGATCCAATGGTGATACCATTTGATGGAGCGAAAGCAGATTAATAAGAATATCCAAAAACCGAGCCCGATCGAAGCTAAAAAGCCTTATCTGGAACCAACAAACATCCCGCAGAACCATGGGCCGAAATAAATACTGGAGAAGGAATGATGGAAACTCAGTTCTTCAAATAGCAAAGCTGCAACTCCACCGTACAAATATATAGGTCTCCAAAAAAAGGGCAAGAAAAGAGAGGGATCCCGCAGGCTGAAGATGTTTTGTGGTCGGATCAGATGCTGGAAAGTGCTAGCCGCAAAGGGAAGAAAAGCTGGTAGGCATAAAAGATCCGCTACAGAAGTCCGCCGAAAAGAGAAACTAATCTGAAGAAATGCCGAATTCCGGCGAGAAACAGTAATGTCGGTATGAACAATAAAACGGATAAAAAACGTAAACCTCCATTCAATGAGACCAAAAATAGGTCTCCGAGGGTTCCACTGGCATTCAAACACAAAATCACGCTATACAGATGTGATGTAGGGGCCAAAAATGACTGTAGAGTTGTGGGATTATAGGTTCAAATCTGAAGAAAAACTCCGTATCTAAGGGAAGAAACAGTAATTTTCCTATGAACCACCCACATAATGCAGGGAAAAAAGGTCTCTGAAATGAGAGGTTAGAGGGCTGGAGAATCATATCTGAGAGGCAGATGGTGGATCATTTGGCAAACAAAGGGAAGGGAGAGAGGATTTATTTATTCAGACGAGGATCTGGGTGGGAAAAAAACTGCAGCAATGGATCCCACGAAGCACATAATGGAGCAGAGGCCTTGTAGATGCAAAATACAAATGGGAACTACACCAGCAGTGAAGCAGGGGGTTAATCCGAGGGTTGGAGTAGGTGATCCAAGCCAAAACAGGCCACTGCCGAGTACTGAGGAACAAATCTTGGAAGAACAACAACAAATAGTAGGCCTCACTAGTGATGTGGGTAAATCTTCTTGATGGAGTCCAAGGACCAGGCAGGGGCGGTACTAAAGATGCTGGTTTGAAGGAGGGCAAGGCTGAACTCCAGCTGATACGGTAAAGAAACTAAAAAATCTAGGTTACATGCGTCCGAAGCAGCAGTGCAGAAAACCTGAAAAGGAGGGGCCCACCGTTGACCGAAGACCAAGGTCAACCTCAGGCGAAGAGAGGTGGGCCAGGGGCGACCATGGTGGCTTCTATCCTATGTCCAGAAGTCCAGTACCCTTGCAAATCTCGCAGATAAGCTGAGAAACTGAGAGTTTCTGGGCGGAAGGAGAACTGGGAAGAAAAGTAGCAATTGGGCCCCCACCGTTGACCAAAATCCAATGTCAACTTGGGGCGGTTGGAAGGTGAGCCAGGGCCACTCTGGTGGTGTCGATCCTAGTTGTACAAGTGCAAGATCCACGTGGTCGAAGGAAAAACCCCACAAAACTGGGTTTCTGTCGCTGCAGGCAGAGGAGAAGATGCAGCAGATGGAGGTCCCACGTTGTCCATAACCCAGATCCGATAGCACCGATGGAAAGACCGTTGAAAAACAACAAGGGTATGGTGGGATTTCGTCGGCAGAAGCTTCGTCTGAGAAAAGTTGGACGACCGACAAGAAACTGGTGCAATGAGACCAGCTATGGAAAAAAAAAATTTGTTTGTTTGTTTGGGATGAACAAATGCAGGAAGCAATTCAAAGCCCAGTGCAGGGACGGGTAGGCCAAGCTAAAGACAAAAAAAAAATTGAAAGTGGAGAACCCAAGAAAGAGGATCTATTCATCTGATTGAGAGCAGTGCTCCTGATCATTGTATTGTTCCCGCTCTGATACCATGTAGAATTACACACAAAGAGTTTGATGTGTCTTCCTTAATCAAGGAGAGTCCCTATGATTTATATTTATAGAGAAAACAAAATACAAATAAAGAAGGTAAAATAAATACAAATATGGAAGGTAAAATCAAATACAAGTGGAAAGCCCTAAACTTCGTAAAGACAGGAGTCTAAATATATCTCAACAAAAAGGTGTACAATTTTGCCATTTTAAGGCCTTTGAACTATGTCCCAGATGAGAGCCATGTCTGAAGTCTCCATTTTGCTTTCTGAAAAAGTCGTTTTCCTCCGACTCCTTATTCTAAAAAATCCTGGAATTTCTTTTCTTCCATAGGATCTATAGAATGGCTGCTAGAATGGTGTTCTAGGTTGCCTTAATCTTAAGAGTTGTGTGCTGAATGGTCCAAGATTGAACAATTCCTTCGAAAGTTCTCTCGAATACCCATGACGCCTCCAAAATATTTGCAAAACTTATCCACAGTTTTCTGTTCATTGGGCATTCGACAAATAAATGATTGGTGTCCACAAAGTGTGCATTAGAGGCTGTCATCTGAATTGAGCAGTCCTCTTCTGTTGAGGGCCAATCTGGACAACACATTCACACCACACGAAAGTTTTCACCCTTGTCTGTGGGTGTGGGTGTGGGGGGGCTTCAGGCTAGGCTTGATTATTAGTCAAATAATTATTAATATTTTATCAATCAACGGACTTTATGTCATGCTCCTCAAGATGTGCATTTCCAAGCAGTATTTTGTATAAGGTTCAATTTGATTCCTTTGGTTTGAGGTTAATTTGATGCTAATTGGCCGAATGTCCTGATCATCGAAGTCCAGTGCTGAGGCTAAATATAGGGCCATGGCAAATACTGCTTGCAAACTTTTGTGGATCAAACAATTTTTGAGTGAGTTGGGATTTCTCCCTTTAAGGCGCTCATCAATATTGCCTCCAATTCGATTTTCCATGAGCATACCAAGTACATTGAAATTGATTGTCATTTTCTTTGGCAGCATTTGCCTTCTGGCAACATCATGACTCCATATTTAAAATCCAAGGATCAATTGGTAGATGTTCTCACTAAATCTCTTCGTTCACAACTTGATGGTATGCTTAGATAGCTAGGTTTGCTTGACATTTGTTCACCGACTTGAGGAAGAATGTCATAAATTTTTTTTTACCAGTTATGGTTTCTTTTGTATGTTAGGAAGTTTGTGTTTAAAACTATATGGTCATGCAGATAACTGAAGTGTAGGATTGACTTTCTTCTTTTGTTTTTATTTTTATCTATAAATTTTGTCCCTCTTTACCTTTGTAAATGCTAGAAAATACTCCCTCTGTCCTAAATTAGTTGTCCTATATGGATTTTGGAATTATCCCAAAATAGTTGTCTCATTTATATTGGAGTAGTATAAAGTGTGTTGAAAGTGGATGAGATCACATGGAGTGCTAGCTTTATATAGAGAGTTCCTTAAAAAATACAAATATTTCAAATGAGAGAACTAAAGTGGGATGGAGGGAGTACAATACAACATCTTTATTCAGATTTTTTCCTTTCTTCCTCTCCCATTTTCTATTTCAACGTGTTCTTCCACATCACCCTCCTTCCATTAAATGGGTTCACCTCCCAACTGTAGAGTATGCGACCCAATTTCTCATTGATGATCCATGAGCAAGTACAAGTTTGGAGAAATCTAACCAAATCACTGAAGAAAATTTGCTCGCCCGAAGGGATTGTGCATTATCTTCTCAAACCTTTTTGCATAATGCATTACTATTTTTGCTTCCTCTAGCCAAATATTTGTGTGCACCAAGTTGCTTTTAGTAAGCATTTTCCCTAGAAAGCTGATTGACAAAAGGCTTCAGCTGAGGGGTGGAGGGGACTTTGCCCCCGCAATTTTTGCCCCCCTCACGTAGTGGCACTCGCTCACCTTTTCCTCTTTCCTCATGACTTCCCTATAAACTCTTGGAGAAGTTTTCCACCCATAGATTTTCCACAAATCTCAAACCTTTTTTGGGAAATCCTCTCCCACCTTATTAAGTTCCTGTCCTACTTTGAAGTTGTATTTCACAACCTCCATACATCCCTCAACACCCTATTACCTATATCTCAACCTCTTCCCCCTTCCCATATTTGTGGAGCATGACCTTCATCCATAATATGTTCACCTCATTTCTGTTTTTCCATGGCTGTCTATTGGCGTTCTTACCCATATTCCTTTGATTTAACCACCTCCTCCCATTTAATGAGATGGGCTTTCTTCTTTTTCGTTATTTCCACCAATAACAAATAATGTTATTTTGATGTTTTTGAACTTTTTGCTATGAGCTGGGCTACTTGTGGGAAGAAACCCTCTTGGAGATGGATACTTGTTGTCAGGGAGGTACGGAGTCTATGCTTGGTGAGGGACATTTGCTTAAGGCATTTGAGACGCTTGGGCTAGTGGTATTGTGGACTTCTTGGCTGAAGTTCGAGTTGACAAAGCAGAGGCCCTTGTGGAACTTTTGTGATTCTGCTATTGTTTTGATGAGACTTTACCGTAGTTCGATAATGAAATTTGGACTTGAAATCTTATCAAGCCAAGTAACATAGCTGATTTTTGGACTTGACTCGCTCGAAGAAACTCGGGGGAACTCGTTGACTCCCTCGACTCAAAATCCTATCGAGTTAACTCAAGTCAACTTGCTCGATTTCTTTTTTTCTTTTTGAGTTTTTAAACTATGGGCTTTATTCATTTTGATGGGGATCTAGTTTCTTGTATTAATGTCTATTCTGATGTACATGTAGATGTGGTTGGTTTTGTTGGATGGTGTAGTCCTTTTATACCAAACATTGTATTTTCGCTTGTATTTTTCTTTTCGATTAATGTAATAAATTTTTGTCTCTGATTCAAAAAATAAAAATAATTCATCGAGTCAAATATACACTAGTAGATTTTCCGTTGCAGCTTTAATCAACGTTATCTATCCTTGCGGCTAAATATAGTTGCAGTTCCAATCTGATAGCTTTTGTCAAACCAGGGAGCCTAATATGCCAGTAGGCTCCATTTTTTTTTTAAAAAAAAATGCAGTAGGGCTGCAGTTCTATATATTTCTTTATCATATGCCATGTTTTCTAAGAAAAATCATACTAGGAAAAGAGTGAATTAATTGAATTTTAACTTTCTCACATGTCAGTAACATTGTTTCTATTTAAAGGCCAGTTGCCTTTCACATATTTAGATGATTCCATGTGCTTCTTACTCTCAATTCGTCATATACATAGGATGCAATGGGACACATCTGGAAGTCACTCGTGGCAGAACCAAAAAAAACTATTGATGAATACTTAGACGTCATTATTGATGATTTGCTGATACAATGTGGGTCAAGGCTTTGGCGTTCTCGTGAAGCATCATGCCTTGCCCTTGCAGATATTATTCAAGGTCGCAAATTTAGCCAGGTGATCATTTTTTTTTTCAGTCTTGCAAATAATTTGAAGCTATAGAGCATGTTGTGGTTATTGTAGACATTTTTTATGGAATGCTTAATCATGTAAATCTAACCCCAAGTTGATTTTGCAATTTTACAAAATAGAGGCTTATTTTTTAATGAAAATGAAAGATGTCATTTGTGCATATTGTCTATCAAGTTATGTTGGCACATTTATCAATAAATAGGAATTACATTAGCATCCATTTTAGTTCTGTACTCGTCATGAAAAAGATTTTCAATCCCATCGAGACTGAAGTTTTCTATGAAGCTTTGCAAAACCTTTTGGTAGCTGTTTTGCTTTAGTGCTGAAGCTATTTCTAAATTTACTTCCTAGTGATGGTTTTGTTGTTGAATCATGAACCAATGAATCTGAGCATGGGCATACTTGTGAGAATGAGGCGTTCATTAGAGTGCTTCTTATTTTATAGGTCTAAATTTGTGCAACCCTGCTTCTGTCTAAATGATGATGTCATTATCATGGGCTCAAAAAAAAAAAAAAAAACCATACTTGGCATAAATGACATGGCTTGAACATGTATTTTCGACTCATGGGCTGGGCTTTGGCTCATTTTCTGACCCTATTTAATAAATGGGTGGGCTTGGGTTCTTAAGAAAAGTTCATGAAGGCCATTAGGCTCTTTTAGCCCATTTCACCTAACATGTAATTTATATTCAAATATGTAAATATATTAACAACTCATTGTTATATTATATTATAAAGCATAACTGACTGATATGTAATCCCTTAAAACAACACTATCTCATTGAATTTTGGAATTGGGCCTTAAATAGGGTTTAGACTGTCTGAATTTATTATTATATGAATGCGCTCCAACCGGCACACTTAAGTTTTTCATCTATCCAAATAATAGTGGCTTGGGCGTTTAGCCGAAAAAGCCTAACAGGCTGCAGGTGGCCTTGCCCTTTGAAATTACAAATGGGCTCAAGCTTGGGCAAAGGAAAGCCTGGCTAAATGGGGTCCACGAACAGCCGTAGGCATGAGTACTGGTAGATTTGAAACTCACCTTTCACGTTTATTTTTAATTTTAGATTCAACACCGATTTTGACTATTCTGGTAATGTGAGGCATGATGTGGTTGCTGGAAACAGTGTGTGTGTGTGTGTGTGTGCGTGTTTTGCAGCCACTAATCTCCAGATATTAGAAGTTCTAATCCATCATTTTAAGAATTTTTAAATCCTAATGTTTGGTAAGTTGAAGATTAGAAGAAAATCTTATGAAAAATAGGAGATTCAATGTTTTAGGGGTCCCCCCATAATAGTGGATCCACAGATTTGGAGAAATTTTGTCGCCCCATTTCTTTATCTTTACTTTGGCAAAATTTTCGTAGTGGCGTCAATTTTCTATGGGCGTCACCGTGTAGGAGGTAACTCCTTTCCCAACAGTAAAGCAAATACTCTATTGTGACTTCTAGCAAGACTTGATACCAAATTTCTTTATAAATGAGTCTTGGTTCTGTAAAGAGGGCTGTTTGGTTAGTATGTCTATAAGTTTCACCCTTATCTGATCATCCTTTCTCTTTGTTTTGTTGAGTAGTAACAAAAAGGATTTCATTAAAAAAGAACAAGTACAATGGCATGAGAGCCAAAGTCTAAAAGAATTAGACCCTGAAGACAAGGAAAAATCCATAAAAACAAAGTACACCAAAACAAATAAAAACCAGTACAAAGAAATCCAATCAAGACAACTAGATCTAACCCCCATTTGCTGAACGACTGAGCTGGGCAGAAGACACCTCAAGACCCGAAACCATAGCACTAATGTCCCTGACTTTGGTAGTCATCTTCCATGGAGGACGCTTCAAGCCTCTTACCCACTTAATGGCATTTGCCGAATCTCTCTCAATGACTAGTTTTCCACCCCAGGCCCGCACAAATGCTCAAGGCTCTCCTAATACTAAGCAACTCAGCCTCATTTCAATCCCTTGTCCCCACCGACTCCGAAAAAAAGTAAAGATGTATGACCTCAAATGTATTGTTGCATATAATTTTATCTTTTAAACCAGATTGCATGTAATTAGTAGTTGAAAAAGGGGAAAAACTGGATTCTGTCTTACTCTACTCTATTTTTGACATTCAGGTGGCCAAATATTTGAGAAAAATATGGACGTCTTCTTTTCGTGCTATGGATGACATTAAAGAAACCGTCAGAAATGCGGGTGACAGTTTGTGTCGTGCTGTAACTTCCCTAACTATAAGGCTATGTGATATATCACTTACTCCAATGTCAGATGCTAGCCAGACAATGGATATTGTTTTGCCTTTCCTGCTCATTGAAGGCATAGTGAGTAAAGTGGCCAACATCCAAAAGGCGTCAATCAACTTGGTGATGAAGCTCTCAAAGGTCGGAAGTTGTTTGCATTATAAATCTTCTTGTTTGCTTTAATAAGTTATTTGGAACTTGGCTGAACTGATGCACCCTTTCATTTTGCGTGCACCAGTTATGTTGATCTTTATGTTTCTCTAGAAAGTAGTTTTTGTTAAGTGTGCTTTAAATACATAAATATTATATCTTCCACTGATTTTAGTTGATTTCATTGTTCTATCTAATATCATTAAACATTTTAAAGTATGTGTGCAGGTTAAGAACTTTTCTGAAAATAATTTGTTTCTATTGGTTATGCTATATCTAGTTCTTTCTTCATATTTTTTTTGTGACACCCCGCATTTTCAAGCTAGGGATATATATGGAAATTGCCATCGAAAGGGTGAATTAAAAAGATATGAACCTTAGATGGGAAAATGTTGGGTCAATTGCCCAACGGATGGTAGATGTGGATCAATGGAAATAAATGGGTAAGAATTATTTAACTGGGTCAAGATTGCCAATTGGGTCAAAAGTTCAATTGGGACCCAATGGATCATATATGAGCTAGTTAGAAGTGAATGGGTAAGGCTTGATAATTGGGTCAATTGGTCAATTAAGACCCAACGGATGTTGTATATGGTTCAAGAGAATCAAATGGGTGAAACTACATTTAAATGGGTAAGCTACCTTAAAATGGGTAAGTTACATGTAAATGGGTAAGCTACCTTAAAATGGGTAAGCTATATGTAAATGGATAAATCACATTTAAATGGGTAAGCTACATTTAAATGGGTCATGGCGCCTATTTGGGTCAAGAGGTTCAATTGGGACCCAATGGGTCGAGCTTGACCATGTTGACTATGTTGACCATGATGACCATCAAGTGAGCTCAAAGGTTGAGTTAAATTATGTTGAGTTGGGGCTGAATTGAGTTGAAAATGAATCAAACAATGGAGTTGACTGAAGTGAATTAAATGAGTGGAATTAAATGGGTGAGTTGAGCTAATGAGTTGAATGAGTTAGATTGGAAGCCATGGGGACCTTTAATTCAAGTGAGTCAAGTGAGAAGATGAGGAGTTGTGTTGATTTCAAAGACACAAGAAAAGTCCCACACGTTGGTTACTTGGGAGTGGTATCCCATGCATAAAATTCAATGCAATGAGATAGGATTACATTGGGAACTTGGAGATAGGATTACATTGGGAACTTGGAGGGTTTCCATCTCATGATGGAGACCCAAGCACCAACGTTGGGGAGATGGAAGGATTGCATGAGCTTAAGCCAAGTGTCCCATATTTAAGCCATTGGACTCCTTGGTTAGACCAACATTCATGAGGGGTTGAACTTGTTTCAAGGACAAGTAATGGCATACACGTTGGAGAGGTAGCCCATGCTTAAACTTCAATGAAGGTGGGCTGATTGATGGGAGTGCACAAACCACAATGAGATAGGATTTTCCATCTCATGGAATAAAACCCAAGAAGCACAATCCAAGATGTACACGTTGGGAGTGCCAAGGGATGCCTTGGTTTGTGTCAAAGGTCTCCTTGGTTAAGCCAAGGGACACCTTGAACAAACCAAGAAGTAAAGAGGGGAAAGGGAAAGGACTTAGGCTAATTATAAAAGGGGTACAACCAAGGGGCACTTCACACCCCTTGGCCGACCCCTCCATTGAGGAACGTCCATCTCATTCTCTTCTCTTCTCTCCTCCACTCTCTCCCACGTTTTGCCTTTAGAAGACCAGTAAAGCATCAAGGAAGGAGAAGAATTAAGGATGGAATTGAAAGAAGTTGGGGCTGATTTCAAAGAAATACTACAAAAGAGGCACACTACATCATTTGGCCGAATTTTACATCTCAAGAAGCATTGAGTTTCATCTCTCTCCCTCTCTCAAAACCTACCTCCTTGGCCGAACCAGCCCTTGGTGATTTCATCATTGATCAAAGCTCACAATCGGTTAAAGGATCAAAGGAGCAAGAAGGAAGGAAAGAAGGATCAAAGGCAAGAAGAGAGGCTAAGAAGATTGGTAAGTACTCCATGAAATTTGGTTAAATAAATTGGTTAAGGGAGCATGATCCGGCCATTGTATGGCCGAATCTATAAAGGGTTTAAATTATGGATGATGATGTTTAAAAGGGTAGAAACATGGATCATAGGGTTCGGCCACTTTGGATAGCCGAACCCCATGAAATGATTTGGTTATTTTGATGGTTTTTGAGAGTTAAAAACCATGCAATGTTATGGAGGTTTTTAGGTGTTTTAATTGGAGTTAAGTTTGATGTTTTGGGTCGGCCATTGGATGGCTGAACCATATTATTGTTATGGTTAAAATATTGGGTATGAACCATGCACAAATGATGGAATGATTGAGTCAAGAGAACCATAGGGTTCGGCCATGTGTTTGGCCGAACCCCATGGACCATTTTATGGGTATTTGGATTTAAGAATATGTTTAGAAATCATTGATGGTTCTATGATGTTTTTAAAGGGTTAACATAGATGGAAAAATGATAGACTTGGATGGTTAATGTTTATCAAAAAGAATGGCAAAAAGGAGAACCAAAACCAAAGGGGTGAGGTTCGGCCATGGTGTATGGCCGAATCCCACCAAGTGCTAAGTATGGTGTGTGGTTTTAAAAGGTTTAAAATATTCAAATGGATGGAATTATGAGAACCATTCATAGATGGATAAATGTTTAGTTTGATGTAAGGAACTATAGGGTTCGGCCATGTATAGGACCTAACCCCATAGAGTGACAATGGTGGATGGTTAAGGACTAGATAATTAAATGGATGGATTGATAATTAGTCTTATGTATGAAGGATTAAAGGACTAACTTTAAGGTGGTGAGGTTCGGCCATGTTATATGGCCATGGCCGAACCCCACTAAGGTGGATTGTTGTGGACTTTGATTATTAAGCAAAAATTAAACAAGGGTTAGTCTAGTGGCAATATTGTAAATATGGAATGAAATGATCAAAGGAATTGAAAGAGAGATCAAAACCAAAGTGGTAAGGTTCGGCTGTGTTGTATGGCCGAGCCCTACCAAAGTATGTTTGTAGTTGGAGGTGTTCTATGGTGTTGATTAAATGAAAAGAAAGATCAAATACAAGTGGGTGAGGTTCGGCCATGGGGTATGGCCGAACCCCACACGTTGGTTTTTGGGACTTAGAATTAATTGGAAATCAAAAGATTATGTGTTTTAACTTGTTGATATATAAACAAGGTGACGAGACCTCACAAACGGTGCAAGACCGTGAGCAGTTGCCGAATTAAGAAGCAAAAGACACTTGGGCGGTCTTTTGGTAGGATTCCTACATCATTGAAACCATGGATATGTATTATGTACTTTTGATGATTTTATTTCATGTTTGATAAGTTATTTTGGTATCAAACAATATGTTGCAATTATGGGATTTTCATGCTATGTTTTGTAATATTCTGTAGCATGTTGGCATTTGCATCTCATGCATGGCATGGGAGGGATGTTATGCAACCGGAGCGCACACTCCTTCGGAATGTCCGTGATGCAACTGTGGGGTCTCCTTAGGTGATGAGAGTCCCACCAGGAGGAAAATACCTTGATGATGAGAGTTCCATCAAGAGTATACCATATGTTCTGCGACCTTGGTGATGAGAGTCCCACCAGGAAGATACCTTGATGATGAGAGTCCCATCATGAGTATACCATGTGTTTTGCGATGGGAGGGACTCATTGCATATGACAGCATGGCATGGCATTCAATCGCATGATTATGATCTTTATTATCATGCAAGGTTCCTGATTTTTATCTGTGTGATTGGATCTCTATTATCATACATGATTTTGGATTCGATGTTTTATAAGTATGATATGATATATTATATCTGGATTTTATATACTAACCCATGTGTTAGCTCTAATCGGAATACCTATTGGGCGCGTTGTCTAATGCCCTACTTCTACTCCTAGTGGATGACACAGGAAGGGAACGGAACGAGGACGTGATTGGAGCCAAGCATTGGAGCTTGGATTTGTGCTTGGATGATTAATCCATATGTTGTTCGGAATTGTAATAATGTAGATTTATTTGTCATGGTTTGGATGGTTATTGTTGGATATTTAAGTTATGTAATATTAATTAAGTAATGGATGTACTTTGCTATCTCATATGGAATAGGATTGTTATCCTATTGTTATTCCGCATTTAAGTTTTATTCCGCAAGTTAGTTTGGGTGCGTGTGAACTATTTCAGTGGACTTGGTCCACGCACACGTATGGTTGGCCAGTTAAGGGTCGGACTTTGGAAGTTCGGACTTAGCTCGCGTCGTGACGCTCCCCGTTCTCTTCCACTTTACTTATTTATAAAAGAAAAATTAGACTCTGATTTTCGGAAGGGTGGAAAAGGGCGGGGCGTTACATTTTTTAGCGGTAAGAAAGTAAGATTTCATTAATAAAATAAAAATATAATACATGTGAAAAGATAAAAAAGAGAGCAAAATAACAACACAAGAGAGAGGTCTAAAAGAGATAGATCGCCCTTCAAGATAACACGAGTTACATAAAATATAATCCCAACAGAACAATGCCCAGATCAAGTCCAATCAATCTCAAAGGGATAAAACCCTGGAGTTTGAGTTGATGACTCGATATTTAGCGAAGAAATCCTCTAACCCATTTGCGGTACGACTCACTTAAGCAATAGGAACATCCATTCCTAAAGACAGGTCCTTAATCTCCCTAGCAATAGTAATTAGCTTCCACAGTGGACGTTTGAGTCCCTTAGTCCATTTAATTGCATTTACCGAGTCCCTTTCTATGACCAGTGGAGCTTATCCAAAAATTTTCCAGATGGTCAAAGCCATCCTAATACTGAGTAGTTCTGTCTCCTTTGAGTCCCTAACCCCAACCTCTTACAGAAAGACCCATGACGTTTCCCCCTGCTATCTCTAAGCACTCCTCCTATCCATGCTGGTCATTGCTTTCCTCGAGCAGCCCCATCAACGTTAAATTTCACAACATCATTTGGGGGAGGAGCCCAAGTTACCATTGTCTTCAATTTTCTATCTGCTCCACATGCAACCTCCCCATAACGACATGAAATCCGTAGGTTTAAGACCCTTGAAATCTTTCCCTGAAAGAAGCCATGTACAAAGCTCCACTTAGCCCTCTGGAAGAGATCGTTGACCTCGCTCAACTTACCTTTGAAAATTCTCGAATTTCTCTCTTTCCACAGGGTCCAGAGAATTGCGGCCGGAACCGTATTCCAAGCTGCCTTCTTCCTACAACTAAGTCTTGATAACACCCACGACTCCACACCCCAACACATTTTACTCCAAAAACCCAAGCCTCAAAGAGATTTGCAAAGTTGAACCCAAGGTTCCTAGCAATAGGACAGCTAGCGAAGAGGTGATCAGTATCCTCTCAGGATGACTGCACATTGGACAACTTTCACATATATGGCTGGGCAGGCTATGTGCTATAAAGGAAGCTGATTTTGTTGAAAGCAGAAATTAAATAATGGTGCAAATCCAATGGGAGCCTGGTGAAAGAAAGAAAAGAAGTTGCCTTGGTTGAATTGGAGTGTTGGAGCCGAATTGAGGAGGCTAGAGACTTGGAAGAAGAGGGGCTATCTTCAAAGCGCCAATGCAAAAGCATATTGTGGGATTGCATGCACTTGGAAGAGATAGAATAGAGACAAAAATCAAGGGCACTTTGGTTATAGAAAGGAGATAAAAATACAAAATTCTTCCATAAGGTGGCGAATGGGAGAAAGGCATGGAATAACATTAAGTCAGTGGTGGTGAATGGAAGGAGATTGGTGGAAAAGAATGAAATAAGAGATGCAATGAGGCGTCATTTCTTGGCCATCTTCTGGTCATCTCCAGACAACAACGACCACAGACCTCTCCCCCTGCCTTTCCCGGTGTCTCCTTCGCCTCGACCAACCCCTCGTGGCTGGACCTCCTCTCGGGTACCTCTCTTTTCCTCTCTTCATTTACATATTATCCTTCTTATTGCACACCCCGTGCTTTGTTTTGTGCTGTGGCTCTACATGACCTTTGGGACAGGAGTACTCGTCAGATCTTCTCTTCACCCTCTCTTCCAACTCTCCTTGGGCGAATCGGCCTCTCAACAGTTACTTCTTCTGCAGCTCCTCAGTTTGGTACTCTCGCACCCCCTCCTCCTCAGGCATCTTCTTCACTAGACGCTTCTCAGTTACCTCATCAGTCGCTGCGGATTTCCATCACACCACCCACTCCGCGCCTACTCGATGTAGTTTCTGCAGCAAGGCCCCCTTCAACGCTCATCTTCGACATTCGGCTCGCCTCAACTAGTCCAGCTAGCTACTCGGCTAGAGTTTCCTCTCAGCCATTCCCCGAGAGTTACAGTGGATCTCCTCCAGCTTGGTCTGTCTCCTCACCCCGCCTCTTAGCTATGCACGAGGTTCCTCCGACCCTATATCCTTCCTCTTTCTTGTATTGTTCCTACTTTCACAATAGATTTCTCCCCCACCCCCCACATCTCATGTTGAGTTGCATTTGCCTAGTCCTTTTTGTGAACTCCCCTACCCGAGGGAGTCCTCTAGTCAATTCTCTCCTTTTGCTAGGCTCAGTTCAACTTCACTTGGCGGGGATAGGGTTGGCTGCCCAGTCATGGATGGAGTTCAATGTAGAAAGGTTAGTGAGGGGATGGCGAACTGGTTAGAAAAGGAATTCATGGAGCAAGAAATCAAAGCAGCCCTAGGCGGTATCGAGGGAGATAAGGCTCCTGGCCCCGAGTTTTAATTTCAAGTTCATCAAAGCATGTTGCGAAGTAGCGGGGCCTGATTTCTTTAAGGTCTTTAAAGAATTCTATGACAATGGAGTCCTAAATAAAGGCCTTAAGAAGTCCTTTGTTACTCTCATGCCAAAAAGGGCAGGACCATCTGAACTGAATCACTTTAGACCAATTAGCCTAATTGGGTGCGTGTATAAACTCATTGCGAAGGTTTTAGCAGAAAGATTGAAAGTTGTTTTATCTGACATCTTAGGGGAATCACAAGGCGCATTTGTGGAGGATAGGCAAATCTTGGATGGTGTTCTAATCGCAAATGAGCTAACCCATATGCGTCTTAAAGATAAGAACCCGGTCTATTATTCAAAATAGACATGGAAAAGGCATACGATTATGTTGATTGATCCTTTGTGAGCTACCTTTTTGATAAGATAGCTTTGGTTTCAAATGGAAGATGTGGATGAAGTCTTGTGTAGAGGATACCACATTCTCTATCTTGGTCAATGCCTCACCAACCACACCCATAGCAGCCAATTGGGGTCTCAGGCAGGGAGACCCTTTGTGCCCCTTCATTTTCACCTTAGTGGGTGAAGGATTGAATAGATTGATTGACAAGGCTAGAGACTTATGTATTGCAAGAGGGTTTCAGGCATCGGATCAAGGACCAGTATTTAACTCATCTGCAATTCATAGATGACACTTTGTTTTTCTGCAATCCATCCATCGAAGAGATTACTGGTTTCAAGGCGATACTAAGGTGCTTTGAGCTGGTATCAGGGCTGCGGGTAAACCTTGGAAAAAGCACTCTTATAGGCTTCGAGTTGGAGTAAGAAACAGTAAGGGGAATGGCTGACCTGGTTGCATGTTCAACGGGGTCGTTGGCTTTCAATTACCTTGGGCTACCGGTGGGCGGGAACCCAAGTTCAAAGTCTTTCTGGTCACCGGTGGTAGAAAGGGTGGAGAAAAGATTGGAGGGGTGGAGCGTCAAGTACTTATCGCTAGGAGGGAGACTCACCCTTATCAAATCGGTACTACTGAACCTACCCACCTATTACATGTACCTATTCCAAGTTCCAAAAGGAATATTGGGAAAACTGGAACAATGCTTTAGGAGATTTTTGTGGGGCGACAAACAGGAGAAAAGAAAGGTTTTATCTAGTTTCATGGCCTAATGTGACCAAACTTAAAGAAAGAGGGGGCCTTGGAATCACCCCCTTCACGTAAGGAATCAAGCGTTATTATGTAAGTGGAATTGGAGATTTGGAAAAGAAATGGATGCTTTGTGGGCAAGAGTCCTAGCAGCTAGATATGGAATTGGGGAGAGAAGTGGATGGACTTTAGGAGACAAAGTGGAAAGTGAAGGCTCCCAAATGATAAAAAGCTAGTGGAAGTTAAGAAAGGGAGAGGGTCAAGTGGGTAGGGCTTTTAGCAAGAACTTAGGACGCTTAGTGGGAAATGGAGATCGGACCCTTTTCTGGGAGGAGGTGTGGCTTGGGGATAGGGGAAAACCGAGACCGGCAAGAATTGGGAGAGTTTTACGCGACCATACCAGGGAGCCTTTACTTGTATTCCTAGAGTCGATTGGCAGAAAAGAGTCAAATGAGGCGTAATTACTTAGCATTAGGAAGGCCTTGACTATTTGGATTTCTTTAGGGTTGGAAACTTGGTTGTAATGGCCCGGCCAAAAATAACCTGGCCCGGGCTCGGCTCAGCTTAATATTGTCCGCTCTGGGCCAACACGGGGTCCGCACAGCTTTGCATTGGGTTTGACCCAACAGGTAGGCCCAAAACGCGTCACGCTGGGATGGAGGGGCGTTGCCACTTATAAACCCCCACCATTTTTCCTCCATTTCTGATGTACAACGCCCACATGCCAATCCACTGATGGGGTGTCGGTTCGACCGACCAGATCTGTCGGTCGAACTGACACAGGCCCAGTTTCATCTTATCAGCCCTTTATTGGACCGGTCTGGGGGCCTTTTCCCAAGTCAGGCCCTTTTCAATCCACCCCCCTTTAGGCCTAGAGCCGTCTCCGGCTCAACTCGATAAATTCAGTGGAAGGCCCACTCGGTCCGATTGTTTATGATACCATTTGTAACGGCCCGGCCCAAAAAAACTCAGCCTGGGCTTGGCTCAGCGTGATATTGTCTGCTCTTGGTCCACATGGGGCTCGTACAGCTTTGCATTTGGCCTGGCCCAACAAGTGGTCCAAAACGCATCACGCTGGGATGGCGGGGCGCTGCCACTTATAAACCCCCTCCATTTTTCCTCCATTTTCGATGTGGGACTCTGCACAACACCTACATGCCAATCCACTACTGGGGTGTTGGTTCGACCGACCAGACCTGTCGGTCAGACTGACACAGACCCAGTTTCATCTTATCAGCCCTCTATTGGACTGGTCTCTGAGCCTTTTTCCAGGTCAGACCCCTTTCATTGGTTATTGAAAGTGACTCGGCAAATACAATCAAATGGGTATCGGGAGTGAAAGAAACCCCATGGAAGTTGGCTACAGTGGTGAGAGAGATAAAGGCTTACTTAAAGGTCAGGAAATCTCGTTCTTCAAAGTTAGTAGATAGGCTAATAGTGTTGCAGACTTCTTCGCAAAACAAGGAGTAGATTCAACAAGCCAGGGCATTTATTATTTGTGACACATAGAAACAACTCCTTGGGGACGAGAATGTTCTCTCCTTACATGTCCCCCCCTCTGCTATACGTGTGTCCTCTGGCAGAGGGAGAAGAAGAGATTGTTTATTGAAGGATCACTAGGATCAAATTTTGGTTGATACCATCTAGAAAAAGAATAAACTGTGTATTATTATATTCAATAACTAAGCTGTTACATGTATTTATAGCCTCTAGTTGACCCTAGGGCTATCACAATCAAACTCAAATTCTAAACTAATTATAAATCAAATACATCTCTAAATTAAAGATTAACTCAAACTTAAAGTCCTAATCTAACACTAAGTCTAATATATTCCAACAGGGAATTCCTCCAATTGTTAGGAGGTTTGCCCGACTTCTTGTCTCAAATGATCTAAGTTCCCTCCTGAAGTCTAGAATCCAAGAGATGTTAGTTCCCTTAGTCTGATAGCAATCCTGAACTAGGGCCTCCTTGTTTCAAGAAATTCTAAATAATCTAGGAAACCTCTAATTTAATGTTCTATTGCCTAACCAAAGATCGGTCTAGAAAAATGTTTTGTCACCTCTCCGTACCATCCTCTTAATGTTTCCCTTTAACAAGCCACCACTGAATTTTCTTGACAATGTCTCCACCAAGCTTTGACAATTGGTGATCCATAATGCTCAACATTGTCACTTAAGGCCCACCAGTTGCTATCTTCCAAACCACATCAAGCATTCAACACCGAACCCATAGGGCATCTCACTCTTTCCCAAAGCACCAACCCCACTTACATAAAAGGGCTTGATTTCGTACTCTAAGTGGAGAAACTCCTAATCCTCCTTTCGATTTAGACTTGATTGCTTCTTCCCATGCTGTCAGATGGACCTTCCTTTTGGATTCCTCATTCCCCACAGAAAACTCATGAAAAGTTGTTCAATTTTTCTCAATATCCCTTTAGGCATTTTAAACACAGAGAGAGAGTAAATCAGTAGACTTGTCAGAACTGATTTAATCAGAGTGAGGTGACCTCCAGTGGAGAGGTATCTCCTCCCCCACCCAGCTAATCTCCTTTTGACCCTTTCTACAACTGGAGCCCAAAAACGCTTGAGCCTCGGATTCCCACCAACTGGCAAACCCAGGTAAGTGAAGGGAATCCTACCAATGCCGCACCCTATCTCCTCTGCCAACTCCTTAAGGGTACCTTTTGTTCGTCTGTTCCAATTAATGTGCTTTTCTTGATATTGATTCTCGCACCAAACACCACCTTGAAACATCTCAAGCCCCTTGCTTCTTCCCTAAATGGTTCATAAAAGAATAAAGCATCATCTGCGAATTGGAGATGAGTAACTACTGGCCCATCATATGTAGTGGCAAAACCTCTTAACTATACCCAAGTCCCTAGCTTTCTCCACAAGTCTATGTAGACTTTCACCGATCAAAGTAAAGATGAAAGGAGATAGAGGGTCACCTTGTCTCAAACCTCTTGAGGCAAGTTTGGGATCAGTAGGAGAGCCATTCACTAATACAGAGTACAAAGGTTACTTTATGCAAGCTTTCTTGAATTATCTCCACTTCGGGCCGAAACCCATTCTCTCAAAGAGATACCCAACGAAGGACCTATTAACGTAATCATAAGCCTTTTCCATGTCTAGTTTGAAGAGGAGGCCACGTTTCCTCTCCATTCTTCTCATATGGACAAGATCATTGGCTATTAGGACACTGTCTAAGATCTACCTATCTTCTACAAAAGCTCCTTAAGATTCACCTATTATCTCTAGCAATGCCTTTTTCAACCTATCTGCTAAAACCTTAGCCAAGAGTTTGTAAACACTCCCCATCAAACTGATAGGTCTATAATGGGACAATTCCGAAGGTCCTTCCTTCTTAGGCACTAGGGTAATGATGCCATCCTTGTGAAATTCCTTGAAAACCCTAAGGAAATCGGGGCCCACCGTGTCCCAACAAGTTTAAAAAAAAAAAAAAATTTAAAACCATCTGGCCCCAAGGCTTTATCATCTTCCATGCTATCTAACGCAACCCTAATCTCATCCAATGTAACTTCTCTCTCAAGCCAACCAGACCTTTCCACCCCTATCCTATTAAACTCAATCCCATCTAGAATTGGCCGAGAGAGCCTTTTATCAATCAAAGAGGCAGTAAAGAGCTCAATATATGGGGACCGAAGACCTCTATGGGTATGTGCAAGAGGTACACTAGGACTAGCACTCGGAAAAAGCATTAATGGCCTCTAGGGCTACCGCAAACCCCCGGGAAGGAGAGCCAAATGAAGGAAGAAAAGGAGTTTAGGAACGAATGTACCCGGAAGCCAAAGAAATGAAGAGTGGCACCAGCAACAGGGGAGCAATATCTCTGCGTAGACCAAGGAACGCGCGCATCCGCCAAAAGAGAAGAAGATGAAGCCATATAAGAAGATCCTCTGGCTGTCCTGATGTCAAAAATGGCGAGTAACTCATGGACAAGAACGAGAGAAGACCGTGAAACTGCAGTACCCCTGCTGTGAGAGTTGTGAAGAAGCCCAAGATCCCGCAAGAACACCAGCAAGGAGGGAGTTGGTGAAGCCCAAAAGAGTCGATCAACTGACCCCACTCTAGATGAAGAGAAAGGAGAGAGATGCCAGACATCACCATAATCAGCATGAAGAGCAAACTCAGTACCCGCATCACTTGCTACCTGGAAACCAGTACAAGAGAAAAGGCCACGAGGCCTAAAGCGTAACAACTCAGAAAAGAAGGAAGGTGAGAGTGGAAAAAGGGTACCCGAGACTGGAGCCAGTCATCGAGACAAAAAAGGAGGGGTTGGAGGGTGAGGGGAAAGGGGTGGCTTCTCTAGATGGGGGCAGAAAATGGTCGTGAAATGTCACATAAGTGTTTCTCTTATGCCTTCCTTATCGACGACTCTCCTCCCATTGACTATCAAAGATCTAATATTGTTCGTTGCTTTTCTTGCATTAGCCGTACAATGGAAAATTTTCGTGTTATTATCTCTCCCCCTTAACGATAAGGCCCTATACCTCTGCCTCCATTCCATCTCTTCCAAGCGAAGCCAGTTCCATGGTAAGGCCTTACTATTTTTTCTAGAAGCCAACTCCTCCTCATGAAGATCCCTTTCTTCTTCCAGTCTATTCCACCCCTCTAGTTCTTGCATTACCGCCCCTTTTCTTTCTTTAACAAGACCCCCAGAGGACGTAACCCAATCCTTAATTTTAGATTTTAAGAGTGAGTTTCTTGGAGAGAACAAAACCACCCCACCCTTGAATATCAAAGCTATCCCACCATTCCTTAACCAAAGGGGCAAATTTAGGGTCTTGTAACCAAGAGTTACTGAATCGGAAGGGCTTAGGACATCAATCTATCTCCTCAGTATCTAAAAGGATTGGGCAATGGTCTGATATTGGGCTAAAAAGCTTGACCTGACTGGTATTGTTGAAATGACCATTCCAATCACGTGATGTAAAGAACCTAACCAATCTGCTCATAGAAGCATGATTTTGCCCTCTGAACCATGTGAATCTACCTCCAATGAGTGGATAATCAGTGAGCTCATGTCTAAGGATAAAATCTGAAAAAGCTTCCATACCTCTAGTATACCCACTGTCCCTCCTTTCCGATGGGAGCCTGATTATATTAAAATCACCTCCCACACACCATGTAGGAGGACACCAACTTTGTATGTCATCAAGTTCCACCCAAAATTCATCTCGATCCCCGTCGGCATTATGACCATAGACATTTGTAAAACCAGCCTCCACTCCTTCATTAACAAGTAGGCCCCTAACTGATATAGATCTGGGTTCAACTCGACGAAAAAACAGCCGGGTTCCACAACACAAGCAGGCCCCCAAAGAAACCATCCGATGGTTTATCAAAATATTCATAGGCTTCAGATCCCCATCTCTCCCTTATAACAGTTGTTGAGATCTCTTCCCTCTTGGTTTCTTGTAAGAATAGCAAATCTATCCTGTTTTTCCTGATAAAGCATCTGATTGCACCCTGTTTTTCCCGGAGTCGTAGACCCCTGATATTCCATTAGAGGGTTTTCATTGAGAAACTCGGAGTCCCTCTGATCTCTGATTCTGCCTACTTCGACGTCTAACATACACTAGCTGAGGGATCTTTTGAAAACCTAGTTCCTTGCTGCCCTTCGTTTGCTAGACCTTCTAGAGGAAGAAGAAAAGGAGGATCTGTCATTGAGCTCTGGCCATTTAATCTCATTTAAAGTATGACTTTCAGCGCTAAAATTTATGCCCAGAGAATTTCCAATTTTAACTATTTCAGTTGCATCTACCTCTGAGTATCCTTTGTTTTTCAATAACTGTATTGATTCATAATTATTTTCCACCTGCCCGATTTCTTTTTGTATCCCAAAAAGACATTGCATAGACTCCCCACGATGAGAGTTCATCCATTCTTCTTCCTTCCCTTGCTCCTGATTACTGAATTTCTGGAGGAGCTCTCTGAATTTCTTAGTCTCCCTCTCCCTTCCGTCTGTGGAAAATTCGGAAATTGAATGGTTGGAATAGAGGATCCTGCTCCTGTCTTTCGCTGGTCCAAGCGAGGACTACCGTTGATGTAGGACAAACTATAGGGTAACCTTAAATGCCTAAATTAGGTTCCCTAAATATTAGGAGGGATGAAATTAATGCACCTAAAACTAATATGAGCTGAAATTAATTAATCAATTAATAATGGCAACAAGAAAAGGTGTAGAACAGCAGTGAAAGGGTTAAGAAAAGGGTTGTACAGGCCTAAGATACAGATCTAAATGTAATAGCAGATCTGATAGGTCTATGACAGCTCTTAAACAGAACTAGGACTGGTCTTGGGACAGGTTCTGGGTTGTTTCTGGGACAGATTTAAGACAGGCCTTGGAGCTGTTTCTGGGATAACAATTGAAGGAGAAGAAACGAAAAGAGAGAGGAAGAGAGATAAAGAGATAGAAGTAGAACAAGAATACCCGAAGATGGAAAGATGGTAGCCTCACGCCAAAGGAATCACTCCCAAATTATTTTCGTCGCACAAACAGCGAAAGAAAACTTCAACTTCATTCATCATTAAGTGTCAACCCGTATGGAGGGGTTACATCAAATATATAATGACTTAAAAACATGAAAAAAGACCAAAATACCCTCAAATAAATAAATACCAAACTACCCCAAATGATTAGAAAGCCCTGATTACGTGTAAAATCACTAAATTTTCTCAAACAAAACCAAACTATTGGACTAAACAAATAAATGAAAGAAAAAATACAATCATGAAAAGTTAGAAATCGTAAATCTAAATATAGAAACTCGTATGGTGCTCCGCATCAACCGTTATCGCCCCCAGGAATTTCAGAAAGTCCAGTTGCACTAGATAGAGCTATCGAGAGTCGTTAGGCTTGAAACGATGATGGGAAGAATGATAAGAGGGGCCCCAAAGAACTAGAGCCAAGGCAGGTCCAGTTTTAGTTGAGTTGGGACCAGAAAGGCCCAAACTCTCTCCCCTAGATTGAACTTGGGCTTGCTGCTAGCAAGATGTCGATTGGGCCTGGGCCAGGCTCGTCAAGGCTCGGGGCCGAAAAGGGTCCGGCCCCATACCCGCGAGATCCACCAATGGCCCGGCTACCCACCTATGATACATCATTCATTCGCTTCGGTCGATGGCAATCAATGATATCTAACGGTCAAATGCACGTATAAGATGTGAAATTATTAAAACATTTACAACACAACCCCCCAAGATAGTGCGAAGATATCGATTAAGCCCAGCTTACTTAAGACGTTATCAAGTTGTGATCGAAAGATAGCCTTTGTGGGCATATTTGCAAGTTGATCTTTGGATTGCAATTAAGGGGTGAGAATCTGACCTGCTGAAACATGATGGCTAAAAAAGTGACAATTAACTTCAATATACTTTATGTGCTCATGGAAAATAGGGTTGGATGCAATGCTGATGGCGGCCTCATTATCACAGAACATCAGTAATGGTTCAGAGGAGGCAAAATCCAACTGGGCTAGAAATTCTTGGTGCCATAGTAATTCATAAGCAATATTGGCCATGGCACGATGTTCAGCCTCCTGCACTAGAATGAGCAATAACAGTGTATTTCTTGCTATGCCATGCGAATAGATGAGGTCCCAAGAAAACATAATTTCTTGTGGTCGAGCGATGGTTGTCAAGAGAACCAACCCTATCAGCATTTGAGTAACTACGAATGGCCATTTGTGATGTAGAACACCCTATCGCGTGTGGACCCCACGTCCCGTCTTAATTTTCGGCTAATAATTTCGCTCGGGCTTTTATTTAATTTTATTTGTTAATCTCGCTTTCCTAATGTAATTAGCAATGTTGTTAAAATCATACAATTCACGGTTTGAATCGGATGCTCTAACGAGTCAAATCGTAATAGAAATCAGAAAAGGAAGAAAATTGTACAATTTTGAGGCAAATTGTACGAGTCATCCCCATGAATCGGAGACTCGGGCAATTCAGCTGAGGAGAAAGAGGTGAAAGAAGTGGGAAAAATGAAGAAGAGAAGGCAAAAGGGAGAAGAAAGAAACATAAAAGATGTACCTCCTCTTCGCCGCAGCTCTGTTTTCGTCGGTTTTCCCCTTTCTCTTAGTATTTAACTATGGATGGAGTATTAGGGTTTTTGTGAACTTCACTCACGTGACTAACTCTGAGTTTTCGTCTACTTATTATAACATGCGGCAACTTATTTCACATCAGTTTAGTATGTATAAGTGGCTTTTATTATTTTTTATTTATTTTTTAGTGATGTTCTTCCATCTTTCTTTCTTATTTCTCTTTTTAATTAAATATTTTTCTCTTATTTTTCTTATTTTACTTTTTGACCATCTTTTGCTATTCTTATTATAAAAAAAAAAAACCTCTTCTTATTTTTTAATCTTTTGTAACTATTTTAAAAAATAAAAAAATCTAAAAAATGACTCTATTTTTTATTTTTTTTATTTGATGAATGCTAATTAGATTTATTTAAATGCCTTTGGTTTATTTGTTTATTTCTTAAATTTATCAATACTTAATATTTATATTTAAATCTCATATTAATATGTTTTTGTGTCTTTTTTATGGTTATTTAGGATGGATGATAAGTGTCAAACTGAAAATGACAATTGCTGGACTGATTTTTTATAGTTTATAGAATAATTCTAAAATAATTTAATGATGGATGTTTAATATATTTATAATTTATAGAATAATTAAAAAAACATTATGAATCTTACAATTTCCGATTCACGATTCACACCCCTGGACCGATTCACGATACGATTCGAGTTTGATAATATTGGTAATTAGTTTAGTGATTGCATTTTTTCCTTTTTAGTATAAAAAAGGCATTGATTAGGGCAAGGGATGTGACTGTTTTATTATTTTTAGAATACAGAAGAGAAACCTAGTGTTTTTTTTTGTCTCTACCCCTTTGCCCTTTTCCCTCTTCTCCTCCACCCTTGTCTCGGCGAAGACGAGTCCAGACACTAGACACCCCACAATGGGTTTCTTTAGTTGCCCGCCCCTCTGATTGCATTGTGTCAATTGGTAGCAAAGCCACAGGGACCGAAAAACTCCCTGGGTTTCACCGCCAGGCACTGCACGGCGACAGCCACACCTCACCATTGCCGCCTCTTTCCCTTTCCTCGTCTTGTTGAAGACGAGCTCAGGACCTCCACAGGGACCGAAAAACTCCTTGGGTTTCCACCACCCGGCACTGCACGGCGACAGCCACACCTCACCATTGCCGCCTCTTTCCCTTTTCTTGTCTCGTTGAAGACGAGCTCAGGACCGCCACAGGGACCGAAAAACTCCTTGGGTTTCCACCCCCGGTGCTGCACGGAGAGACAACCACACATCACCATCGCTGCCTCTTTCCCTCATCCTCGTCCCGTTGAATTGTATCTGTACCCAAATGGTTCATATCCATTTGGCTCTCATTTCATACTGAGGGAATAGGGCAATATCTATGTGAATTTAACATTTTCAGAAGAACCAAAATAAGGTGTCTACAGCACAATGTTTAAAACTAGTTTCAATTAAAGTTATTTCCAAGTGACTTTATCTTAGTTGCTTGTACTGAATGATTTTTTTTTACTGATGCAGGGTGCTGGAATTGCAATTCGGCCACATCTGCCTGATCTTGTCTGTTGCATGTTGGAAAGTCTATCAAGCCTGGAGGACCAGAGGCTCAATTATGTTGAGGTTTGACAGAGTAAACATGGACCATTCTGTTCATTTGAAATATCTTTTCCCATATTGGAAACACATAGTGAGATTTGTTTGCAAGGTCTTCTGATAATAAAGGCCTAAAATTTAGTTCATGAGAAAGAGTAATTCATAATTACAATTCTCCACTTCATTTGATTTTTTGTTATTTTATTGTCTCTTTCTTTTCAATTAGTTGCACGCAGTAAATGCCGGAATTCATGCTGAGAAGCTTGAGAATCTGCGTGTTGCGTCTGCAAAAGACTCTCCAATGTGGGAAACTCTTGACCTGTGCCTTAAAGTTGTTGATTCAAAATGTTTGGACCTTTTGGTTCCCCGGCTTGCTCAAATGGTCCGCTCTGGAGTAGGCCTAAATACTAGGTATACTCGAACTCTACAATAAGATATAATGGTGCAGTTGTAAAATTTATTGCCTTGTTCCTTTCTTCCCTTGTTCTCAGGTCTGTTGGAATGTTATTAAGATATGACCTACAGTTCTTTATGAAACTAAGATATAATTATACAGTTTTGCAACTTATGAGGTCTCTCTCTCTCTCTCTCTCTCTCTCTATTTGTGTGTACGAGTGCATGAATTTATATTTGTATGTACTTCTCTTTCCCCAGCCTATTGGTGAAGGATGTGACAGGTAGAAATCATTAAAAAAGGTAATCTTGCATTTTCTATTGATAGTCCATTTAAATAATTTTGTTAATCTTTCATTTACGTGGGCAGGCTGTCCACCTCGTCTATGAGTTCCAATTACACATGAAACCTGATACTAGTATATGGTTTTTGATAGAATGGAAGAGCTAATTCTAGATAGACGAGACTATGAAACTAGTGGATATGATGATGATGAGTTTGTCATTCCTCCAAAACTTTCTTCACATATTAAAATCTGGTTGTGACCATTGCATCTATTATTATCTAAATGCCAGAGAGAGAATTTTTTATCTAATTTTTTTTTTATGATGGAGAACTACAAGACCCCCACCTCTCCCCGATATGAGGGCGTTGGTAAAACTCCAGATGCACGCAGCCTTCTGCAAACCATCGGCAGATTTTTTATATAATTATGGCCCTCTTTGCTTCTTTTTAGTATAGGTTTCTTTAATTATCTTGCAATCACCTCTCAAATTGTTGCAAACTCCTAAATTTCACATGAAATATTTGTTACAAAAACACCCCAGCAACCCCCCCACCCCCCAAACTCACCTTCAAGTAAAAAAGGGAAAAGAAATGGGAAACAGAGCGTCCAGTTGTTGAAAGGGCATGCTTTGGCAGAAGCTAGTTCAACTTCAAACAAAGGGACCGTAATTAAGAAAATTAGATGTCTAATATTGGGAGAAAATGAAGTTGTCTCTCAGTTTCTGTTAGTAGATTATTTGAATGGCCTATATCTGACTATAGTTAAGAAAATTAAATGTTCAATAATGGGAGAAAATGGACTTGTCGCTTACTTTCTCTTGGTTGATAATCCTTAGTCCTATTTCACCAGCTATAGAACAACATATCCTCCAACAATCTTAAAAAAAAAAGCTAGGAATGACCCATTTCGTTTACGTTTGTGGGCATTGTAAATCTATTATAGATATAAAAAAAATGTCTGCTTTACACTCAAACAATGCTTATCAGCTTCCTGATGATCAATAATATTGGACTTCAATTCATCAAAGTTGGGGAATCAGCCTTCAGAGTGTTTTGTAAGTATGCATACTTTTATGACTAGTTTGATTGAAATAACCATCGACCTGTAGCCCGTCTCAATGTTTATCATTCCAGTATTACCATTTGAATTTTTTTTGGAAGTTTATGGCTCTTGACTTTTAGTCTGATTGCTGAAGGCTATAGTCACAATTCTTTAGCAATTCATGAGTTGTTCCATTTATTAATTATGTCTTTCAGAAATGGAACTTTTCTTTTTATTCTTGGCTTAAAATGCTCCCATTCGCTGAAGCAAAGTTCCTTCTTCCATTCCAATACTGGTAGATCTTAGGATTTTACAATTTCATCTTCCAAAAAGGGAGAAGGTGGCAGAGAAGGGTCGAATGCAACAGAGGCTGCAGGACAACAAATCGGAGAGGGCAAGCATGGCATTGATGACGGCAAGGGGTGGTAGGATGTTGTTCGCAGAGAGGAGTAATCAGGGAGGACAAGGTCCTATCTCTTTTCGCTTCTAACCTTCTAGATGGGGATGGAAAGCGTCTGATGCGGACATTGAGTCTGATTCGGACCCAATCAATGATGAGCCTACCCAATTGGGCCAGATCAATGAAATGGTGGTCCAAATCTACGCCCGGATCGACGGAGGGAAGAGAGGGCCTCACCATGGACTGCCACATCATCAAATGGACTCCACCCGGATTGGCATTGCAGAAATTAGGAAAGTACAGAGAAATGAAAGCCATCCAAAGGCCAGGGATGGAGCAAAAGAAAGGAAAGGACGGGAAAGAGAAAAGAGAACCAGGAAGGAAGGCAGGAAATTTGAATCTTCGAATTCTAGGCATCTTCAGACATCCGACGGGTTTTATCGGATTGTCCATTGCAAGATCAGATTGTCCAATGAATAGCATCGAATCTTCCGACAAAAGACAAGTTGAGTATGTGAAAATCAAGTCTCTGAAAAACGATCCGGTAGAAACTTCAGATCTTATCAAATCGTCCAACGGGGGCATCAGACGCTCATTGGATCCTATCGGATCGTCCGATCAATGCAAGAGAGACGCACTCGGATTGACCGACACAAATTAAAGAACTTAGAAGACTTATTTCTTTTCTTAACTTCGCACTTAGCTACTTTCTTTGTTTTCTTTGAGAATAAGGCCTATAAATCCAGTACTAGACCACCCATTGTAAACATGCCAGAATTGATTTCAATTGAAGTTTGAAGCTTTGAGCTTTGTTGAAGTTCTCCCCTAGTCTAAGGTGAGTTCGTCGTTCTTAATTTTAATTTGTGATTGTGTCGAATTAATTTTCGTTGTTCATGTCTTGTTTTTCCCAACTACTTAATTTAATTTAATTTAATTCCACATTCAAATTAATTTAAGAAGTTTTAGTGCTTTCAAATCGATTTTTTGCCCGATTTAATTTCCCTGCATGCTTGTGATTTGATCAAGGTTCAAAATAACAACTCCACTTTCGTTTTGGATTCGATTGTACACCTAATTTCATTGGTGAATTTGATTCCGCCAGATTATCCTTGTGAAATTAGTGCCATCTTTCTTTTCCTTGAGTGGTCGAGTGAATCGAGAGAAGGCCCCTTCAGGGTTTGAACTACTGAGATCCTTGATTTGGGATTCAAAACCCAAGATCTAAAATTTCTCCTTTTTAAAAATCAAAAACCCAAAATAAAATAAAAAAATCTGCTCTATACTACCCTCAGTATGTGTGACTGCATCAGCGCCTTTTGGCAAATAAGAGATAGAGTGGGTAATGCTCTTATTGACCCTCTCAATTTGGCATTACGAGATCTTAGTGAGGTCCATATTTTGGTAGATATAGAATGTATTGAAGAGGATTCAACGGACTTGGTGATGAAATTGGATGGTTTTCTTACCGAGTAACTATTAGACCAATCATTGCCACGGATGCCGATGGATGGTGGTGATTGATAGTGGGTTGGTTGGCTGACCCCCGCTACTGTTTGTCCGTCATTTTCTGATATCTCACATGGGAAGGCGAATGGCACGTGGACTTCATGTTCGAGCAACATGAAGGAGTGGGAATTGAAGATTCAAAATTTGAATTTTCGGGATGATGGGAGCAGCGGCGAGGGCTTTGGAGTGCGTGACACGCGGCAAAAAGGGTGCAAAGCTTCTCTCTTTCCGTTGAAAGGTTCTTTGTCAAAGGTGTGCGATGATCTCGAGGGTAGGGCTTGAGATAAAAGAGATCTCGAGGTTGGACAGGAGATAAAGCTGATTTGGTGGTGGAAGAAACCATGCAGGATTCTCGAGAGCTGGTAGATGGAGAGTCCCAAAACCAATCACCCGTAGCAACGTGTACCAAGGAGCAGGGAAGTGGCTATGTCGTTGATCGAGGCACAACCGACACACGGCATCTAGAAACTAGGGCTCCCGTTTCGTAGATGGGAAGAGATTCATAAATTGTGAGAGGAGATCACATGGATAGGGTTGGAGAGGAGAGGGGTTTGGCTGAGAAAGAAGAGGGTAGGGTTTTCCGTTCTCTCGGTCTCGCTGGAAGACTCTCGGGGTCTAGCAATGGAGTAAGGGTCCAATGGTACTAAATCGAAAGAAAAGGGAACCCTGTTGATGTCGGTCATTAATGGACTGGGGAGAGACTTAGAGCTCCTCTCCTCAATTCGGCTTCCGCGGATTGGCTCTTACGTTTCAAATGGAACTGGGATCGAAATGGGCTTTGGGCATGAGGAGTCTAACAGTAACTTGGGCTACAAAGAGTCAAAGGGGTTTGATCTCTGATAAGGAAATGGATTGAAGTTGGAAGGGGACTGTCTAGAGGATTTAGTTGTGGGCTCAATTAATTCTGAGACATTAGAAATACATGGAAGGTTCAAGATATATTAGAAAAAAAGGAAACATCTACATTAGATGCATCCAATCTAGCTGAATTGTTAAAAAAAGGATTAATGCAGAGATTGTCCTTCAGTGGCTTTCCAATGGGTGCAGGACTAAAAAGAAGAAAAAAGGAGGAAGGAGTAGGAGTTAGTTATTGGCTGTAGGATGGTCTAGGGTTTGAATTTTCAAGGATGTTTTAAGTGCTATTCTATAGGGAGGATTGTATTGTATTTTCTTTTCTTTGTTTTTTGTTTCAAGTTTAGTTTTAATAAAATTTCATAACTGTTCAAGAAAAGGTAGTAGTACATTTTGTACTTGTTGAAGCCGTAGGAGTGGTTTTGCAATCTAGGCAAAGGATATGGGACCTTTGCAAATTACCCAATCAAATAATGTAGTTATCATACCCCAAAAAAAATCATAAGGATATAATTAGTAAAGATTAGAAGAATAAAGACAACAAAAATTATCCCAAGAAATGTAAAAAAAAAAAAGATGTTGCAATAGAGCTTTGATGACGGGGCTTAATGTATCTTTTGTTCATATCAGCCGTACAACTAATGGTGTGGCAGATTACTTTGCTAAGCTAAGAGTTGATAATGGCTTCTCAGGAGTCTTCTAACTTTAACACTTGAGGATGCCCTTTCAGATGCTTTTTGGTTTGAGGAGATGTTGGTTACTGGCTACTTTATTTGTATTTGTCTTTGTTTCTGTTTCTTTATGTTTTCTTTTGTTCTCTTTTAATTTTTTGTTTTCTTTCAGGTCTCTCTCTTTTAGACCTTCTCTAGCCCTTGTACTTTCTTTTTATTAATGAAGTATCTTTGTTACTCCTAAAAAAAAAAAAGGAACCACAAAAAATGCCAAAATGGAGCAAGATACAAACTTTCACTCATACTAACTGGAACTTCTGTAAATGGATCTTGAAACTGACATGAAAAGGTTTATCTGCCTTCAAATAAAAAGATTTTTTATTCTGGTGTTTATTCTTTTCTTCTTTTTTTTGTGCGCGCGCGCGTTGACAGGGTGGGCGTTGCCAGCTTCATTAGCTTACTAGTTCAAAAAGTTGGTTCTGACATCAAACCTTTCACGGGAACGTTGTTAAAACTCCTATTTCCTGCCGTTCAGGATGAGAAGAGTGGTGCAGCAAAGAGAGCCTTTGCTGCTACTTGTGCAATCATATTAAAGTATGCAGGTTCCTCTCAGGCTGAAAAGTTGATTGAAGACACAGCTGCCTTGCATTCTGGTGACAGAAATGCTATGATTTCTTGTGCGATGTTGCTGAAGAACTATTCAAATCTTGCAGCTGATGTCATGAGTGGCTATCATTCCATAACTTATGCTGTTACTTTTGTTGGAAGGTCTGAATCAACTTTTTTACCCTTTTTATACTTACTGCACACTTGAATTTCTTTGTAATATGTACTTTGTCTATATATTTTGTAGGTTTAAAATTGAATAGCTTGACTTGTTCTTGTATGCCATTGCATATCTTATTTCCAAGAATCATGTTTTTTTTTTTGAGTGATAACGGAGGAAAAATATATTAATGGAGAGGGAAAGTACAAGAAGCGGGTCTAAGAGACTTAAACCCAAAAGAAGATACAAACATCAATGAAAAGAAAACCTCGATAAAAAGAAAACAAAATACAACAAGTGCCCCTGCTCCATAAATACAATGAAAAATTCCAAAATAGAAGTCTCAACTCCTAAGATCCCAAAAAAGTATCTTGTCCTAATCTTTGTCTACCCCTCATTTGGCCAGAACATCACTCCGTTTACCGATCTCCTCCTAAGTGAAAAAAGCGACTTCTCTCCCAACACAGAGAAGTCATCTCCCTAGCTATTGACACAAGTTTCCAAGGTGTTTGTTTCAATCCCTTGCCCAACTTGATTGAATTTGCCTAATCCCCCTCAATTACTAGCTTACCTTGACCATTACCCACCCACAGAGTCAGGGCTCTACTGATGGCTAACAACTCAGCTTCATTAGTCTCTCTCACCCCTGTCGATTCTGTAAAAACTAGAGAGGAAGATCTACAAGAATCGCTCAAGACCCCCCTATCTCTGCAGGTCTTGATTTACCCCTAGAAGCCCCATCGTCATTAAACTTGAACACTCTTGCCTGAGGAGGAGACCATGCCTCCATTTTAACCTTTTTTCTAGGTCTACCCAACAAGTACACTTCCCAAGAAAAAAGATTGGACATGCTTTCCTTACGGTCTGTAGCTCTCGAATCTAAATCCAGGTACTTCCTGAGAAGACTTAAAAGTTGATGGCACAATACTTGTCTGAACAGTTGCAGCAGAAGTGTTAGACGATTGAATGTTCTTAATTGTAGCTACATGGATTCAAATTCACAAAATGCACTTGGATAACATCATAAGCATTGGGTGCAGCTGTGGATGGCGCCTTTGTATGATGAACTTGTTTAGCAGGTGGCTTGCCATGCATTTTGTAGCAGGAATCTACAAAATGGTTGTTCATCTTACAATAGGTACGAAATCGATTCCCTTTCTTAGGTCATGTTCTTTGTTAGGAGTCGCCTTGAAGTAGTCAAATGTCAGTTCCTGTGGAAGAGGAGGGACCTTTGGCAACAAGGGCAGAACAATCTATGGGAGCAGGCTGCACAATAATAGGGGCGGGCTGCATACCTTGCCACCATTTCTCATCTTGGAGGAGGATATATTGATATAATACATCTCTGTAAGTGAAGGAAGAGGCTTCTGGCCAAAGATTTGATCTCAAATCAGCTCAAATTTACAATGAAGTCCTACTAGTAGTTCAAAGATCTGCCACTTTTCAATGTATTTGCTTGAAGATTTGAATATCTTTTGGAGAAAAAATTCTGGTTGTTTAAGATGACTGTTCTCAAGCCATAAACTATTCATTTGAGTATATAATGATGAGTAATCAAATTCTCCCCTTGGCAAAGATCGGCAACTTTCTGATAAAGATGATAGATGTGAGGATTATTGTCTCTCTTGGAATACATATTGCAGACTATATCCATACATCTTTTGAAGAGTGGAGGAGCCAAGTCTGCACCAGATAATTATTGGCCTTCCACTCCTTATGTGATGCATCATTAGAATCAAGCTCCAAAGCAATCCCATCAATGTAATCCTTCTTACAGTTTGCACTGAAATACATTTTCGCAAAATGGGACCATTAAAGATAATTATTCTCATTTAAAAGTTCATTGGTGATCTTGTCAATATAGGTTGAACCAGAAGAGGTCCCACTGATAACATAGGGCCTGTTTGGTTTCAAGAATAAGTGGGAATGAAATAGAAGAGGTTGGATGTACTCAGACTTGAGCTAGGTCTAAGTCACTTAGCCCATTCCATTCTATTCCTAGTTATTCTTGAAACCAGATGTGGCAATAGTGAATGATAATACTCGAGAACGCAAAATGACACCCAGCACTAGGACAAAAAAAGATCCACACACAAGCAATACAGTGCAACACCTATCAGAGATCATGGGAGAAGGTTCAAGATCCCAAATCTAAGAAAAAGAGCGATGCACAGTACCAGTGCAGGCTAGATTTGAGAAAATAGGTGAAAAGTGGGCCCCAAAAATCACAAAAGAGAAAATAATCCTTTGGAATCAAAGAGTCTGCTCTAGGATTCCTTCTCTAATTTTCATAATTTCCTCATGTTATTTTGTTTAATTGTTTCAGATTTCTTTTTCTTATGTATGGCTTTGTCATGTGTTCTTTTGTGGTTTAGATATTTTGTTATTTCGACTTGTTCATGAAAGCAAAATTCATGTGTAGATATATGAATTTGTGTTTCTTTCTGCTAGTTGGGCAAGTTCATTTTTTTGTGATTTGTAAATTTACACCAATAATAAGAAAGTGATCAGGACTTTTTTTGGCAGATTTGAGGATGATAAAGACGTCAGTGGCCTCTTTGAGGAGTTATGGGAAGAAACTACAAGTAGTGAAAGAGTCACGCTTCAGTTATATTTAACTGAAATAGTTTCTCTTCTATGTGATGGAATTATGTCATCATCTTGGGCAACTAAAAAAAAGGTCAGTTTTTTTAAATGATGAGAAAGGATTAAGGAGAGACAATTGCACACACAAAGAAACACACACACATAAGCAAGCTTACAGCTAGTGCAATGGAATCCTGTCAGAAGGCAGCGCAAAGAAACTATGAAATGTCAATACTAAGGGTGTATTTGGCAACCATCAGATTATGAGCCTGATAGATCTTACGCTTGACAGACTAGAAGAAAATGTTGTGAGAAAAAATATTGTTGTTTGGTAATTATTGAACATCCAGTCAGATTAAATTTTTGTTGTTTGGTATAAATTCTCGTTAAAAGCATGACATGATATAAAATGTTTCTAATGGAAATAAAAATAATAACCCAGAGGGGGTTGGCGTGATGGTCAAGAAGTTCCCCTCATAAAGGGAGGTCTTGAGTTTGATTCACGCTCAAACCCCTCTGGGCCACTCCCCATGGGGTTACTCCTCATCGCTTGAACCTGGTATGTGTGTATAGGGAGGTGTGCACATGCCCCGAAGGGTGAGACGCATGGACACCTTCGGTCATAAAAAATGGAAATAAAAATATATTTATTCTAAATAGAAAACCAAAAGTAAATTTCAATAGCACAAAAGTTTAAAGATTAACCCAAAAGTGATCAAATGGGTTTCAGAAAGTCTTATCATTGTGGAAGAGGCTAGTAATTTCATCCCCGTCTTTGAGCCACAAAGCCCTAGATTTCTGTCTCCATTCCACTTCTTCATTCTTAGGCAGTCCCATAGAGTGGCTTGTTGCTCCTCATAGAGGCCAATTCCTCCTCTTCCAAATTGTTCCATCCGTCAAGCTCCTGTAAAGCAGTTTCTTTCCTCTCAACCACTGGGCCCCAATTAGATTTAACCCCCTCCTGATTTTTTATTTTAATAGGATGAGTTTCCTTGACAAGGTGAAGCCAACCTAGCGATTAATAGAGAAGCCCTCCACCATTCCTTAACCAAGTCTACAAACTTAGGATCATCCACCCAAACATTGCTGAACCGAAATGGTTTCAGACACCAATTGATCACTTTCGTGTCTAGGAGTACAGGGTAGTGATCAGATATCGGATTATATAACTTAATCTAGCTCCCGTTGGAGAATTTGGAATCCCACTCAGATGAGATTAGGAACCTATCCAACCTACTCATTATTGACCTTGAGTCTCCATTAGACCAGGTGAATCGTCTTCCTTTGAGAGGGTAGTCGATCAAACTGTTCCTTTGGATGAAATTGGAGAAATCCTCCATACTCCTTGTGTATCCCCTCTTCCTTTCCGTTCCGACAGGTACCTCACTACATTGAAATCGCCTCCAATGCACCAAATATTTGAACTCCACACCCTAATGTCCTCCAATTCCGTCCAAAAATCGCCCCTTTCATTGTCAAGATTCGGCCCCCAGGTATTGGTGAGACATTCCCGCTCCATCTAGCAACTGTCCCTTAACAGAATGTGACTTGGTATCCATCCTTCTTGTTGATACCTTCAGTAGGGAAGAGTTCCATAGAGTGATCAATCTCCCGAATAGGCCCTCAAAAGGCTTGTAGAAGTAATCACAGTCTGATGTACCCCAAGTCTCTCTTATAATAGTGGTTGAAAGCCCCTCCCTTCTTCGGTTCGTGAATGAAGATGTTGATTTGGTGCTTCTTGATGACGCGCTGAATTGCTCCCCTCTTCTCCTAGAGTCCAAGACCCCTGATATTCCATGTGAGGATCTTCATTGGCAACTGTTTTGATTCCCATTTCTTTTCTGAAGTCGATTCCTTCTGCAGTAATGAATCTTGAAAAACATGTTTGTTCCCATTAACAGGGGTGCAGCGATGCTTCCCTTGGAAGATCTGGTTGAAGAGGAAGAAGCTCTATCCCTTTCCTCCACCTTTCTTAGGGTTGTCTCAGCTTCCTTTTCTGTGTTGAAATGAAACCCCAAGGCCTTCCCTATTTTCATTATCTCCTCCCCGTCTTCCTTGGAATACCCACGTTTCCTCAGGGTCTCCATACCTCGTCCTAATTCTGGAGTAATGTGGAACTAGAAACCATCTTCATCAGTGGATATTTTCTCTTCATGGAATAATTGATCCAAATAAAAATTTTCTTCCTCGTTGGTGAGATGTGGTTCATCACCTTCGCCATCGCCGTCTCCTAGCTCGTTGATGGCTATCGGAGGTTGTGTCACTCTCATCTCTTGCAGTGTCATCCTCGATGGTCTCCTTATCTCTTCTCCCTTTCAATCTATCGTCTCGATTTGGATCAGACACTGCCCCTTTTTGATTTGAGAAGCTATATTTGAACTCAAACCCGGTTGGGCTAGGGCCAGAATCCTTTTTCTTCTTCCTCCAAGATTGCCTGAGGTTTGCTTGTTCTTGGTTAGCCGTGACTCTTGGTTTGGATCCTAGCTGTGGGTTGGGCAGATGTCCCGGTGCCCTTGGCTTGGGCCACAACCTGTTGGGCTTGGGCCCTAGACCTACTTTTATTGAACTAGGCTTGAGAGAATCTGGGCTGGGTTTGGAATTGGCCCAAACATGGAAGGAAGATCCGAAAGCCATTCCCTTAAAAGCGCACGCAGTAGCTTCCTGTCGAGCATGTTCTAGGAGTAGGATTTTGAAATTCCCACGTGTGCAATCATCACCTATTTCTGCAATGCTCTTTTCTGAGGTAGGATTTTGAATGCCCTCCTCCCATTCTTCGCTGCTTCTGTCTCCAAATGCATGTGATATTCCTTCATCCACCGTGGCTCTCTCCTCCTCTTCCACATCATTGTTGGGAGTTGTTTTCTCCCTTCTCTCTTTTTCAACCGTCTTCTCCTCTTCTGTTGAGTCAACTGTGGCAGTTGTTGTGGAGCCACTTCAGGACATATAAGGTGTTGTGGGACCCATTTCGGGACAGAGTTAACTCAAATCATCTACTTTTGGAAAGACATTTTATTAAATTGTATGATTGATTATAGATAACGATTCTTTTATTCTTTTCCTATCTTAGCCACCTAGATTAGCTCTCCTTATTCTATTTATACATGTAATCCTTTAGTTTAGAGAACACATCAATACAATATACAAAGAATTTCTTCTCCATTCTCTTTTCTTTCTTTTCTTAAGTCTATTATTCTATAGTTGTCCTCTCCTGTTGCGCCTGCCACGCATGTGTGACAAGTGGCGTCATCTGTGACAATTGACTCTTTTCTCTAGCTAAAAAGGAAGATTTTCTGACGCCGATTCCGATGGAGAGAAGCTTTGTTGGAGGATCTGATATTCATGAACTTCATTCACTGCAATTTTGAAGGTCTTGCCATTTCCCCCAGAAGAATGAATGAAGAACATTCTTCCTTACATAGATTTCTGTCATCCACTTCTATCAATCTCATGAGCCTATTATCGAAAGCACGAATCAGTTTCTCTGTCCATCCTTGAATGAGATAGCCAAGACATCAGAGTCGCGCACTTCTGGTATGTTGTAAGAGGTTGGGATGTCATCACCCAAGGATGCAGAATCTCCTAAAGTCTGTGGGGGATTCCATGATCTTTAATAGCTCCTCTTTAGTCTTCAAAGTCACCATGAAACAGTCCTCTACCAACAGGATTGTCTGAGGGTCTAAAAACCTTTTGAAATCAAGAACTGGCAAATGTTTACTGGAGAGGAACTACTTATTGGAGAGATTATCACGACCTTGGATAACCACTCTTTAATGTTCTCCTCATTTGGATCGATCATCAATTCAATGACCAAAGTTCTTGGGCTGGAGTCTCCTTGTGCTTCTTGAAAGCATCTACTCCCAGTTCTTGAGGATTCTCCTACTATATCCACCCATCTCTGGTTTCGATGAGTGATCACCTTCTTGCCCTTTTGTGTCCCAATTACAGTGGTTTTGACTCCAGTTGGGTGAGGTAGTGACTCTGCATCCTTGTTTGTAGATGAAGCATTAATCTTGTTTCTCTGGAAATGAGCAGGGTGGACTTGCAAACACTTGCCTTCAAGGAGGGATCCATTGATCCCTCTTGACTACCTTTTCTGCCTGAGCTCCATTAGCCATTCTCACAAATCTGAAGACCGTACCAGGTGCGTCGTTCTTCTTCGGGACGAAAGCATCTCAAACCGTTCCCCATTGTCTAAAGTACCCCTGCAGCCAGCTCTGACTCATTGGGTCCAGGAAGTTTGCTACAAACAAAGTGATCGGTGCCCCTCCGTGGTCCCCCCTGGTCATTTGTCGCCATCCTCCGCCATCAACACTGACCTGATGCCCCTGGTGATTCTACCCTACCTTCTCCTCCTTGCTCCAAGTGAGTTTGCTCTCCTTCACCCTCTTGTTTTTTTTTTTCTATTCTTTTTTTGTCTAGTTCTCTCACCATTCTTTCTCCCCACGTGAAGGATACTTAAATTCAGCAGCCCCTGAACCAAGCAGTGACAATGCAGGTCCATAAACAAAACTATGGTTCGAATTAAAAGAAACTACCAAACATTGGTGTTGATTGTATGGATCTAAATCTAGATCTAATACCATCTAAATTACATATTCACCATATAGATCAAGGCGCACTTCCACCTGCATCAATCTCATGGAAATGATGTAGGTCCAATCTACATGAACTCAAATTTCAACCAAAGAAAGGAATCTCTCTTTATCATCCAACCTGGCTCATTAGTTACATGGCTTTATAGAAAATAACCATTAGGAGTCTTTGGTTCAGATTTGAAAGGCCTAAAAGTTCGTACAAAGGGGTCTACTAGAGATTTGGGCCATACTTGGGACCCACCATAGCCAGATGGTTTTGGAGAATTTTTTTGGTGTACTGAAATTCAAATATCATTCAAAAAAAAAAAATCATGCAATAAATTGTGAATTCAAATTTCATATTATGGTGCAATTAGGTTGTCTTAATTAGTTTTAGTTTGAATTCAAATTTGAATTATCGTGCATTTACTCTTGATTTTAAATAAGTTCAAATGTATGTCCAAATGTATTTGAGTTAAATGTATTCATGTACTCAAAACTTGGGACAGTTGGGAAATGAAATTTGGATTGAACCTTGAGCTCTCTATGGCCAGTGATGACTCTAGCCTCATTAGAAGGTGCTGACTCCTCCTAATCATTGGTAATTACTCCAAGGAAAGCCTAGGTGCTTACTCCTAGGAACAGTACCTCCTACATCCTGTCCTACTTTCCCATCTCAGGCCCATTCTCTTATCTTTGACATTACCATAACCAGCCCATATTGACCAGTAAACAGTCCCTTATCTTCTTCAGTTTATGATTTTCTCTGTCTTAATACTTGACCTAAACCCCATATAAACTCAAGCTACTTGCTGTTTGGACCTACTTTTCCACATTTTGCAGGTCATCCTGCATCAATTTTAGTAACACCAAGACCATAAATAGAAGATCTTTAAGACTAAACCCCTAACATAAAAATTTCTAAAACAAGGACTGTTAGTATAATTATAATTAAACCTATAATTTTTGCAATTAACATAGTGGGGTTGCTACCACTTATCCAGCTATGATCTTATATCTTTGATCAGATTCTGAGCATCATTGGTTCAGCTAAATGGGCTTGGTCTTGTACCAGACTTCACTTGTACAACTCTGTATCAATAACGATTATAAATTTTTATTAAAATAAAAAAGAAAGAAAACCACTTTTAACGATGACACCCTTCTAAACAAGAGAGCAATGTTTGCCAGCCCACTCTTGCTGCTTTTTAGCCTTTGGAGATAAGGTAGCCTTTTGTATGTGAATATTAGTCTTAAACCTATTAATACAATTTGTCTTTGTTACTGCTAAAAAAGAAAAAAAAATTAGTCTTATATTTAGTTTGCTGCAACCAATTTAGTTTCTAAGGCTTTGCAAAGTAAATACTGATTTTATTCTGTAATTAACACCTCGTCCATTTTATTTTGGGTTCCTATTGTATTTAATTGCAGTCAGCCAAAGCAATTAGAAAGCTGTGCGAAGTCTTAGGGGATTCCCTTTCATCTTTCCATTCTGTCCTGCTCCAGTGCCTTCTGAAGGAGATACCTGGGCGCTTATGGGAGGTATATCTATGATAAAAGTAATCCTATAGAGTTCAGGCATTATATTTTACAATTTACCTTACCTGTGTCGTTCTGCACGGGCTAGTTGACAAAGCCAGTATTGAATATTCTATCCTGGTGATGACAAATGATAAAGTATCATGGAATTGGGCCTAGATACATTGTGCATCATCAATGAGATCTATTATTTGGTTGTAGCTCTTTTCATGTGTGTGGACATCCATGCATGGGACATTCCAAGATAATTTCAGATTTTTTAGTGTTTTCTTTTGGTTTAATTAGGAACTTAAGTAGTATGGTATTCAAGTAATTTCAGTTCTTGATTTTCATAGGTAGCACTTTGTTTAATGAGATGGCTGGATGATCAGCAGTATTATGTTTTTTATCGAGATTTTGGCATGTGAAAAGAGCATCTTGTGTGACTTCCAACATTCCTCCAAATTGATATATGAGATCAATTGCTGTTCAAAGGCTAAACCCATGAGTTCTATTGATTGTCATTTCATCTATTGCTAGATTTATTTGCTTATTTAGGGTTTTGAGATCAAACCCTAGATTTGTATTCTGGGTTTTGTTTCTAAATCTAGCCTACATAACTAATGATTATGTCCCAATCTGAGCAGTTTTCAATGCGACAACCATCCATTTTTGTCCGTCATATAAACATTTTGGATCACTAAAATAGTGAATTCTACTCGAAGACCTATGTAATTTGCATTCAGGTCAAGCCTCATGGCTTTGGGTGTATAATCATAAAAGAACAATAGTTATATATAGTTATTTAATTTTTAAAACACAGGAAATATGAAAATTTCCTGAATTGTGGAAAGAAGAATGCCCTTAGATCAGTTTTAATTTGAAAATGCATTGTTCGCAGGTGTCACTGTCCAACACCACATTTACAGGAACATCAGTGTTACTCTAATAACACCATTTAATGATCATACAGAGTCTACACATGATTTCTCTCTTTTGTTGTTTGTCATCATCATCATTATCATCATTATTTTTTTGAGATGGTGACATGACTTAGACCAACTCTCTGGTTATATGTTGCACAAACTCTTCGACTATGTAGGACACGTGCAACTATGTTGGACTCTTCATGGATTTTTCATGGCCTCCTCTAGTACTTCTTTCTTAATTTTGTTTTCCAAGATGACCAAAAAAAAAAAAAATCACCATATCTTTTTCCTTTTGGAACTAATTAAAATATTGATGTGTTTGTCACTTAATTGTTTAGAGTAACACTAGTACTTTATTTTCTTTTTATTATTTTAAAATTTTATTTCCATTTAAATAATATGTAAATTTAATTTTTTTTAAATATGGTGTTGAACCCACAAAAGGTTTGTCAAGTCCAACACCTGGCACTTATGTCAAACTGTGACTCTTGCACCCATACCAATGCAACTTACGTTATAATGATGAGTACTTACAAACTGCTACTGTATCTTGTCTATTATCATTATCATCATTTATGCTTTGCTTTTTGTTGATCATCATTTTATTTTTTAATCTTTTCATAGGGAAAAGAATCTATTATATATGCATTGGCTGCCATTTGCACTTCATGTCACAAAGCAATTATTGCTGAAGATCCTACAATTCCAAATACTATTTTGAGTGTAATATCGTCTGCATGCACAAAGAAAGTTAAATCCTACCGTGAGGCAGCTTTCTCTTGTCTACAACAGGTATTGAATGCAAATTTGTACACTTCATTTTATTCATTAATCATTTTGAGTTGATGGATTACAAAAGTTTGAAGGTTAGCAAGCAAGATGCTACCATAACAATTAAATAAATATTTGAGTATATGATTATTGAATGAGCTTATGTGCCACATACATCTTTTTTCTCCTTTCTTTTTCCAGACACACATGAGAAGTGAATTGCTGAACTTTAATCTTGGTGATTTTACAATCTAGTGATCCATGGGAAACATTCATATGCATGACCTAAAATTCATTGTTTTGTTATTCTTCTACAACGATATTCTCTTTAATCTTTTTCCATGAATGATGATGATAATTTTATTCATAAATGTCGAAATTGATTTCTTTGAAAATCTTTTGTTTGTATTTTTTCAGGTAATAAAAGCCTTTGGTAACCCAGAATTCTTTGGCATGGTTTTCCCATTGCTATTGGAGGTGTGTAATCAAACTAATGTCAACAAGCCCGGGATCAGTAATGCTATTAAAGAAGGTAAAGTACAACCTATTTTCAATAAAAGACGTCACTATATATTATTAATAGAGAATTTTTCAGGTAAGCTTTTACAACTGATTTTCAATTCCTTTAGAGGTCATTTGTCTATTTCCTAAAGGAAAGCAGCTCTGTTGAATAAAATTATGTTATCGTTCTATTTTTATTATCCAACAAGTGCCATAAAATCCAACCTCGTGTTGGGTTGTAAAAATCCGACATTTTAGTTGTTTGCGTCGAAATCTGTATTTTCATTGAAAATGAACGAAGTCTTCTCTTGGCAAGAGAGGAAAACCCCGATCAACTCCAACGGTGCTGGTTTCAAGGAGAAAGAAGGCCCCTTGTATCAAATCCGAAGGTCAGAAGCCAAAAATATTGTTCCTGGGCGTCCCTAACGAGAATGGAGATAAGGGCCCCACAAGGCATTAAATCCTAAGACCCACTTGATGAATGGAAGGAGAGCCCAAAAATGTTAGGGTGGTGGTGGTTTCGAAGACCGATGAACAGTATCCGTACAAATCGAATATGAACAATAAAATTGTTCCTGAAATTGTCGCCCTGGGCTTACTACAATCTGCATTGAAGAAACAATTCAACCATGAGAGAAGACGATTGTAGGGGAGGGAGGCACAATAGAAGCCACAAGAAATTTATAAATCCCCAAAAAAGGACAGTAGAAGGCAGAAAATTCAAAAATCGAACTTGGATGATACCATGTTATAATCAAAATAGTGAATACATGTATATATAGAATACAGGGAGCCAATCAAGGCGATGAAAAAGGAAAGAAAGATCGATTACAATCATTTACAATCAATGATATCTAAAAGTCAAACACACATGTAAAATGTAAAATGTCAAAGGCTATGTTTTGATATTTTTTGTTGTTGGGTTGGGTTGTGGTGTATTTCTTCTTATGGGTTGTAGCTTGTTTACCATTTTGTTAGGTACATGCCTCTTGTACCCGGTCTTTTTTTCTTTTTCTTTTTTTAGAGCAGTAACAGAAGTAATTTCATTAAAAAGAAGGTATAATAAAAAAGAGAAGAGAGAACATGGGTTCAGGGGAAATGAACCCAAGAAAAAGTAAAGATAACACACAGTCACCCCCACCCCCCCCACCCCCCCCAAAAAAAAAAAAAAAAATCACATTTGTCCACAATAAAGGATATTAACTACAAGAGAAAGCTCTCATCCCAATGGTACTATCCCTATGAGTCATAGATGGTAGATGCCCTGGCTTGTTGAATCGATACCCTATTTTGCAAAGAAGTCTACAACACCGTTGGCCGTTCTGCTGACTTTAGTGAACGAGATTTCTCGACCCTTAAGTAGAACATTTATCTCCCTAACACTATTACCAACTTCCACAGGGGTTTCTTTACTCCTGATACCCATTTGATTGCATTTGTCGAATCTCTTTCGATGACTAATTTGCCCAACCCGGTCATGTACTTTATTTTATTAATATATTTTTCTTTTTGTGATTGCTCCAAAAAAGGGTATCTAAATTATTATGATCGTTATGACAACAATAATGATTACTATTTGGGAAGATTTGACCATTAGTTGAAAATGTGAAAATACCTTAAATTCATGATAAACAATAAACTCAATTATAGGGTATGCATTATACTTCTAGTGCCTACTACATATTAATATGTGCTGCTACTTTTGCTATTACCCACTGCTAGTATAGCCAGTCTTCTACTAATTTCCACAATCCACGTACTATATATTCTAGTTATTTCTGTTGTTGCTGCTTTACTACTAGTTACTATTGCTTGTACTGTTGTTACTGCCTGCTACCACCACTTACTACTACTATGCGCCGCTGCCACTACCTACTACATATAACTTCTACCACCTATATTACCTTATGGTTATGAATGTGGCCATTGTTGTCATCATTTTTGTTGTTAGCATTGGCTTCATCATCAAAGTTGACGCTCTTGGTGCATTCCTGATGAAGGGTAGGATCTAATTTAATGCCTACCTATGCCTTCAGCATAGAAAATAAAAGAATTCCACAATAACCGGCTTGAATCCATTATGAACTTGAGAAAAACCAAACTCCAAGAATCCTAAGTCTAAGAAAATCCTCGGATTAACTTCGACATATTAACACCACTCAATCACTCACTCCGGCTGGACGGGCAAACGGAGTATTGAATGGATGAACCAAAACCCCAACTTCTCACCGGAAGAATGGAATGAGGTCAAGACTGACTTATGCAAATTTTAACACCATGCAAATTTCACACAAGAAAATAAGAATTCTATCAATCTTGAATTAATTTGCTTGAAACAAATCTAAGAACTAGAAGCAAAGTTTCGTCAATAATGGACAAAATTGAACTAGAACTTAAGAAATTGAACAAGAAAATTAACTATAGGCAAGCTAGAGAACTAAAGAAAAATCACTAACCACAAAGGAGAGACCCGAAGCTTTAATCTTTCATTAAATTGAATTTCTGATTATGTGTACTACAATGGTCATCCATGCTTCCATTTATAGAGGTTCATGTTTACAAAAATAGAAATAATTCCAAAATTTATAGAGTACCATCATTCTCTATTACCTTGTTACAAAAATGTTATTACTCCGTCTATGTATATTGGAATTGTGCAAATTTGGGCTTGTTTTGAAACGTAATTAAATAAGCTTTCCAATGAATCCTATTTTATGAAAATCAGGGCAAGACAATTGGAGGTTAGCGAGCTCTTCCAAAAAGTGAAATGGACACTTTGTGTTTGGCTTTGCTCCAATAAGGAATTCAAATATATTAAAGCCTCAGACTTCATTCAGTCTTGGAAGGGTGGTATGGTGTCTAGATCTCGGAGTCGGAAGAAATGTGTTGATGGTCTCCACCTCCAAGTGGTATGTTGAAATTCAACGTGGATGGGGCCTCGAGGGGTAAGCCTAGTCTAGTCAAGATAGGGGGTCCTTAGAGATCATTTGGGCTCCACAAAAGTTGTCTTTACAGAATCAGTGGAGACCATGAAATCTAATGAGGCGGAACTTCTTAGTATTAGGAGAGCCTTGACCTTAGAACCGACTTAGGGAGAGAAAAGTTAGTGATTGAAAGTGACTCGTCTAACGCTATCAAATAGGCCAGGAGGTTGAAGCGCCCTCCATGGAGGTTAATCACTTTAGTTAGGGAGATCAAAGAATTAGTTTCGGGCTTGGAGGTGTCCTTTTCGCTTATCAGCCATACAGCCGACGGAGTGGCAGACTTCTTTGCGAAGAACGGCATTGGTGGTTCGATTTGTGGCACTTTCCAGTTACCAGGAGGATAGTTTATTCTGTTTCAACGAAATTTTATTGTTCTAGTTGTTGTTGTTCTTTTGTTCTTTTCCTTTGTTTTTCTTTTGGGCCTAATTCTTTTAGGCCTTGTGTACTATGTTTTGTATTTGTTCTATTTTTAATAAAAGTTTTTTTTTTCTGTCACCGTTAAAAAAAAAAAATCATTGTTCTTATACTCGAATCGTATCGTGAATCGGTTTAGGGGTGTGAATCGTGAATTGTAAATCATAAAATCGTAAGATTCATAACCTTTTTTTCTAATATTATTATTTATACTACAATTACATATAAAATGACATCAAATAATAAAATGTTTCATTCAATTCCTCATAATATACAAGTAAATATGCAAACACATGAATATATGACAAAATGTTCCAATGCAAAATTAAATTAAAATGCATTAGAAGTCGAGTTTTTACATTCCAAAATTGCAATCATCATAATTCATAAAATTTAATTATCCAAAATTCCAAAACATCTAAAGAATGTCATTGTCAGCATTGTCATTATCCAAAAATATATTAATATGAGATTTAAATATTAATATTAAGTACTAATAATTTTAAGAAATCAATAATTAAATCAATGGCATTTAAATAAAATTTAAAAAGAATACAGTATTCCAAAGTATACTATGGCCATTTGAAACTTTCTACACTGTACAGTTACAAATCAGCATAAGTCTCAAAGATTAACGCAGAAAATATCTTACTATGGTCTAAAACAGTATACACTGTAGTACTGACAGATAATAAAACAGTATAAGTCTGAAACTTAAGTTCATTGTTGATTTGTTTCATTACATACTATGGTCAAAAAAAATTCCAACAAAAACAGTAATAGAACGAAAACACTCTCAGAAATTTCCATAGAAAATAGTAAGAAGGTCCTCCAGCAAGGACCTGCAAACATAAGTTCCTTATTTCATTAGATAGTATGGTCATTAGCGAATCAAATTGACGAAAAAAAAAAAGTAGCGGAAATTTCCATATGCCGTAAGAAGAAAATGAAAAGCAAAGGGCAACAATGCGAAGAAGAAGAACAAAAGAGGAAAAAGGAAGGAGGAAAAGAGAATAAGAAGGAAAAAAAAAAAAAGAAACTGAGAAGAACGGAAAATAAAAAGCACATCTGACTTCGTTTGAAGCTTCTAAAGCTTTGAGGACTTGCGAAAGGTCTAGCAAAACTGACGAATGGAGCGATTGGAGGGAGATTTGTAAAAGAGTGTTGATTTGAAAGGCTGCAAGGGGGAGGCGATTGGAGAAAGGATTTATGGATGCAAGAGTTATAATAAAAAGAGGTATTTTTTTTATTGCATGCAAAAAGTTCTCTTTCCAAAACCAACCATGCACATCTTTCCCTCTTCCACTTGAATCACATGATTCAACGATTCACTGGGTTGAATCATGCGATTTGCGATTCTTGTGCAAAAACGATTTTTGATGCGAGTCCACTTGCTGGATCTTGATTCCATGTTGAATCGACTCATACGATTTTGACAACATTGCCTCAAATTTGTCTGCAAAGTCTTCAAAAAAAAGTCATACCACGTTCTCTGCCAATAATTCACTTTCCAAATCCAATGTTTCCATAATGGAACATGTGGTCCACAAGCTCCACACGCCCAATAACTTCCTTGTTTGGATTCTTTGCCATGTTGCCATGCCATGTAGCTGCCATGAAGGCTGTGAGGTAGCTGATGATGTGTCAAATCCGTCCATGTGACTGCCACATAAGCAATGGGTCCCAATTGATGATCTAAGGTCCATAACTTCTTCATTTAAACTCTGAATTCCATGCTATGAAACACGGATACTCCGAAACCATTCGAGTATCCGTGTCGAGTACGTTTTCGACACGGATACGGTTCGGATACGTATCCAATTAAATAAAACATTTTTTAAATACTGATACGTCGCGGATACGGCAGCAGACACGGAGGGACACGGCGGGACACAGAACACGGGGGCGAGACATGGCACAGGATACGGCAGCAAGGGAGAAAAGGGGAAAAATAAATATATATCTTTTCAGTATTTTTTTTAACCTCAATAATCATTCACATATTATATATATCTTTTCATAATACTAAATTGCTAATAGTCTAATCTTTATAATATATATCTTTTGTATTGTTTACCATTATAAATATAAAAAATATAATTTTATAATAATTTTTATCCAATAGTAGAATTTATGATATTTTTGTAAATGTCTGAATTTATTTTGTTAGATATATGTATATATATATATATATATATATATATATATATATATATGTATGTATATATATATATAATGATAATAATAATAATAATTTTTTAATTCGGCGTATCTCGCCGCACCCGTATCCTAGTTTTTCAAAATTTGCCGTATCTCCGTGTCGTATCCGATACACGTACCCGTATCGGTACTTATTAGATTCCATGAAACTTGATGTGTTGGAAAGCTTGCGAGGCCCTCTTTTACCTCCATCTGTTCTTTGATGCATTTGGAGTAGAAATTCAGCAATTAATCTCTCACGAGCTCCATCCTTTTCTAATGAGTCCTCACCAATCACAATTGAGCTTTCGATGCCCACATCACCTCCTTGTCTCTCTTTCTCGTCTTCTCTCACTTGGTAGTTTAAAGAAATTTCAAAGCATTAAGTTCTTTCTTTCTCATTCTTGATACATCATGAGTCCTTACAAACTTGGATGTGTAACCCTTCGTACTTTGCACTCTACATCGATTTTGGCTTTTTTTAATGCTTGATGCATTTGATGGTCATTGATATGTGGACCTGAATGATACAATTACATTGCCATATTTTGACAATTTGGATCCGAGTCCAAATCAAAGGAAGATCAAAGCCCAAAGTCCAATAGCAAGCTCAAGTCAAAGCCATTAGCAAATTCAAACCCAAAGCCCATTCATGGCATGGATGTTAGCTTCATTCGAAAGCTCCAAGATCCCATATCATTGTATGGGGTAGATCATAAAACATGGTTTTGAGTCATTTGAAAAAATAGAACTCACAAGCTACTCTTCAATGGAATCGATAGACTTCAGTGATGATAATGACTTATCTTGTAAATGTAGGTTTTTTTTCAAACAAATGAAGAGAGAGGATCAACAATTAAATATTGATTGCCTAACCAATTATCGTGGCAGTTGGACTTTAGAAGGGAATTGTGGAGTTTGATGAAGACAGTAGAAGTGATCTCTTAGGTCAGTTAAAGGAGTTCCCCATCTCACTAAACGAGGAAGATAAACTTGTTTGGACTAGGGATTCCTCTGGAAATTTTTCAGTCAAAGCTATGATAGACTTGGTTTTACAATGGCAATCAAATGAAGTCCCCACAACCAATTTGGCCTGGAAAGGCTTCGCCCCCACTAGGGTCCAAATTTTTGTCTAGTATGTTCTGAAAGGGAGGGTTTTAACTAGGATGGAACTCAAAAGGTGGGGTTGGTCAACCTAGAAGAGGACCTCTTATGCCCAATTTGTGAGGTAGAAGAGGAAGATGTTGACCACTTTTTTATGGGATGCCCATTGATGCGATGTCTTGGGACTAATTTTGCAAATCTAATTAAATGTGCCCTGGGTGTTAGACAAAACCCGTGTCGAATCTCTGGAATCGTGGAATATTTCAAGGATAATAACAAGGTTTAAACTTGCCTGGGACACTATCCCAGCAGTCATCCTTTGGACCATTTGGAAAGAAATAAACTCCAGAATTTTTGAAAGAAAATCGACAGACATGTGTGAGTTGTTCCAAAGAGAAAAATGGAGGCTTTGTGTCTGGCTTCTCTCTTACAGAGAATTTAGTGGTCTCAGACTTACGGATCTTTTATCGTCTTGGCAAATATCGCGAAGTGGCCGACTTTGCTCATTTTGGGTCAGCCCTTGATGTTGTGACTCAAGCCTTACTAAATAGAGGTGCAAGGCTTACAAAAGTGCTCAAACAACCACAATATGAACCACTTCCAATTGAAAAACAAATTATAGTGATTTATGCAACTGTCAAGGGCTTCTGTGATCGAATGTCACGAGACAGAATTTCTTAATATGAGAGAGCCATTCTAAGTAGCATACATCCTTAATTACTGTGTAGGTCTCTGGATTTAGAAAAAGGTGGGTTAACAAACAAAAGAATGATAAGAGGTGTGCTCAGGAACCAAGAGGGGATTACATCCATTGTTTTCAATGAGTCCATGGGAACTAGGGACTCCAATGAGGCAGAAATCCTTAGCATTAGGAGAGCTTTGATCATCTGGAAAATGTATGGGTAAGGAAAACTCATCATTGAAGGGGATTCGGCAAATGCAATTAAACGGCCTAAGGACAAAAACGCCGCTGTGGAAATTGATCACTTTGGTTTGGGAGATTAGGGAGTTGGCATCATGGCTGGATGTATCCTTTCTCCAGATTGGCCAAGCAGCGAATGGAGTTGGCAGATTATTTTGCCAAGCTTGGAGTCATTGACCTTTTTCTCTTGCATTTTCCTTCTTTGAGCTTGGAGGAGCTCTTGTTTCTTGTACTTTTAGTTTCTTTCTTTTTGTATTTGCTTGTTCTTTTCTTTTTCTTTCCTTGTTTGGGTCTTATCCTTTTAGACTCTTGCTTCTCTCTTGTATCTGTACTTTTTTTCTTTTTAATATTTCCTGGTTACCACTCAAAAAAAAATGTGTGTGTGTGTGTGCGTGCATGTGTTCTTTCGTGTGTGGTGATTTATGTACATTGAGCATTAGTTGATGCTAAACAATGTCCAAATCTTGCATTAATGTTCTTCAGGAAAATAATAACGATAAGTTTGTCTTGTTCACCACTTAGTTGTGATGGACTAGACTAAACACTTTAAGAATCTTTTAACCATTACTAGTGTGAATTTTCTCGCACTAGTAGATTGTACAGTACTAACATGTGAGCTAGCTCTTGCACCAGCCTAGGCCCGACTCAAATCCTTTTTTCTCCGTCCACTCTTTCCCACCTCTCCTTGTTGCATCGAATCCCTACCATATTTACTCTCATTCTGGAGGTCATTGGATTAAACCAAATAATTATTCAACCCTTATATTCAATTGATTTTGGGTGAAAATCGTACATAAAGGAATCCAATCAAGATATTTTTAATGTACTAAACCCTTTTGTCTTTTCCCCTAAACCTACCTATAATGATAGGTGGGCCTTTAAGTTCCCCAAAAAAATGTCCACAAGGGAGGTGGGGTATTGTGGGACCCACTTCTGCAACGAAGCTGACTAGAATCTTCTAATTCTGGAAGTCAACTCAATTTATGTGTGATTGATCGTAATTAGCCATTTTTTTATTTCTTTCCAAAATTAGCCACCTTGATTAGCTCCTTGTTTATTATTTATACATGTAATCTCTTACGGTTATAGACATTCAATACAATACAGAGAAAGAATTCTTCTCCAATATTTTCTCTCTCTTCTCCTTTCTCCTATTATTATTTTCTACATGATATCAGCCATAAACGATTTCTGGAGGTTTTATGGATTTTTTTTTTTTGTCTGTTTTATTGTTCCTCATCTTCGTTGTTGTTCTTCGCCAGATTCCGGCATCATCTTCGAATCAGATCTCTGAGGACATCTATAGCGAAAATGCTCCTTTCTTCTCCCTCTCTCAATCTCGGGAGTTCTTCCAAGTTTTTTCCAGCAGTTTGAAGGTTTACTGCATAGTTCCACAGTCACTGGTCTTTCCTATTATTATTTTCTACATCCTCATCTTCTGTGCTAAGCAGGATCAGCCAATGGTCAGACACCGGTTTTCTCAATTTTGTTTGTAATGTGTTCTCAAACAACTCCTCCCAATTTAATGACACTAAGAATCTGTCAAGGCAACTCATAGAGGGTTGGTTCTATAAACCAAGTGAATCTCCCTCCAAGCAATAGAGAGTCCACAAGTTGGCACAAATTAATGCACTCTGAGAAACCTTCCGAAGTTTTAGGATTTTCACTTCTTCATCTTTGTTCTGAAGGAAATTTAGTTGCATTAAAATCCCCACCAACGCAATGTCTATTCCAATTGTTCCTTATGTCACTGATTTCTTCTTAGAAAACCTCCCTTTTTGCAGCAATATTAGGGCCATAAACATTTGTCTACATAACCTGCTCATCCTTTGCGATTAACTTCCCTTTTATGGACAAGGTCCTACTGCCAACAAATGTTTATCCAACCTCCAGAATCTCCGGGCGCCAAATGATCAGCAATCCTCCCTGTTGGTTGTCTGCCTCTGCAGTCGTTCCCCATTGGCTCGAAGATTCACGTCTGTTTCTTCCTCTTCTCTTCCTTTTCCTCTTTCTTCAGTCAGAACTGCTGTTCCTACCTGCCCTTGCCCCGATGCTTTCTTAGAGGAGGGAGGTGGTTCTCTCCTCTCCTTGTTTGTCAACCTCAGCGATGTCAGCTGTTCAGGCTCTCACAGGCATGTCATTTCTTGATTGTTGTTCCCTGCCCAGATTTTCCTTTGACATCCCCCTCACACGTCTCAGAGAGTGTCATATGCGATCCAAAAGCACCTGTTCCTCCACCTCCGGCTGGTTTCTCACAGCTTCCTCTCTCATCACCAGGTGTCATGGCTTCCTCCTCTGTTGCCAGTTCAAGCTTCTTGCTTTCCCTGCAATTCATTCTCATTGCTGTCAGCTGTCTCCTCTCCATCTTCCACTCTATCCTCCACATATGCTTTTCCCTTATTTGAATCCTGAATGAACTGTCAATCCTCCTGTGAATTTCTGGAATTCTCAATCTCCATCTGCAACTTCAAGGGAGTCTTCTTTCCATGTTGTCCTCATCAATTGATAGGACCCTCCCAATTTACTTCCAAATTCCAAAATAGAAGCCCAGTTCCATGCAACCAGAGGGAAACCATAGCAGTGCACCCAGGTCCATTTGAGACTGGTAGCCATTGGAATTTCAAATTTGCGTATTTCTACTGCTGCTTGGTCACTGTTTAACGTGTTTGCATTCAATCATATTTTTCCTTCACTACATTTACCATGCATGCATCCATATCATGCTCCACTACTCTATAGTAGCAAATGTGTCCTGAGTTTTTGAGAACATGATTTACTCAAGTGCAGGTGAGGACAATACTGAAGATGTTTCTACTCCGCTTGATAAGGTTCTAGATTGCATTACATCTTGTATCCATGTAGCACATCTACATGAAACTGTTAAACAGGGGAAGAACTTGATACATGTGTTTTTGCATGTGCTCTCTCCTGGTTTTTCCTGGACAGGTATCCTTCTGATTTGGGTTGTGCTATGTTATATGTTCATTTTCATGTGCAAGTCCTTTTTCTTTTGATTCAGATAATTGATCTAGTGTATCTCTTTGAGGGTTTGGATGTTCCGAAAGTCCACTGATCCTAACCATTTACCAATAACACAATAAATGGTTAAAAACAACAGCAAGGGAAAAAGTTGAACAGTTGGGATCAGCCCAATCTTCTAGAAATTTGGGTCATCATTCACAATGGACCTATCTGAGTAGTAGTCTGGATTACTGGAATGGACTGCATGTACTGAAATAGTTCTTATACTAAATGTATTTGTGCCATTAGCTATGTCAGACAACCTCTTTATGTTCATGAAGCTAACTTTGCTCTATCATTTTGCATGGACTTGATTCACGATGTCTGATAAAATTGTTTGATCCAGTCAAAGTGTCGTCATTTTCATCAATTAAAGAATTATGTTCAAAGTTTAATCACTTGGATGATTCTCACGATTGCTCTGAAAAAGTTGATCCAACTTCATTAATTCACGAGGTAATGTCAAAAACCATTCTCTTTTTTCTTGGCTATCCTCCATATTCTCTAGTCTTATTTTATCTTTTTGCAGTTCTATCACAGTGTGGCACCTAGAGTAATTGAATGCATAAACACTATAAAGATTTCCCAGGTAAATGTCTTTCCTTTGCCCTGTTTAGTTGGTTTTTCTTTTCCAATCTGCTTATTTGCCTAATCGAAGAAATGTGGGCGCATGGCAGAGACAAACATGATGTATGCCAATTAAATATATACTGAGACACACTTATGTTGAGGTTTCCATGAAATCTGAGGGATTTTTGTCCACTTACAATTGCAACTGTCTTTCAAAAAAAAATAAAAAATCAACTATTTAACCATGTCAGGTTGGTATGCTTCTAAATTTTTATGGCAGAACTATTGGAAGATCCAGTATTGATCTTTGCTAAATATTTTAATATTTAAAATTCAACTCAAGGCATTGCAATTTCAGGCCATCTATCCAATTGTGGCATTAGTCATTATTCTGATTGAGGTTACTTGTGTTTTTCTTTCCTTTTCACTAGTTACCTTTTTATTTTTCTTTTCCTTTTTTGGCAGAGGGGGGGAGCAAAAAATTTATTCCATCAAAATAGTGATTGACCAAGTCACACCAGAAAACATAGGAAAAAGGCATTACAAAAGCGCAGCAAATAATATTATGATAAATGTGCCCATTCCCCTCTTGAAAGAATCTCCCGAATGCCTAAGAACTCTTTGATGCCATGGCCTTCTGAGCAATATTGAGCATGATTTTTTCAATCCATTTGGTTTTGGGAGAAAAAAATTCTCAAAGTACCACCAGATTCATTCACCTATTACAAACTACGTTGTAGCCAAAGCTACCAATTTCTACAAACTAGACCATAGAGAGAGATCCTGAACCCCAACCCAGCATGAGAGCCTTAAACAATGGAGGAAACACACATTGGATCAAGGAGGACATGGAGAGGAATATGAGAATATGATTGAAAAGGCTCTAGAAGGAAAGGAAGATGTGGAAGATGGTTTAATAAGGTTAAAAAGAAAAAAAAAAACTTGAATCCTTGCTTCAAGTCCTTCTATGTACTTCCCTAAAACATGGAGTGAAGCCTTAATTACGGTGAGAATGTTTTCAAATTGTTCGATCTTAACTTTTCTCCTAAAGGAAAGAGCCCACACAACCCTCACTCCTACCTTCCCAAAAGGAGGGAAAAAAAGAAGAAAAAAGTCCTTAGTGAACTTATCTTTTTTGGTCAAGACAAAATATAATCTACCAGAAGAATCCTTTAGTGGCTAATCACCTACCCTAAGATACTTCAAGAAATTATTCTAGAACCGTCTCAAACAATTAATTTGATTCACCACTTCACTAATTTTATCACCCACAAAATGACCAGGTAAACCTAGTTTTCTGAAAACTTACAAAGGCTCGCCGAACAAGGACTAAGAGTTAAAGAGCAAAGGTCTGACTGGCATAACATCTATGATTTGATTAAAATAAGCATAAGCTTCGGGCAATTTGACAAAGAAAAAGCTACTTGAATGAAGGGTAGAATTAACACTCATCAATTAAAGATATTTAGCACAAGAAACATTTTCTTTTTGGAGATAAATTCATTGTTATTCAGTTATTATATAAGGAATGAAAAAAAGAGGTGGGTGTCAAAATTCCTTTTTCTTTGAACTCATCTCATTAAAAATCCTCCAATTATTAGACAAGAATAGAAGTGAATCTTTCCAAATATAAGACTCATTCCCTCGGTGTACTATTGCACTCTAACCCTAAAAAACCAATTTTTTTCTACAGATTTTAGTTTATTGAGTTCTCTCCATGATACCTCCCTCTCTTCCCCAAACCTCCACCATATTTTGACCAAAGGAGCTAGTTAGCCATATTTTTACGAGCTACTCTTACATGGCAGTGTAACAAAACTTCTGATGGCTAAACACCTTTCTCTAACCCATCCAGTTTGTCTACATTTACAGGTGTAGTTTACTCTTCCTTTTCCAGGGCAAATACAGATTAATCCGCTGCAGACTGAGCCTCGCACATGATCCTTAGTTGCATCTATCCACAAATTCCACATAAATGAACTAATTTTACATATTCATATCCTAAGATCATTCTGGACCCAAATAGGATAATGAGATAATTTTTTATCATCCAAACTCTGATGAGATGTTACTGCTCAAAAAAAAAACTCTGATGAGTTGTTTTACCTACCATTTGGTAGTTGGTCCTACCAGATGCCACAAGTCCTGATATTGCTGAATGTTTTAATATTATAATTGGTGAGTTGTATTCATCAGCAAAGTTCATGGAAATTGCTCCCAATTTATGGATTAATTAGTTTGATTAAATTTTGCTCCAATGCCCTCTCATTTTTGTTTATTTTTTGGCTTGCCATATGTTATATGCCAAATGCAGGTCCATTTGGTTGCTGCCGAGTGCCTTTTGGTGATGATGGAGTCGTGCAAAACTCTACCCTCGGAACAGTGGAAGAAAATAGGTTTCGAAGAAATTATTCATCTATATGAAGTGGAAAAGAATGAGCAGGCGAAGTCATTGCTAAGAAAATGTGTCGACATGCTTGGAGGCCTTAGTCAAGAAAACCCATCAACTATCTAGGATAAACCAAGCAGTTGCTAATCAGAAATGGGTGGCAATTTCACCTCATATGTATCATACTCAATCTTTATTATTATTGTAGTCATTCTAATCAAGTATTCAAGCCAAAAGTGTGTTAACATTTTCTTATTAACCTTTTTTATCTTATGGATGTACAATAGATTGTTTTACTGATAGGAGAGTAGTGTTGTTAAGTACCCTGGAATGAAATGAAAGTCAAACAGGAGCCCTCTTGGCTGAAAGTTCCATCTTTCATTTCCTTGAACAGTATATCTTTGTTCTGTTGCATTTGCTATTTTTTTGGTCTTGTTCACTGATGCATCTACGTGTAATTGATAATTTATATTGAATTTGTTCGTGTTCATAGGTTTGAAGATTATAGAACACTAATGGCTATATACAAGGGGGTTAATACAAACATATTTGTCGTTTTTCATTTGAAAAAAGGTCGATATTTAGAATTACAGTTCTCTTCAGTGATTCAAATTTCGGACGGGCCAATGTGGTTGCATATTGGCCCGTAAAGGAAGAGTTTGGGTACCTTCAAGTGTGATCTTGGGATCTCTCGAGCCTTCCCTTCAAAATTCGTCAATGAAGAAGAAGAACAGCGGAAGAAGAAGTTACAGCAGATGGATGAGTTCCTGTTGGAGAATTTAAAAAATTCTCCCCCTTAATAAAAAATCTTTCTTCCCAAAAAGATCTTTAATCTTTCTTCCCCTTTTTGACATAAATTGACAAAGGGTTCTAAGCAGTAATAATCCAATTTTAGTGTGCTTTTACAAGTCCCAACTATTGTCCTTTTTTAACCGATAGAACATATGAACTATATAAATATATACCAATAGAGCATGTAGTTCAAGAATGCAAGAAAGAACCAGCCAATCCAAGCGAATGCCAATATGAAACCAACTATGTATGGCATTCAAGATTGGATTCATGCAAATATAACTCTCTTTTTAATTCTGGCTGATCTTTAACAAAACAAAGATGATGCATAAACACACACCAATGCAAGCAGAAAAGCATCAACAATTCATTCATACATCCATGTACCAATACTGAGTCTATAAATGCATCAACACCTTACCAGATATTTCAGATCCAATAAAAGATCTGAAAAACATTTTGAGTTCCAACTCAAATACTCTATTCTTGGAAATCCATTGTACACTGGAAAATGAAGGCTTATCACTTCCTTTAAAGTTTCCAAGGCTTGCTCTCCTTTCCTAACCATTTTTGAGAGCACAATGCATCAAGTCCTTTATCAATTGGACCAATGAACCATGTTGGCTTTCTTTATCCCAATATCTTTGATCATTGGATTTAAGTTCTACCTTCGATTGTTTTTGAAAGCCAATTTTCTGAGGTGCATTTTCCAGGTTGCATTCAAACCTTGTGTGACTATTTTTCTTACAAATGTCCCATTTGAACGTTTAAAGAATGAATGCACACTTCTTAACAAATAGTTTTGAAGATTTTCTAACTAAAATCTAAACTAGATTTTTCTCCAATGAGCTTTCCAATGTTTAGAGTTTTCTGAGTGTATGCTTCACTTGATATTTGGAAAGAACACATGTGCATCCCTATAAAAATTTGAGGGATGAAGGTGTGTGTGCTTGTGATGAAGGTCTACACATGCATGCAAGTCTACAAGACATCGAGATTTGCATTTCAACCTTTGATTGCAAGATATGGCAAATTCATAAGGAAATCTGTCAATTGATGATTCCCAACCCATATACTGCACATGTTCATTTCTTAATATAATACCACTGTATAAGATCATAGAAATGAACATCTCATGCCATGGTATGCCAAAACATTCACACAACAATTTGTGCCATTTGAAGATTCCAACCATTTTACCCATATTGGCACAAATCTAACTGAAATTCTGGATCAATTAGCTCTTGTGGGTCAAACTGAAATTTCTGATCCAAACCACTCTTGGGCATTCTAAGTTTATCATTTTGATACTCTTGCCCATGTGTGAAGGCATCCATAAGCATCTACAGATTTAGCAAATCTTGTAGCTTATGAAATGAAAAACATTACTTTAAGATAAACACCAGTTACGAGTATAGGAATGAGCACATAAATTATACAATCATTTCTTAAAATATATAACCACTTAAGTGCATTGAAATGAAGCACATGCGTGATTTTTGAAGACATGGTATTCACATAATACAAACATGCTTCTGAAATGCCATTTAAAAACACCTTGTATGAACATTACAGTGCATCATCATTTCACAAAGCATGCGACTATAATAGAACATGAAATCATGAAATGATGCACCTGTATGCACAATCACAAGCTTAGGGAGATGCTTTCTAGGATATGAGATTTGACTATGAAATCCTAGATATGTTTTTCTCTCTCTCAAATTCAATCAAGGGATTGATTGATTTCACAAATGATATTTCAAGTGTTAGAGAGTGTTTGAGAGAGGTAGGGATGCTAAGGTTTTACCTTAATCTTTTCCAAATGCAAGGTGTAAGAAACTCTCCAAAATCCAGAGTTTAAATAGGTATCCAGAGATTGTCCGAACGACTAGTCGGCGAGGCCTCGCAACTCCACGAGGGCTCGTGGGTTACAAAAGCACTTTAAGCATATGATCATTGAGAATTTAATGCTTTTGCAACGGATACATAACGGTTGCCTGCGAGGCCTCGCGAATAGGAGAGGGCTCGTGCCTGAGACAACAGAAAAAGACAGTATTTTTCCAATCCAGAACATGTCTTTTTCCAGGTGAGGCCTCGTGACCTTGCAAGGGCTCGCAAGGCTGCTGGCGAGGGCTCGTGCCTGATAGCTGGTTAATATGATATTATTTTCCAACCAAAACTCTCAATCTTTCAGGTGAGGCCTCGTGACCATGCGAGGGCTCGCGAGACTCCAGGGGAGGCCTCGTGACCATGTGAGGGCTCGCGAGACTCCAGGCGATGGCTCGTCATACTGTGAGGGCTCGCTCCTAAAAGCAGACCAGTTTGACAATATTTTTTATCCAGAAACATGGATTTTCCAGGTGAGGCCACGTGTCATGGCGAGGGCTCGCAGGACACCATGCGAGGGCTCGCCTCTGACAGAATTCCAGATTTTCCAATTTAAGTCCAATGATTCTATGGCTTGGTCCTGGTCCTCTAGGCTTGATCAATTTTACCAATTTGGGTCCATCCTAGGGTCATTTATGGCCAATTTACCTTTATGATTTCCATACACATGGTGATGCTTGAATCAGCTCTTGATCTTCAAATGTTTGAAGTCTTGATTCAATCTACACCACTCTTGAGTCTTGATTCATCGTCTTCAATCTTTCAAGGCAATGTTCTTCTTGGTCACGGAATTGACAATAAGGTGACTCAGTCAAACTGGGGCACTAATAATCTTCTCCTTTGTCAATTTCGTGACAAAACATACAAGCTAATGAATACAAACTCCATGACATAATACATATACATTTCATTTGAAAATAAACATCCCCCCAATACAACATATTTCAAATGAAAAGTAAAAGTCTCAAAGGCTTCGGATTTTTCTCTTCTTCTTTGCTTCCCCTCAAGGTGTGCCTGGAAAAAATATTTCTTTGCTTCTTCTTAAAATATATACCACTTAAGTACATTGAAATGAAGCAAATGCATGATTTTTGGAGACAAATAGCATTCATATAATACATACATGCTTATGAAATGCCATTTAAACACCTTGTATGAACATTACAGTGCATCATCATTTCACAATGTATGTGACTATAATAGAACATGAAATGATGCATGAGTAAGATAGTCTACTCAACAACCATACAAGTGTCTAATTTTAACAAAATCAGCTCCCAATGCTTTTAAACACATGATGAATATCATTACCATTCATTTTTTTAATACTCCATTGAAAGCCTATATTTTGTATTGAATGGTATATGAATGGATACTCTCTTGAACATTTGATCACATTTGGATCATCAATTTTCGAATTTCAATCCAAAGCAAAAACACCATTTATAAAGTTAAGCATGGAGCACATTTCATTCCATATGAGATTCACATTTTTACAAGAACATGGATATGATCATTATCATCATCACTATCATTATTTAAAATTAGTTATAATTCATTTATAACCTACATCTTTTCCACCTAACAAAAAAAAAAAATTAAAAAACATGAATTATTATAGAAACATTTTATCATACAGAACTAAAGAAATCAATAACCATGAAAGATAGAATATATGAATTCTACTTTTTATGGAAATAAAAATGATAGAAAAAAATCAATTTTCATAAAAAATAATTGCACACAAATATGTCCAGTTTAGAGACACATAAGTTCCTCAGTTTTATCGACTTTGATAACTCCTAAAAATGATGGTTGTTGAAGAATAATCATAGAAAGAACGGTCATAAATAAAATATGACTCCACAACCATTAGTTGACATTCTTCATGTCCTCCCTTGCTCCTCTTTTTATCCTTTGTTGTTTCACTCGGTCTTCCAAAGTATTTGGTTTAATTATTCATTCATTGGAATAGTTTGTTAAATTCAAGTGTTTTTTTTTTAATTTATAACAATATTTATTATTTTTTACTGTTAGCTTCTGTTCTTTTTTTTTTTAATTTACGTGTGGAAAACCGCGGGATACCCAGTGTAAAACCTCCACGGATGAGCTCACCACCTCTAGGGCACACCAAAGTTAGGCCATGGGGCTCGAACCCGTAACCTCCCACTTCCTGAGACGGACGAGCTACACCCACGTGGGCTACGCCCTTACATGAAAAATCTTCTTGTTAGTGCAGTTTTTTACAATTGTTTTATTTGATCATTCAATTAAAGAGCTCTAATGTTTGTCCTCACCTCTGGCAATTCCAGTCAGAAGAGTCCTTAGCTATTGAGTAATTTCTATTAAATAAGTTGCAAGCAAATGGAACTAAACACAGATATAGCACATCAGAAAAAAAAAATCCACAAAATAGTTTCACGAGAATGAATTACTGACATTTTCATCTTACTTGCTCGCTTTTTGAAGTGAGGTTTTGAGTTCGATTCTCACTGAAATTCTAGAGGTTACTTCCTATGAAATTACTTTCCATTAATTTACTTAGTGTGTGTGCATTGAAAAGTTTACACATGCTCATAAGATTAATCTCACCTTAAGAATAAAATCTCAGCCAATACAATATGTAATACCCTAACCCAGATTATCCGTGTTTTAGCTTAATGATCTTGCTTAGACCGGTTTATCCCGAAGATTACGGTTAGGGCTTTGAGAAAACCCAGGTGTAGCCCAATCCGAGCTCGAAAGCTCAGTGATCCAACTCGTCCAGCTGGAGGGACAAAATGGTAATTTACCGCTTCTTGTTATTATTTTTTCCTTATAAATTATGTTATTATGTGGTTATTATTGGATGATAATGTTCTCCTTAATAAAGGATTTGTATTTCTGATTTTAAAATAATTTTATTTTCAGAAAATGGTATTTAAGACCGCCCGTCAAAACCCCGAAAGGGAGTAATAATTATTTTAAATGGTTTTGGAAATGAAATAAATTTTGAAACAAGTATAGTATGTTAAACCATTTTAAGTATGGTCTAGTTATTCTTTCAAACCCCAAAATAAGTTTCCTAAATTTTTTATTTAATATTTGTTTATTTAAGTAAATAATGTTAAACTATGATTTTTATTTAAATCAATGGTTTTTAGTGAGATTTAAATCCCAAAATTTTTATGATAGCTAAAGTTTTTAAAACCCAACGTATTTGTAGGGTTGGATTAAGATTTTGAGTTTTTAAAATCATGCTTTAAGTTAAAAATCGGCTTTTGTTAAAACAGGGACTTATTTGCAAAACTAGAAATATATGAGGACTTATTTGCAACCACCCAGCTGAACAGTGTTTTCACTGTACCAATGTCCGCACCCGCTGCATGCAGCAGCATACAGTGGCGAAAGGTCCCCTTCCTCCAGCCAAAACTCTATAAATTTGGCCCCCATCAGCCTGAGCAAACTCCCACTGAAATCTCTATCTCCCTCCCTCTCAGCTACTCTGAGTTTTCCCCAGCCGAACTCTCTCTTAGCCTTTGTTTTTCTCTCTGTTTTTCCTCCGTAAGCTTAGAAGGAAAGTTTTTCAAAGACCAGATTTCTTAGCCCAGGAACTCCAGTGAAGGTAGCCACTATGTTCCTCTTTCAATTCCAATCAGTTTAGAATCAAGAAAAACCGGTTTTGGCCCTGTTTTGAGTGAGTAAAACCAGTTTGAAGTTTAAGAAAAACCATGGGTTTTCTTGTACCCGTGAGATTTCAGTGTTAAAATCTATTGGCCTACTGAGCTTCAAAGCTCCAAACCATTCCATGTGGAAAGAGGACTCCCAGAGGCGTCCATCGGACCGGCTAGATGTGGAAACCGAATCCGGGAAACCCACAATTTCCAGATTCGTATTTCGCACTGTGTCTACCGTGGTGCAGACAGTGGAGGAAAACGACTCTCGGACGGTCCGAGAGTCGGTCTTCTGACGGTCCGAGGGTCACACCCTTCGGACGATCCGAGAGGAGCCCTCAGACGTTCCGAGCTTCACCTGAAGCCCAGAGACACTTGAGGCTAGCTTGACTCACCCCGATGTTCCGAGCAGAGTTTGGAAGGACCGAACCCCACTCGGACGATCCGAGCCCTACTTCGGATGTTCAGAGGTACACAGACCCACTGAGACCAATTTCTCAGATCTTTTCGGTTCGGATGGACTTCGGATGATTCGAAACCCGATCTTCGGACGATCCGAAGTCAGACCCAAGATCCGTGGTCAGTGACTAGTTTAGGTCTGGTTCGGATGATCCGAAGCCACAGTACCTGGTTTCAAGGCTTGTTTCGAAGGACCCAGTTTTTAAGTGTAAAATGTTGTTTGATTGTTTGGATTGCATGTGATGTTAGTACCCCGTTGTTAATCTAAAAATGTACTAACCCTCTTCTCTTATTACTATAATGTATCTACTATTGTATTCATTTCCACGCTGACTCTATTGGTCGGGCACTAAGTGATCTCACTTCCAGGCCGACGCTATATTTGTCGGGCACTGAGTGACCTCGAGTCCTTACTAAAAATGTCAGATCTGATCCTATCCAGAAGACAACCGAGAAGTGACCTGAGAATCTAGACCTAACTCAATAAGTCAATCTGGTCAATGACCAGAAGACAATATGAGTTTTGGACTGAGCACTTTATTATTATATCTTTTGGATTATTGTAATTTAAAAAGGATAGAAACCAAGTAGGAGACTCAATTCCATGTACCTTGGACATTTTTGGGAAAACAAGTATGATTTCAAAATACTACTTGTGTGTAGATATTTGATGTTATGTATGTGACTTATAATTGATTGTGTACTTGTTTGTTTGTTTGAACAGAGACTGCAAAACCATACAGTTACGGTGAGGGAACTTAACCTTACAGTAGATGTAAACAGGTTTTGTTATTTAAGATGGATTTTTGGAACAATGAGTGGTTTCAAATTGATGAACCCACTCATGTGCCTAGACATGACGCACTGTTGTAAGAAGTACTTATGATAATGGTGAATGTTATGATGTTGATCATATGAATTGTGAAATATTGCTTCCACGTACCTTTTACTACGCCGAGGGTGTCGATTACGTCTACTGGATCAGGTGGGTCGGCAGTGACTGACAAGGTGTGTTAGTACCGGTTTCGAGGTGTATACCGGAGATTTACTTGTAAGGATGTATTTTGACCGTGTCGAGACTTAATACTATTGGTGTCAGTATAGTATGTAGGGGTTACGTTAGATGACAGCAGTATTGGAAAAGAAATGATGGATCATTGGATTGATGATGATATTATGCTTATTTATTATCAAGCATGAGATGTTATTGCAACTGTTGATTATTGTGCTAACTTGTTTTTTACTTAAAACTGCACTGTTATATTTCCTTCACTGGACTAGTTAGCTCACGCCACTTACCTTTTTGGAGATGAACCCGAAGAGGAGAACCCTCTATTTCAAGCTTAGAGTGGATAACCTGCAGCGTTGTTTTGGGATTCCTACTGAGGGGAATACCCTCATCTTTGCTTTCTAGTTCTTGGAACCATTTTCTTTTGTAAAGTACCGGGTGTGGTACTTGTTTTGTTTAAATGTTATGTATTAAAAACTACCATGTATCCGTAGTTACTCTGATGGTGTTTTAATGATAATTCAGTGTTGGAATTATGTGATCATGTTATGTGTTGCCTTTGTGTCTATTGTTGGATAGACTTATTATATATATTTGAGTCTAGATGTTGAGATCATGTGTGACCTTTTGGGCCTAACTGTTGATCCAGCCCAGATAGAACGCTTATGTTAGTTTAGTTTCAAAAAAAAAAATTCAGTCACGTTCCGGATCCACCCTTCGGGTCGGGGCGTGACACAATACCAATTAAATATCAGTTGATATTCAATTTTATCATTTTTTAAAAGAAAATCAGATATTGGTTGTAGGCCCAGGCCGATATCAGTCAATATTTCTGATTAATTTTTATTTTTTATATTTTTTTAATTCAAAAAAAAAGTGAATGATATTTTGAAAAAATAAAAAAATGGAGATAATTGTATCGCAAGAATAGCGGCCTATATCTCAGGCGCTGATATTGGCCGATATCTCGGGGTAACTGAGATTTGGATCCTTCATCTCACTTCCAACAGAGGGTGGGGATACCCATCTGTAAAAAAAAAAAAAAAATGAATCGGATGTAGACGCTTTTGACTTTTCTTTTAACCAGTTCTGTCTTTTCTCTAGCCTGCTTGAATCGGATGTAGACCCTTTTGACTTTTCTTTTAACCAGTTCTGTATTTTCTCCAGCCTGCTTATTCAAACCCACGCAGGTACTGCTTCTTCCCCTCTAATCGCTGCTATTGGTTACTCTGATGCTCGAGGCTCATTCTAGACTGAGTACAAGAACTGCATCAATATAGGTAATAGCCCTAAAGTACTCATGCACACGCACATATCAGGTTATGGCAAATCCGGCCAACCAAGAAGAGAGCCATGATTTGAAAAATAAGATCTTCAACCCAATCTAGAAAGAAGGTTTTGAGTTTAGAGGTGCAAGTCGAGTTAAGTTTTTGGCTAGGATTAGGTTAGTGATCCATAGATTTTTCTTTTCTTTTTTTGAATAATGAGGATATCTTTAATGTATTGATCTAATAAGACTAATCTCTTGGGGCTTGCACTGCCATTGCCTACACTGCCGGTCCGAATAAGTTTTTGGCAAGGATTAGGGGTGGATAGATTCTAAATTTTTATGACTAAGAATTTTTTTTAATCTAATTGGTCTTGAAAGAAAAACCTTAAAAGCCGAAACGTGAGACAGTTATTTGTTCAAAAGTCCAAAAGTCTTCAGAGCTCAGCCCAAGAAAAAAAGGATTGGCTCTTAATATTAAGCCCAAATGTTAATCGGGCTTGAGCTTAAATATGAAAATAAAATCCAATTTCAAATTAGTTCAGGCCCAGAGCTCGAAGCCCGATCCAGAAGTTTTCTTTGAAAAAAGTTTTACCCATCTTCAAACTATGGGTAACCCAATTTTTCCTCTGCTCAACACCTTTTCTCACCAACCCTACTAAAGTTTTTCACTTTCCATTCTCTCTCCTCCCTTTTAACTAATATTTCCCCTACTTAAGCCACTTTCTCTTCCCGTCTCTCTCTCCTCCAATTTCTTTCAAACGGATCTTTCAAATGTCAACCCTTTTTTTTTTATTATAAATTCAAAGCAATCTCGCCCCATATAGGAGTTGCCAAAAATCCAAGGCCACCTTCGTTTTCGATGTTTTCTAGATCTAATTTTTAAGAAAATAGAAAGTGCAAAAAAAACCAAAAATTGAAATAAAAAGTGAGTTGCTAAATTTAGAAACTCAATTTAATTATTTGGAATACAGTGTGTTCGCCCACAATACAAGATTTGAATTCTGATCACCAACTAATATAGGAGAAAAAGCATATCTAGCCCTTCACCTTCGAAAATAAGAAAAAGCCTTCGAATACTGATTCAAAAATTCGACAGAATCTTGAAATGTGTCGAATCTGACCAATGTTGTAAAAGAAGATTCTCGAACCAGTTTTGATGAAATGTGTTTTTTATCACCAATTGAACTGAGAGATGACTTTGGAAGCGAGCCAAAATCTCCTAATGCTCACCAATTTAGGAGGTGAGGATGAAATCCTCTTGTGGACAATTGATCGTACAATTGCTTCAAAGGGCTAAAAGGAACCCTAGAACCAATGATTGAATTATTGAGAAATTCAATTGAAGATCATGCAAACCCTCCCAAGGTAGGGATGAATTTGGAAGACTCTTTGAAGTAAGAACCTTTGATACTCAACAACCTGAAGAACCAAAATCACACTCAACTAGAACACACACTCAAACTAGGAAAACAAAGAGAAAATTCACCTGAGGCAGTGAATTATTATTCAAACTTAAGTTGGGATGCTTGTACAGTGGCATTGGCCCTCTATTTATACACAAACTAGCTTAAGATAAATTATAAAACTAGACATCCTACTTAATTGCAAAAGATCTCAACCACACAAACAAAACAAGAAAATACCCCTTGTTTGTTTGCCAAATCCTCTTCCTTCCAAACATGTGAACCACAATCCCGGGTAAAAGGGTTTTGGGAAGGTTTGGGATAGCAAAAGGCTTCAATTGGGGCTGTATTAGGTGAAATTAACCCATTAAACCCATATGTAATGATCTTAGGGCAATTTTGGCTAGCTGAGTTGACTTTTGGGCTTGTGGATGCTGGGCACCAATTAATTTATCATGTTCAATGAAGGCTAATTGAGTAATTTCAAAGTTAAAGTCCCTCCGGTGGACAGAAAATTCATACACAAAATGGATGAAATCTTCAATTCTTTTTGGAAAAAAACCTTGGGTGCTTGAGAGATGGAAGAACTCAATCAGCACATCTTTGATTGAGTTCTTGATGATCTCATCATTTGTTTCTCAAATTTGATTTTGAAGACTTCTTTCACTCTTTTATTTGTCGTTATTTTATCATATAATAATTTTTTTCATTATTGGGACTTTTTCTGAATTCCATTTTTGTTTTCTAGATCTTTCTTTTGGTTTCAATAAACTGGTTATGTATTTATTTTCAGCCAGCCATATAGACACCCAGATTTTCTGCTCTCATACATCCATTTTTGAATTTCTTAGGTGAAGTTAACATTCTACCCCTGCGTATAAGTTCATTTTTAGTTCGTTCGAATGAATATATTCATCCGAACGAACACCTCAATATAATTTTCATTTCTTCGAACGAGTGTTCATTCGTTCGAATGAACAGTTTGGTTCATTCGAATGAATAAGTCAAATTTTGTGAAGGATTGACGTATATATATATATATTCATTCGTTCGAATGTACTAAAAATATACTAAGGTATTCGTTTAGATGATTGTATTCATCCGAACGAACTGAGAATGAACGGACAGTTCGTTAAGATGAGTTAAAACGCGTGGGTAGAATGGTAATTTCACCCAAAAATAAAAAACGGGTGTATAGAGGCAGGAAATCCGGGTGTCTGTATGGCCCGCCTTGTTTCTTTTTCAGATTTTCATTTTTTTTCTCGATGATTGTAGACCGTTAGTTGTAAATTGTTGAAATGGTCAAATTCTTGGGTTGGGTTTTCATTTCTTAAGTAAATTCTTGGGTTGGTCGCCTATTTTGCCCACATCCATGATTTAGATTGCTACATTCAGAATTGTGGGATGGATTTCTTTGAATTTCTGTATGGTTCACCATGTGCAATGGCTTGGTTCACGTTTTATAGGGGTTTTAGAGACACTTTGGATCACAATTTTCTTAGTCTAAAATCATTGTGTTTTGGATCCAAAATATTATGATACATTGGTTTTTATGGGTAAATTGTTTTTTGTTAAAAGATTGATGGCTATTCATTAAGATTAAAAATATTTATCACTTATTTTCTATTTTGTAACTTTAGTTAGTCTCATTAAAAGAATCAATCATGTGGAGGGAATAAGATTTGACGAGTTATAAATTAGATCAAATTTAAGTACGAAAATCAATTCTAAGTCACCTTAATAGTCAAAATTATTAGTGTCCTTGTTTGATAAACATAAATACTTGGTAATTTTTTACAGATAAAAGTTGAATTTTTGGATAAAAAATTGTCCAAATATAAATAAATAAAGTCTACTTTCAATGTGAAAGATTGAACCGTAAGTGAAATTCAACAAAAATTAAGAAAAAGTCTTAAGAATAGTAGAACTTGAAAGTAATTAATGAGTTGTTATGAAATACTCTCTCTGTCCCATATTAGTTGTCCCATTTAAAATATTTGTATTTTTTAAGTAACTCTGTATATAAGGCTAGCACTCTATCTGATTTCAGCAATTTTCAACACACTCTATATTACTCTAATATAAATGAGATAACTATTTTGAGACAATTCCAAAATTCATATAGGACAATTAATTTGAGACAGAGGGAGTATCAATTTACAGAAATAAACAACTAAATCATAAACAACGAATTGTAGATTTACACTAATATCAATGATTTTGAACTTGATTAAAAGTTATAGTTTATTTCATTATAGATGTTGATATTTTTATTTTATTGATTTAAAATGTGATTTATTTATTGTTTTATATCAATTATAAAGTGTCAAATAAATTAAATTTAAAACAGTAAGAAATATACAACATGGACTAATATAAAAAGCATGTTTTTGAATAAGTGAGTCAAGTAATCCAATGAGGAATTAACGTCTTTTACCTATTAAATTTTTAGATAATTTAATTTGCATGGGTAGTACACCTACCTTAAGCTTCTTGGATTATACTGGTTGTATCAAGTTTGACTTAACCAAAATTAACTTGATACGTAAGGTTTGTGGTGGTTTCATGTATATGTGGGATCAATCTCACTTTAGATGTAGGGTGAAGATATTTCACAATAAGAAAGAGAGATAATCTAAAGTTATTGCAAAATGAATCTTGACCATTCATTTATTAAACGGTTGTCTTTTGTTTTCATGTTGGCAAGAAAAATAGAAAATTTTGTCCAAAAAGTCTAAAAATGGAAACAAGTAATTTTAAAATTTAATTAGGTGAATTTAAAAGATTTGATTTGGATTCTCTCTTAGATTTTTAACACTATATTACTTCTTCATCATCATAGTCAAAGCCACTAAATTACTTATACTATAGTCAGCAAGGTTTTAAAAATTAAAACTTAGACTTATATTGTAAAAGTGGTGAATTCGCCTCAAATAGAAAATGGGCCAAGCCCTTTTAAGACAATCTAGAGACCCCACTGGCGTGGTACCCATCCTCTAATTGTAGGCTCTAAGGAGGGAAGAAGTCCCTAAATTATTTGTATAGATCTACTCACACATGGCACAAAACTTTTCTAATCATTTGTCACGAGCTCTAAGTGACAGGTATTGGTCCAGATAGCTACTCCGATGGAAAAATAATAATTGGTTGACACTGAAATAGAATTGAAGTAGTTGTAGAATAGTTTTTGTTAGAAGACAATTCTTTTAGAATATGGCAACATATCATATGTTATAGTAAGGGTGAATTGGTAGATAATCTTCAAAAGAGTTTCAATGTTGAGCTAAAAGTTCATAATATAAAACTTTTTTTATTTTATTAATTGTTAGAATAAAAAAAAATTCTTTTCGAATAAGTCATGAATGTTTCCAAGACAGTATTATTCTCATCGAAAATTTATACTAGCTTACTAAATAAGGGCTAAAAGAAAAAAGAGCACAAGTATGACTCTCATAAAATCTATGATTAGATTAAAAAATTATAAATTTGAACAATTTGAGAATTCGAATGAAAGGTAGAATTAAGATAAATCAAACTAAAAATAAAGATGCACAAACTTAAACTTTTAATCAGAGAAACCACCTTAAGTGACAAATTTGTATTTGCCAAATTACTCCCTTATGGCATGTAACAATTTCCAAATTGGGGTGATTGTGATTTCACACTATCCAGCAAGTCAAGTCAATCATTGGTTCAAAAGCTTATTAACTCCATGATTGACGACCCTAATCTAGCCAAGTTTTAGATCAAACCAGTTGAGTTTGAACTTAGATCAACCCGGATCCAAATTCCAATCTTAGTCATATATATTATTGCCTACCATAAAGAAACTTGAGGTAGAAATATAAGAATTAACAAGTTCAACAATGGGGTCACCCGGTTTATTCTTGCTATGGATGAAACTTGGGTTGGATTTTACCTATATGACTTGACTTGAGAAATCAAGTGGGTTGGATTTTACATTTTTAATATTTGAATTGAGTTGAATTGAAGAAAAAAAATGAATTAAATTTGAGTCGGACCAAGTCAAACATTTATAAAATTGACCTGAGCTTATCCACTTAAAAAATTTAGTATAACATATGAATTAAATCGGGTAAGCAATTCAGTTCAGCACTCAGGTTGAGTTGAGTCAGCAATTCAAGTCACGTTAAATTGAACAATTCGGGTCAAATTGAGTTTAATAATTTTTTATATGAGTTTAGTTGGATTTATTAAAACCCGGCTCGATCTGTCCAAGTTTCAGACCTACGGCTAAATGACTTCAACCATCATTAGAAAATCATGAACCAATTCTTGGCTTGCCGAATATCTTTAACGAGGTTAATAGAGAGGCTATCTCAATGCATTGAATAGTTAGGTGTGTTCGAGCCAAAAGTGTTTTGAGACAGAGATCAGTTAAACCCAATCAGACCCATTCTCGACCATGCAAGCAGTTGACAATTCATGGAAAGTGGCGATCCATAAAAGGTAAATCCAAAGTCCAAACTGAAGAATCTCGAAGAAAGAAATAGAAACTGCTACTGCAAGTCACATGTTTGTTAAAATCAGAAATAGAAATCAGAAATTATGCTTTAAGAAGCTCTAGGTTCGGTTCCGCAGAGCTCTAGAGCTTCTATAAATTAACTGTTAGGGAAGATGAGAGAAAGAAGAAGCGAGAGAGAATTCATACCATTACGGGAAGTGAAGACTTGAGACTGAAGACCCCAGTAGAACCAAGCGTTAAGATTGAAGGATGGAGATCTGGATTGTGCTTCAATCAACAATAATCGTCCTCCTTCTCTTCCTCTTTGGTCTTTTGGTATTGCTATGCTGGGAGACACTGACCACTCTGGTCAGATTATGGTCGTTGGAGGATTGCTCAATCTGCATCTCAGAGTTGGAAGATGGCGATCCATGTAGGCTTCTTCCATGTAACCACATCTTCCACACCACCTGCATTAATTCTTGGTTTGAGGTGACACGAAATTGGTGTCAAACTTGCCCCCTCTGCCGTGCTTGCTGCTGCCATTCCAACGGCCAACCGGCGATGATTCAGGGAGATATTGAGTTGGGCAACTCAGTATGAGTTGGGTTGGCTCTGTTTCAATTTCTTGTCGCAGAGTCTGAAAGTGGTAATTGAAGGTTTGGATTTCTGTTGCCTGTATCAATCGTGAGGGGGCTCTGTTCTTGTTTCTGTATCTTTCAAGCAATGATTAAATTTACTGAAGAAGGAAGGGTAAGGTTTGGATTTCTGTTGCCTGCATCAGTAGTGAAGGGACTCTGTTCTTGTTCCTATATCTTTCAAAGCAATGATTGATTTACGGAAGAAAGGTTACAAATTACTTTGACGTTGTCCACGACGGACAGGGCCCTGTGCCATTAATTGTTTTATATAATTATCAATTTTTAATGGTTTTTTTTTTATAATTAACGTGTGAAAACCGTTGGATATTCAGAGTAAAATTCTTACGGATAGACCGACTGCCCGTAAAATACATCAAGACTAAGCCATGGAACTCAAACCCGCGATGTTAGAAAAGAATTTCTAATTACTTTAGATGTTGTACAAGAAGCCCATGGTCTTGTGCCATTAATTGTTTGGAATTAATTTTTTTATCAGTATTCCTTATAAAATAAATCAAATTTATAGATTTTGTTTCTTATACAATTATCAATTTTTAATGTTTAATGTTAGAAAGAGTTTCTACAATGATTAATTAATAAATTTTTCCTATTGCTCAGTCGACGAGGTGTCAGTTATAGTTCAATTGCATAATGATAATGATCACTTTCTTTTAGCAATATATGATGATGATAACATTGATAATTATAACAACAAAAATAACAATAGTAGTATACCTTATATTGTTAATCAGGTCACCAAACTTTACTTATTTTTCTTTTGATTTTTTTTTAATTTTTATTTTAATTTATTGCAATGATGAATATAATAGTGATTGTATTTCTATTTGATTGTGTTATGCAGCTCCGAGGATCACATCTTCCAGTTATCGAACATAGTTAAATTAAACATCACCAATCTTCTAAGTTCTAACCATGGGTAAAAATATCGTCGATATCGAGATATCGGCAATATGGCGATATATTAGATATCAGTTGATATCATTCTCTCTCCTATTTTTTCTTCAAATTTCGATTGAAATTTTATGTTTTAATTTTTTTATTAAAAAGAACAGAAAAGCACTCTTTTTATTAAAAAAAATTCAAATATTGGTTGATATAGTGGTGGCGCGAACTACAAATATTTGTTTTTGTTAAATATCCGATATTAATAATATCGACAATATTATAGCTGATATATCGGCCAATATTGTCGACATTAAATGTACGGTCGATACATATCATATCGGCATATATGCAACGAGACTAAAATGTGATACATATCGGCCAATATGTATTTGAATACCTGGTTCTTACTATGTAAGTGATTTTTTCATTTAAGACCAAGGTGTCCCGCCTCTTAGAACACTGACTAATTCTTGGGACATGTGCAAACCTCTCTATCCACACATACTGAATAAAACTATAGGAAGTGGCCACTATCTAAGTGAATTGACCATTATTAAATAATTCATGTCACTCTTTTTAAATGTTGTGAATTTATTTATTTTGTTTATCTTTATAAAAATAGATTGTTGATTTAATAAATTATGTACTTTATAATGATACTAAAAATTTTAATTGTTATAATAAATGATTGCTTTTAAGTAGATATTTGTTCATTAATAATTACTTCAAATACTAAATAAATTAAAAAATATATCCTATATATTGTAACTACGTGCGAAACCTGTACCAAAACTAGTCATGTACTCATGTGATTAATTCATATGGCCAAAATCATGATTTAGTCACTCTAACTCTTGCATTTGTTATTTATTAGTTCCCAATTAGTATCAGCTGTTTTGGGATTTTGATTTTAATTCCAATAAACATTCTCTGATGCGTTCTTTTTATAAAATTTGATGATAACCATATATTGTATATGATCAATTCAAGAACGCTACTACTGTTCGTATATGATTCAGTTTGATTATATCTAGTATATGAAAATCAAAAGGAAGTAGAAGTTCTGACTCTGACTTCTTATAGAGTTATCTATGTGTTTAGGTAGGAGGACTTACACGTATCTCAAAAATTAATCGGATACTTCAGATTTGGATTAGGGCTTTACTTTGTAGCAGTTTAAACTCATTTAATAAATCTAACTCCACTCAGGGATTTAAATATCGTTATTGGCCGATATATCGGTCAATACGATATGTCGGCCGATATTTTTCTCTCTCCAGCCGAATCGGCCGATATATCGACTGAGAAGGTGAATATCGGCCGATAACGATATATATCGGCCGATATTCACTCCTTCAAAACCGATACATATCGGCCAATATGATATGTATCGGCCGATATTTGTACCCCTCTCCACCAGTAACTCATCAGACCTTAAAAGTTAACATTTATGCTCATCCATTTGAAAAAGTATTAAGTTCAAACTCATTTATTTGAAACTATTAAAAATTCAACGGTCCTGATTGTAGATATGCTGAGCTGCAAGTAAATCCAATTTGAACTCAAAATTTAATTTTCAACCATTTAATTTTAGAGGTTAAAGTCACTGTATTTCTTTGAAAATCATCAAGAGAATTACACATGGTACATTTTATCACGAAGATCAAGTAATTAAAAAGCTTTGAAAATAAATTTGGTCAACTTGTAGCTAACAGAAGCATCGGTTTTCTAATTAGTTTCTAAAAAAATAGATAAGATATACCCATATACATATAAACAAGCCAAATAGCATGAAATACTTCTTATAAAAGCATGAGTCCACCCGTTTGGCCAAACAGACTCAAGAATTTAGCTTGAGTCCACTCCGACAAGCTGATATATGTGTTCAAATCCCTTAGTTCATGATGGGTCCTGGTCTTAAGCCGGAATCGGGTTGGAGAAGAGATCAAATTGAGATACACCCCTAAATGGGTCAATATACGTTTGAGTTTGAGTAAGGGAAGTGATTTGTGCACCCCCATTTTACCCATGGTGCACTCTTACAAAAAAAATTTCCAATTTTGCCCTCCACCCACCTTTTCTCTATTTCCATCATTTTTTAGGTGGGGGGCAAAATTGGAAAAAAACAAGGGAAGGAGTGCACCATGGGTAAATTGGGGGGTGCACAAATCATTTCCCTTGAGTAAATATAATATTGAGTAATGCTTTACTTTTATTTAACTTTATAAAAATAGTATAAAGGGAAATTATAATTATTTTATTAAATTAAATATTTTAATATAATTAAATTATACACTGACTATATACATAAAACTATAAACTATAAAAAGAATGTTATTAAAATATGAATTTATTTTAATTTATAATATATTTAAATGTGTACATATCTATAAATTAATATTAGACAAAAAAGATAAAAGTGTCAGAAAATATTAGATATTCCAAAAAAAAAAAATCATCAAAGTTGTGAGAATTTAAAAAACATGCATGATTTTTATCTTTAGATCGATTCATATTTATGTGATTTTATATTTATATTAATATCTTTCAAGAGACCATCAAGTAGAGTAAAAGTTAACTTCATGTAAGATGCATATTTGTAGGATTTAAAAAGGCGTGACTTACTTACATACATTCTGACTTTTCTGCCTCTACACGCATTTTTAGATTTTTAAGATGAAATTACTATTTTACCCTTATATTTTTAACTCATTCAAACGAACTGCCCATTCATTTCGACATTCATTCAAATGAATTATTCATTCAAACAAATGCGGCCGTGTAAATTCCATTCATTCGAATGAATGGGCTGAACAGTGTTCCGTGTTACTGTTCACCTCATTCATTCGAATGAATGGATGATTCATGACAGTAACACAAATGGGCACATCCGTTCATTCAATATGCACACTTATTTAAATAATAAAATTTCTTTTAAATTTTAAAGTTATTTTTTAAGCACTGTGTATTTTCAAAATTTATCATATTGAATATCCGGACTAATTACAATAACCTGAAAAAAATACTTTAACACTTCAAGGTCTTTTGACACTCCCAAATGCTTAAAACACAGTGTTTTACAAATAAGGGTATCCCTAAGCTATGCTGAAAACACATTTGGGAGTGTCAAAAGACCTTGAAGTCTTAAAGTATTTTTATCAGGTTATGGTAATTATTTCAGATATTCAATTTGAAAAATTTTGAAAATATACAGTACTTAAAAAATAACTTGCCAATGCTACAATAATGCATAGTACATTAGTTAAATAATAAAATCTCCTTTAAAATTTTAAAATTATTTTTTAAGCACTCTGTATTTCCAAAATTTCTCAAATTGAATATTCAGACTAATTATGATAACCTGATAAAAATACATTAAAACTTCAAGGTCTTTTGACACTCTCAAATATGTTTTCGACACAATCGAGGAATACTCTTATTTGTAAAACACTGTGTTTTAAGCATTAGGAGTGTCAAAAGATCCTAAAGTTTTAAAGTATTTTTATCAGGTTATCGTAATTAGTCCAGATATTCAATTTGAAAAATTTTGAAAATACACAGTGCTTAAAAAATAACTAGAAATTTTATTATTTAAATAAGTATGCATACTGTAGCAAATGGTTCAAATGAACCATCCTTTCATTCCAATGAACGGATGTGCCCATTTGTATTACTGTTCATTTAAATGGGCTGAACAGTAACACGGAACACTATTCAGCCCATTCATTCGAATGAATAAAATTTACACTGCAGTATTCAGTCGAATGAATGCCGAAATGAATGGACAGTTCGTTTGAATGAGTGAAAAGTGTAGGAGCAAAATGATAATTTCACCCTAAAATTTAAAAACGGGTATGTAGAGACAAAAAAGTCGAATGTCTGTAAGTCGCGCCTTTAAAAATGATTTAAAGTAATTAAAATTTAGAATCTAAAAAACATAACTTCTATAATTGGATTGATTTTTTTGACATATCATGTTTATAAATTAAAAGATCCATTGAAAAGACTCATGGAGGCAAAGACACAAAGTTGGACCCTACATGAGATCCAAAAGTTTAGTAAATAAAAGATATTTGAAGTCATAAAAAATATAGAGCTTCAAAAATGATTTCTATAATAAGATCCAAATGATCTTGTTGATCATTTAGGCCCATACTCAATTAGAGATCCTACAAATAGGCCTAATATATTTAAATGAATAATTCATTTAATAAATTAAGATTCAATATTTATTTCTTAGACAGCTAAAAGTATCATGAGAAAGGCGTAGAGACGTATAGTTCTCCTAACTTTTTTCCATTTATAATTTGGTCCTCATTATATATATATGCACATTTCCACTAAACAAGTCTTAATCAAGTTTGGTGCGAACTCCTTGATGAGCCTAATTGAATCTATATATTTGAAATGGCTTAGCTTTGGTACAATGCCTATAAAATTTACCTTCAAAATTTCACATTTATCTAACAACAAAAATTCATCAAATTAGATCAATAGACTTTAAAAGTTAAATTATGTCAAATGAAGCACAGATGCAATTTACGGAGGATAGGTAAATGTAAAAAGTAAAAAGGAAACTTCATACAAATATGTTTGCATGTAATTTTTGTTATATATACAAATACATCTCCATAAAAGAAAATTGGTATGATCTGACTACTGTTGATTCTAACTTCTAAAAGATGTTCACAATCAAGTAGCAGCTTTTTTCTTTTTGAAAATACTTTTCTGTACCTTTGAACTACTTCATACCAGCTACTGTTTTTATCATATGATAAACAACCATCTCTCTATAAATCGATGGTAATCTCAAGCATTTTTAATGCAGAAAAAGAAAAATAAAACAAAACATATACAGAAAGCCAAATAACTTAGGTCCTAGTTTGCACCAGCACACTCATCGGAAAGTTGGAACAATGACACCATCGTCCCGACAACTGCTGATACCTCTCTCTCTTCTAGTATTGATGTCAATAGAACTCTTGAAACCATACAGCAAGCAATTAGTAGTGAGCAGCTGGTTCCTATCATGAAAATTCATTCAGAGGATTCAGAACAGTTAAGCTCATTGGCGAACGGGCATTTTCTCAGCATAGATGGTAGTTGGGAGCGCTTTCGTGGCACTGTGACTGCACTGAAGACTTAGATAGTGTAATTCATTTCGTGAAACAAGAGGCTCATGATTGTCCTGTCGAAGATGTTGGTCTCTGATTCCATAGATTTTGAGCTAGTCAAAAAATCATGGAAAATGGTAAGCATCTGAAAAATTAAGTAAATTGAAGTTGGAATTATACATATTTCAGTGCCTACAATTTTACAGAACCAATAAATAATAAATGTTATGCAAGGATGTTCTCTAAGGGCTAACTCAACTTGACCGGTTTTTTTTTCCATCTTTTGGTAAAACTGACAAAAATAGAAATAGGTTCCACATAATATATGTTGAATAGAAGTTTTGTTATGACAGTAGTCAAGTTTGTAACAATTTCTGAGTGAGAGGATTTATTTGTTTAGAGTTTCAATTTGTCTATGATTCTGATTCTCGAATCTATATATGAGAGTGTTCCTTAATAATTGGATAAATCAAAATTTATGAGAACATCTCTCTCACCAATAGAAACCAGCATCAAGATACAATAGATAACTATCACTGCTTAAGCCTAACTAGTGTATTACTTTATAACTCTAGTAAAAAGGATGCCACAAAAAGGAAGGTGGTGATTTAAGGATGAGATCCTTGTATCCATCTAGAAGTCTAGTTTATAAATTCTCCAGGCATTTTGAGGTATCATAGAAATCAGAAACAATTTTCGAAGGGGGAATTCTGTCTGCCTTTCTTCTGTATATCATTATCAGTAGTCAGTCAGCACCAAATGCTAATGGCAGATATCATACTGAGATGGAAAACTAGTAAAAAGTATCCACACTACAATGTGGTCTCTTGTTTCCAAGACATGCAGACATGTAAATATCATCCCACTAGGGTATTCCAGCTGATTATGATTTAGGGAAATCCAAATGAATTCAAGTTTTTGTTATAGGACACATTTCGGGGCCAGATGGATTTTTAAAGTTTTTATTTACATTAGTCATTTATTTTCATGAGGAGCCCTTTGATCATAATAACAAAATTTCTTAGTTCTGTTCCAACCATAAATGAAAAAAGAACCCATTACAGCTTATTTAAACAAAGAAAAAGTGTATTGAAGTTATAGGAAGTCACACAAAGCTATACCAGACATCCATCCGAAATCACAAGAATTATTTGCTAAATCTAGCGATAAAATTGTTTAGTTACTTCATGAAGATGTTCTAGCTACCTTGATTGTTCATTTTGATCTGATATAAAAGGAGACTCTTCTTCAGTGGTGAATCCAGACTCTTCTTCAGTGGTGAATCCACTACTGCTCTTATCTGCTCTATGCTGTCGTCTTGAGCTTTTAGCAAGGCGGTATAGTGCATCCCGAAAGCAAATTCGAGTCTTTTGGTTCATCTGCTTGTATACAATATGGATGAGTTAGATTGTGATTTTGACTGAAGAAGCTTGCAGGGTTCCCACCAAAAGAGAAAACAAGTAAGAAAATGAAGTGAGAAACAAAAACATTTGAAATGGTTCATTTTACCTGATAAGTGCCCAAATGCATAAACCAAATTCAAGAAATGCATTTATTTATTTATTGTTTGTTAGTTTGTTTGAGGGATATGTTTCATAGTTCTATGCTTTTACCTGTAATGTTACATCTTTGAGTTCCTGTAACACGGCTGCCTCCAAGGATTCTTCTTTAGAACTTGAACTGCCCTTATCCGATGAGTTTTGTTCAGAGGGGATGAATGCCTGAAAGTGATTTGCATTTCCCAGATGTTAAGCATTAAGAGGCGCTACATGATAGAAAAGAAATAATAAAAAACCATCATGCAACAATATTATCTAAGTGCTGCCATGCATGCATAATGCAACAATATCATCCACAATTCACACACGCATGCACGCACACACACACACATACACACACACAGAGATCTTATGATCTGGGATTTTATTTTCAGAGTTGGGGGACATGACCCATCCATGATCTTACTAGACGGATGAGTAGAAGAACAAAAAAGTGGCATGGATTCTCTTACTGAAAACTAGCTGTGATTTAGGGTGTCCAGGCACATCATAACACACATGTTAAAAGAGTCCCTTAGAGGCCAATCATTTTAAACTTGAAAACCTCGGGTGATCATATAAACAGGGTTTGAGTCAGTTTGGTTTCAAACTGTAATCAATGAAGTCAAGCTTTGTGCTGTTATATGTCATTGCAGATAGACCTTATCATGATTGCAAATGTAGCTATGGAATATGTAATAATTTTTAAAATACACAAGGACACACCTTTACATCAGGCGAACCTTCTGTTTGACGAGAGTTAGGCTGGCCATCTTCCTTCTTGACCCGATCGTCTGACACATCATCCATTGCTAAAGGAAAGCTGCTCGTTTTAATATGCTTTGAACCACCCATGCGACATGAGTTGAAGTTCTCTATTGGCATTGATCTACACTCAGAGTCCAGAAATATGCCTGGCGGTTGGGATGGATGTTGCATATCAGGTGAATCTTCTAGTAATGAATCCCTACACAGTTAAGACAAACAGGCACCAAGAATTCAAATGACCCATTGATCAAAATAAAAGAAAAATTTTGGTACCCCAGATCACATATTTGGCAGAATAGACTGTCTTGACATGTAATTGATATGGTTAGAAATTAAAAATCAGATGGGCTACAGTTTTTGTCTTTGGACTTCTCCATTCCAAATCTGCCATGAACACTGTCATTGGTTCAGGTTGGATTTAAAAACAGCACCATACAAAATGCAGTTTTTGATTCTTTGCCACCCCAATAATGTTAAAACATAATCAGTACTTGTCTGTACTGCCGAAATATTTAATCTGCTTAGGAAGTAGGATACACATAAATGTGCCCTAAGCATCTAATTGTGCATAACAATTTGAAGCATTTTAGAAGCTACATATTTCCTACAGGCATCAAAATCAAGTATCTTAAGAGCCCCAGAAGTTATCTTGTACAGGAAAGTCGCATCCATCTGCTCGATGTCATCAAAACGTTGATAGAAATTCTCTAGTTGGCAATCAGGTCTGACTTCTAAAATTCCATCCTTCCTAGGAGCCTGTGAATTCTCTGCACTAAGAACAAGTAGTAAGAATTTGCATCATTAACTAGTGTAGTAGAGCCTTTATCCTCATGAATAGAAGGCTCCACACCAAGTCAAAATGAGCAAAATAGAAATTTCTACCCAAATTGATTTCTTCCAAAGTCGTTTCCATTGCTGTGATATGTTTTGTGTTGGGTGACTTGATATTTCTGGGTGAAGAAACTTCCCATTGCATCCAGCCATCTGATGATAGAGGTCTGTCATCTTCACAAAATACCTCTGATCTTTCTTGGTCATTTGGAACAATGAAATCATCACATTCTCCACTAAAATACCAGTCCATCTGAACAATCTGAAAAGAATTACAATTCATTAGGAGAAGCAAATCAATACATCTGCTAGGAGCAGAAAAATGAGGACCATTTATAGAAGCAAAGAACATATGAAATCATTTGTACAAGGAGAACTACATACAAAATGACCGGCAGTTCAACAAATACAACATAGTACCAAATATTTGAAGATTAGTATTAGCTCATATCAATGAAACCTTGTGAATATGTTCCTTATCAAATTATCTACTTGATGAAAAACATGGAAAAACAAAACCAAAATAAGATTGCCATCCACTATTTTGAAATTACAGTACTCCGTTTAGTCCTACTGAACAAAATTCCAAATATTGAAAAACAATATCAGTTGGAGCGAATTTCAGGAACCATGATCCTGGCACTGTAATTAAAATCAAATTCAAGAGAAATAATGAGTTGTTAGAAAGAAAAGAAATCCCCTTACAAATCAAACCAGTTAAACAGGCTCAGTAGTAAAATCAATTTCAAACACTAACCAGTTCTACAATAGAATCCAAACACATGCTATCCAAAAGAACCCAATTTTTATTAAAGAAAAGGTTCAACTCTAAAATCCAAACACAAACAACCATGAAGAAAAAGAAACCCAAACACATGAGATCAAATAATACCAGTTTCAAGCACAAGAAGTCCAACTACGAAAATCATCAATTCATGGGCAAGAAGCAACCATGAAGAAAAGAAAGCCCCATATAATTCAGATCAAATAAACAGGACCGACCCATCAAACTTTAGAATTCAAGGTACATCTCGATCCAAATAATAATACCCATGTAGATTTTTTATTAGTAAAAACATAGATGAGGAAACATGCAACTCTAACCAGTCGATCAACTGAGAGATCCACGCAAAATTCCTAGAAGAGAAATTTGGAAAAATAAAGAAAAAGAAAAAGGAAAGAAACCCACCTGATTCAATTTCGGTCAACGAAATGGGTGAAGATGATGAGAAGTGACTGAAGATGAACGGGCTTTGATCACTTGATCTCTAACAAAAGACGATGATAGAAATGACAGATGGAGGCAGAAGATGGAAGGAAAGAAAGAGGTGCTTGGTATTGAAGCTTATAGAAAAGCTTAAAACCCCCTGTTCTGGCTTTAAGCTGTGTTTGTGGCTGAGAATTCAAGAGGAACAGGTAGAATTAGTGGCAGAGATGTCCTCATCAAAATCTCTCATGTGATTGGCCCACGTGGCATGAACTTGTGGTGGTGAGAAGATGAGCTTGAGAGGCGTATCAGACAAGATTTCACACGTGACCCCTCAAGTGGACTCGAGAGGGACCTTTCCAAAAAATTCACTGAGTCACAAGGGGATAAGTGAAGATTTATCCGTGTACTTGTACGGACCAGTCCATCATTCTCAAATTAAAAGTGCTACCCAACTAGTTGTCTTCCGTGTTGCGGAGCAGTAGATTACGAATTCAAATTTTTATAATCTAATTTTTGTATATTTTAAAAATAGTGGTTCACTTGTAAGAGTTTTACAGTGGATATTATACATATTGACGGTACAACCCCTGATTTCAAACAAAGAGATCAGGGCGTTCAAGCAACCACCGATCCTTATCTAAAGAAGATAAGGATCATCACCGATGGAGATCCCAAAGGCAAAGAAGTTCAAACTGAAGTTCAAATTCAAACTGAAGTTCAACCTCATCCAAAGAGATTGAAACCACCAATCCTCATCTAAAGAAGATAAGGATTGGTGACCTAACAAACATAGTAGTCTAATTTAATTAGACATCTTCTTTCTCATCTGTCTCTCTCCTATGTATCTATCTGTTGGTTATAAATAGTACTTTTGTATCACCTAAACAGAGTGGTGAAAATATTTGTAAAGGATATAGAAATTACACAGTATAATAAAAAGGATCTTACTTACTGTGAACTAAGTGCTGATCTTCTGTTTCTTTGTGGTACAGAGCAAGTTGATCTAACCACGGGATCATTCTTTGTTCCCGATTTCCCACCCACCCACGCCGATTTCCGATCTACTGATTGCTGATTATCCGAAGCAGCTAACTGCCGACTCTGCTGATTGCAGATCTCACTCCCTAATTTCATATCTGTTTTCTGAAATCCTGTGTGTCCAACGCACGTCTCTGCTGCTTCTCTCCGGCGTCCATCTTGGCAGCATTTCCTCGGCGAGTCCGTGGAAGAGGATCTGTACTCTGTCTAACATCGGGTTCCTTTCTTACTACTGCTACTAGCGACCACGACAGAGAGGCACTCGTTGGTGCCTTCTGATCACTTCAGATCTGTGTTTTCAGATCTCAGGTCATCACCGCTTCCGCCCATCGCTACTGCTGATTTTTCTGCCGTCTCTGCTCCTTTTTTTTAAGCAAAGGCACCAGCCATTCTTGCTATTTCACATCTGGTCTAATCTGACCAAAGAGTTAACAGACCTGTATCCGTTGGGTGTTTCACAGCAGCCCGATCTTTCCAAATCAGTGTTTTCCAGCGAGATCTGCCGACGCTGCCTTTGCAGCGGTCTTCTCAGATTGGAGAAGCCCTGAACCTATCCTTCTTCTCTCATTGTATGTTGTTGCTGCGTCAGATCTGTAGCACAATCCGATCTGTGCCGCCGCCTGAAGTGTGTGAGCCACGTCTCCGATCTGTGTGAGCAAAATCAGATCTGCCCTTTGCAGTTGCCGTTTGTGCTCTTCTTCAAGCAAGCACCTCTCAGATCTGAGCCTCTTCTGCCCAGGATCAGCAACAAGCTACCATTTTCTCCACCAACTTCCGCAACCCAGACTGCCGCTGCCGCTCAGATCTGATCTGATCTGAGCTGCCGGTTTCTCAGATCTGAAGGCCCACTCAGACTTCCGCTCAGCTAGCAGCATTCTTCGACACTTATCTTAGCCGATCAAGGGTCCTGTGTGCGCTCTGCCTTCGCTGGTTTCCTCATTTCTGAAAACTTGAAACAGTGGGCATCGTTTGTTCTTCCGCTGCTCCGACTCGGATCTCGCCCTGACGGTTCTGTTGAATGCAGATCCAGTTTTCCGTGGCAAGCCGACGCTGAGTTTGCTGCTGACACAGCCGAGCCCTTGCGGGTATACTTGCGACTTTGCCTTCAGGTTTTGCCGATCACAAAGAGAAAAAAGGGTGCCTAGCATACACGTGTATAAGGCCGAGTTAAAAAAAAAAAAAAAAGGTAACAAGCATACACTTGTATTACATTTTTACTGCACTTGTTTCTTTCCTAATGGTCTCCTCATCAGTGCCCCTTTATCCGTATCCTTCTTCCTTAAATGTTGGAAATTTTGTTTCTATTAAACTTACTCAAACAAATTTCCTTCTGTGGAAAACTCAAGTAATGGGTCTCATAGAAAGCCAGGACATGCTTGGTTTTTTAGATGGAGGTTTTCCAATGGCAGCTCTGTTGCTTACAATAACCCCCCTGTTACTGAGGGTGAGACGAGTATAACACCTAATCCCGCTTATATTGCATGGTGAAGATCTGATCGACTTCTCCGTGGATGGATTACTGGCACTCTTTCAGAAGAAGTTCTTAGGTTGGTTGTTGGCCTTGAGACATCGGCCGATGTTTGGCATGCTTTGCTGGATTCGTTTGCCCAAGATTCACAGGAGCGAGAATTTTATCTCCTTCAAAGCATGCAGTTTCACTCAAAGGAGAATTATTCCATGTCTGAGTACATTCGTACATTCAAATCTTACTGTGATGATCTGGCTGCCATTTGCAAACCTGTAGATGATCGAAACAAAGTCTTTGGTATTCTTAAAGGACTAGGTCGAGGCTATGAGTCATTTGTTACTACCATGCTCAAACCACCTATTCCCTCTTATCGTGACCTTATCCCTTTATTATAAGGCCATGAAACTATGAAGAATCTTCATAACTCAAGCAACTCCTCCTCTCCCAATCACAATATGGCTTTTGCTGGAAAGCGTTCTGGCGGGTCAAATTACAACCGTCCCAGAAGAGGAAGAGGAACTGGTAGTTTTACCTCCAGAGGACGAGGCTTCACTCAAGGAGAAGTTCAATCCCCCCAGTCTGGTGGTAACAATCAGCGCGTATCTCCTACAGCCTCAAATAATAGTGGTGAATCTCATCGCCCCTCACAAGTCACTACTTCATCAAAACCCCCTCAATCCGACGAAGAAATCAAGTGTCAGATCTGTGGCAAACTACGACATACAGCTCTCGAGTGTTGGCATAGATTTAATCAAGTCTATCACCCAGATGATGTGACTCAGGCTCTTGCAGCAACCTCATTGAATGATAATCCAGAGCAGACTTGGTATCCAGACACAGGCGCCACATCTCACATGACTGCTGATCCTGGTAAGCTTATATCTCTTGTCCCATATCATGGCAGTGACAAGGTTCTTGTTGGTAATGGCCATTCCCTAGCTATCTCTCACATTGGATCTGCACATATTGGTCTGGAAAATTCAAAATTGCATCTGGATAATGTCTTAGTGGTTCCTGAGATAAAACGGAACTTATTATCTATCAGTCAGCTTACTTCTGATTATTCTTATGTGGTTGAATTTAATTCACATAGTTTTATGATCAAGGACAGCAAAACCAGAGCCGTGATTGCCTCAGGAAATAGGCCTGGAGGTTTGTACGCACTTCAGCCCAAGGAGGAAACAACACTGTTTTCAACCCGATTTCGCTCTACAACTGATGATGTTTGGCATCAAAGACTTGGTCATCCTTAAGCAAGGGTAGTAGAATTTTTGAAAAAGAAAATTCTTATCAGCACTAGCAAGAATAAGATTGATTCTATATGTAATAGTTGTCAAATGGCAAAAGCATGCCGTCTTCCTATTATTTCATCCAATGTTTTTTGCAAAGAACCATTTGCCATGATTCATAGTAATCTATGGGGTCCCGCACCAGTAACATCTTTTCAACGTTATCGTTATTATGTCATATTTGTTGATGAATGTACCAGATATACCTGGTTCTATCCTCTCAAGCAAAAATCAGATTTCTATCAATGTTTTATTCTTTTTCAAAAATACATTGATACTCAATTTGACAAGAAAATTCGGATCTTCCAGTCTGATGGTGGAGGGGAATTTGCTAATTCCAACTTTAGGCATTATCTCTCAAATCTCGGCATTAAATATCAAATGTCTTACCCCAAGACTCCAGAACAAAATGGGCTAGCTGAACGAAAACATCGTAATGTCACTGAGTTGGGTCTTTCCATGATGTTCCACGCACAAGTACCTCGACGGTTTTGGGTCGAAGCTTTTAGTACTGCTGTATGGTTGATTAATAGACAACCCTTTCGGGTCCTTGATTGGCAAAGTCCATATGCAAAATTACTCCACAAGCATCCGGACTATGGATCTTTACTGATTTTTGGCAGCAAATGCTTTCCTTGTCTTCGGGATTATGCCAAAAACAAGTTCGAACCACGGTCTCTCCCATGCATATTTCTTGGCTACAGTGAACATTACAAAGGATACCGTTGTTATTATCCGCCAACAAATCGCGTTTATCTCTCACGCCATGTTGTCTTTGATGAATCACTATTTCCCTTTTGGGATCCAAGCTTACTCTATAACTCTTCAAATATTGCTACTGATTTCATTGAGTTTTCTGAGTGGCTTACAGATGATCAAGTGGCAGCCGTGACATCCAACGCCACTGCTTATGACACACGATCTCCCTCAACTTCCAATATGTGGACTCATATTGAGAACTCTTCTCCTGCTCTTGCTATGGACGACACATCTTCTTCGCCTGCCACACTTGATCCTGAAGCTGGCCAGTCTACACAGAATAATCATTCTCCCGCTCCTGCTATGGACGACACATCTTCTTCGCCTGCAGCACTTGATTCTGAAGCTGGCCCGTCTACACAGAGTGATCCATCTCCATTGTCCAGTTGCTCTCCCACACAATCTAATGATCATGATCCTCTCTCATCAAGTACAGTCTCTGAGACTCAACTCACCAACATCTCATCTACAGCAGGCTCAACCTCCCCAATGGCTACTCGTCGCAGTCATGGTATTACCAAACCTAATCCAAAGTATTTCAATTCTGATTATTGTCTATTGGCGCAGTCCGTACCATCCGAACCAAAATCCATTATCTCTGCTCTCAAGCATCCTGGCTGGACCGCCTCCATGACAGACGAATTGTCAGCTCTCTCTCTCAATGATACTTGGGATTTAGTTCCTCGACAGTCCACCATGAATGTCCTCGGCTGTAAGTGGGTCTTTAAAACAAAACTCAAGGCTAACGGTTCTTTAGAACGCTTAAAAGCTCGCCTCGTGGCAAAGGGTTACAATCAAATTCCAGGCATTGATTTTTCTGAAACATTCTCTCCTGTAGTCAAGCCTGCCACAATTCGGCTCATTCTTACTATTGCTCTAGCTCATGGATGGGAGATTCGTCAATTAGACGTTAAAAATGCATTTCTTCATGGCAATTTATCTGAACCAGTTTTTATGGAGCAACCTCCAGGTTTTCAAGATCCCGCACTGCCAACTCATGTATGTTCTCTTAAACGTGCACTCTATGGGCTGCGACAAGCTCCACGTGCATGGTTCGATCGCTTCAGCTCTTTCATTTTGGCCCTTGGCTTCTTCTGCAGCGTAGCCGACTCCTCACTATTTGTTTATCATGGTCGTCAAGGTACTTTACTACTATTATTGTATGTTGATGACATCATAGTCACAGGGTCTAATCCTGCCTCGTTTCGCGGATTCGTTTCACAACTGAGCAAGGAATTTGCAATGAAAGACCTTGGCCCTCTACATTACTTCCTTGGCATCTTCGTTATACCATTCTCTGGTGGCTTATTTCTCACACAGAAGAAATATGCCTTGGATCTTTTGGCACGTGCCCATATGCAAGGTTGTAAGCCCATCTCCACACCGATGGCCACCAAGTTGCGCCCAAGTCCGACCGATAATGATCCTTATCCGGATCCCTTCTTTTATCGCAGTATTGTTGGAGGTTTGCAATATCTCACTATTACTCGTCCTGATCTATCCTACAGTGTCAATTATGTGTGCCAGTATTTGCACAATCCTACTCTTCTGCACTTTCAGATGGTAAAGCGTATTCTTCGCTATATTCAAGGGACTGTCAATTACGGATTTTGTCTTCTGGCTCGTTGTCATATGCAACTTTATGCCTTCTCAGATGCTGATTGGGCAGGCTGCCCAACTACTCGTCGGTCAACAACAGGTTTTTGCGCCTATCTAGGAAGTAACTGTATCTCCTGGACTGCAAAAAAATAACCTACTGTGGCCAGATCTAGTACAGAAGCAGAGTATCGCGCTCTCACCTCTGCCCCTGCTGAACTCACATGGCTTACTTATCTTCTCCGTGATATTGGTCTCCATCTCTCATCTTCCGCGATTCTTCACTCTGATAATATTTCGGTATTACACCTGACTATCAATCCTGTCTTTCATGCTCGCACTAAGCATATTGAAATTGATTATCACTTTGTTCGAGAAAAGGTTGCTCTTGGTTCTCTTGTCACAAAGTTTGTACTATCTTCTCAACAAATTGCTAACATCTTTACTAAAACTCTTCCACGACAGCAACATCACTTGTTATGTACCAAACTGGGACTCTAGCATCATCCACGGCTCAGTTTGAAGGGGGATATTGACGGTACAACCCCTGATTTCAAACAAAGAGATCAGGGCGTTCAAGCAACCACCGATCCTTATCTAAAGAAGATAAGGATCATCACCGATGGAGATCCCAAAGGCAAAGAAGTTCAAACTGAAGTTCAAATTCAAACGAAGCTCAACCTCATCCAAAGAGATTGAAACCACCAATCCTCATCTAAAGAAGATAAGGATTGGTGACCTAACAAACACAGTAGTCTAATTTAATTAGACATCTTCCTTCTCATCTGTCTCTCTCCTATGTATCTATCTGTTGGTTATAAATAGTACTTTTGTATCACCTAAACAGAGTGGTGAAAATATTTGTAAAGGATATAGAAATTACACAGTATAATAAAAAGGATCTTACTTACTGTGAACTAAGTGTTGATCTTCTGTAACTTTAATACAGTTGTTTCCTATATATAAATTTAAAAAAAAAAATTGAATTAAAATTTATTTACTAATTGAGTGGTTACATTATGTCGGCGTTTGGATAAAGGGTGAATTTTACAATTCCTTAATTACGAAACAAGGGTACTCTCATTACTTCCATTATATTAATTTTTCAATACACTTTTATCCTTTTCTGTTAGATAGCCTACTTCTATTTTGTTTTGTTTTTTTAGAAAACTCTCTCCTTTCTTATTTTTACGAGAATTAAAAAAAAAAAGAGAGTTATTTTTACTCTTTTTTTCAAACCCTTTCTAAAAAATTCTTCCATTATTTTATTTCCAAAATCTATCCTTTCTGATATAGTATTACTATTGCTTTCCTATCATTATTTTTATTTTATGTATTAAATTATTAATAGTACTAATATTGTTGTATCATCATTTTTACTATTTCTACTTCCCCTTTACTCAAATTGATCTCCTTTTTTAACGTAATTTTATTTGTCTTTCTTTTTCTTATTTTTTTATTAGTATTACCTTTTATTGTTTATTAAAATTTTATTTATTTTGTTATTTTACGCTAAAGATAGAAGGTTTGGTGAAACGAATTTTTAGATTTCTACTTTCCTTCTTGTCCGTTAACATTTCGAGACTTTTGCTTGTACTTTAGTCAGCAATATCTTGTCGTAGCATGAGTGGAAAAGCAACTGTAAAGTTTAGTTTATAGAAAAATAGAAATGTTCAAAGATAAGGATAAGGATAAGGATGTGAACCTTTACGAGTTGTGGGATAAAATGTCCAAGGCTTAAAAGAAATAATGAAACTAAAAGAACTAAGATGAGTTTATGTAGAGACACTCCTGCCTGTTTTTTATTAAAAAAAAAAATCAAAACTTTTTTATAAAAATTATAGAAAATGAAGAAAAATATGGGCTTTAAGGATATATAATTTTATCGTTAAATATTGGTTATTTACATATTCAAATGATATTTTTAAGTTATATTAGTTTAAAGTCTATTTCGGCATTCTATTAAATAGGTCAAATACATTATAATGTAATATTTAACAGAAAGTAGCTAGTTCACAACAATGGGTACTGGAAAATTAATTATTTTTAATATTTTGTAAGAATTTTATATTATTTTTCACACATTTATGCTAATTTTTAAGTTAATCCACTCACTTATGAATGTGATTCATTATTTTTCATTTCTGTAAAAAAATCACCTCAATATAAATTAAAACCAGCTCATATTTAAAAACTTTAAAATACATAATTTCACTTATAAAATCAAATATGAAGCCTGCAAGGACTTACATACAAAATTATAAATGAAAAAGGTCAAAAAAGTATCTACAAACTTGATAAGATGTAGGTGCAGAAAAAAACAAATGATTTTAGTTAAAGACAATAAAGTAAAAATAAGTAGGAAATATATTTTAAAGATCTTTTAAATACACAATTCAAAATTGTACTTAATATATGGAAGAAATGATAGATGAGGAGATGATGAACAAAATATTGAAAATAGAAGTAACTTGTCTTTGAAAAAGATGAAGAATGCCTAACGAAACTTTGACTGTGTTAAATGAATTTGGAATGTGTTGGTTGACTCGATTGTCTACTAAAATTTTAATTGTAAAAGAATGCCTAGTAAGTAGTATAAAAGTACAATAATCCATTTTTATAAGAACAAGGGAGACATTCAAAGTTGTGCAAATTATCATGTGATTAAACTCACAATGTGCACTATAAAACTTTGGAAAAGATTTAAAAGGTCATAAAGGTCCACCGAAGGGCGAAGACAACTATCAAATATCTTTGAAAATCAATTTGAATTCACGGTAGATAGATTAACAACATAAGTCTTCTTTTTATTAAGTGTTCACAACAAATTCATGTATCAAAGGATAAATGCACAAAATCATTGAAAGCAAAGTTCTCTCCATTTAGAGGAAGTTTTAATGAATTGCACACATGTTACACTCCCATATGTCAATTATCATAAGTTGATAATTATAAATCTTCAAAACAGGAGTACATATATCGGCCGATATGAAATGGTTTTGGAACTAGTGAATATCGGCCGATATGATACGTATCGGTCGATGTCGGCCATTTTTAAAAAAAAAAAAAAGGAAGAGAGAGAAAAATATCGGCCGATACGATATATCGACCGATACCATACTTTTAACCCCTGCTTCAAAAAGAAAACCTTTGATCATCAGACACCCCTAATAAGCTTTTGAGGTATTGGACCTTAATTGAATTGGGCCTTAATGGGCTTTTGTACTTGTGGGCGTTAGTGGACTTTTGAACTTGGATATTATTGGGATCTACAAAGATGGGCCTTGATATGCCTTAAAAAATGGGCATTGATGGATCTTCATGAGATTGGACTTTAATAGGCCTTCACAACCTGGTCTCATTAGGCTTTACTGGGCCTTATACATCAGCCTTAAATGAGCATTTGGACAATGGACTTATTGACGTCTTGAATACTTAGCCATAAAGAGCCTTCTCCACCAACTTTTAATGGGTATGAGTAGTATGGACCACATTGGACTTTCAACATTAGACCTCGATGGGTTTTGCAGATAAGACCTTAGCGAAATTACACATGGGTCTCAATGAGCCTTAGGGTTGAGCCATAATAGACTTAGAGACAATAAATCATGATGGGCTTTTTGATATTGGGTTTTAATGGTTTTGAAATAATAAAGCTTAGTGGTCCAAAAGGCTCTGGGCTTTGATGGGTTTGGAGGATGATATGACTTAAATGGTTTTCCGGTTTCGAGAAACAGATATTTGAATTCACAAAGATTCATGGGTTTGGTATGGAGCCTTAATGAATCTTGAAGAATGGGCTTTAGGATTTTTTTTTTTAGACTTTAATGGGCTTTAGAATGGTGAGATGTATTAGACTTTTGAAAAATAGGCCTTTGATTCAATGGGTTTTGTGAATTTAACATGGATTTGAATTAATGACTCGTAATGAGCTATGTAGAAGCAAGTTTGAGACTTCTAATTCATGCACATGCATCTCATGGACTCTTTTGATTTGATAGACTTAATGGGCTTTGAGATGATGGTTGTTAGTGGCTTTTGAAGAATGGATTTTAGACTTTTGACAATGGGCTTTGGTGGAACTTGTAAGTGGGGGCTTTTGGGTTTTACATTCACGGCCTTTGATAGGCCTTTGATGAGGAAAAATAAAATTTCAATGGGTCCATGATGAATAGGTATTTAATTGATTGTCGAATTAATAGTATGAAATTCCATTCAAAGATTATTTCATGATTTCATATCCCATAATGTGATATCTATAATTTGTGGCCAATTAACAATTCAAATGTTGCTCATTGGCTCATCATTAGTCCAAGTTTTGCATCACTGGCTCATGAATAGTTCATGTACTATATTTTCGTCCATTAAGGGTCCTGTAGTCGAACGGCCCATGTGTAGTTTGATGGCCCATTTAAGTATCCATTTATTATCTATTGGAACCAGGGGTAAAAAAAATGCCCATACCAAAATATCGGCATCTCGGCCGATATATCTCTCTCTCTCTCTTGATTTTTTGGGGTAAAAATCTGTGGTTTAAAACTGTATCGGCTGATATCGGCGAGATTTTGGCTATATCCGCTGACATGTCACCTGTATGACCGATATAGTGCATATCGGCCGAGATATCTCACCATTCAAAAACCCGAGATATCTCGACTGATACACACCGTATCAATTGAGATTTGTACCCCTAGCTGGAACTTAACCATTTTCATAGTGCTCGAAGGAACATTAATAGTTTCCAAGTCTACCAATATTCCCTATAATTTTACTCATGTGTACGGATAAGGAAGTTTGCACATGTCCCAAAATTAGTCAGGTGCTCTAAGAGGCTTGGACACTTTTGTCCTAAAAAAAAAACTATTGCGATGTTTTAAAAACTAAGTCATCTATCAAACATTCTCAAAGAATTTTTTAAATTATTTTTCTTATCAATCAAAATATATAATAGATAACTTATTTAGTATAATATATTATGAGTTATTTATGAAAAATTTGGTCAAAATTTAATTTTTTTATTAGAACTTAAAAAATGCTCATATTTTTAAGTGAATTTTAAAAATTTCATAGTTGAAATTTCAAAAATATTTATGAACTAATATCCAATAATATGTCAAATTTATCATATTTACATTTACTAAATAAAAAATAATTTTCTCATCCCCTATAATTATTAAACAAAAGGAATATCCCTACTCGAGGAAATCACTTATATACATAAGACAAACCCTTATAATTTCTTTCATCCAAATACCGTCTAAAAATGTTAAAAAACTCTACCTACTTTAACTTCTCATCATCCAAATATAGCCTAAATAGTATTAGATTTGTTTTTTTTTTTCGGACCGAAAATATTTAAATGTCTCGTTCGACTAATCCTCTGAATCATGTGTACCCCTGTGCATATCTTTCGTTAAAGTTTTCAGAGATTAAACCCAAGTTTCAACCAATAAGCCAACTCTTTAGAGTTAATAGTGTTAGATTTGTTGGCTCATTTCTTTTTAGCTTCAATGCAGGAGTTTAAAAATCGGTATCAGCCAATATATCAGCCGATATTTTTCTCTTTCCTCCATTTTTTTTAAGATATCGGCCGATATTGCAGCCGATTTGTGAATATCGGCCGATAACGATATGTATCGGCCGATATTCATAGCTTAAAAATCGAAACATATCGGCCGATATTATATGTATCGGCCGATATTTGTACCCCTGTTCCAACGTTCTCAAATTTTTATGTTTTGTTGATTTGACTAATGGAATGTAGAATCTAATAAATGACATTGAATTTTAATTATTCGAAAATGCTGAGTATTTTGATGAGTTTTATAATTGTATTTAGAGGCCCCGTAATCTAAACGTATTAGAGGCGATCACTTGAAAAACCCACCAATAATACGATCGTCCGTTGTCAATTGGATCGGATTAAGATCCACATACCCTAGACCGCGTCGGATCTAAACGGGTCGTCTTTTATCCGACCCAAAATCCGACCCGATCCCCATTCCTACTCGGTCTCATGTGTCATCTTGGTGATCCATAGACCTTTCCCATCCCCTCACCGAGAAGGCAACTCAGCGGCGGCAGTAGAAAAAAGGTTCGGATCTTTCTCTCCGTTTTTTAGGGTTAGGGTTTCATTTCACATGTCGACATTTTTCAATCTCTCCCGGGGTTTCCATGTGCCGTGTTGGACTCTAATCCTTCCCAATTTCGAGGGATTTTACCATTTGAGATTGTTTGGGGCTTGAATTTGTTCGATTGACTGTATACACTTTCCAAGAAAATTAGCAAAATCAGGAGAATGAATTTTCCTGGAAGTTAATTGGATGCAATCTTCAGGAGATATCTTTTTTTGCTGTTTGTCTATATGAAAATCTCCCATTCTCAGGGTCTATGGATTTTTTTTTTCTTTTTAAACCTTGAAAATTTCACATTCCTGGGCTTTGAAAATCAGTGAACTACTTTTCGGGATGCTGAAGTGTATAGATTCCTCGACTCTATGGTTCCTTATTTGAGGCCCGTCCAAAAGCAATTTCAAATGGGTTTTCAGGAAATTAGGGTTGAACTCTTGAATTAAAACCAAGGTATCCAACGGGCACTGGGAGTAGATAAAAGGAAAAAGATTGTAAGAATCTCAAAATTGTGTAAGGAAACAGCGTGTGTTTGGAGGCACTCAAAATTGTGTATGGATGGAAGAATGAGTTATTCTCTGAAATTGCATTGAATATGATATTGTTTTTTACAAATTTTCTACCCTGAGCAACGTTTTATAGTTGATGATCGGGATTGATAATGTTATGAAACTGTAAAATAGAGAACCATATCATATGATATATGATTTCTGAAAAGGACTTGGTGGAACAGAGGGGTGGATAATCATCCACTGGTTAAAATCTGCCAAAGTTTTCTTACAGCTTCTTGAACAGATAACTATCCATTGATTGAATTGGCTATAATTTTTTTACGGTTTCTGTCTCCTTGTAAGCTTTCTTTATTTATTAAGTCCATCAACACCAAACTGAAATTGGAGTGAATAAATGATCACTATGGTTACACATTAAAATTGGTTGAGAGTTTGGAGGTGTCACAAATTTTAGTTGGTTTGCGTATTTTGGTTGAATTATGAACTCTTGTTTGCATTTTGTGCATTAAGAGAATTGAAATAAGAATTAGTGAGATTCAACAAAGAGAGCTCAGCTTAGAAAATTTTAAGGCAAGGATCCTAAAGCTAATCCACCATCTTAGAATTTTTTTTAAAGAATTTTTAATTGTTAAGGATTTCTAGATATTCTTTCTTTCTACACTTCGAAAACATAAGATTAATGTTAGATTGATATATTGACTGATGTATGTTGGAAAGATGCAACTGTTATATATTCCACCAGCATGAGTTGATCTTGATAGATGTGTTTCATATTTTTTTCTTGTTGCAGTTCACTTGATTGCTTTGCATAATGTTCAAGAACACATTCCAATCAGGCTTCTTATCCATTTTATATAGCCTTGGGTATGGTTCTTTTGCACTTTGGATAATTTTTTTTATCTTCTAATCTCCATCCATGATTGCCTTGCTTACTCTTCGATTTGTTGTTTTACTTCTACAGGAGCAAGCCTCTGCAGATATGGGACAAAGAAGGTGTGTAACTTTTAATCTTAGCTTTTGCTGTTGCAACTGCTTGCTTAGTTGCATTAGTATGGCTACATGTTTTAGAATCCATTACGACATGTTTGGTTTGGCAAATTCCAAAACATAGGATCATAGATTGACATGAACTTTGAATAAATGTAAATGAATTTTTGTTATGTTAAAGCGAGAGAGAGAGAGAGAGAGAGAGAGAGAGCAGCTTTTTTTGGTACAGCTGCTTGCTAAGTTGCGGCTGTGTGTGTAACATAGAATCATGGATTGACATGATATTTGAATAAGTGTAAAAGATTTTTTGTTACCTTAAATCATTTCAAAGCAACGAGCTTTGTTCAGAGAGAGAATCCAACATGATGTTGTGCGTATGTGCCTGGCGTGGTTATGTCACTTGTGATGCGGAGCACACCAGTCCCTTAATGTTTCCGTGTTTCTTTTCTTTATTATTTAGTTTAGTTGCTTAGTTTATTTTTAGAAAAGGATATTAATGTAATTTGCTTCTTTTCTTATTTGGGGTAAGGTCTTATTATATAATCCCTATCTTGTAAGCTTATGAAAACACGATTGATGAATAAGAATTTGAGAAAGTTTTCGCAAATACCAGTGAGTGGCGTGATTGATTGTTGGAGTGATTCCAAAAGGCGAGAGGCCTTGGCGTGAGGCCCACATATTCACAGGTACTTCTTTTCTTTTTCTTATCTTCTCCTTTCTCATCTTCTTTGTTTTCTTTTGATTTCCAAACCCACCATACTGTTGCCGCAACCCATCTATTGCCCATTCCACCTTGCCATGACCCCTCTTTGGGAACCATCCCTTTTTCGTCATCTCCAAAACAGCCCAGATCCAAGTTCACTTGCCTTCGTGACCATTAGTTTCCCTCCCAATCTTGTCACCAACACCTTAATCCCCTATCTTGTGTCGCCATCTCCTTTGACACAAATCCATTTCCACCCCCTCCCCCCCACAACCCACCCCCACCCATACATTGTTGTTACAGCCAGCATCGACCCCAAATCCCTCTATCCAGCCCCATTTGTACTGCTGCAAGCCATCTTAAGCCTTCCTCCACTGCTGTTCTGCACCTCTTTCACCAAACAACCATCGTCCTTGCCACTGTCCCTCTCCTAAGCTTCCTTCCTTGCTGCCACAAGCCCTTTCCATATCGCAGGTCTTCTGCTCCATTAGCATTCCCTGTTATTTCCATTCGTACCCTTACCCTTTTCCTTTTATTTGGAAACCCTATACACCCACGTGCCTAAGTAATCACTTCACACCCTTTTCTCATTTATCCCACCCCGTTTACCCCTTTTTTTATATATTGTTTATCATATACCACCCATCTAGCCTATCATTACTCATTTAAATCATTTAACACATGAGATTCTTAGGATTTACATGATAATTGTGGTCAATTTTATCTTAATTAATTGCATATATTAATTGATTAATTAATTTTAGCCCATTATAACTTTAGGGTGCATTAGTTTCATCCTTTTAATCTTTAGGGAACCACATAGACAGTTAGGGTTACCCTATCTCTTGTCCTGTGTCAACTTGTTTCATGGAATCTGTGCAATAAAGAAAGAAACTAAAAATAATCAATCAACTTGAATGACTGATTATTCTTGATGAAAAAAAAAATATTAGATCATCTGATATATTTTCTTTGTTGGAATTTTTTTTCTGCAAGCCAATAGTTCTAGAAGAAACTAAAATCTTGCATATTTGCTTCCTTGGAGAAGGATTCTGTATTATATTTCATACTGTGGTAACTGCAACTTCAGTGGATTGTCCAGTGGCTGTACATGCTTTTTCTTCCCGGCATTCTTCTGCTAGTATTTATGGAGTCCATTTTCTATTTTTTTTTTTTTTTTGAGTACGAAGAGGGGGAAATCTCCTTGAAACTCTTGGGGTTAAAGTTAGTTCTCCTAAAACCCCCACTTTGGATGACGTCCCGCACCCACACAGGATAGCCACCGGTTGAGTCCATTTTCTATTTCTTGAACATTTCCAAACTTTGCATGTTGCTACCATTGGCCATGTTTACTATGCTCTAGACTGACCATCTGATTATGAACATCCTATGGCACAAAAGCCGTGGATTAGCTGATCTTAGTTATTGAAGAATGAGTTGTTGTCTGTTAAATAAGAATTTGGATTGGAAGATGACATTGTCCAAGTGGTGAGCTGTATGTGCTACAGGAAGTGTACGGGCGAGGCCCACAATATACACGAGCACAAGGTATTGGAGAGTATTAATGTTAGAAGTCTAATCAATGAGGCATCCCTATAAAACTCATCATTTTGGCTTTTCTCCGCACACCCTCCCCCCCTGTCAAGGAAAATGAAACATGACACAAACAGATGAAAGTCCAAAAACCTGATGTTACATCTGCCATCTTCAATAAGATAAGATTGGTTAGTCTTTGTCTACCTCAAATATTCATACCATGTGGCTGGACGCCTTGCCGACTCTCTAACCTTTTTCAAGATGCTTAAGGCATGCTATAGTTTTTCCTGCCATGTAGTTTCATATGCTTTTCTTGTGTTATGCTCGACATTTGGATAATTGTTAGAAAATGCTTTACTAACACTTTTTTTTTTTACTTGGGTGTTTTGCAGTTGTGAATGGTCATATTAAAAGGCCGCAGGATGAAGACATTCAGTCCAATGTCCTTGAAATAGTTGGATCTAATGTGCAGTCAACATATATAACATGTCCTGCAGATCCAGCAGCAACTCTTTGTATAAAGCTACCATTTTTGGTTATGATCGTAAAAAACCTAAAGAAGTACTTTACTTTTGAGATCCAAGTTCTGGATGATAAGAATGTTCGACGGCGTTTCAGAGCTTCAAATTATCAAGTGTGTAAGTCTTCTCTATTATTTAACAACTAATGTCGATGGTTCTATATTCCTGTGGTAAAGAATTGAGTATTGGTTCTTGATAAGTAAATAAATATGATATAATATTAAGAAAATGGCAAAGTAAAGAAGGGTTTTTTTCCCTCTCTTTTAGGGGCGATGAAGAATTATATATTGAGGAATTGAAGGATAGCATAGTCTCAAATTCTCTTAGTTAGCAATATAGGATTTGTTGCCTGAAAAACTGTTTTCAATGTTAGGATTTCCGTTATGGACTAAACTTCTCTTGCATGATTCCTTCTGCAAAATATGAATTTAAATAACTGTCACAGTGTTTTATCCCTCACCCATACTATCTGTTTTATAACAGCTTAAAAGTTCTCTCTTGCATTGCTAAATCAGGGCATGAAGTAGAAATGAAATATCATTTTTCCCCCTTTTAATTTTAAGGATAATGAGATATTGGAGATAGGTGATATTTGCTTTAATTCCATGCTGGAACTTTATTTCTGTTTAATGATCTTTCTTTAAAACTTGTAACCTCATCATTTCATGACCTTCTAAGAGGCAAAACTCACTCCACCTCCCCCCTCCTCTCTTCCCACCACGCACACCCACACACACACAATTATCATTTACTATACCAATCTTAAATGTAAGGAGAAAAAAGCGGTCAAAAGTTTCTGAAATGGTATGGTTATTAATGATTGTTAAATTCTGTATAACTGCATATTCTTGGTTAGTTGATTGGGAGATGAGTGGACTCAGTTCAGTCATGCAGTACAATGGGGTGGCACTGTAGCTTGTCATGCTAGGGTTCAGGGTGAACTGCCAATATCAGTGAGGATGCACACTATGGTCAAAGGGAGTGGTGAAATGCATCGTCATATTTATGTGTTGTCATATTTTCTGAAATCTAAGCATAGGACAGGAATGTTGGTGTCCTGTATACTAGTTGTATTTCCTGAAAGAAGTTGTAATGAATGTAATTGTGGTTCACAACTTCCTTTCTAGGAGCTTCTAGAGAATTTTCTATTATTCTCTATGAGAATAGCATTTTTGTTTTTAACAACTGCGAAGCCTTCACTAAAAATAACTGCACAGCATGGGCGAGGTCCTCCTGAATAATCTCCCAGCACGACTGATAAAAGCTACCAAAGTACCCGTCAGATCCAGACGCACTGTCAGGGGACATCTAGATGACTCTTTCTTTGATTTCCTCCAAAGATGGAATTTGGTGTTGCATAGTGTTGTCGTCAATACTGACTAAGTTGGGGATGACATTGAAGATACCTTCATCCAAGATTGATTTTTAGAAAAGAAAACTCATGGTCCACCATGAGTTTTTAAAAAAATTAAAAATGAACCCTTAACAATGCCCAAGGGAAATTTTGGTAATATTTTTTTTGAAATGTAATTTTGGCAATATTTAGTTACAATTTTCTTTCTCTTTATCCCTTTACCTTATCTATTTCTATAGAACAGAGATGGTTTAAGATGATTGTCAAGTGAATCTTGACTGTTCGTTTATGAAATGGTTGTGATTTGCTTCCATGTTGGCAAACAAATATAAGAAAAAATCGTCCCAAAAGTAGGTAAAAAAGAAAAATGATTTTTAAGATTTGATTTAGTGAGTGTAAACAATTTTACTTATCCTTATAGTATTATTAAAAATAAGAAAATTCTTGTAAAAAAAACCAATTGGAAAAGAGATTTTAAGATTGGATTCGGTGAGCTGGAAGGATTTGGTCCAACATTATTACATTAATATAAAAAATAGAGGAAATTCGTGTAAAAAATGACTAAAAAATAGAAGGAAATTGATTTAAAAAATGACTAAAAAATAGAAGGAAATTGATTTTATGATTAAATTTTGTGAGTTTGAAGGATTTTTCTCATATTTTTTTTATGTTTGTATCTATAGATAGACAAGTTTGTACAAAAATTGTCAAATGGAGAAAAAAATTTCTACTAACACATTTTTTGATGAGGACATATTGGGACGCCAATGAAGAAAGATATTTAGAATCAAAATTTTTCCTCAACATGGTTGGATGATAATTTTGTGCGTATTTTTAATATATCTGACCATGGATAGAGACAAATCTAGCTATAGATAGCTCAGATTGTACGTTTATCAAGCAAGGATTTGATGATTCTCGATCCATCCATTTACATTATCTGAGTCATTCATTTATGGATTGGACCTATCTGATCGTTGATCCGGCGCCATCTGGGCATTTGTTTTTGTTATCTTTTATTATTCTCATGTTGTTCTAGTTTATATGGTTTCAAAATTGTTATGGACTTCTATTTGTTTTTATAACTTTAGATTGTCCATGTGCGCCTTAAATCATGTGTGTCTAGGGTTTTAAGAGAGTCTCCATTTTTTATAAATAGTTGTAAGAGATACTTTTGAGAATGAATGGATGATGAATGAATGAAAGAAGAAATTCAAGTTTCTCCCATGTGTAGATGTGGCGTGACTCCTTCTGCTTCCTTGGTGTGAGATCAAGGAACCTTATGTGACTCAAGGTACAAATCCTTCTTCTCCATCTCTGTCTTTCCTTCCCTTTTTTCCTATCTTTTTCTCCATTGTTTACACCTTATTTTTGTCCTTCTATCCAAATCCTAACTCTAACCTATTGTTTCACCCTATTTGAGGCCTAGTTTTGCCCAAGAATTGAAAAAAAAAAACACATCATCAATGTTTGTCTTGAAATAATGATTCATAGACTGAGTTAAGAGATAGGAGATGCTTCGTTTCCACAATTTGAGCACGAATGGGTTCAAAGTCATTATTGATACCGGCAAGCAATTCAAAGACAACGTTTTTCAATTGACCGAGCATATTATTCATCATCTTTAGGACAGTGGAAACTAATATTTTCTACATAATCAAGTTCTTGCCAATAACTCCTCGATTCAATAAAATAGGAAACCTCAGATTTATCTTCTTGACGAAGTGCATCATTAGCTTGGTACAATTGATAATTTTTTTGCCGGAATTGCCTTAATTATATTACAATTCTTTAACTGTGTCCCAAACAGCTTTGGCAGAAGGAAGAATATAAACAAGTTAATGTGGGATTCCATACAATTCACAAGCCAATATTTGACTAAGAGGATGTTGGCTTTTCATTTTTTGTTTTTGGGGTCATTAACATCAGACCGAATGATTGTCCCATCAATGTATTTGAGTTTCATTTTGCCACCAAAACACATTTGCACAGCATATGACCATTGAAAATAGTCTGTCGTTTGATTGGACATTGGTGATTTTGGGGTGGGATTTTTAGAGATAAGGTTGCCAGAGGAGCCAAAGCATCACCCATTTAACTTAGAAAGAACCAATAGCAATTCATCCAAGTAATGGACTGTAGTAATGAGAAGAATAATCAACAAGAGCAGCTAGAAGACCAGACAGTAATATTTTGAAACCCAGAAATTAGAACATGTTGTAGACACGACAATTTATGTGAGTAGGAACAAAGAAGTGTGCTGCAGAAAATGAAACAGTGGAAGAAATGAAGCAAATGTCATGGAGAATCAACAAATAAAAGACGAACAATCTTAGAAGGCATTAACAAAAGAAATGAGAATGATCCCAAAGACATACAACAACAAAATTTATGTCACAGTTTATCTTGGAAGGGAAAGTATTTGTCTTTCGGTGGACGAATCACTCTTCTTAAGTCTGTTCTTAATGCTCTGTCTGTTTATTTGCTATCAGCTTTTCATTGCCATAAAAAAGTGTCTCAGTCTATGGAGAAGATTATGAGGACCTTTTTGTGGGGTAACCATGAGGACGTGAAGAAATACCACCTAGTTAATTGGATCAGGTGTGCCTCCCTGTCTCTGCTGGGGGGTTTGGGGTTCGACCAATCCAAGCAATTAATTCTGCTCTACTTACAAAGTGGCTTTGGAGGCTCGGATCTGAAGGGGATTCTCCTTGGAGGGCTATTCTTATCAGCAAGTATCGCTTGGGACCTTTGGGTGGGATATCAACCCTGCTCCGCACAGAGCCTCGAGTATGTGGAGGGCCATTGCTGCATGTGTTGACAAATTCAAAGGCGGGTCAAGGTTCAAGGCTGGCCGTAGTGATAGAATAAAATTTTGGAGTGATACTTTGTGTGATACTTCCCCGTTGGCATCTCAATTCCCATCTCTCTTTCGTCTCTCCATTAATCCTACGGGGACAATATCACACTTCTACTCTATGACAGGTAACTAAATTGTTTGGGATATCCCTCTTCACCGTGACCTGTCTGACTTTTCTGATCTCCTACTCTCCTTATCATCTTCCAGAATCAACACCAATGTGGAGGACAACATAGTTTGGTGGCCGGATAAAAGTGAAATATTTTCTGTTGAGTCTTTCTACTCTTGGTCGTCGTCAATTCACGGTACCGCTTCTGTTAACCCAAAAATTTGGTCTTACAATGCTCCCCCGAGGGCAGTTAGCTTTGCTTAGACCGCCGCTTTGGGGAAAATATTGACACAGGATAATCTCCGACGACGAGGTCGCATTCTGGTTAGTGCTTGTCCTCTATGCTTGCATGCATCCAAAGAGTCGAATCACCTTCTTCTGCACTGTCCCTTTTCTTCATCAGTTTGGCACTTGGTGCTTGCACAGTTTGGAGTTTCTTGGGTTATGCCATCATTGATTGCAGAATTGTCGTTTTCATGGGATATTACCTCTGTCTTGCCGAAATGCGCATCATTGTGGCACTTATCTTTTTTTGCCTCTCTCTGGAGCTTGTGGTGGGAAAGTAACAATAGGCTTTTCAGAGACTCGAGTGAGTCCAGCGTCGCGGTTGGGCGGCGCGCTCTTGCGAAGTGTGCTTCTTGGGCTGTTTTGCTGCAGGTGTTCCGTAATATCTCAATGTTAGATATTTTACGCGCATGGAAAGAATGTGTTGATCTTGCCTGAGGAATCATTGTTTTGGTTTCTTTTCCAGTTATCTTTGTTGCTAGTTTTTATATTCTATATCTTGTACTTGCACCTCTGGTGCCTCTTTATTAATATATGAACCATTTCAAAAAAAAATATTATGACCATATTGGCTATGACATGACCTTTAATTTACTTATCTTCATTCTATTGTAGGCCATGACACATGTGAAGCCATTTATCTGCACGATGCCATTGTATTTTAATTGTGAAGGATGTCAACCACCATTTATGTCGCAGTTTATAGGGTTTCTAATATAGTGACATATTGGCTTGGACATGACCTCTAATTTACTTGTGTTCATTCTCTTGTAGGCCGTGACACGTGTGAAGCCATTTATCTGTACGATGCCATTGAGATTGGATGAGGGGTGGAATCAGATTCAATTGAACCTTGCTGATTATACACGAAGAGCATATGGCACGAACTATGTTGAAACTCTTCGTGTCCAGGTGCATGCAAATTGCCGTCTGAGAAGAATATATTTCTCTGATCGCCTTTATTCTGAAGAGGAGCTTCCTCCAGAATTCAAACTGTACCTTCCCACACAGGTGACCATCCTCATCATTTTAATATATGCATGCCCTTAGGTTTCTCTTCATCTTCCAATTCACTCTCATGGAACTTGTATTATCATCCACTGCAGAAAGCATAGATGGCCCCAACATGGAGGGGGAAAAAGCTACAGAAACGCAGGTGTTAAGAGCGGTGCTTGGAAGTTTTACATTTGCTCTCGGGGGAATCAACCATTACATGGGTCTGTTGTTTCTCTGTATGGTTGGTCATGTCTTAGGTCCCATGTTCGTTTTATTCTCGACTGGTTGTTGGCCCGAGTAAGTTGCTAGTATTCATCAAGGATTCTAAGATCTACACTACTGCTGTACTTCTATCTGTCGAAATGGAAACTACTAACTTGAATAGATAGTTTCATCTGATGACTCCTGTTAGTTTCCTTTTGTAACAAGTAGTTATTGCTAGTCGCAATTGGATCAGCATCAGCTACTGATGGAAAATGGATTCATGAATAAAAATGGATAGAGTTATGCAGCACCTGGAGGTGTTTTAAGAAATGGTCTGAGTGCAGCCAGGTTGCAAATAAGAGATAATGCCTGCTTGTGACACCAAGATGAGCCATTGACAGTTAAAGGGTAGAGGGGGATGGGAGCATTTATCAGCATTGTATTGCGATTTTCATATTCATCTAGGTCAGCAGAAACCATAGCTTAAAACTAGAAAAGATTTGGGCAAGTGGTCCAAGTTGACTTAATAGGTTTCGAGTTGAGCGAGTTGGCGGATTTTACTGAGTTTTTCTCAATCAATGTGGAAAACTTGTTTGAGTTACTCGATAAGATCTCGTTGAGTCTGAGATTCGAGCTTTGAACTTCGTTGAGTCTGAGATTCGAGCTTTGAACTTTGGTGGAAATGTGGCAACTGTTATATTGAACTACTGTCTTTGACTATTTTTAACCATTTAGCTTTCCTTATCATTATTATCATGTCAAATTTCCTATCACTGTGATTGGCTTTGTCAATTCTATGATTCCACTTTATCAAAAGTCATAAAGTGAAGGCACAAATTACCATATCCATGCTCTTTTAATCTAAAGGACCTCCATGTCTTCCAAAGTGCCCTCCTCCATTGCAACCATTTATAAATTTATCTTTCATTTACCTCCACAAATAGACTTAATATGTGCATTTTCACCACCATTATTTTATCCATTCAGACTTGTTTTTTCTTTGATTGCCCAACATTGGCTCCTTTTACAGGATCAACCATTCACCTCCTGGTCTTAAAATCTATAGCTCTTGTCTTTTATTCTTGTTTCTCTTTTGTTCTCTACTGGTCTATTCGAAGATCTTTTCACCTCTTTGTTCTTTACTGATGGCGCCTGGGTGATCCTGATAGGATCTTAGCTAAAATAAAATGTATTTTTGTCATGAGAATAATGGGTATGTTGAGATCTGTTTCCATTCATTGTATTTTCCATTTGAGTTGTCCTGAGCCTATTTATAGGCTACTTAATGAATGCTATCAGAGAATTATCTCCAAAATTAACTTCAGCTTGGAGCTGCGGTTTCTCCTCGAATTGAAACTAAAGTAGGTTCAATTTCCCCTCGATGATGAATCATTGTTGGCAAATCTGATGATCTCGTTGCCTCCTGTCTTCGGCCCGATCTATCAATCAGATTACTGTTTATAATCTGTTTTCCCAGGTTCTCTAACTTGTGTTTTCTCCAATCTTGATTGTTAATTTGATCTCTCTTGTTAGTACCCTGGTTTGGATTTGGCTTGAGGAGAAAAAAAGGACACAATGAGTTGTGCAGTCACAAATTCTATGATTTTTGGACAACAGAGAAGTATAACAATAAAAAATCTCAATTAATTAATTTAATCAATCCTCATTAGGACCGTGATAGTAACTCTCACCCATCTGCCGATGTACCAACCATGTAATTGGACGTTGCCCATGAGTAGCCCCACTAATTTAGATGCAGAGAATTTGGGTGGAAAAACAAAAATTAAATTCATTTACGAATATGAAAAATACAAACTACGAATTTGGGTTATAACTAAAAATTAAATGCTATTGATAGAACAAATCATTTTTACTAACAATATATTTTTATTATCATATGAAAATGAATAAATATTAATAAATGAGAAATTGTGGATGCTTGTAATTGTGGAAGCAATTTTGTAAGAGAGGACCTCAACTCATGTTCTTCACCATAGCTTTAGAGTTGAATCCGAGACAGACAAACAGGCCTGGTTTATGAGGCTCAATGGCTTTCTTCCTCATATCTTTCTGCAACTTCTCACTTTTCTTTTTGCTGTATTAAGCCTGTCTATGGGCCCAAAGCTTGAATTTTTTTTTTTTTTTTTAAGACCAAGGTATCCAAGTGTTCCACCTGGCTAATTATCGAGGCATGTATAAACCTTTTAATTCGCAAATGCCAGGTACAAAATTAAGGGGAGTGATTCTTTTTGTGTTGAGAGAGTTTGATCTCAAGACCTCCCACAAACAAGGGTGGGATTTGACCATCAAGCTAACCCCTTAGGGTTCCAAAGCTTGAATTCCTCAAGTTGTTGTTCTTCTTTAAGGCAGCATTTTGATCTCTCAACTTGTGTTTAGTGTCAGCCCTCCCTGCAGAGGCAATCCTGAGCAAGATCAGGTCCCTTATCATCCTTCTCTTTGAACCTTTTGGAAATAACCACCAATGTTTGGCAACCTTGTTAGATGCCATATCTGTCTCTGGTGTGGCCTCAGAAGGTGTCTTGAGTGGAATTGAAGTCATTTGATTCTCTGGGATCCATCTTGTCGGCCCTGCGAGGCGTTCGGAAGAACACCTCTTGGGTCTACTCCACCATCGTGTGTCTGGTGCCCCTTGTTCCGTATTGTTCTGGTGTTGGGTCTCAATTGTTGTGTCATCTTTCCAGGTGCTCCTTAAATATTGGATTCCCCTGTAAGAAGGCTTCCAATGGTCGCTACTTGTTTCTTCCTTCCTCAATTTCTCTAAAGCCACCATGAAAGGATCAAAGTCCTTGCTCTTGAAGTTCAGTCCTGGAAAAGGCCACAGTATTGAGCTCGGCGACATAGCAGGAGAAGGCAGGCTGCAGCTTTGGCTTGGATACTGAAGGCATGGCGGCGGTTTCAAGGGGAGGACCTGTCCATCACAGAAAAGCTGGTCTGCAAAAGACATACTAGGAAGTGATTCCACCTCTGGTACTTTCTTCTGTCTTGGCTGCTGCTGTCCATACTGATACAATGGTTCTTCAAATCTCCGACTGCCTCCAAATTCAAACTCAAAAGAATCTGAATCAGTTTCTGCACTTGTCTTTGTCTTCCTAGGCTCATAACCCATACAAAAGGGAGAAGCTGTGAGTCCCCTCGTCGGACTAGCCAGTGTACTGTGGAAGCTAGGGTTGTCGTTGAAGCTGAGCCTACTTGGTGTAGGAGGAGTACTTACACAGGGTGTGGAGGGGCTACTGCCCACATCCATGGCGTGGCCTCTGGTCTCAAGTCCAATGACGACTTCCATTGGTAATAAGCCTAGAGGGAGGAACCTGAAGAGGTTGGCTTGATGGTCAAGACGCTCACCTCGTGAAGTGAGGTCTTGAGTTTGATTCACACTCAATCTCTATGGGCACTTCCAATGGGGTTACTTTCCATCTCTTAAACCTGGTATGTGTGTGTAGGGAGGCTGCACATGATCCTAAAGGATTAGTCAGATGAGACGTCTGAACACCCTCGATCATTAAAACAAGAGCCTAGATGGAGGCTTCAAAGAAAGAGAAGGAAAAGTTCGAAGAAGACGGATTGCATAGAGGGCAGATTAGATTGAACAATCAACCTTCCTTCTGTGGCCTCAAACAGGAGAAGCCGAAGTTATACATGTTCGGGATTGTTGGAGATTTGAGTAAGCTCTCCTTTGGTTCTAATTTCTAAACTAAGCTTCAATGGTCCACTAATTAATATAGATTAAGGGGTAAGAACCCTATCATAAGTACCTTGAGATGCACGTCAAAGGATTGAATATATTTCATTAATGAATATGGTTTAGATGACTATTATCGTGAAGATTACGATGGTGCTTTGTCTCGACAAAAAAAGAAAAGAAAAAAAATTGGCCTTTACCTACGATCATGTGTTTGTCTTTTATGTGTTGAGAACCTGACATGAATATGATGGTATAATCTTCTTTAATGGTCTAATTTAACCTCTTCATGTCAGACCAAAATTGTTATTAGTTCCATAATAGCTTTCAAGAAGTTGACAAATCAGTAGTTTTACAAGGGTGGAGCCAGGAATTTTAGAATAAAGAGAATGAGCAAAAATTCATAAAAAGACCATATAGAACTGGTGGTTCATTAACTGATCAAGCAAGCAACCATGGTCAATTTAGTTTAGGGGCAAGTGCACACTTCTAAATGTAAAAGTTGGGTTTTTGTTCTTATCATCATTTGCCATTTGTTAAAATTCCATCTATTTAGAGTTTACTTCTTAAGATCTACTCCTGCAATTGACCTTATTATAAATTAATATGTCAAAAGCTGTAGTATTGATGGAACTCACAAAACCAAGCATTTTATTCTATCCCATACCTGGTCCAACTCAATGTCTATACTATAGATTGAATCCCATAAGACATGTGACAAGTTATCGATGAATCTCAACACTCCGCCTCGACCACATAACAAACCGCCACAACGCTTTGATCTTGATGTCTAATGATCTGCCTTTTCCCTTGGTTGCAGGATCTAAACACAGGACATGAAACCTATTCTAATACCAAACATTAGATACCAATTAATATACTAAAAGCTCTAGAGTTATTTTTTTATTCTTTTTTTAAAACTCTAGAGTTGATGGAATGCAAAAAATTAGAACATTTTTCTTATTCGATACTATGCTGGCTCAACTCAACATCTGAACTCTTAGTTGGACTTCATTAAATACACATGATTAGTTTTTTTTTATGACCAAGGTCTCCAGGCGTCTTAGAGCATCCGATTAATCCTCGAGACATGTGCAAGCCTCTTTACCCATACATGCCTGGTAATTCTACGAGGAGTAGTACCATTCAAAAAAAATTCTACGAGAAGTAGCCTTTTGAGGTGGAGTGAGAATCAAACTTAAAACTCTTACTTCCTAAGACGTTCTTGGATGAATCTCAATATAAAAAGTTAATTACTTCATCAGATTTGTGTTCCTCCTTTTTTTTTTTCCTTATATAGAGTTCAGTTGTGTTAAATATCTTATATTTGTATGGATAAATGGTGGTGTAATCCAATCTAGATCATGCCTATACCCATATCTTAGCCTCTTTAGCCATTGGGCCCAAAATATGCCCAAGAACAAAAGATAGGGCCACTTGAAGTAAGAGAGATCATTTCTTGAACCTAAAAATAAGTTTAAGATAAGAAAAGGGTCCCGTTAGATTCAAGACAATTCCATTGAAATAACATTATCTAACTGATTTGATTCCTAACCTTTTTCCTCATTAAACTAGATTTTTTTTTTTAAGGTAAATCGAATCAAATATATTAAAAAAGAGAAAGAGATAATATAGATACCATATAATGTTCAAGAGAGTTAGACCCAAATCAACTACCATATGCAAAAACCCCATACAGGTAGGTCCCCATGGAACACATTTAGCCGTTGATGCCTATTTTCACGGGCTATTACTCAGGTGAGTTGGGCCAGTTATTGGGCCACCAAAGGCCCAACTCTCATTTGTTATCAGAAGGCCTAGGCCTGAATTGGCCTTATTTGGTCAAACGCAGCCCCAGATCGATTTGTTTCTTACAGATTCAGCTCAATTTTAACATTGAATGGCAATATGTAGGCTATAGGGTAATCCGGGTTGGACCTTTTTGGGCTCAAGATGGGTTAGTTTTGATCGGGGGTAAAAATCTCGGTATCGGCCGATATTTGGATATCAGCCGATAAATTTCTCTCTATTTTTTTTAACAAAACCACCAATATCTGCCGATACATATCCTATCGGCCGAGATTATCACCCCTGATTTGGATTATATTATTATACCTTATAAAAAATACTGTACATTTACAAATTTTTAGTTAAGAATTGAAGTACTTCAAATAGATAAGTTTACACTAGAATGCCAATGAAAAAAACTTCTTTTAATATATTTTTTTTTAGAGTGCTTCATATTGCCATGTCATTGGGGTAATGATGAAGCAACCCACAACTTTGTTTACGTTGGGCTCGCAATGTCGTGAGAGTCTGAGAGGGCGAGATAAGAGATAGCACTGATAGCCGCATAGGGTATGCAGAATTTTTTATGGAGGGTTTTTTTTTTTGTTTCCATTAGCTATTTTTTAGGGTTTGGACCGCAGCGCACTGAGTGGGCCCCTAACGCGAGTGACTTTTTTTTATAAGGCCTAACACTAGTGGCTTTTGAAGGGGGCCCTAAGGCGACCGCCTCAGTCACCTTAGGGTCTAGACGGCACTGACCGCAATTAATACATATAAATTATATTATATTTTATAATATTAGGGTATTTATTAAATATGAATAACATAACTATTCTATGTATGTGACTGACTTGTAGCCATTCAAGTTGGGCCTTGCAACTTATAAAATTGTCTTTGAACTTGTTCCCAATGAAAAGCAGAAACTTAAATGGGCCAACATTAGCAGTATTAGTACATGTGAAAAGAAGAAGATATTTGTTGATAAAGTATTATGTTCGTTTTTTTCAAAGTAATAAAAAGCCGATGACATTATAATTTAGATAAAGCTATTTTTATATATGCTTTTAAACTAGTTTTTCTAAATTTTAATGATATGTTGGTTTGAATTTAAATGATGATATTATAATTTTAGAATTTTTGTGATCAAAATTTCTAAAAAATTATAGATTTTAGCTGAAAATAATTAAAAAAATTCTTTTGGTAGAAGACAGAAAAGCCCTTGTCCAAGTTTTTTTCTTTTCTTTTCTTTTTTGAGCAGTAAGCTCATGTCTAAATTGCAGATCCACAAGACAACTTAAGTTGCAAATTTCAAACTTCAATTATTTTAGGGCAAAAAAGGAATTAATGGATAGTAATTTTTGCACATCATTTTCTCTCATAGTGCAATCAACAAGGGTTTGTAAACGAAAGGAGTGTTCAACTGGGGCACAGCGCCACTTTTGTTTGTAACTAGGGAGAAATAGAATGGAGTCCTTCATGAAGTTCGAGACAAAGCAAGGGTCAAAAAATGGTCTCGCCCAACATATCAACCGATATTTTTTTCTCTCCTTAATTTTTTTTTTCACAAAAATGGTCGATATCGGCCGATATTGTGATATCAGCTGAGATATCGGTATATCGGCCGATATTCGGACCCCTGCGACAAAGGAACAAAAAATGGTTTCTCTATAGCCTCCTCGTTTTGAGACATTATGGCTTTGGGGTTGACCCTGGTAACAAAAAAGGTTTCCAAAAAAACTTAGGACCCAATACCATAATAAATTTGCCAATACTTCCCTCATTCTCTCTCTTTTCATCTTTCTCAATAGTAAGGATAAAATTGAATTTTCCTTTTAGGTGCATCGTAAGAAAAAAATGGTGGTACAAAAATCACTACCCCTTTCATTTCACTCTACTATTCCAACCCGAATTAGTGTTTAATTATGCGATTATTGACCGTTGATTGTGTCCAGTTAATCTGAATGATTAACAAATGGGCTTTGTTAAGAGTCAAAGTTTGACTTGATCCGAGTTCAGAAGCATGTGGATCAGACTCGATAAGGTGTGGTGGCAAAGTTGTGATTTTCCAAACTTTCTTCGATTGAGACCCTAAAAGTTATTTTTATTTGGAAAACCCTTTATTGTGATATTTAAATTGTCAAATTTTGCACAATTATTTAGTTTTAAATTTTGAGTTTAAAGAATTTTACAGTTTGCCATTCTGATTTTTAGAAATGTGATTTTTAGAATTGTCAAAGGTGTCCCTATTTTACAAAATATAATTTTTTAAATATTTAGGAGTGTCAAAGTACTTTGAGGATTTGAAATGTTTTATCAGATGAATGTAGGTGGTCTGTAAAGTCAGAAATTTTCCAAAATACTATTTTAAATTTTGGAAATTTGACATTTACATGATTTTTATTAAATCACTCAGTTTTTGACATATTTTTCTCTCTAGATTCTTATGGCATTTCTTAATTTTAATATCCGACCTATCAGACCAGTTTGATTGATTTAGTAGGACCTCCAAAATACCCAACTAAGTGAAAATGTGTTAAGAAAATGGTTAAAATAAGTTTTTATTACATATATATACATATACATATACATATACATAGATACACATATATATATATATATATATATATATATATATATATATATATATATATATATATAAATAATCAAAGAAGATAAACCTCATCCTTCTCATAACGTGGCATCCTTATCCTTTTACCATACGTTTCAACCTATCCTTTTGTGGGCTTTCTTGCTACCCATGTGTTGAAGATTATAAAAGAAAAATAACTAAATGAGGATAAGATAAAAAATGTAGCAGCCGTATCTTGTCTTTGTTTCTTGGTAACCAAATAGTTTAAAGTTATAAAAAGAAGTGTCCCTCTTGTGCAATCACATTCTCTCATGCTCTTTTACTCTTCTTTACTCTCTCTTGGGCTGGAAGCCCCAGTGGCACTTCTTCCTCTCCTTTTCGTTTTCCAGTTGGAATTGTTCTCTCTCGTTCATGCAAATTGAGAAACTCACGCAAGTTCGTCGATCAAGGTGAGGGGACTCAACTTAACCTATGTATTGATTTATGGGAACTATTAGACTTTAAGGGTTTAAAATGGGATCCATGAAATTTATCAGATGGAAAAGACCAAATGGGATAAAAAAACCAGACTTGACACCGCTTCAATGTAGGGGATGATGTTTTGTTTTAAATACATAGAACGGAAACTTAAAAAGGTGTCAGGGAGCTGAGGTCTATTGGTCTAAAACGCAGTATGAGACCCATTGGAAGTCTAGAGGATAATAGGTTTATTTGAATATGATTTGAGGTGTTCAATGATCATACAAGTGATGGTTGGTGAATATTCATATGATTTATGCAATGTTAAAAAATTATACACGTAGTATATACTTGTGGTAATTGGTTTATGCCCATGATTATGTATATATGAATGTGATTCATGCAATAGTGATTATGTATGTGGAATATGCATGTGGTAAGTGTATGGTAAGTGTATCTCCAATGTTTAACCCTTATAGAAAGAGAATATGGAGAAAGAACTGATGGAATGATGATTTATTTTTATTCCATGTTTCATGGATAGTGGGTAATTAGTATACATGTTAATGTATATAGCTAGAAGTACACACTTGTGTAAAGCTCTTGAAAGATATTGCATTTTATCTGTGTCAGGACTTAATGTATATGAGGTTGAGTGGGATACTTCCCAAGGTTGAGTGGGATACCTTGGAACTATACAGTTGAGGTTGAGTGAGATACCTCAATGGGGTTGAGTGGGATACCCTGGTGTGAGTTAAATCTTATCAAAGGGAAGATCAAACGGTAATATGGTTACTTGTTCATTATTTTGTCACAATCTTGCATTGAATTATTGTTAATCTATTCTTTGAACATTTTGAAGTGTTGAGCTCTCTTCAGTGGAATTAGGAGCTCACATCCCAACAATACAAGCCATGGACTTGAAGATGTAGAAGATCCCTCTGCTGTGGTTTAAGCGGTGAAGTTTTGGGAATCATAATAAGTTATTTTGTAATTTGTTGAGCCATATATGGTACATAGACTTATCTTGTATAATTATGGTGTAGTCGTGATATTTAAATCTAAGTTGTGTTTGTTATATCTTGAGTTGTCTCATTGGATAGGAGCATGTGACTTCTTCGTTGGCCTTAGATGAACTCAACGCTCATGTATTTGTAGATTTTAGATCTGTTTTTTTCTTTAAAAAAAAAATTAGTCATGTTCCGAGTCCACATCCGAATTCAGAGTGTGACATTCATTTGCCGGCGTCAACCTCCAAATTTTCTCCGTCTATCTGTGACCATCGACGCTATGTGACCCATGACCCAGTATATGACCGTCATTACTTGCTTTTCAGATGCCGATCTATCTTTACCCTCTTCTCTCTTACACTTCGTCTTCTTATTCTTCTCATTCTTTTTCTCCTTTTCTTCTTCATCTCTCGCTCTCTTTTCTTTTTATATCTCTCTTACCCTCTTCTCTTCCTTTTTCTCCTCCTATGGCTGCTGATGTAATTTTTTTCTATATTTTTTTTTTGTATTCCTTTTCTTATCTTTTAGTTTAGGGTAAAAAACTTGAAATTATTTTAACAAAATTTGATTTTTTTTTTAATTTTTTACTTAATTTTTCTGTTTTTTTTTAATAATTTGTAAATCATTTCATTCAAAGAGGGGAAAATAAGTCCGGAAAATAAAGAAAAGAAATCAAAAGAAAAAAACAAAGGGTACAAAAGAACAAAATAAAGAAACAGGAATCTACAACCTAGCTAGGCACAAAAAGTTCCCACGGGTAGGAAGAGAAGACAAGTCAAAAAATTGAAAACAAAAACCCACAACTCGGGCTCAGTATAGAAACAAGTACCTAAAAGAAGCAAAAGTGTACTCCATGAAGAGTCCCAAGGCTCTTAGTAGCCAAATCAAAATTTCTTAACATCCAGTTAACAAGGTTCCTTTGGCTCATTTGGTTGGGTGCCTTCATGAGGATTTTCTCATGAAATTTCGTGTTGGAATTGACTTTCAATCCAAAAGTCTAATATGATAGGTGGAGTAAGTCAATTTCATATAAATCTTTAATTTTTTTCCTCACAACTGATGTGAAACTCTCGTTCACAGTCTAACCATCTTCCCTTTAATGAAGCTCTTCAAATTGATAAAACATCGTCAAACTGTCAGATTTCAATTTCAGCCTACAAATGAAAAAAGACTTTCTTACTATTTTTATGAGGTTTTAAAACGACTGTCAAATTGAAATCTTTAAAGAAAGAACAGTGTTTTATGTTTAGTTCTTCGTAGATAATAAGGTTTAAAATACCAACTTAAGTTAATAACGGCAACAACAGACGATTTGAGTTGTTGGGAGAGAGACGAATTGAGACTTTGAGAAAATATTTTGAAAAAGCGAGAAGGTTGACAAACTCTACCCTATTTCACTTCCTCAAAAGAAGCCTTAAGTTAGGTATAGTGTTGCGTTAGGTATAGGGTTCTAAATGTAGTGCAATTCTATAGGCTCGACAAAGACCATCTGTTGCTCAAGTGCCATACATGAAAGATCCATTGACTTTGACCATTATGTGACTCACAAACTTTTCTCACATTCATTCATTCTCCGTTGATTAAATTTTTACCTAATTTGGTTCATTCTGAATAATTTTTGTCCTTGACTTGAATCTAAATTAGGAGTCTTCAAAATTTTAACTTAAATAATAAAATATCTACTCTTTATATACCATATAATATATCTACCCCTTTTCTAAATTATTATCTCATACTGCAGGATTTGAATGTGGGGTTGGATCCAAGAATGACATGGCCGAATGTTTTGGTAAATTTAGAGTGTGTAACAGTCCATAAGGTTTTAAAGTACTCAATACAACCCACACCAGGGTGTAGTTTAATCGGTAGGCTCCCTGCCTCAGGAAGTGGGAGGTTACGGGTTCGAGTCTCCATGACTTAACCTTTGATGTGCTTTAGGAGTAGTGACTCATTCGTAGGGAGTTTTACGTTGGATTTCCCACGATTTTCCACACGTAAATTCAAAAAAAAAAAAAAATCAATCAATACCAGTAAATCAAGCCTTACGATGTCACCGAGTTGGGTATGGTAAATAATTCAACATGGGTTATAAATTATAAAAACTTACTAATCATTTTAAATGATTTTCTTTTTAGATTTACTTCTATATCAAAATTTTATTTTTAAAACATTTTTTCGTAACTTTGATATAAATCTATGCACATGGATGGTAAAATATTAAAACTTGAATTTCTTTATTTTGATTTAAAAACTTTTTTTTTCAAATTTGATATTAATCAATCCATTTAATAACTAAATTCACTTGATGTGAAAATAAAGACACGAAAGATGAATTTAAGATTAAACTAAAATCCAATCTTAGTTCCATCAAAAAATTCAATAATATAATAAAATGGTGGAATATGGGATTCTATTTGCTTTCATGGTCCCATACTCCCATCATCTTTACTAATATAAAAGGGAAAAGAGTTTTTTTTTTTTTTTTCCCTTTATGATTGATAATACTTATTCCATTTTCTTTTTTATAATTTTATAAAAGATATTGAAAAATATACTGTACAAATTAAAAATATACTTGATTATCTTTAAATTCAATATCTAGTCATTTGATTTTAATGACCTGAAAATAAGAAACATTCTTAATTTTTTAAAGATGTTTAGTTATCAATAAAATCAATTGGTTAAAAAATTGTTTAGTGATCAAATTTGGTTCACTTACATCTTACAAGTCTATAGGTAATAGTGCTTCAATTTGATCTTTCAAACTATTTTATAGCTCACATTTTTGTTGGAAAATGAGAGTACAAGTTGAGAAAATAAAAAATTGCATAGATTTTAAATTTTGAAAGAATAAGATGCATCAAGTGACTTTGCAAAATGATAATATGATAATAAAGTTTAAGAATCGAGAGGTGTCAGATTTGATCTTCACGGATTAATCTTGGTGATCTCTTAAGGGATAAAAGTACTACTCCTGAAATTTTAATAAGACTGTATCTGAAATTTCTCACACATAAATGAAAAAAAAAAATTCTCTTAAAATAATTCAAATGAAGTCTTTTACACAAACTTTATTTTGTAGGGCCATAATTAACCCAATCGAGGGTTACACAAAATACCCATGCTTTTTTCATTAGATGGTGCAGAGTAGTACTATAAACATGTTTGACCAAATTGATTAAAATTTAAGTGGCCACACTTACGAAGCATGTGCACTACACTACCATTATAAATCCAAACTATTCAAATTATTTATTTCTCTTCTAGATTTAAACCCATTCTTATTTAATATTCACTTACCCATCTTCATCATCGGGTTGAGTATTATGGATAAAATTAATTATTCAATAACTTTATTTTAATTTTATAAAATTTTATAATTAAAATTATTTAACGACTTTATTTTAAATAATTTAATAGTCTCTGTGATCTACTATCTTATCACAGTTTAAGTCATTTATCCAATCAATTTCGAATTGACAATTATGTTTAAATTTGATCCAAATTTTTTTTAATGACATGACTGATCTAATGTCAAATCTATATCAAGACCTAAAGAAATTTAAGTCATATCAAATTATTTATCCCATCACTTTTGAATTGACTATCTAATATCCACCTAATTTGAATATGAGTAACCTTTTAACTGCAACCATTATGTTTTACTAATTGTATTATAGGTTCTTGTCAAATTATCTAAATTTTTATAAAGAAAAATATAATTATTAGTTTAATATTAGCGTAACCATTTATAAACTCAATGACATGAGAGATTCAGATCTAAGAAAATCGAATTCGACTGACACTTATGTCCTCGTGGCTAATATATATCTCAAATATTTTCAATTTTTTTTAAAATAATTAATTAATTAGTTAACTCTGTTTAAAATTAATTAGTTAAACTATCGATTGATATGAGTTTTTAAAATTAAAAACTTCTTCTTAAAAAAGATAATTAAAACAGCAGTCCCAACTCCCAACATCCGTCAGAGCAGAGTTGGCTGATGGGCCTAATGATTTATGAGCGGGTCCCACCTCCCTGGCACGACGGACAGCAGCGGGCACGCCCGCGAAGCACGTGCCGACAAAAGACTGACACGTGGCGCAGTTGGTCCGCTTCAAACTCATCATATCTGGTCTTCATGATTGCGGCTCTGAGAGGCCCTACCACGCGTGACCCTCGCTTCTTTTGTCGCTTCTTGAAGAAGTCCTCCTCCGCCACCACCGCCGCTGCCTAATCCTCCTTTTAATTTTAATTACACGCACGCCATTATGATATAATATTCGCTTCGTACTATAGTTTTTAATTTAATTGATATGATACTTTTTCAATGCAGATGTAGACAGACAGAACCTAAACTTATAAATCTTCACTCAAATAATTAAGGATTTTTTTTCTGAAAATACTTCAAAACTTGTGAATTTGCGTTAGTATATCCTTAAGAATTGTTATGGGGTCATGATGTCTCGTACACTTAATCAACAATAGTTTTGTCGAAATTATTCACACAGCACGGAAAATATCTCACTTTTTCAGAATCAAAACTAAACACGCATATGATAAGTGTAATTGATTTTTCAAGTTCTACGAGACACACATGAAACAAAATGTACATTAATTTTACCTACGTGTATATGCAATATTAGCCCTTGTATGCAATGTTATATAAATAAAAGAAAATATGAATAATTAAGAAATGCTCATTTGTTCAAACCCGATAATAAGATTTATATTGATAAGATTGGGTGTTGCCACTACTAATTAAGATAGACAAGTTGATCAACACCAGGGGTTTAAAAATCGGATTTGATATATATCGGGCGATATCTCAGATATCGGATATCGGATATCGATCGATATCATTCTCTCTCATCTGATTTATTTTTTAATTTTTTTCCAAAAAATCCAAAAAAATTGTAGAAAATGCAGAAAATTATGGGCTTATTGGGTGTGTGATTTTTTCATTAAATATCAGTCATTTACATGTTCAAATATTATTTTGAAGTAAAAACATTGGGATTTTCAAAATTATTAATAAAATTTAAAAAATTGTAGAAAATGGAATGTGTGGCTCCTTATTTAGATGTTCAAATTACTACTAAAATTATTATGGAGTCTGATTGTCAAATATTAATGTGGAGCCCCCGAGAATTTTTTTTTTTATTGGAGGGCAAATTTGAGCACATGGTTTTCCCAAAACTACTTTGGTTTTTCGTCCAAACTATAGTTTTTTCCCAAAACCATTTGGTTTCCCGCCCAAAACCAATTTCGGCCGATCTTGGACCGAGATATCGGCCAATATCAGCTGGATAAGGTGATTTTCTTTTTTTTTTTTTTGTTTTTTTGAAAAAAAAAATCAAATCGACCGATTTTAAACATATCGGACGATATCTAGACCAATATAGTGGCCGAGATATAGGCCGATATTCCAGATTTTAACAGTATGGCCAATACTAATCGTATCAGCTGATACATGTTAGGTGCAAAAAGCCCTAGATGTATCAGCCGATATTTGCACCTCTGATCAACATTGAAACTATTGTCCTAGCCGAGTCCAATCCCGCTAATGCATTCAAGTATATCTTTGGTGGATCAATTACTCCAATGGTTGGATCTCCCTTGTGTTCAAGACTTCAAGCTTTTGAGTTTCCACTGCAACTTCCTTCTAGTCGGGCCGCTTCTAATGGGGGGCGCTCCCTTCTTCCTACCCAAATTGGTTGATAATTTCTTTCTTCATTCCTTACATAATTCAAAATACATAAACAACAATCAACTATATTTGAAATTCCTAAAATAATTAAACCCTTCTGTTAGAATATGTGAAGATATAATTTGTTATTTAGTTATTTTAATTAAATTATTTGTTTAGTAAGTATTTCTAAAGATATATTTTTTATTTTAAGTCTTTCTTCTTTTATTTGATTCCATTTCTATTATTGTAATCATCTTTATTATATAATAAAGTTCTTAATTCACAAGGGAGACACCTCTAGTCTTATTTTCACACCTTCCTAATCTCTCTCAACAAACAAATAATTTTATTCAATTAAGCAACTACCACTCCTATAAACACTCTAGTCAGTGCTTTTTTCTGCAGGACTGGCCCTGACTGTAGGCGGATTAGGCCGCTGCCTAAGACACTAATTGCAGCAGGGTTGCATCTTACAATTTCGCTTAAGACCCCTAAAATTTTAGGGCATCTCACAACAGGCACTATGTTTCTGTCATACTCATTTGGGTTCAGCTGATAAGAACTTGAGCTTCCACTTAGCCCCATTTCCATAGCTGGGTCAAACCTCGTAATGTTCTGGTTCATATTGCAACTGTATAAGCTGCTTGTGGGCTTTTCGATATTAAAAGAGGAAGTATAGTAGATTGTTATTTAAATAAGTTTGAATTATATCGTATAATCAATAAAAGATTAGATTTAGATAGAAACAGTATGATGGGAGTAGTTGGATGCATTATACGAAAATGACATAATGGATTCATATTGAGTAAAGAGAATACTTTATAAAATTGTCATTCAATAGACAATGATTTATGGTGCAATGTATTCATATTCCAGGATTAATTTCTATTGCTACCACTTGATTTACTTGAGTCGGTTGTGTGGGTAATGGCGGTGTGGATTCTGAGAGATTAATCTTGTTGGATCAATACCTCAAGATACTCTCGTTATCTAAAAAAAAACTTACTCAACATAGATAAAAAATATCCAAAATTTCTTATCAAATTTAAAGAGTAGCCTCTAATTAGATAAATGTAAAAAAAACTATTTATAGTTCATAAAAATTAAATTTAAGATCGATAAGTTCAGTTTGATCGTGGTTCATAATTTCAGATCATATGGGTAAAACCTGTAACTGCTCTTAACCCGATATATTCCTAATATATGTATAATTCTCTTTAATTTTTCACTATTAGCATAGAAAAAAAAAAGTGCCACATGCATTGTTTGTGAGAGATGCCATAAGAAACTCCCCTTAAACATTGGAGAGGCTAATTTTATTTTGGGCTTAAACGTCTTTCACTGCAATCCAAAGTCAAATGTTGTATTCAACTCTCTCATTTGCTCAATTGAATGAAATGGCGATGGAATCATGTACTTACATTGGTGCAGTTGAACTGATAATCTCTCACCACACAGGGCTGGCTGAAGGGCTTGGTAAGTAAGGCAACTGCCTTAAGCCCCCGATCAAGAAGTCCTCAAATTTCACAATAACTAAAAGGATTTAGTTGACACTTTAATCTATATTTAATTTACTGTATTTTAGTGATGCATGTGATAAGATTATTAAAGAACTAGATGAAATTTCATGATATGTTGTGATGTATATGATTGATGAAGTTGTGTGTTAGGATGTGATGAACATGAACACATGCCATGATTACTCGCCTAATTGTCTTGTTTAATACGAATATGATAATTAACAAGATGTGGGTAATGTGATTAAACATTGAGATTGGATGTGTGTTTAGTTAGTGATTGTCATAAAGTGACGTATGTGAATTAACACTATGATTGGTGTATGTGTATTTGATAAATTGTAAATGGATGGGAAAAGACTGAAATTGGTGATGGACCTTTTTCACTAAAATAAATGAAATTTGTAAAGAATTAACCATTAAGTTACTTGTGACCTTAGATTGAGTGCCATTAGTGTGATTGTATTTTGCATGAGAATTTTGGCATGAGCATGAGCATGAGCATGAGCATAGAAGTGAAGACGATGGTGTTGGTACACATAAGAAGTGTGCGCCGCCTCGTGAAATGCAATGGTATTGGCATAAGTTGAAAAATTCTTTTAAATTATTTTTTAAATAAAATCTTTTTATTATATATAATTAAAATTTTAATTAAATATTACTTATAATAACATGTTAAATACCAAGAAGGCCCCATTTAGAATTTTCGCCTTATGCCTTAACTTATGTCGACACGGCCTACCACCACAAGAAGCGGGAGGCATCAAGTTCAAGCCCCCATGGCCTCACCTGCTGTGCTTTAAGGGCAGTGTGTATCACCCGTAGGAGCTTTTATGCTAGATTTTTCGTAGTTTCCCATATATAAATTAAAAAAAGAAAAAAGACTAATTTTATTTTGGGCTTAAACGTCTTTCACTACAATCCCAAAATTAAACTTAGGACCTGACCAAATTGGGTTAATCATGTGGCGTAATCCTGTAATTATCCTGTGGAGGTATAATAGGACCGTACTCGAGGTTCCTCTTCCGTCGTAAAAAAGAAAAAAAATGTAGGATATATCTGAATTGATTAAGAGGTGAGCCGCAATTAGGAAATGGTTTTCTTCCAATTGTTGTGGCTTAAGTTTCGATATTATTCACTTGTGCGATGACATTGCTTGGGCTCCGTAAGTATAAAGATTGAGACTTTCAAGTAAATCTAGAATCAATAGGAGGCTGTTAAAATATTTTATTTAGAGAGGTTATTTATTAAAATTTAAAGGACAATTATTTGTTCATTGATTTCTGTATATTATGTTTTACTTTTAGACATGAGCCTCACTAAATAGGGTGATGGAGGGACCATCGTAGAGATCTTTTGCTTGAGTGTGAGACTCACTAAAAACCATTTTGTTCGATTAATTAAGTTATACTTTTTAAGGCTGTGAAGTTTAAATACTAAAAAATAATTTAAAATAAACAAATTAAAATTATGACAATTGATTTAATTAAAATTATATTCGGTGAACCACATATTTGAAGAAACTCTTTCCAACGTGGCAATCATCTCTTCATTTGTTGGGTCCTATTCCCAGGTATATAGGATAATTTAATGCACACAGTGTGTGGGTGGTTATTTCACCTAAAACTTTAACTTGGTTAGATGCAAAACTTTAACTTTATTTTATATCGGACACTGGGTGAATAAAACTTTATCTTATCATGTTTAACTCTAGAATTTAACTTCTATAATCTATTGATTTTTCAACATCTATCTCATAAAGATAAAGTAATTGGATGTAGGTCTTTTTTTTTAATCATCTTCTTTATGAATTTTTTTTTTGTCTATACTCTATATCAGAGATTAAATGATATTGGGATATTGGCCAATATCTTTTTTTTCTCTCTCTTTTTATAAAATCTCGTTCATTTTTTTCTTTAAAAGTAAATAAAAAACAGAAAATGGCTTTTTTATTAAAATAATAAATTTTGGAAAAAAAATATTAGTCGATATTGACCAATACGATGGTGGAAAGAAACAACGATATCCCTTTTTTAAAAAAATCGTTGATATTATACTCATACAGCTGATATATCCTATCGGCCAATATTTTTAAGCCTGCTCTTTACCACCAAATCATGTAGGGTCCAATTTATCATATACATTTAGGCTGCTTGGTGAAAATGAACACATACGTCTTCTAGAGCTACTCCATAAAGTTAAATGGTCATTATGACAATAAGTAAAGTTAATATAATTTAAGTAAGAGAAAATTATATAAAATCCCATGTGTTTTCTCATAGTTTAAAAAAACCTCTACGTTTTTAATTATTTTAAAATATTCCCTCTAATTTTATGAAAATATCAAAACTTTCTTTGACCATTAGTTAATGAATTTGATCATATAAAATAATAAAAATACCCTTTTCAAGTACGAAAGAAAAATAAAATTATAATCAATTAATTCTCATATAAATAAAAATAGTTCAAGAAAACTAATAATAAAAAAGAAGAAGTGAGCCTAAACAAAAAAAAAAAAAAACGAGAGATGACCATAAAAGTATTAAAAAAATCCAATGAGTATTGAAGGGACTTAAAAAATGCATGAAAAAAATATAGTATAAAATAAATAAAGTAAGAAAAATATGGACCAAGAATCAAGGGATAAGTAGAGATTTTTTTATAAAGTATATGCATATACTTTTGTTAAATAAAGTAAGAAAAATATGGGATTCTGTTTGTTTCAACATTTTTCTGAAAATATAATTTAAACATCTAAAAACTTTTCTCATTGTACAGGTATGAAGGAAAAATAGGTTCAAGAGCTCATAAAAAAGTCTCCACAACTTCTATTTATTTATTTTCTTAACATAATCAAGCAAGCTACATATTCTACAGAAAAGAAAAAAAAAAGAAGAAAAAACTACAAAGTCACTCCCAACTGCCATTCCATCATTGTACAAGAAAGAAACCCTAACCCTAACCTTAAACAAGTTCTCTAAATGTAACCCTAGATTCACAAAACAACCTACCAGAAGAAGACAAAGCGCCACAGCCGACATTCTAAAAGCAACACCCACCGACCGCACTAGAGAAAGAAACTGAGCCCGACTTGTCCATATGTAGGGCCCCACATCTCATCCTCTGCGGGCCCTACCCAATTGACCCACGTTGCTCTTTGGCCAAGTGAAGTGTAGATTTCTTGAGCAATTGGAACCCGTTCCAAAACATTCCTCTTATGGAGGAAGAGATGGTTATATATTATATATGGTGAGAATTTGATCTTAATATGGTCAGATATTTTGTGTTTTAATGGTAGAAAATCTCACGTTCTAAACTTTGTTTACGATCATCAATCATTATTTTGCATGGGATAATTCCTCCGGTCCAAGTTGAAGATCCGACGCCTCTTGCATCGATCGGAATCCGGACGCTCCACTAAGGACTTCAAGGCCTCACGCAAGAATACAACCGACTCTTGGCTCGAAAACTCATCGCCTTCTCCGGCGACGACTAGAACGTTCCGAACCCTCCCACCAAGTGTTGCCATCTCTGCTCGCAGCGTCTTCAGTCGCAGAGATTTCAGGGTCTCAATTAGGTCGGGCAGCAGATCGGAGCGATCCTCGCAGCAAACCGATGCCTTGAAAGTTGACTGCCCGTGGCCAGACACTTCCCCTGATAACACAGCGATCTCGTCAGTCTCTGCCGGAATCAGGTCCGATCCGGCAATGTCAGCTGTCTGCTGCTTCAGTTCCCTCATGTGTTGCACCACTCTGCCCAGCAGAGAAGCCTTGTCTGTCTGCGGAAGAAACCACAACAGAATTACAAATGCTAACCCTTAGAAAGAAACTTCTCTTTTCCTAGAAATGTCTATTTCATTTTTCATGGAAACCCTAACAACAAGAAGATAAAAGAAAATACACATCAAGAAGAAGAAAATAGTGATGTAGAACATTATAGAATTAAATCAATAACTATAAAGACAAGGATTTATGTGGAGAAGACACATGTAGATTGAGAGGTTTATGCATGCCTTGAAAATTAGATGTCTCGAAAATTAAGATGAGATACTCAAATATATGATCTTAAAAAAAAAGGAAAAAACTATAGAAAAGGAGGAGAGTATTTTTATTATATCCAGAAAAAATAGTCTAAAAGTCCTAAGTACATTAGGAGTCCTAAACCAACATAAACTCTATCTATTCAATCAATGGGAAAAAAAACCTATTTAAGTCATCTACACACTGCAATTCAGATGTCAATCATGCACAAGTATATGCCAAAAATATCTCAATTAAAAAAAGCAAAACCGACCCATTTCGAATCTCAATCAACAACATGAACCCAATTCATGACATCTATCAGCAGCACAGATCTAGTTCAAATATCAATCGACAGAAGAAACCCAAATCAGAGAGAGAGAGAGAGAGAGAGAGAGAGAGAGAGAGAGAGAGAGAGAGAGAGAGATTACATACTTTGGAATTGCAAGGAAGGAGTTTTCTTAGCTCGTTGAGATGAGAATTGATTCTCTCCCTCCGTCGTTTCTCGGCTTCCTTGTGGTTTCTTGAAGCTGCAACAGAGCGAGCCTGTGGCATTTCCGTTGGGAAAGTTGGAGGATTCTCAGACAAGGAATCGTTTACCGGAGCTCCCAACAACCCCATAGTCCTCATCATCCCGTTGTGCGTCAGTATCCGGCAAATTTCCGATCCTCCCAGACCCACCGGATTCTCTGCCTGCATCTAAATTTCTCTTATACCTATGAAATTAGGGTATTCTTGCCTTTTCTAATGATTCCCATATATCACATACGGGAATTTGATACTTTATTTTAGTAATCAATTCAGAATTTGTGAAGAAATCCAATTCAGAAAAGAAACTAGCAACGGAAGAAGATGAAAATCCAAGACATTGATAATACTATCAGAAGTATGTAAAGACAAGAAGGGAGAGCGAGAGTAAAGGGGGGATTTAAAGGAGCAAAAATGCTTAATCGAACCCACTTTACTATGGACGGTCCCATACCACAGAAAGCGGCCGCCTGCAATGTGATTCTAAAGAACGTATTAGCCCTAAAAAGTCCGGATATTCTCGTCTACTTTCTCACACAGTGAATCTTATTCTACATTCAAAAAGTTAGAGATAATCGCTAAAATTATTATACTATAAAGGGGAGTCATACGTACACGCGACTCTTTTTTTTTTTTTGGGGCTATGACACACCTAATTTTAGATTTTAGATGAAATTTACCTTTTTGCCCTTTTCACTTAAAACCACCACATCAACCGAACACCCTTTTTATCTTTTCCGTTCGAAGCATACATCAAACGAATGACCTGATTCTGCTGAGAACAGGCAGCGGATGGAAGAAGAAGAGAAAGAGGAGTGGGCCCACCGTTGATGGAAGGTGGGACTCACCAGGTGAGATCAAAGCCAATGCAGGGGCGACATCAATAGTGTTGATTTGATGGAGATACAGTCCCTGGCTGAATCAAGCTTTTTCTGGCTCGAATTAAGCCCATATTTTAAATGAGATGGGTTAGTCTGCCCATATTTCGAGTTGAGTCAATTGAGTTTGAGTGAATCCTAACACTAGTTACACCCATTGTCACAAATCTCATTCTCGAGATATTAATGACAATTGTTAATAGTGGAATATTTTCAACATTTCAGATTTTTTATTGGAAATTTAACGGGAAAATCTCATGAAGAATATAATATTTAAAAAATAATAAATATAAATATAATAAATAAATAATATGGCCTGAGTTTGAAAATATAAATGATATTTCATAAATAAAAAAATATATATTTGGCCCAAGTGTTTTTAACGGGAATTTAACGGGTAAAATCTAGTGATTTTAACGGTAAATTTACCGTTTCTCACGATTAAAATGCGTTTTTAACGGTAATTTACCGTTAAAAATGGTAGATGAAATAAAGTCGTGTTTTTAATACTCAAAAGTTATTTTGCCGATATTTTCAGAAAAAAACGAAAATATCGAAGATATTTGTTACATTGGTTTCACCTCTAGGCTTGATTGATTCAAACAAAGTTATTTTTTGCCAGTGCAGCATTCAATCACATACCATTTAACCAGAGTAATTTTTGTAAACCCTATATTTCTAAAGGACACAAAAGTTTTAGCATTCAAATAACTTTAAATTGATAAAAGAACTGGAGATTTAAATGGTCAGAATAATCCAATCAACTTTGATTTTTTGCCTATATTTAAATATAAACTGTTATAAATCTTATGTTTATATATATCTCTCTTTATCAAATTGCTTTTATGAGCCAAGCATATTTATAAAACGGCAAATTGAATCCTACCGAAAAATAAAATAAAATTTAAATGATTTAATGACTGATCGCAATGGTTGAAGATGTGGATTAGTAATTGACCTCTGGATCATAATAAAATTACTTATGTGGTCCCTACACTTCTTCTAATGTGTGGCATTTTGGTGGGATTAGAGCTGTAAACGGACCTGGATTTGGCCCGCCCGAAAGGATTTGCTCCAGCCTGATTAATAATAAATAAAACAGGCGTCATCCTAAGGTCCATTAACAATACCTAAATTGGGCTGAGTCCGTTTGTTGTCGCACGGGCCGCCGACAGTCCAAGAGCCCGTCGCATAATGTCTCCCGAGCCCGCCCGATCACTCAAAGCTTTCTGGGTCGGGTCAGGTGGGGTTTTTTAAAATCCAACGCGAGTCAATATTTATGAAACCCGACCCAACCTGACCCGAGTTATTGACCTGAAATTCTTGACCCGACCAGACCCAAATTCTAACCCGACTCAACCGCACATTCTGACCCAATCCGCATTCTAAACCCATTTTATCCTAATTTTAGACGTGTTAAGTTGGCTCGGGTCAAGTGAACTTGAAAATTCCTCATACCGACCTGACCCGAATTCTATATGGGTTTTTGTCTTCTCAGTTCGGGTCAGGCTTTGACCCGACTGAGTTTCATCCCTAAATTATTTACAAGTTATTGCCACCTCAATTCTAACTAAAATATCATTACATTTTGACATATAAAATCTAAAAACATGTCAAAAGTTAGCATGTGAAATTCCCCATCAATATTTGACATGGAAAGTCCTCCCAAAAGTTGCTGAAATGCCTTGTGCAGTCTCAATGATGAGGTTAATATAATATAAGACTGAGAAGTGGGCATTTTCTAGCTACACAAGAGCCATTTAAACATTTTGTAGTCTTGTATTAATTTAACAAGATTTATTTATAAAAGTAAATTAAGTATTTAGATAAATCTAAAGGCTTTTTCAATTCTAATATGTTTGTTGCTCATTGTGAAACTTAAAGTGCCTTTAATTTATTATGCAAAATCTTCTATTTTAAGTAGTTGTTTCAATTTATGTTACGTAAAAATGTGTTAGAGAATAGAAAACACTCTTCATTTTGCTGTTTGCATTTTTCATCCAATCTACGTTGTAGCATTTAAATTGTTATTTTATTTATAGATTTGGTAGAACTCTTTGATTTACATAGAATAAGTACATATCCTTTATTTAAGATCTAATTTCTTGTCATTTTATCTTTTTGCTATTATTTATAATTCTATTGTTTAAAAAAAAACAAACTTTGGAATTTCTCGATCTTAGTATCCCACACCCCTTGTGCAGGTCCTACGTGGCTACAATACCTTGAGTATATTCTTGCCTTTTGCCCTCTGAAAGATTGGGGTAGAGCTAAGATTGAAATATCGGCCGATACATATATATTTATCGATATTTTAATACCGAACGACATCGGCCGATACGATATGTATCGGCCGTACATACCGAATATCGGTCACAATATCGGCCGATATTCATAAATATTGGTATTTAATTTTTCTTTTTTTTTAAAAAACACCGATACGGTTTTTGACGGTTTTTACACTGGTTTTTTGCGGTTTTTAACGGTTTTTCGCAGGTTCTTCACTATTTTTAACGGTTCAGGGTTTACGGCTTTCACGGGTTCTCACGTTTTTTTGTGGTTTTGAACCGTTCTGATATCGGAGGAGAGAGAAAATTATCGGCCGGTATATCGGCCAATATTTACATATCAGCCGATATATCAGTCTAGGTGTTTTTTAAACCCCTGGGTTAGAGTACCCTCAACTAGTACACATAAACGTTCAATGCTTGGGAGCAGGGGTTTAAATATCGGCCGATACGTATCGTATCGGCCGATATATATCGGTTTTGGCGATGTTAATATCGGCCGATACGTATCGTATCGCCGATATTCACCGTATCGGCCTTGATATCGGCCGTATTATATCGGCCGATATTTAAAAAAACGAGGAAGAAAGAGAAAAATATCGGCCGATAACGATATATCGGTCGACATATCGTATCGGCCGATATATCGGCCGATACCGATTTTTAAACCCTTGCTTGGGAGTTCCCCTATTGTTTTTTGTGTTTTTTTGTGTGCAGTCCATGTCTAGGGAGAGTCCCTTAGTCCCACACAAAGGTCGGAATTACTCTGATACCAAGAATAGTTGGAAGAACAAAACACAAATAAATCACACATAAAGATATAAAGATTTACGTGGTTCTCTTTCGATTCAAAAATTACAAACAACCAGTAGAGATAGGATCCACCAATAAATAGCTAACATTCTAACTCTACAAACCTAAGGGTAACGAACATCCTATCCCAAAATAGTTAATTTATTTTGAAATTTTCACAATTGCGTTTGGGTGGGAGATAAGGGGGTGACCCCAAACTTAAGGGTGACCGAGATGAAAGGTGACTTCTAAATTGCCCTTCATCCAAACACAGCCAATATCACCCAAGTCATTTTTTGATGTGGGACAAGGTCCCTGTGACATGATGGTGTTGGGGGTGGGCCAATAGGGGCGTCGGGTCAAAAATGACCGGCTTAAAGTTTTTGACCCGACGCTGGAAGTCCTCAGACCTTATCTCTCCAGTTATCATTGAGTAGCATTTTCCTCCCAACTCTCAAAGTCAAGCTTTTCTCTTTGGTGATGTAGATTGTAGATGCCAAGATCTATGTTATCATTGTACAATGAGTCGTCACATCAGTGGGGTCCATCAGTGGTGGCCCCACTAAAAGAAGGCTGATTGACAGTCAAATATATGATGAGCTATGATGACTGGGTCCAGCAACGGACCCACAAAGGTACTTCTTTTTATCTGTCAAGTGGACCTGTAAAGTGGATTTTTCAAAGTGTCTTGTTCTGATCTATCTCTATCCATGTCTCATGAATCCCCTTTGTCTTGATCACAAGGACTTAATTTCAAAGCTTCTTTTGGCTGGGTTACAATTAGTGACACAGGTATATAAATTTCTTATGCACTCAATTCTTTTTATACAGAGAACCTACTTATTAAAATTTAAAATAATTTCTTTTTAATTTATGTATGGAAAATTATCGAAAACCTAATGTAAAATTCCCACGAGTGATACCTATTCCCCTAAGGGCACACCAGGTGAAGTCATAGAGCGTTGAATCTGACATCTTCCGCTTTCTGAGGAAAGAGATTACCCATTGAATTACACGTATGTGAGTAGAAACTTCTCCCCTTCAATTTTTAAATGGCTTTTTTTATACATATTTGTTTATCTTTGGTATGCAGTGAAATGAGTTTGGCTACAATTGAAAACTGGTTGTATGATCACAATAAAAAATCTACTAAAATGGTGTTTGATTTATCGACTACATTTGGATGAAAGGTAAATTTTATTAGAGTTTCTCTTATATAAGGGTTTTCCTTAAACATGGGATTCAATTATCTTGCTTGATTATTACAGTGAAAAATATATAAAAAGAAAAAGATTTATCTTAAAGGAAAGGTGAAGTGACTACTTCTTACACCGAAAATCTTTTCGAATTTGTGTTGGAAAGAGGAAACTTTGAATTTTTCCGCCTATTCCCTTTGTTACCGAAGGAGGGTAAATAGAGGTTACTTTTGTTTTCACCTCTCTACCCTTGATCCAAATGCAACCATCATTTTACTGTAAAAACCTCCAACTTAGTGGAGGATGTCTTGGAAACTAACCTGGATCAATTAGATTGAAACAACAAATCATTTACTGTTTCAACAGATAAAAATGAAGTTGGATTACCCTTTTACGGGTCAATTGTTTAACTTAATCAAATTTTCAACCGTTGGATCATGTCTCCCTTTCCTCTCTTTGAGCTGAATTTTTTAAACTCAGGATCAATCTTACTAAAACTCCAACGGAAAGGCTCACTACCCTAATGGCACATCAAAGTTATACCATGGGGGTTCGAACTTGCAACCTCCCGCTTCCTGAGATAAGAGGTAACCAGTTAAGCTACACGTATGGAGGTAGCCTCATCATTTATTAGTACCTATATTACACATGCTCCTAAGAAAATGATTTGAAAGTGGCTCTTTGGTTGGATTTAATTTGATTTGATTTAAGAAAATTTGAAAAGAAAGAAAGAAAGAAAAGTTGCAATAATCAATGTTGGGCTACTACTAATTGACTTACCAAGAGAGAGCATTTGAATGTTGATGTTTTGTTCCCTTAGTATTTAATGAAGGTTTTCAAGAATATTTCTCCATAGTGACTTTCACTTTAGCATCAAGTAGCCCTTTTCTTACATTGCCTTTATCAAGATTTGGATGGAGAATACTAAATGTCAGATAACTTACCAATACTTAAAAAGGGTGCAAATTAGGTTGGGTCTAACATGAACCTAGATTAAGAAAAATGAAAAAAAAAAAAAAATTTGGTTTAAGTTGATTCAAACTCAGGCTGGGCTTATTTTCAAAACCAAAATTTAAAGATAAAATTAGAATTCAGGTTAATCCCGAATCAAATATATAAAAGCTCGAGTTTGGCTTGAAAGCCCAAATTTTAGCTACATATCATAATATTTCATTGATTTTGTGTATAAAAATACATTTTATATAACATATATTTTTTATCTTATATAATAATAAAAAAAAATCTCCATTTTAATCTCTGAAGCCGAGCACAAATAAGTCTGCATTACATTTAGGGCTTGAATTGGGCCCAGGCCCTACAAAATACAATTCATATCAAGCTCAAGTTTAAGTAATTTGAGTCAACTCGAATTAGGGCCTGAGGTTGGACTCCTTAATTACAAATTTACAATTCGAAATGAGGCTTGGGCAAGCCCCAAACCCAGCTTAACTTGCCTACATTGCCTCACTATAAATCCACCAAAAGTTTGAAAGTTTATAGACAATAAAAAATGGGACCTATTGTCCTGTCCCATATTAGGTTTGGCCCAACTTGATGTTTATACCCAAACTAAGCTTATCAGAGGCACATGTATTAATGAACCTGGACTAACTTAGCTCCATTTGTTGGTTAGAATGGTTATCATTATAGATAAAATAGCTATATTGCCATGCTTTAATTATATAAAATACTAGCGCCCTATCATTTTCTCCTTGTTAAATGAATTTTGACATATATATATATATATATTAATTTATTATGAATTAAATATATTTTAATGATGGACATATTATATTTTAAATATACATATTATAGCCCACCAATAATGATGGATAAAATACAGTTTAATTTATCATGCTTAAATGTTTAACTCACTTAAAAATAACCCTGATCATAACAATTAAATCATTTTTTTAAATACAACAAGAATTTATGATTAAAAATGATTTGAAGTGATGAAAATGTGAATAACTAAAAATACACCATTAAATGGAGTTCATTAGTTTTTTTTATTATAATGACAAATATTAAATTTTGATATCTTTGTTGTTTTTCTTTGTTTAATATATTTTATTAAATGATAAATGGAATTATTTTCATCTATGATTTTATAATTCTTGTACATAATGGTGTTATTAGATGACCCATAAAATGTTAATTTATCCATTATTCTTTTCAATTTAATGCTTATATTTCTTAATTAATTTTAATTTAAATAAATAATAAGAGCCTTTTTGAGCCAAATGATGTTATATTTAATAATGCACTCACGTGCAAATCTTTGGAGTTAATGACCATGTCATGGACATCATACGAAGTCTTGTCATACCAATTTTAGTGTAATTTCTACTCACAAGCAAATTTAGTACAATATTAATAAAATTATTAAAGTTTCAAAATTCCAATGTCAAATTCTATGACAAATTAAATAAAGAATTTTAATAGTTGAAAAGTATTTAATTCTAAAATTTGTAGGAATTCAAATATCTAAAATTCTAGAAAAAAATTCTACCAAAACAAACCTTGCAGGGATAAAAATATCAGAAATTTGAGATATTGATCATGTAGGATATTGACTGATATATCTCTCTTTTTTTTTAAAAAAAAATATCGGTATTGTTTATATTTTTAATTTTTCTGAATTAAAAAAATGAAAGGATGCTTGTTTTTTTAGAAAAAAAATTAAACTAATTTGCAAATATCAGCGGATATACGGCTGAGATTTGAATACCTAGAAAATCCCACCAACTGTTTGATCAACTGCCGTAAACAAAATGGAAGAGAAATATAAGAAGAGTCTGTAATCATTGTTGGTCTGTTAGTCTCCATAGGCTTGGAATTTCAGTATTAAAAAATTCAAATATTTTAAGACGAGCATTTAGTGAGCTACAAATTAAGATTAAAAATGTTAAAAAAAATAAAAGATTCTGAATTATAGGAGAACCTTCTATAAGATCTCTTCTCAAAATTGAATATTCCCCACGAAATTTCCTCATTTTCACAAACCCTTTCCAATCTACTTAATGCCTACCTCTCGCTAGCAATGGCCAAACATGAATGTTTCATTATCAACTTCCTCTGTCAAACTGGCACACACGATATTGTGAGTGGAGAATGCCTTTCACTGACCGCATGGAGGTACTGGCGATGTGTATGTGGTATTCACGGTGATGTGTTCGGGTATTTTAGATACAATATTCAGGTGATGTAGGGGAACACAAGAAGCACACTAGAAAGTGGTCAGAAGAAGAGTTCTTTCTTTTGGTTTGAGAGTGCAATTTAGAGAGGAGCAACTGGAACTTAATTACGGGTTGGAATGGTATATTATACAAGAGCATCCGATCTTGGGTTTGGTACTTAAAAACTCAAGAAGTCATTTATGTTGTATCTTGTATGGCTTCTCTCTTTTTTCTCACATAGTGATGATATTCACACTCTGCAAAATTTGCCGAACCATGTAAACTTCAATGTCTGATTTATCGTGTGCTTGATAATTTTATTGTTGTGTTGTGATTGATTAATTTTTCTGCATATTATTCTAAAAAAGTACTATTAGAGCTTTGGTTCCAACCAAGAAGAGTCAACAGTCGATGAACAGATTACAACACAATAGATCTCGGCGGTCAAGTTAGAGTTGGAGCCCTTTGAACACGTGTTGATTAGTCTTTTTCACTAAAGGCTGGTGGATTATCACGTGGCGTGAAGATGGGCATCGTACATAGGATACGGAGCTACAGATGCAGTGTAGATTCATGGTCTTAGGTTCTTTCAGAGTTTGGTGGAATTCTCGTCGAGGTGGAAAATGTTGTACATGGCTCGAATTTTGCATGTGGGGCCCACATTGTTTATGCAAATCTCTTCCCATCAAAATTTGGAAATACAACATGGCTAGTTTGTGTTTGCATAGTTGCATGGGGGTACACGACAATGTTGGAGTCTCCAACGTGTAAAGAAAAGAAAAAGGAGAGAAATTAAGGGAAAACTTGGGCAGCCAGCAAAAGTTTGGTATACACAGTATTGACGTGTGAAGGAGAGAAGAACGTGGGAGTCTCCACAGTGTATAGAGGTATTTTTCATATATGCGATAGGATGCTTTATTGAGAGTGCCTTTTTGTCCCTATCTAGAGAGATCTCAAGTTAGGAGTGGCAAAACTCCACCAGTAGACACGACATTGTGTGTGGAGGAGGCCTTTCACAGGCCATATGCGTGGAGTGGCTTCGAAATCAAGAGGTCTAGGCACATGGAGGAATGGCCTGCATGCAAGAGTGGTTGGATATGTATGTGGCATTCAAGACGATGTGCTCGGGTATTCTACACACAAGATTTAGGCGTTGTGATATGTATGTGGCATTCAAGACGATGTGCTCAGGTGATCTACACACAAGATTTAGGTGATGTAGAGGAGCACAGGAAACATACTAGAGAGCAAATTAGAAAAAGAGTTCTTTCTTTTAGATTGAGAGTGCACGTCAGAGAGGAACTACTTGAATTTAGTTGCAAGTTTCAGCGGTGTATTGTATATTGGTCAAGCTAGATTTTCAGGGGGGGGTGGTGGGTTGATCGAATTTTAAATTTCTTTCGAACTTTGGTCAATTAAAATTGGGTCTTTACTAATTAATCAAATTGATCTTCTAAGATATTGAGATTTACAATAAATAATGAATGTGAAGTTAAATATCAACAAACACAATTTCACCAAACAAGTGTGCTAGATATATAAGAAATAAACACAAATGCACAAATTAAGGTGAGGAGGTGAAAAGAGATAGAAAATCTTAACACAAGAATTTTTACGTGGTTCGGCAATCTTGCCTACATCCACGCCTCAAGTACACCACTTGAGGATTCCACTAACTTCTCCTTCGATGGTGGAGAAGAAACCTATTACAACATTGATCTCTTTCACGGGTAGAGATCGAAACTATACAACACTTGATATTTTTCACGGATAAAGATCAGACCGATAACGCTCAAGAGAGAAGACACTCTTCTCTCCTTACAAGGGTTACACCAACCCTATACAAATTATAAAATGATAGAAAGAATTTGATTTTTTAGAAAAATACCAAGAACGCTTGCCTCTTGATGCTCTAAGTGGCTTTGACACGTTCTTGAAGATCCTCCCATTTTCGTGGCTTCCTAGATGAAGTATAGATGCTCTAATGATGCCTAACCAAGATGTAGGATAAGAGAGTTAGAGATGCTAGAAGGTTTACCTATAAATACAATCTATCCCTAAAGGTTCTCTCAAATATACACCCAAGAGTGAGCCTAAGATATTCAAGATTTGCCTATGAGAGCTTTGAGTGTGAGTGAGATTGGGCTCAAGAACTTTGGTAATCTAACTATGAAGTTTTAGTGCTCTTGAAATGATTGAGAGTCTTAGAGAATGTTAGAGAGGGTTTTGTTCATCAAGAATCAACCGTTGGAAAGCCCTAAGGTCATACATTTAAAACCCTCTTCAAGATATGGCCGTTGGAAGTTGAAATCACAAGAATAGAGCCGTTAAAAACTTCCGTTGCGATTTCAGTCGACTGAACTGAAGATTCAGTCGACTGAAATGTCCAGAAATGATCGTTGAACCATCTGGGCACAATTCAACCGACTGAAATAAAGATTTAGTCGACGGAAACATTTTCAGTCGACTGAAACATAGATTCAGCCGACTGAAACTCGACAGTTTTGTACACTTCCACTAAAATGACCATAACTTGGGTTCCCAAACTCGGTTTTGAGAGTTCTTAGGCTTGTTGGAAAACTCACTGAGAGATCTATATATTCACCAAATTTGGTCCAATTTGAGGGCCATTTGATACCTCAAATAATCTCTCAAAGTGAGGATATATGACAAAACTGTTTTGATTTGTTTTGAACTCTTTTATTGAAATACTCATAACTTGAGCTATACATTTCCAAATTGAGTGTTCTTGGACTTTTTGAAAAGATCTTTTAGTTATCTATCAAATCATTAAAATTTTACTAATACTTAGGAACATTTGATGGAAGAAAAAACTTACCCAAAATAGAGCAAAATTCACCAAACCTAACAAATCCAAATTAGTCCAACCAAATTCTAAGTTATGAATTCTAAGGTTTGTCCCTAATAGTAATTCTAGGTCTTCTAAGTCATTCGTAAGGTCTAAATACCTATGTTGGTTGACATTCATGAAGTTCTTCCAATTTCGGTACAATACCTTCCAAATGACGTGTCTTCTGGAGCCTCAAACTTGATTTGACTATATAGGTCTTCCAGAGGCACGGTCTTGACACCCGAAGAAGGTCACGACAAGTCACACAAATTGACAACTCATGACTCAGTCGGACATAGTCATGGAATTGACAACTTCAGTCTGACTCAGGAGAGGCAGATTTAACTTTTAAGACAACAATCCCCTCCTTTATCAATTTCGTGACAAAATCTAGAGAATACTCTATGCAGTCCCAAATACAAATTATAGACTTTAACAAGTTCAAATACATGCCAAGTACAAAAATACAATATTACAATAATCTCAATACACTTGGACATGACTACATGAAGTCTGAAGGCTCATGGCGGCTCCCTCTTACAATATGCCTGTGATATTCCTGTAAGCACAACATAAATGACATATTCTACTGGAAAGTAATCTCCCCAATGGTTAGTGACAATAAACAATATGTGTTTAATTTTAGAATATATCTTAAAATAACAATTGCTTCCCATATCTTTGATACGAATATTGAATTTTTGTTTCTCCCCAATATTCATGTATTGACCCTTCAAAAGTTTTCTCTTATGAAAACATTTGTGTCTCCAGTATTTCAATATTTCTCTCCCTTTTTGTCAAAATTTGACAAAGGGCCATATTAAATATTTTACATAGAGCACAAGTTGGAAATGGTCATTTCCATAAGTATAACCTCCCTAGGTTATCATAAACCTTATTCAAATAAGTATTCACATTTAGATGTGCATGACATAATATCTTATCATTCATCTAAACAAATACAACTATATAAGGTCAAATATAGTGAGTGATGCTAAGATAATGATATATTCTCCAAAAGTATGTGATATGACTATAAGCATGGGGAAGGGGAGGGCAGAGAGGAACAAAAAGAGAAGCAAAGGCAAGTTTAAGTCAATTTCACATAACATCATGAGGTATATAGATTTAACTATTGAGGCTCATTTTGATGATACCATTTGAAACATGATGATATATACATATTTCCAAAATGAAAATAATATAATTATAAGGCACATTAGGGAATCCCATAGCACAAGTGAACATGGATGTTGTGCAAATTTTAAATTATAACTAGCAAGCGCACGAACCATTAGATAGTATAGCGATTAAGTGCGAGGTCGAACCTATCGGAACTTACGAAAATATATCCGTGAAAAACATACCACTGAATTATATATTTTAAAAAATTTAGAAAATTATAAAAATAAATCTTAAACATGGGATCAATTATCTAATTTAAGAAATCTAATTTTAATTTTAAAACATTCTAAAAATAGAAAACAAGTCCAAAAATAAAAACAACATCTAAAATTAAAAATTAACCATTCAAGATATCTAATTTTAATTAAGATAGTGGATTTGATCTAAAAATTATAAATAATCTTAATCTAACTTAAAACACAAAATTAAGATGCAATTGAATTATTTCCAACCTACTTCACAATTTTTCAAGAATTTAAATTTATAAACAAAAGGAAATAAAATAAAATATATATACATATTTATAATGGAATTTGGATTGAAGATTGAGGAGGCATTATTTTCAATACTTTAAAAATAAAATCAAAACCTAGAACATGGAGCTCACATTTATTAATTATCATTGATTCAAATTTTTCATTCATAATTAATTTAATTAAGAAAAACATGAGTTTTATTAATTAAGAAATAATCAAAATAAACCTTGGGCTTAGAGAGAATTCAACACAAAATTCCAGATCTAAATTCTTCACCTACTCTTAAAAACAGCCTTAGAATGAAAAATTAAGGTTCTAAACTTTCCCAAAAATTAGATGTTTAAGATGAAAATTTTAAGATCAAATCAAAACATGCATTCATAAAGAGATTAAAAATCAAATCAAACTATCACAATCAACAAATATTAAGTGGAAAACCATAGATCTAAAAAGCTTGTCTTAATTTTATTAATAAAACAAAGAATTTAAATTACATAACCATGGAATTCTTGGAATAGAAATTATAATGAAAAGTTAAAACACCAACCTGAAACCCATTGTGGAATTTGAATTCCACATTGTCTTCCCTTCTCTTTGCCTTCCTTTCCTTCCTCCCTATGCTCCACCTTTTCGTCAATGCCCAAGCTCAATTTTCTCAATGGGAGATGGCTAGTATTTATAGATGAAAGGAGGTGCAATGAATGTAATGGATTTAAAGATTTAAATAGACCAAGGGACACATGAAGGGCTGATATGGTTTGTCCTAAATATTTAATGACTTAAAGGAGGCAAGGAGAAAAAATTCGTATAAGGAAAGTGGGTGTAAAATTCCGTTTTTTACATATATATACCGTCTTGCATCTCAGTTTTGACCTTATTAACGTCTGAATCAGGAAAAGTCGTAAAGTACAAAGTTGTAGTCCTTAAAGTCTTCATTCCAACGCAAAAAGAATCAAAGCAATTGGACATCAGAGTGGAACTTTATGAGCAAAATACTGAACAAGTATCAAACCTTCCTTATTTTTCTCCCTTTCTTATTTTGTTTCTTTTTCCTTAATCCACTTGTCAAATTCGAAAATCCTCTTATATTGACTTCTAAATTTTGAATTTCCTCTTGAGATAATGAAATAGTATTTATACATGTGGATTTCTTCATGGGTTTTTCTTAATGGGCTTAATAATTGGGCTTTTAAAAGTATGGAAAATCTAATAATTAATTTTACCACTTACAATCAATTCTAAAAATTTACTAAATTAATCTATACTCTCATAAATGGATTTGAATTAATTAGTTTACAAATAAAACCCCTAAAATTGTGGTAAAATAATTATTAAAAATTCTAACTTTCCAAAATATCAACTTATACCCATAAATTGCAAAATTCCCCTTTTGAATTCTCATATTTTGCATTTCTCTGTAAATCCTACAAAACATCTAAAATCTCATTAAACATATTCTAAAACACACAAAACAAAAGGCTAAATAGTCTAAATATAAGGGTAAAATAGTCATTTATCAGTGCTCATCAATAGACATCAAACATTCAATCATTTATGCACATAAGTGAATAAGAATCATATTAAATTCATGGACAGAAGCTCAATTACACAATTGGATATACTCTCTCCCATTTTGTCGACATGACAATGACCCATAGTGTTTGCTTCATCAAGGCTTGTCATAATCAGAGTTGTTTTAACTCTTTCATGGTTTTGATGTGATGACAAAGAATCACATGGATAATGGTCAAAGCACATCTATGGTTTCATTTTGTTTTTCAATATGCTCTAGTAGAGATGAATCTTAAGCCATCATGATGGCTTGGAGCAAGGATGAGAATATGAACATATAAATCACAACTCTACATTTATCTCCCAAGATAATGGACTGAATTGTTCATGGTGTAGGAGCATCGTTCAACTCACAGAGAGGATGAATAGTGAAGCATGAAAGGAGTTCCTAAGCCTAAGTCAATCAAGTTATGTGCAATCAATTTTCTCCTTTTTTTTTTTAATGAAAGTTCTCAATTTAGAGAAGTTCATGACCAAGATGAAGAGCATAGAGGTACAAATTGAAGCAAGACTAGGGATTACAAAGTAGTGCTTAAACAAACCATTCAAGTATGTTGCTCATTAAAGCATTATAAGCATGAATCCAAGTGATTGAGCTGTTTAACAGTGATGGTGAAAGGTCTTCATCAATGAGGAGAGTCACATGACAATTTTGATGAACCATTTGGATCAGATTTCATTTGGATGAACCATTTTATCTCCTTTTGCAGCAATTTTGAGTTGCATCCATCCTCATCAGTTTGAAATGAATGACTAAGGAATCATGTATGGTTCATGGATAATTTCCCTTAGTTATTCCCAACGTAGGCAGTGTGGCTTTCATCACTCTAAAGGATTAGAATGGAAATGCTGAATTGTCATTTCCACATGGTTCAATATAATTGCAGAGTTAAGATTGTCCTAAAGAGACAATAGTCATGCTTAGTTTTAAGGACAAAGATCAAAGGCATGTGACCAATTTTTTTTTAAATCACCCTCTTTGCACGTACGGCCCATTGCCAGGTGAGAACAAGGCCAAGGACCGGAGAGTCTTGGTCCATTTGGGTCCTACAGGGGCCAATAACTCCACCAAAGTTTCGGCAGAGTCTTCCATATAAATGGGACGTTGTAACAATAAACACCACTTGTAAATCCATATTTCTCAACATCCCAAAATCTACTCTACGTCATATCATCGCCAGGGCCGTCTCGACATAAGTTGAGGCCTAAAGCAAAAAGTCTAAATGACACCTTCTTAGTAATTAATATATTATTATAAATAATATTTAATTTAAATTTTAATTATATATAATAAAAAATTATTTAAAATATATTTTTCTTGCTTTTTGAGATGCAAAATTACTAATTAAATTTTTGTATTCAAGTTTTGTTATAATATCATTTTCAATTGATAAATTATCAATTTTCAATTTTTTTTTCTATTCCTTTGATAAAGATTAGCAATTAAACTTACAAAAATCTATGCAAACATGAATAAAATGCTTTATATAAGCAAAAGAGCCTTAATTGTCTTGTCTACACTTTGGGGATTTAACTCATCAAAAAGAGGCAAAAAATTATTTTTTCTTTCATCAATAGATCATAAATTAAGGAAAAAATACTGCACAGATGAAATAAAAAGGAATCCAATATCACTTTTTCCCATGCCATTTAACTAGAAGTTAATAAAACAGAAAAATTTAAATTAACACACCAAAACCCTATTCAATGGAAAATCCGAAGAACTTTCTTAGCCATTAACCATATTTAATGAGAGGAACTTTCTTATCCATTAATGGAAGAAAAAAAAAAACTCTATTCAAGAAAACCCTAAATCTTTTTTATTTCTTGAATATGGCTTCTAAATCTATTGAAGAACCCACATTCCAATAAACAAAATTAAAATATGCCATTAAAAAAGGATTTACCTATTGTTTTTGGGTTTTCTTGTTGTGTGGCTTGTGCCGTTGTGGTCCTCAATTCCAAATCTCGCCCAAATACAAATTATCAATCAATAAAGTATTGTAGAAACTAAAGTCTAGAGAAAGAGAGATTAGAGATGGTGCTCAGAGCTTCCCTTGGAGAGGTAAAGCGAGTAAATTGGCGTGAGAGAGAATCGTTTGCAAGCTTGCAGCAACACACGGTTCATTTGGAGCAGTAGAGAATAGTTGAAAGCTTGGAGCAATTTCTTGAGGAGATTTTTTCAAGAGATAACAGATGTATTAAAAGAAATAATGAAATATAGGAGAGTTTTATCTCAGGGACTACACCTTCTCTTATTTTAGAACATGTGGCATTTCTTTATTGGAAGCTACATTAAAATAACACAGTTATATATATAATAAAAGGATATCCAAAATTTGATATCCAAAATTTGAAGCCTTTTTATATAGGGCGACTAATTCAAGATGGTGCTTTCATGTTTTCTACTTATTATAGCATTTCTAATATTATATGCTCAAGAACTGTTTTATCATATAATTAGCTCATATCCTTTTTTTTTTCCGGTACTGAATTATTTGTTTTTTATGTGTAATTTTCTGCCAAGGCCCAACATCAGGGTGAGGAGTAGAAGGTTGAAGTCGCTAGAATTTAAAAATAACATCCATTGGTAATTTCATATCATTTCTTTTACAAATTTTGCACTATCCTATGCATTACATTGTCCTGTTGTTCTAGGTTGGCAGTGAGCAGTCATAAATTCAATGAAAACTCAGTGACAATGCTCCAGTAACAGGTCTTCCATAAACTAACAAAAGGAGATGTGGACTATGTTGCATGGATGCTGAAAGATGCTTCATGCACCTATGTTGAATAGGTGCACCTAACTTAGACACTTGCCCCCATGTCAAACACTCAAACCCACTTTACACACTCATCAAGTACTTTTAACATTGTTTTTCATAATGACCAAAATATCGACACACCTTTCTCTTCTAGAAACCCAAATCTAATTAAAATATTGATATGTTTGTCACTTGATTGTTCATGGTAAAGGTGATGTATGAGTTTCTATTATTGTTATTTTGCACCGTATTCTCATATAAAATATATTTAACTTTAAATTTATTTGAATAAGGCGTCTAGTCCCAAGTACTTTTTTTTTATTCGTCGAGTCCAACACCTCAAAACTGCGTCAAACTCAAACAAAGGCACCCATACACCCATACAACTTAGCCAGCAGATATCGACAAATTTACCTAACTATTTTAATATTAAAGATCTTTAAATTGATTTGCAAAAGCCCTTTTAATATGCAAATGTTTGTCTCTTAGTTTGACAAGTCAGAAATGGCTACAATATTGAGATAATCTTTTAGAAAGAAAATTTTATTTTTTATAAATAGCTAGAAATTGAGTTTTAAAACGTTAGAGATTTTTTTAAGAATTGGATTTATTTTTTTAGTATTTATAGTGGGAACAATAGTATTTTTATTATGAAAAAATATTTTTTAGTATTATATTGATAACATGGGTTTGACCGAGTTTGACTATGGTTCTAAGTGATTTAACTTATTTAACACAACCTTTCTCTCAAACGTTTTTGTTCTCATAACACTGCGTAGTATGACTCTTACGTTGAAGGAATAATTATAACCGGTCATGGTGAATTGACCTGCTACCTCTTACTCATGAATCAACAGATTCCTATCTGAGAGTCAATTTGTATCTAAACTGGTTGATCAGTTGAATGCAGAGATTGTTCTTGGAACAATCCAAAATTCCAAAACAAGCATTTGACTGGCTTGGATACACATAATTGTACATTCATATGTTGCAGAATCACACTCACTATGGTATAGCAGCTGACGTCTTGGAAAAGGATAAATACTTGGAGGAGAGAAGGGATGATCTGATAAGGATTTAATTATTGATTCAAATGGTATATTGAATGCATGCATGTCTTCTTCTTCTCCTTATTCAAATGGTATATTGCATGCATCTAATTCTCCTAGAGTTTATCGTTCATTATGTTTGTGCAAAATAGGATAAACCTGGTCTTGTTCTCCAATTTTAAATGCATCTCATGAACTTTTGTGGGTGTTTATATGGTTCCACGAATTGATCCAACTAATGGTGTTCTCTTCACTTGATTACGATACATCCGAAGTTTCAAGATGATGCTTTCATGTTTTCTACTGATTATAGCATTTCTAATATTATATTCTCAAGAACTGTTTCATGATATGTCGAGTTCTTGACATATAATTAGCTTATATCCTTTTTTTCCCTGTATTGAATTATTTGTTTTTTATGTGTGAGTGGCAGAAGGTTGAAGTCGCTAGAATTTAAACATAATGTCCAACGGTAATTTCATATCATTTCTTTTACAAGTTTGGCACTGTCCTATGCATTGCATTGTCTAGTTTTTCTGGGTTGATAGCGAGCAGTCATAAATTCCATGAAAACCCAGTGTCCAAAGTTTCATTTTTCATGAATGATTTTCGAATTCTGAGTCGAATCGTTACATTTTACCCCATCACAAAATTCTTTATCATTTTCATAATTGGATTCTTAGTAAGCCAATGAAACGAGCAAACTTCATGCAATTTGTGTTGGAACCATAACCTTCTACCACATAGGTTAGAGAAACACTGACTTTACTATGTTATACTAGCTCTCCAAATCAGTATCCAAAGGGTTAGATATGGCTAAGACACTGGGGCTAAGATACTGCTTGGTTCATTTAGCTACCTTATTTCAGGGTTACTAATTTCTCTTCATGCAAATTTTAACGACAAAAAGATTAACACCACTAACATTATATCATTTTTCACATTTACATGAGATCATTTTTAGAAAATGACTTCAACTTAATGTTAATTATTATTTTAAATATAGACCAATCAAAGAAAATCTAATTCATAGGTGGATGAACGCTAATGATTGAAAAAAAATAGTTCACGAGAAAGAAAGATCATGGACTAGATTATAACATAAAGTTTAATGCAGATTCATAAACTTTTTTTATCTCCTGAGAAAACTTTGCGAAAGGCATTTTCACATTTGATGTCACAATGACTAAATTGCCTTTTGAAAATCCTACTGTTTCCATCTTTTTACTGTGTGGGGAAGGGTGGCGGCCTTGGCCACTCAACAACAAAAACACCAAAACATCTTCAATGAAAACGACAATAGACACCTCATTATTTGTTTTGACTATAAAATTATATAGTTTATTTTTAAATGTTTAATCTTGTAATATCATGACCTTAATTATAACTTAATTATATGATTTTGAGCCATTGAGTGTGGATTGTGATCCGTTAATCACGAAGATTGTAGAGTGGGTTTTTCGAAAAGTTCAAGTTTAACCTAATCCAAGCTCGATAGCTCGATCCGACTCGTCGAAATTAGAAGGGCAAAATCATAAATACTTGAACTTCATTTATTTGAGTAGAAAACAATTCTAAACATATTCCTTAACATGATTATGATATAATCAAAATAAATCATGTTGCTTTTGGTATTTAAAATGATAAAAGTGAAAGACAGGTATAGAAAATGTTAAAATACATATAAGATGTAAATTTAATCGGTGCATCCTGCTCTAGACTTCTCATTTTGATTATCATGGGGTAATTAGTTATTGGGTGGACTCCAAATGATAATCAAAGATGGTTAGAAACCCGTCTCAAAGCGAGAGTCCTGAATATGATTTTCACTATCTGTAAGTTTACTTGGTATGTGTGAGTAGAGAGGGTTACACATGTATCGATGATTAAACAATTGCTCTTAGAGGCTTGGACACCTTGGTAATAAAAAGAAAATTCCAAGTTGCATGGGCTAAAACAAATTACAACCGAAAAAATATACATGAGGAAGATTGTTAGATCATAAATTCCTCATCGACATAATTAAGGAGAAAGAAGATATAACCTTTTTATATCATTTGTTGATATGGGAAGTGATTTGATTGATATTTAAATTAACTCTTAAAAGTCAAGTAATTGTGATTTGCCATATGAGATAGAAGATACATCATGGTATAATTTAACTGCATTTGCCTTTTAAATAAATGAGTGGATAAAAACATGGAAAAGAAGAGAGAGAAGTTATACAAAAATAAAGAAATTGATAAGTATCTCATGAGTAGGGTTTCTTCTGGTACACAAAACAAAATCCTAAATAAAATTTTAAAATAAGCTTTTTTCTATCTTTGGTCTCATTTTTTATAAGAATATTGTGTTTGGAATGGTTTAAATGGTGTTCTAGAATTTAGTGTATTGTCTAAAAATTATATTTAATGTATTTTTTTATTTTTTAATTGAATCTTGAGTAGAAGGTAAAATATTGTTTAATTTTGTTCAAATGACATTTTCTTTTTTGTTTGGGAAATGTTTATAGTGTTGTTTTTAAGTTAATGTAGTCTTTAAAAATTACTTTTCATGCATTTGCTTTTTTATTTATTTTAAAACCAAAATTAAAGTGTAAAGTAAAACTTCGCCTTTAATTGTTGAAATTACTTTTTTTTTCTGTTTGAGAAATGTTTATGTATTGTTTTTTAAGTTAATGTACTATTTAAAAATAAGTTTTAATGCGTTTGTTATTTTTTTAATTTTTAAACTGAATTTAAAGTATAAGGTAAAAATTTGGTTTTTAGTTGTTGAAGTGTTTTTTTTTTTTAAAGGAAATGGTTTATGTGTAAAATAACTTTGTTAATAAATTTACATTAAATTACTAGAAATGTTTTCTCTTTTTTTTTTTCTACATTTTGGTAATTTTCTATTATTTTTAAAAACATTTCAAAATCTCTATTTTGTAACTTAAAAACAACATTTGAATACGTAAATGACCGGTAAATACTTAATGATAAAGTTCCATATCTAATTAAGAATTTTCTTTATTTTTTGTAGTTTTTCTAGAAAAAAACAGAGGAAGGAGAGTGCACAGCGGCCTGTATCACATACCGATACGGCGATACCATCGTATCAACCGATACATATAGGTGATATTTTCATTTTCGCCCGAATTTCTCTCGCCTCACTCACAACCACCACCCTCTCTCTTTATTCTTTGGATCTCTCTTGCATTTGCCTGTGTTTGCCTGTGCGTGGCAGTGGTGGTGGTGGTGCTAAAATCGTTGCCACCACTATTGTTGGACTACTGTCAACACCATTGTGACAAATATCGTTCTCGGTAATAATGGAATATTTTTAAATTCTCGGATTTTTACCGAGAATTTAAGAGGAAAATCTCGTTGAAATTATAATATTTAAAAAATAAAAAATAGAATAAATAAAAAAATTAATGAAATAAAAATGGTATAGGGAATTTATCGTGAATTTATCTGGAATTTACCGACAATTTACTGAGATATTATCGCGTTATTAACGTTTATCACGTTTTTAACGGAATTTTATCGGGAATTTACTGGAAATTTATCGTTGTGGAGGTAAAAATGAGTTTTTAATGCGGTAATGGTATTTTACCAATAAAAATACTGTAAATTTGAAAATACCACCGATATTTGTGACAAGGGTCAACACCCAGATCTGCTGGAAGCACCGGTGCTCGACCCTCTCACCATCACCCTTTCGTCCTTGCAACCCATCTTCTTCCCGATATCCAATTCCTCATTTTCCTCTCTTTATTTTTCTTATTAAAAAAACTTTTTTAATTCTTGTTGCATGCATTTTTTTTTATCTTCCTACTGTTGTAAACTTTTGATTTGCGTACTATTATCATTTTACGAGCAATGTTTTATACTCCCATTAGCTTCAATCTTTTGCTCGGAAGAATTTATAATTCAAGTTTAAATATCACAAAGCTAATCCATATCCATAAATTCACCTTAATTTTTTATTCATGATCTCTTGTTGATTATTTTATTTTAAGATTTCATATTTATTAATTCTCTCATCCCATGTTCATGGGTTGTTTTCCAATTATTGTATCATCAATGCTTTCTCTTGCTTTAGATTTTGATTTTGAAAGCCCATCATGGAAGAGATGCACCAAGAAGGAGTCCATTAGTAATATTTGATTTTGATTTGAAAGTCTAAATTTAAGCTATATTTATGTAATATATAATTTTTATTTTATAATACAAAACATTTCCTTTCGTACACAAAGAAACCTGAGCACAAATATACCCCTATAGGCCTATACATTTCGAGTTTGAAATCAGATTTAAACCCTATAAATGTTATTTGAGTCGAATCAGATTTGACTAATTCGAGCTAGGCCCAGATTTAAGCTTGAATCATTAAATTGTTATTTTTGGTCCGGACTCAGGAGAACTAAAATTTAACCAGGCCCGTCTGAGTTACGGCCCTTATATTGAATCGAAAAGCCATTTATAATCTATAAGCCATCGATCAAAACCATTGAATGAATTTAAAAGTTGATCGTTTTCACGTTGAATAAGTTATAAAAGAGTGCGGTTCTCAAACAGGATCAGATAGACATTTCAAAATTTGTCCTCTTGGGTCGATTGCTCATGACGCTTTTCTCTTGGTAAGTATAGCCTCTTTTGCAAGTTTCCTCTTCTGTTTTAGATTCTAGGATTTGGACTGAGAAAATAGCATCCATCCTGCACTATGTTTTCTTTGGGTTCGATTAATTCTCTTTTCCACGAATTTGGTCGAACTGTTTCCTGCTTGGTAGGTTGAGTGGAATTGGAGTTATGTACGATTTCATAATTTCCACTCTAGTGAAACAGGAATTCTAGGGCGGAAATCATGAAAACCCACGAAATTATGAAAACCCACAAAATTCCAATCCCATGGGGATTTATAAAATTCTTATTTCTATTTGAATTCTAAAGCTTGAAGTACTTTGTTGGCATTGCTCTTATAAAATGGCTATGGAAGAATTCTTAAATTCTAAAATTTAGGGAGACATAAATTCTTCTGGAATTTCTGCCAAACAGGTCAACCTTTTTTTCCAACTTAACTGTAAAATGGATAAATGAGTAAATTATAGTTGTTTTTTATATTGATTGATGCACCATAAGGGCATGTTTGATAGAAGTTCCAGCAGACTTTATAATTCCTCAAATTTTGGAATAAGCAAATTCTGCTAATTCTGGACCGTTAGAATTCCTGAAAGAGCATTTATGTGTTTGGTAGGCGTCAAAGTATTAGTTGAATCTAAGAATTTAATAGTGGAGTGATTCAGGTCTTCAACGTTTCAAAATAACACGTTTACATGGGAACTTATAAATTACCTGAGATTAGAATTATGTGGTATTTTAAATTTTCAATGTAAAGTTATCTTTTCACCAAACTTGTGTTTTATCAGTTAAGTTTTAAATTTCTTAAAAAATCTAATTCCATCTAAAGATTTGTATCTTGTTTGAGCAGCCAGGAATTTCCTAGTTGAATTGCATTTTCATAATTTTTTTAAGATCGCTCACTTTTCTTGTCTTCCATAGAAGAGGACAGCAAACTGCCTTTTTATGATTCCATGAAATGGTTTTCCTTTTTTGTTTTTGTTTTTTTGGTAGGGCGGGGGACTGGCAGTGCTTTTCATAAGAGCCGTAAAGAAAGAACTTAAAATATCTGATTTTAGTGAAAATCACTGTAGAGTGCAAGCTTCGGAAAATCGAAGCCACAGTAGAGAACAACATTAAACTGCCTCATCTTCATTCTTCCCACTTGGTTTGGCATTGATAAAAAAAAAATTCCTTGAAAATGCATTAGATATGACACATGAAAGTGTGGCCCTGAAATTCTGAGCAGCAAATAGACCCTAAGATCACATCTTAATGAGACTCATAGGGTAATGTTAAATCTTACATGTGGGGCTTGAGTCGTAAAGCTAAACAGCTGGTGAAATCTGGAAATTGAACCCCATGTTCCTTGAGTTGTGAGGTCTGCTGGGCGTGGGTTCCTTTTCTTTTTCTCTGGAGCTTGTTTTGCCTTTTTTTGTTCTTTATTTCTTTTTCTTTGGCTGTATTCCTTCCTGGATGTATTCTTTTCTTGATTTAATAAAGTCACCTTTATCAGGAAAAAAAAACCTAAGATGTGGGGCTTACTGCTAACCTTTTAATTATTGTGATTGACTAAGGGGATATTAAAATATTATTTAGTATGATATTTTTCTTCTAGATAATAAAGGTGAAATGATGATCAACTTGGATTGTGTTGAATGGTTACTTTAATCAACGTGGGGAGATCAAATTAGGGCATGACTCACTGGATGAACAACTTGGTAATGATTCCTGATCCAGCCCTGAGTAAGAAATAGAAGAATGTTCTTCTCTTGATTGGGCATCAGGTTATCATCCTCTTGTGAGTACTGTTGTGTCTCCTCCACTACTTATATTGTATTTGGATTTATACTGCACAGGTATGGTATGTATGTTAAAGTATGACATGTAAATAAATCTAACTAAATATTTCTTTCAAAATAAAACATGTAAACCAATAAAAAATAATTTACTATTTTTTTTTTTTGAAGCAATCAAGTAATAAATGTTTACTACTTTAGTTATGGCTCAAATAAAAAGAAGAAGAAGAAAAGTTTATTAGTTTAATTAGATTTCAAAAGAGAAAAGGTATGATTAATCTTTGGCATCTTGAAAACAATGTGAACATATTACTAGAAGAGTTCATTAAGAATCCATGAAGGGTCTTCTATGGAGATGTATCTCTGGGCTTGTAACTTATTCAAAGAATCCATACAACATCTGTCTGGATCATGGATGGGATAATTTCTACCTCACTCTAATATTTGTTTCAGTTTGGGAATTGAAAAAAAATGGTATAATCGTAGTAATATATGTTCATGAAGAAAACAGTCATGTAAGTCAAATTTTTTGCTTCTCCAATTCGTTGTTTAAAGATAAGAGGGAACATAATGTATGTGGAGCCGGTGCTAATAGAGCATTTATTGTGTTGCACTATTATCTGGTTTTACAGTTATTTTGTATTCAAGATAGCAGTCTGTAGTTGAGAGCTTGATATATTTCACTTGATACATTTTAGTTGCGTTTATGATTTAGTGAATTCATAGTTGCCAAATTTCTCGAGTGAAGTTTGTCTTTTTATTCAATATGGTTACACTCAATTCCTCTCTACATATAATCAATTCTACTAGGTCCTAGGAATATTACTATTAAAATTTTATTCTAGTGTATATGGAATCTATCACATGTATCAAGGCAATAATCCATGATATTGTTAATTTGTCCTCTTCTGATAGAACTTGAAATACAAAATTCCCTTTCAGAATGTTCTACACAAAAAAGATTAAGATGCCGATAAAATTGGAACGATACAGGAGAAGATTAGCATGGCCCCTGCGCAAGGATGACACACACAAATCGAGAAATGGTCCAAATTTTCTTTATGTCTAGATCTTCAATGTGATAGCCTACTAGCCCACTTGATATGTTAAATAGATTTTTTTTTTTTTCTGTTACTTTAGCATTGCCCCACATGGAGAGAACAATTGCAAAACACAAGCCTTGGAATGGTGTATGGTCGACCACCACTCCTCTATTTATAAGATTCCAAGTTCAAAAAATTACATCATTGCCACAGCTTAGATGAAAGCCATGTGGCAAACTAAAATAAAAGCAAATCCTAACCATACATCAACTAGAAAGTAAAAAGAAACAACTAAAATAAAGAACACCAAAGGGAAAGTTGGCCAACGGAATTGCCGTGGCTTCCTTAGTGGAGTTGGCCAAGGCACATGTTAAAATCTCTCTTTCTATCCTACTTTCTTACCAAGTTTGACCGTAGTCAAATTCATCTCGTAATTTCACTTTATTCCTTGCATATGGGCTTGAGAAAAAGGTTATTTGGAGGTCCAAACACCAAAAATAAGGCCCTAGGCCCATATACTAGGTATTGAACTCTTCAAATTGAACTTTTGGAGGCCCAAGTCTCCTTAAAAAGCTTGCTTCTCTTGTTCTCCAAATCTTCATAAACTTTCAATGCCATAGACAATTTCTTCTTCTAAATCTTCATTTAAGATGTCCTCATCATAATTTACTGTTCTTCATGTGAGAAGAGATCCCACTAAACAATATGAACCTTAAAATGTTTCAACATCTTACAGTCTTGCAATGGTGAAACAATACAAGATTGAAACTTATTTTTACAAAGAAGTACTATTAAAATATCTATCTTCATTATCAATATTATAATTTGTTAAAAACACAGTCAAACGTTTTGGTATTGCAGTATTCAACATAATGCATGGCCATGCAATAAATTTGGCCTTCTATGGTTCTAAATGTAGATGTAGTGTTGACCTTGGTTGCACTTGTATGTGTCTATTCACTGTTTTGTTATGTCAAATCTAAATATTTTCTTATTGCAATAATGGTAGAAGTAAAATACCATGCAATATTCTTGCTTTCGTTCTCTTTAGAGTAGCCTTAAACCTGGCAATTTCTTTGTTTGTCTGCATTCTACATTTATACTCCTTATTTGATAACAGGTACCAAAATTCCTGAACGAGCTTCAGTATTCCTCTCCCTCTTCTCTCTTCTGAGATGAGCCTGTTCTTCATTCACTACAATTGAACTAATGCAGGGATTCAAGACCCTGCAGTACTTGTTTGTGGCGGGGCACTCTTTTCTCGTTTACACTTATTCCAGTATCTGTTATGGTACGAAATCCTGCAATGTCGAGTTTAGAGGAGTTGGTAGGTCATGAGTTCCCAAATCTGAATGATGTTAATAGGGGTGGGCTTCGAAGTTTCTACTATACTGCTTGCAGGACACAAGTAATAAATGAAAAGGAACCAGGAAAAAGCTTGATTCAACGAAGGGATCTCAGCTGTTCTAACAGTTGCAAGTAAGTATTTCTTCACTGAGCTCAAATGTTTCTAAGATGCGTTGTTGAGCCTCTCATTCCTCTTTTGCTCTATAATCATATGTAGCATATATACTTTAACTGATACAAGCTATGCCACGTGGCCCTACCTAGTAGACATTTGGGGATGAAAGGTAGTCTACTCACCAAATGGGATATGTATCACATTGAATGTGGATCGCTTAAGATTGCCAAATCCAATTATGAACCCTAAATTGATGGGATCAATGACTTTGATGATGATGATGGGTAACTTGATGTTAGAAGAAGTTCCTTGGTGTATGTTGTTTGATGTGATGTAGTGCTAATTAGTGACACAGGCAATCAACTAAACGATAAGTTGGAAACATGGGGGAAAGCTTTTGAGGTAAACAGTTTTAAAATTAGTAGGATAAAGATGGAATAGATGGGTTACAAATTTAGTGGATCTGCACATAAGAGTCGAGACATGAATTGATTAAAAATAAAAATGACTTAGTTATTGCATGCTAAGGAATTTCTATACTTGGTTGCAACTGTATAACAAAATGGAGGATCAGCTTAGGATATAGCTAGTAGGATGGGCACAAACTGGGGCTAAGAGAAGGCAAGCTAATGGAGTATTATGCTGATTAAAGAGTACATCTTCAATTAAAGGGGAATTTCTATGAGATATTTGTTAGAATTGCAAGGCTATATGGAGCTAAGTTGGGCAATGGAGAAAAGGAAGGTAGATGAAACAAATATGTATTGTAGCAATAAAAATAAAATTATAAACAAGAGTATTAGAGAAGCCTAAAGTTTGCTAAGATAGAAGAAAAGATGAGAGTCTATTTAAGATGGTTTGAGCACATCCAGAGAAGACTAGAAACAACCTCTAGTACAAAGAGTTGAAAGATAACATGTAGAAAGTACTAGGAGATAGTGGAGGCCATTGAAGATGTGGACTGAGTTGTAAAACATGTCCTGATAGATTGTTGGGTGACAAAAAACATGATTATTAATAGGGGTGAGTAGAAAATTAGAAAAAAGTATAACTTGGAAGAGCCAACTCTAGATAGATAGACCAATGCTTTGATAATGATAATAGCCTATTTGACAGTGAATAGGTATAGTTTTGGAGCTAGGATATGACTATCGATAGTATTGCCACAAATATTTTTCTTGGTATAATGACCGCTCTTGCAATTTTTGGGGATTTTCTAATTAAGGTTTTTCTTGGTATATTAGCAAGAGTCTCTCTCTAATATGAGACTATTAAAAAATATCAACATATATTAAAAAATTGTTAAGATTTATGAAATTATATCACTATCAAAACAATTGTTAGTAAATAGTGTAGAGTTTTGTGACAACATCACCTTTTAGCACGTTATATTTATTTTATCCTATATTCTTGATACTTTTCATATTTTTGTGTTATTTTGTTATAGGAAAAAACCGTGTTGATAATATAGTAAGAAATTGCTTGAGAAACATGGAAAGAACCACGAATGTACTTGAGTGAAATAAGCATAGTGGTCAAGGTGCAAGGTGCAGCTAAAAAGCTAAGAAGGTCCAAGACCCTAAGGCTCAAGGTGCATGCCTAAGTGTGAATTTAATTTTTCCATGTGCAATATGTTCATTATTTTTATCTTTATCACACAATATTAACAAAACACAAATCCAAAGCACCAAAATATAGGGAGTATATTATATGCTACTTTTTTTTGAGCTGGTAAAAAGATAATATATTATAAAAAGAGGACTAGTACAAGAAGAAAGAAAAGGTCTAAATGAATTAGATCCAAGCAAAAGGAAATAACTACAAGAAAACAAAAGTATTATTGGCTATTGAATGCATAAAAATGAGAATATCAAATGGTTATTAGAAAACCTTAAAAGGAACTTACAAAAGAATTTTTGCTAGAAGAAATTGACTTAATTAAATTGAGCTTGCCTTAGAGCTACTGAGTTGCAAAATGGGTCTCTGGCCTGGGTGTGTGGGCGTAAGCATGGCTAGTGCAAGTTTTTGGCTTTGTCAAATACTTTCCTTTTTTCTTCTAAATTCTCATTTTTATCTTCGTCATCATCAAAGCCATCTGGCTCTCTATTATTTTAGATGGTTTAATTTGTTGCTCAATAGAGAAACATTTTTGGTGGCTCTCTATTATTTCAGATGGTTTAATTTGTTGCTCAATAGAGAAACATTTTTCGTAATTATCTTTGCAGTGAAGGATACACAAGAGATACATTACATTGGAGAAGGCATACAAAGAACATTTTACAAGGTGAGCCCTTACATCCAAGGGCTTGCCTTGCTAGGAAACAAAAAGTGCTTGAAAGCATTTCATGGCATGCACATGTTCATCGCTATAGCACAATGTGCAATGACAAGTCAAATAAGGTGTGATTCTAAACTTTAAATGTTCCATAATTTATCCTTTATATCATTCTTATATGTGTGTTGTGTGCATATGGACCTGCACACGTCTGTATTTAAGTGGTTTGTTTTATAAAATAATTGATGATTGAGAAAAAATTGTCAATTGGACTTTTTCCTCAATAAATGTTTTCTTAGTAACTCTTGTTCATTTGGACAAGCTCGGCAACAATTGCTTTTTATCATGGAAAAGGAAAGTATTCTCCTATAATCAAAGTAATGAAGTGTGAAGGATCAAAGTTGAATTACCGAATATCATCAAGTCACCATCAACTTTCCTCAATATATGCCTTGATCAATTTATGATGAGTTTGATTTTCAAAATATTAATGTGAATATACAGGGTCCTCATGAGTGCGTCTTGTCATGCATATCCCCCACATCCACTTTATCTCGTACATTGGGCATGTCCTGAAGTTTGTGATTAGAGTTACACTCGCCACTGGATTGAAATTGAATTTCCTTATCATCTATTAGATTTAAGCCTAAAATCTAAAGCTATGATAATTTAGTCTAGTTGATTTTTGAGATAGTTTTTTCTACTCCTGAAGTGGTGGTGACCTTGAAGTGGACTCCAAAAAATTACTTGTCAAAAATATTGGTGCAAACAACTATTGACCATTAGTCAACAATTCCTAATTTTTAATAATTTTACCAAAAATCGAGTGCTTTTTTTAAAGTTATTTTAGGAAAAAAACTTAATTTGTGCCATTTTTCCAACTCATAATTGGATTTAACAAATTGTTTTTCATAGGCTAATTGTCCATTAGCACAATATAACTCGATTAACTTTTATGGTTGCAATAATGAGCACTTACCAAATGTCCTATACTCATGTCTTGAATTAGATTGATTGCCCAAGTTGAACCCTATGTAGGCAAAACCAACAACTGGCCCCACTCCCACCTCTTTTCCCTAAACCCCAACCTTAGTAAAAAAAGGGAACCTCAATAGACTTTCCACACATTTTTTACAGGTGTTACTTGTATATAATAATCTCATGTATCGCATTAGTGTTGCATTTTCTCTTTGATAACAATGTTCTTGTGTGTGTGCACACTTATGGGTTGGTTGGTGCATGTGTGCATGTATGTATATAATTATGTGTATATACATGGAAGTGCATCTATAGGCATTCATGCATGCATGAATGTATGTGTGTATGCATGCTGCATATGTGTATGTATCCCTACATGATGGGTGGATGTAGAGATGTATGCATTGACGCATTTGCATATGCATTTTTGTAGATTCGTGCAAATAGTATGTATTTACTTTGTATAATATCTCTTTATGCACATACATCCATCAATCCATATATATATGTGATGTGGTCATCTATGGACATGAACAAAATTTTATTTTTGATCCGGGAGGGTGTGTGAACAATTTGACAGTTACGGGTTTCGAGTTGGAAAATTTGGACCCATAAATGGGCCCAAGGACGAAGCCCAATGAGCTTGTCAGCGCCCCGCCTTCCAACACCTAGACGAGTGTGATTTGACTGTACAAAAATAAATCACCCTGCTGCCCTAAATGGGTCTTACATAAAAATCTGTGGCTAAATTCAAAATAAACATAATTACATTCACAAGCCACCAAGATTTCTCAAGTCCACAACCTGTTTGAAGACATAACACCTCATTTGAGCTACCAAATAACTTAAAGGGACAAATATCACTCACATAAGGATTTCTAAACGCATCACTTACTCACATTCCCATGGCAATCAAATTAAAACTGTTCTCAAATTTAATCCATACTTGAATTTATTATCAAAGTTTCCACAAATTAAAAATAAACGAATAAACAACTTCCTCAAAGTCTCAAATCAAATAAAGAACCAACTTATAATCTAAATAATAAATTCTGCACTAACTAAATGTTTCTAAAAATTCTTCATCGACTTCTCGCCTTCTAAGCTCAGTTGTGATTATCGTTCAGACCCAAGTCCAAGGGATTACCTGCAATGTAAGGGATGAGCTTCATGCCCAGTGAAGAAAACAATAACACAAGCATAGCATATGATATCCCTACTTCCCCAATGATATTTCAAATATGTAAGAATAACAATTTATTACATGCTCATGCCTTTGCAAAATGTAATGCTCAATGCCAAATGCCATATTCCAACCCATTATTACATCTACTGATATTTGTTGGCCTTCCCGACGAATCGAGGATAACACAACATCGCCTTAATGGCCTTCCCACATAAAGTGAGAATAACACAACCTACCACTAAATAACAACCCTCTTGATTTGTCACGGATATTACACCTCTTCTACCATAATGGTCTTCCCACTTAAAGTGAGGTTAACAACACTACCACCGTCGTGGTCTTCGTGACAATCATGGATCGCATCCCTCATACCCAATGCTATGAATATGAGAATGCTATGCTCAATGCCAATTCAACATGCTTAATTAATCATGACATACTTATAGAATTATGATCTCCATTCTAAGAAGATTATTGCATCATAATCGATATCTCATTTACTATAGCATGCACATACCTTGAAATCAACATAGCAATAATTCAAGTATCATAATGATTTGAATCATATAGACCAACATTCAAACATGTACAATCAAGATTGAAATTCAACAATACCATACAATTAATCATTAATCTACGAATATAAAATCATTGGATCTTTCAATACATTAATGATTAGATTTCACAATCCGGGCGGACTGGATCTCCTCACTGGCCAATACAATATTTAGCCAAAATCTCCCTTACATTACTGTGAGTGAGCACCGGATTATAACCATCATTAACATGTATCCAGTCTTTTCTAGATTCAACAATTATATTCATAACATACAAACAATGCATTATTTTTCATTACACAACAACAAATAGGAAGATTATATGAATACATTGGTATGTAGTGAATTGTTTCCCTCACCTAGAAGTTTGTGAAGTGCCAACAATGAACCCAAACGCTTTCCAAGAGATATTAGCCTTGAGGACCCAAGTTTGCTATGAATACGATTTAAAAGTTCCAAGTATTAATAATATGAGGATTATTAAGTCTCTTTGGGAAAGTACTTTTAATTACAAGTAAGGTGGATTGCTTGTCCCAACTCTAGCCTTATAGGTTACACTAGGGTCCTAAGGTTAGGAGTGAAGGTTTCCAGATTTGCTGCCAACATAACACAATAATTACTTAGGACTGTATTATTTAATTTATTTATGAAAACTGTCCTAGCTTAGAGCAGTTTAGAGGTTGGCTTGCCTTTAGGGAAGATAACAATAAAAGTATTTTTTAATTTAATAAGTAATTAATTGTAGCAAAGCATATTAAATCAGACCAATTTAATACAGTGGGTACTATCTTGAAATTACCACTGTAAGAGGGCAAGGTAATAAGGTTCTGGGTTTTTAACTTGTAAGTAAGCCACAGGGTAAAATAAAAGGGGGTTGACGCATAGTGTTGGCAGCAAGCTTTGGGAAACAAAGCTTGGTTTGGTACTGTTCACGGATAAGGGATTGGGGCAGATCTGAATCACTCCTTAGATCAGTCCTATAATCGAGCATCAAATAATACCTAACTCGAACAAGGTGACGGTGGAGTTCAAATCGTATACTACTTCAATGACATAATCAAAATAAAACTATGGTTTGAATCTGAAAACAGTCCTACGATTTAGGGTTGGTCCTTTAACATTCAACTATAAGATAGGTCCTCTTTTGTAAATTACGTTGGATGAAACCTTGTAAAATCAGTAAGGGGTTTTTAAATAAGGGATGGCTAGAAAACCTCATAAAAATACTAAATGTGGACTAAGTAAACAATAAATCCCAATTTAAGCCATTTGCAATAAATAAAATGAAGGTCATAATGCATTGGTGCTCAAAACCAATGGCATACTTGACCAAACAAATAAATCAGTACTTTGCAATCTATAAAGAAGGCTCCTACTGTTTAAATAAAATAAAGTAGGGTACAAAATAAGATAACTGAATTAACATAATTAACTAGAGATAATAGAAGGTTGTAATACAAAACATTTTCTATTTTAATAGAATATAATAAGGAAAACTGTGAAAAAAAGGATCGGTGGTGCTGTCTTACAAAGATACTATTTTTTTTTTTTTAAGATTGTACAATAGATAAAAATGCTTTGTAAGAAAAAACATGGGACATTGAAAATATTTTCATCTTTAAAGTCCATAAAGTCCCTTTCAAAGAAAATACAAACTGGATACATGTTGCAGTGAATTGTTTGAGTCAAAGAAGACATAAAGAAAATCATTGTTAATGAGGACTGAAATCAACAATGGAGTAAAAGCATAGCAAAAATAAAGGAACTCCCGCTTGGTTGAAATCAAAATTTTCATAAACTATTGGGGCATCAATTTAAAGGCTTAAGGTGACTACAAAAAGATTTCTAATGTAATAAAAGTAGATGGAAAAGAACAGATAACGAAAACTACTTACATCTGCTTGGCTCAAACGATGGAGAAGGCTGGGACGATCAGAGATCGGAAGTGAGGGCTTCACTGTGAGAGGGAGATCTATGCAGTTTCAGCGAAGAGGGAGATCGAAAACAAAGAGAGGTGGGAATCGCAAATAGGGGTTTCCCTCTTCCGTTCAGGCTTTAAATGGCTGCTTGAGTCGGCTGCACCAATCTCGGAAGGGAAAAAACGGAAGGAGAAAAGAAAGAGGAAAGGGATTTGAGTCCCACTGAAGAAAGGAAAGGAAGGAGAAACTTTGGGAAATTTCAGATGGAATACGGCAGTGGGTAGGGAAAGATAAGGGAGGAACGAAAGAAAACCCATATGGGTTTTCTCTTCTATCGGGAATTTCGGGATTCTAAAACAATAAGGAAACTTAAGGAATTCGACGGAAACGGGTGTGGGTGTCAAGGACCCACGCGACTTATTCATCTCTGGTTTTTAGGGTTGGGTTTCCTTTAAATTAATCTACCATTTATTTAAATTTTCGTTAATTAAAGTTTGAACCTATTTATTGATTTTAAAATTTCAAATAAAATATTTCCAATTGAAATTCTAACTTAGGGGAAATTAACAATCTAAGTTGATAATTTATTTTCCATTCGCTAAATTTAATTCGAAGGGGATAAATTTGTAAACTCTCATTGAGGATAAAGTGTGTGAAATCGGGGTCTAATATTCAATACCTAAATTTAATTGTATTTACCCAAATAAATTTATCAATTTAAGCTAACAATTAATTTAAACTACGATAATTTTCTAAATTAATTTTACCCATCACATCTGACCCGTTACACCGGGTCGGGTCATTACAGAGCTGCCCCAAGATGCCACACGTTTGTTCCCCAATGTTTATGCACTCAAAATATGAATTAATTAATGCATGGCAAATTAAACAATGAAATAATTTCATGCATGTAGTCACGTTGGAGTGGGAGTCTTCATGCATACAATAACGTTGATGATTTGGTGGTGGTTATCCAAAGTGGGGTAGTCTTGATTAAAGCAGGATTCCCAAAGCATTAAGCCCACTACTTGTCACCATTTGGACTCCAAAGACAGTTGCTACGTGGAGACTTAGAGTTATTAGGATTAGTTATATTTAGCTACTTCTAACTTAGGTGATGTGTTTTCTTTAGAACTTAGCTTATTTGAATTTCAAATTTAGGTAGGTGGGAGGGTCGGCTCCTAAGAACTAGGGTATGGGTCGGTGTGGTCTTTTCCTATTTAAAGAGTGGTAGTTTGTAATCTTGAAGCAGCCGAGCTTAGAATTATTTTCCTAAGCATATGCGTTGGAAGAATTGTGTCAATTCCCTGTGATTGCACAAGGAATCAGATCAAGCCAGCAGAGCTTAGAATTTGTTGATTCAGCCTAAGCCCAGGTAATCCTAAAACTCCTCTTAAGAGGGGATTAATTGAATCAGTTTGGTTTAGAAATACTGTGTAAAATCTTGTTTTCAAAAACCTATTAAAACTGATTTGTAAGGGTTTTAAATCAATTCTGATAACCAGGTTGGTGATCCATTACCGAACTGGTTAAGGTGCAGACCCAGCAACAGTGCTGAGGACTGACCATTCCCTCCTTAGTAGACCCGATCTACATTGAGCTGAACCCAGGCCAGGCTGTGTTCAGGGTAACCCAGTGGTGTTCGGTGTTCAGGCTAGTTGTTGCAGCCCCTTTGCAACAGGCCACACTGCCTTAGGCCCAGAACTGATTTATCTAGGTTCGGCCTGTTGGCCAGAACTTATTGAGCAGGCCGAGACTGGTTCTGTTCACTACCAGGCCCACCTGTATGCCTACAGGTTGACCCAATTCAGCCTCACAGACCCGAGACTTCTAGTGCAGTCTGTGCTGGTCTTTCAGACCCGAACTTGTTTAGGGTCCTTAGGGTGTTTGATTCAACCAATCTGTTTTCAATTACATCAAAGTTTGTTTGTTTATTTTCAAGATTAAATTAGACCAAAGTTGATTTGTAATTGTGAGAGGTTTGATAAAAATCATCTTTTTTTGCAGACCCAAATGAGTGTGTGTTTAATTGATTCAATTAACCAGTCACTTGAGAGTTGGGTTAACTGACAAGATCACGGGTTGTGTTAAACCACGTGATTTCTTGATTTACCTGACCAATCTACTTTTTTTTGAACCATTAACCACTGGATTCTATTATTGAGGGAAAAGAGTACATAAGAAGGATTTGAGTATAAGAGGTATTATACTCAGAGCGAAGAAGAGGAACAAATATATAAAAAAACATAGGAAAATAAGAAATAAAAGAAAAGATACAACAAAATGTCATCCCAAAATAAAACCAAAAGAAGGCCCGATCCCCCTAACTCCCGAGGTTGGTGGGAGGAAAGAATTCCACCACCAGTGTTTGAAGATGAACACCAGCTTTCGCCAAGAAATCCGCTACACAGTTTGCTGAACGAGGTGTATGAATGAAGGAGATGTTACCCATTTTACACAAACTCCAAATGTCCCTAGCAATACCAACTAACCTCCACAGGGGGAATTTCCTATTACTAACCCAGGAGATAGCGTTACTTGAGTCACCTTCGATAATGAGATTACCTCTCCCAGACCTTGACCAGATCTAAAGTGCTCTCCCAATTGCCCTTAGTTCAGCTTCGTTTGATTCCATTGACCCTATTGATTCGGATAAGGCTGCTAACATAACCAATCTACTTGAGTTGTGTCTTGCCTTCCGCGTAGCGATTGAGTGGGATAATTTTATGGGAAAAACTAGAATAAACCCGTGTAGTCAATACCCAATTCCATATCACACAAAATGATGAAAAAATTGAAAAGTTTACTTGCAAAAGGTGTTAGCACCCATGTGATCTAAGTGACATGGGCACCTACCATAGTCTAAGAAATGGGTAGTTTTTTTCTACATTATTTGTGTGTACCCAATACTAGCCCTACATGTGTATGGACTGATTGATTGATGGTTATGTATGTGTGTGTGTGTATCTAGGGCAATGGATAGATGGATTGTTGTGTGTATCGATGGACATGGCCACTCATGTGCATCTCTATGTGGGGTCCACATGGGACATAGGGATGGGTTAGTTGGAAGGATCCATGCTTCAGTAGGGAGTTAAAAAAATCAACTTGGTTGGATCAACCAATGTCACAAATAACGTTCTCGGGATATTAACGACAACTGTTAATATTGAGATATTTTCAGATTCTCAGGTTTTTACCTGGAATTTAACGGGAAAATCTCGCGGAAAATATAAATATTTAAAAATAATAATTATAAATATAATAAAAAAATATTTTTCATCTAATATTCTTTGAGCAAAAAAATATCATATAATTCTACATGAGTTCATTGCTAAATACTATATAGAAGTCTTCCAATATCAAAATAACATTAAAAGACACAATTATCCACCAAGAAAGCGTAATTTGAACTAAAAAGGGTCTCTTGACTCTTTTCTAATTTTAATGGCTTCAAAGATTTATAAATTACAATATTGCAATATTTTTTATTTAAAAGTATTTATAATTTAATAAACTTACTTATGAACATAATTGCTTTAAAAGACATATTCTTAGATAGTTGATTTATAAGAAAATAGGTTAAATAAATTATTTTCAGTATGGTTTGTAAGATCATAAGAATCGGGCTTAATTTTATGAAAAATCTAACTTAGAATGGATTTTCTTTTCAGTATGATTGACAATGGATGCTAAGATAAAAAATTTGGCTAATAACAAGCCTTTGGGGGACTTTTTTTTTTAGAAAAAAAAAATTTGATTTTGTCAGCTATTTGGCTGATGTTTTACTTTATAATAAATTATTAAAAAATGAATTGAAAATTTTCAAATAGATTGAAACTTCTCATTTCACAAAAATGTGACTCTTACGTCACAAACATGAAATATTGATCGAAATATTATTATCAACCATTTTTTTTATTTTAACATCCACTTTCACCTCATAAATTGTACCATTCAAATAAATTAGTACTATAATAAAATAAATGTTTACTATTTATTAATCTAACATTAAGATTTGAGCATTCATATTAATAATTATTTTTGTCACTTAGTTATGGAAGAGCTATTTTTCTTTAAAGCCAATTCTTGTTTTGCAACTGATTTAGAATAATTAAAATAAAAATAGAAAATTTAATCTATATCCATTGCTTTATTCATGGGCTATAGTTTAAATTATAAAATTTTATATATACATTTAAAAGTATATTAAATTGATATATATTTTACTATTTAAAATTTGAAGATAAATTAATTTAATTGACTTTTTGTATTAATAAAATAGGAAGTGAAGAAAGATGAAAAGCGCATTGTATTAACTCTTAAGAAAGCCTAATTGTATGTGACGTACAGGCGTGCTTGTTAGGAAGGAAGACAAAAGTTTTCGGTAAAAACGTGTTTTTAATGCGAATTTACCATTTCTCGCGTTAAAAATGCGTTTTTACTGGAAAATTCCCGTTAAAAATGGCAATGGCGTTAAAAATGCTGATATTTTCGTGATAAAAACGAAAATATCGGCGGTATTTGTTACATTGGGATCAACAATGGCATGCTTTTAAGGTCCCAAATATTAATGGTGTCATAGGACATGAGTTTTACCCATTGGTCAACACAAATCAGAATGGGGTTGAATTGGGAATGGAGTCAATTCATGGGGTGTATTTTACAGGTCTATAAATGAAATATGCATGCAGAAATTATATAAGTGATGGCCTTCTTGAGGGAGAGCATTTCTCGAGGAGCTCTGTATCTCTTCACTATTAAATAGTATTAAGTCACAAGTTTCTATTACATCTTGTCTAATTCCAAATGCTCCTTGTTTATTCAGCACTTCCACTATTCTGACTTTCATGATATATTCATCATCTTCAATATCAGAACGGACATTTTAATATTCAAAGTGAAATTCTGCATGTCATTTGCAGCTTTTAGGAGGTATTCCAAGGTTTGTAAAGATTGTGGAAGTTGGTCCAAGGGATGGATTGCAAAATGAGAAGACCATTGTACCTACATCTGCAAAGATTGAATTGATCCAAAGGTTGGTTTCCTCTAGATTGCCTGTTATTGAAGCTACAAGCTTTGTTTCGCCGAAATGGGTACCTCAGGTAGCATGCCTTTGATTCATTTTTATGTTAGCGACTGCTTTTATATGGTATTTTTTTTTTTTTTTTGACAGAATTCTTTTTAATTTTTAAAGCAAAGCTGGTGATTCTAATTAAACTACCATACATACCTAGTTTCTATTCCTCATCTGGTAGGAGCACCTTAACGAATAGATAATTTGAATATGCGGTCATATCAATTCTTGTTTTATTTCTTTTACCCAATTTTCCTTATTTTTGTAGATTTTATTTGTCATCAAATCTACCTTGCTTGGCATATTAATTATTAGTTTTTCATATTGAGCTCCATACATTACTGATTTCTGAATCATTACATTGTCAATACCTACAGTTAGCAGATGCAATGGATGTAATGGAATCAATCAGAAACATTGATGGTGTGAGATTTCCTGTGTTAACACCCAATCTTAAAGTAAGCATCTTTTTGAAATGGTATCTAGAAGTATAGTCATGCTGAATTCATGTGAAGCAAATAGTTATTTTCTTTCACTTGCTTCAGGGTTTTGAAGCAGCAATTGCGGCAGGTGCAAAGGAAGTTGCCATATTTGCCTCAGCTTCTGAATCCTTTTCTGTTTCAAACATTAATTGCAGCATTGAAGATAGCCTCAAACGTTATCATGATGTTTCTATTGCTGCCAAAAATCTTGGAATACCTGTTCGTGGGTGAGTGTTCATTAGCTTGGATGTTTAAACGATCTTTAATTTCATGCTGTGGGAGATCATAGTTGTAATAGAAATAAGACAACTTTTACCTTGTTTGAGATGGCTATTTGAAATTCTTAAATGCCATGGCTCAGTGTTGGTGTACATTATTGTGTAGATGTTCTAATGGACCTCTACTAATGGAGCCCATGGTCTGCAAGTGTGTGAAGTTGACCTTCACTATATGAAATTTGAGTTGTTTTTTTTTTCCTTTTTCGTTTCATTGTGTCTGTATTTTTTATGTAGGACAACTAATAGGGTAACCCTAAATACCTAATGTAGTCCCTAAAAATTAAAAGGGATGAAAATAATGCACCCTATATCTAATATTGACTGAAATTAAATTTCAATTAACAGTTGCAAAAATTAATATAAAATTTTGCACAAATGACCATGCAAATAATAGGAATTTAATCAATCCAGATGACTATAGGTGAAACAAAAGAAATGGTCTGACTAGTAAAAAAGGGGTAATAAGAGGAACTTAGCACATGCGAATTTGACTTAAAATAAAAGGGTAAAGAAGGGACACAAATGGAAATCAACAGGTTAGGGCAACCAGTGCGAAAGAGGGAAAATAGAGAAAGGGGCTTGTGGCAAACATGATATGGGGTGAAAGAGGGTAAAGGGTCACGAGAGGTAGGCGACGCAGGGAAGAGTTTCTGGAAGCTAACGGAAGCAAGGGAAAGGGGACTGAAGGTCACGGAAAGGCTGGCAATGGGTATTAAGGGTTGCGGCAGTCACGGGAAATCCAAGAAAGGAGAGGCGGAAGCAAGGAGTTTGGATCTGGCAGTTGTGGAGGGATCAAGAAAGGTTGTAGCAGTAAGGGAAGGGTTTCCAGTGGACGGTAAAGCAAGGAACAATGAGAGGAAGTAGAGAGAAGAAGAAGATAGGAAGAGAAGTACCTGAAGATAGAAATATGGCCTCACACCGTAGCCTCATGCTAAGGAATTGCTCCCACAATCTAAAAATCACATCTTGCACAGTTATCTTGCGAAAATCTCAAAATTTTATTCAATCCATTGTGTTTCTCTTCGAAACGAGATTACATAGGGTATTTATAATAATCTCAAAGTAAGAAAATAGCAATACCTAAAATTAGAAACCCCTAAATACACTTAAAACGAAAATAACTCTTTAAAAATAGGAAATCCTAATTTCTAATTACTACCAAATCGAAAATAGAAAGATAGAAATAAAGAAACTCCTGCTCCGCATCAATTTTGTGTATATGATATGCCAAATAATGTATAGATTACATGAAATTGGATGGAATGGCCTAATTTTCAATTAGGGTGTTACACGAGACGACTATGAATTGGGGCCAATTTAGTCATTTTCTTATGTCATTGTGTTTGAATGATTAGAATTAGAACATTTTCATGTCGGATGAGTGGCTTGGGGTTGCTCATAGGAATCGCTTTTCAATTAGAACAATATAAATATTAAAGAAAGCCATAGGTGAGGCTAGGTGTTTGTTAATGGTTTGTGTGCAAGTTCATGTGAGAATGTTTGGACACCTGGCAAAATTGAAATGATCCCAAGAAGATTAGCATGGCCGCTGTGTAGAATTTAATAATAAAAGAAAGGGAAAATAAGAAGATATGGAGAATAAATATTCTCTGAATTGTATTGATATATTTTCCTCGTAGAGGATACAATGTTTATATAGAGAAGAGAGATACAATTAAGGAACCAAAAAAGGAAATATGCCTAGCTGTCTAATCAATTACAATCAGTTACAAATCTACTGTGTTGACTTTCAATGTACACTGTATCTAGACATATATTGTGGGTCCCACTCCAGACGTATGGGCCCCACAATACTTTGTGAAAGGATGACACAAATTGAGAAATGGTTTGATGAAGGGATAGGGTCAAGTGTAAAGCCTACATATGCCTCCACCTTCGAATTGAGAAATTCCTGCAAGAGCCGGCTTGGTAATTCGATAGAAGTCCAAGAGAACCCAGACTCAAAGAATTCCGACATCTCGGAAGATCCTTGGATCAATGTCGATGAAATACGTCTCTTGATAACCCACCTGGATCTATGGCAGACAGGGCTTCAAAGAGGATGAGCTAAAACTCCAAATTCTCACTGGAATAATGGAATAAGGCCAAAACTTTCTTAGGCAAAATTTGACACAATACAAAATTCACCAAAGAAAATAAGAATCCTAGAATTCTAGAATTGAATTTCTTAATTCAATTCCAAGAACTAGAAATTAAGTTCATCCAATGTTCGGACAAAAATTAATTCTAGAACTAGAGTCCAAACTTGAAGAACACTAGAAAACCAAACAAGAACTCAAAGAGAGAACACAAAACTTGCACAAAGCAAAACTTGTATTGATTTTGGTCTGTTCGTATAATGCCCAAAGGCCTCTATTTATACACAAAACTAAAAAAATTTACAAGAATTTTCATCCATCAAAACCATCCATTCCACCTCCTTACATAAGGATCAATCCTAGCCATACATCAAACCTTGCTAAAAATTTAAGGCTGAAGTAGTCATCCTTTTATGGTTATGATGGTATCATTCACAATGAGGTTGAAGTAGTCATCCTTTCATCTGCTGGCCCTCTACTTGATTGCCATGCTATTGAAGCTAACTTATGCTCTTGGCAAGGGGTAAGGGAGCTAGAGAAATTAGGCTCAGCAGGGCACACGATTGAAGGTGGTTTCTTTGTAGACACCCAATGGGCGAAAGGAGCTATATACCCTTGGCGAGTGTTGGAGAAGTGAGATAATTGTTGCTAAGATGTGTTTTTTGATTTCCCATATTCCTTATTCTGTGAATGTGAAGGCAAATAGCCTTGCCAAGGGATGGAGTCAGATTATCTTGTAGTTGGGCATTAAAAGGTTATTGCCTTTGGGTGTTTTTTGGGTTGGGGTGCTTTGTGGGGGTTTTTTCCAGGTCCGGCTCAACTACTAAGCAAAGAAAGCGGCTGCTTTAGGCCGCTGTTTAAGGAGGTCCAAAATGTCACAATTTTTGAAGTTACCGCATTACCACTGCAAAACCCTAAGTCCCTAACTCTTAGAATAAAATCTGCTCCTCTCTCACTGCAAAACCCTAAACTCTCTTTCTCTCTCAATGCTCTCCCTCTCGCCGCTCCTCTCTGGCTCTATCTCGCCGCTGGTGCTCCTCCTCTCACCACTTCTCTTCGCTAATTGCTCTCTCTCTTGCCGCTTATCTCTCAAATAGTCTCACCATTCTCTCAATTCGTTTTTTGAACTTCTGGCATTCTCAATAGACAAGAAAAGGTAACAACACCCAAATTTTTTTTTTTTTTATGAATTTTGGTAGGTAATAGTAGAAGAAAATGCTATTTAAGCTATAGATTAGAACACTTTTTTCCTTTTCTTTTCAATGAATATAGGTTTTTTTTTTTTTTGTTTTGGGTTTTTGGAGGAAGGACTAGGAAAGGCTAATCTTGCATTTTGTTTACTCTTGTTATGAACTCTACAATTATCTCAGTATATCATAGCCATCTATATTCTATGAAGAAATTAATAATAGTCAAAGGGCATTCTTTGAAAAAAAAATAATTTGAGTAGGGCCGCTACAGGCCCAGTATTGTGGTGGTGTACATCAGTTTTTCAATATGGCAGTGCGTACCGGAATTTGAGTTTTGAACCTATGTGTCTTGCTTTTTCCTCGTTTATCCGATCTGGTATTGTTTGATGTGTGGGGAAAGTAAAAAAGAAACGCTGATAGGTTTAACCATTTTGTGTTAAAATTAGTTATTTTCCAGGTGCTTTCCATGCATCCAAATAGAGCAATAATGAGAGTTTGGATATGCATTCCCATACCCATGTACACAACCTATATACACGCTCTCTACATGTTAAGACTGTCGACAGACAATCCAAACTCCCATCAAATGGATGGTTGCTACTTTAACAAATTTGGGCAATAAACTGTTTTCAATTAACAATAAATTGAGGCATGTTAATGTCATGGTTAGGATTATACCCACGGATTGATTTTAGACTAAACAACATCAATGATGGGATTGGGTTTTAAACAGTTACAACTAGAATATGTTTTCCCTGATTTTGCTATGGCTATGTGAATTGCATGTGGATAGATCCTCTTGAATCAGTTCTGAACTGCTTTGCTGCAGTTTTTTGTGACTTTAAGTTGGATTCTTTTGGCCTTTGGTATGGTTTCTCTGAAATTTAGAAGCTCACCAGATCTTTTTAAGTTAAAAAAAAAAAAAAAAAGATGTCTATCTTGAATACCTATTTCATACAAGTGAAAATGATATTTTAGGCAAAACTTAAATACAAAAATTTAATTGGTGATTTTGCATCTCAAAAAGCAAGAAAAATAGATATTAGATAAATTCTTTTTATTATATAATTAAAATTTTAATTAAATATTACTTATAATAATATGTTAAATACCAAGAAGGCCCCATTTAGATTTTTTGCCTTAGGCCTCAACTTGTGTCGAGACGCCCTAGTTTTTTCCCTTGTAGCTGGGCCTTCATGCCTGGCTTTTTGCAGTCTGGGTTGTTTTTTTTTATTGATGATCAGTAAAACTTAAATATTTCAGAAAACAGTGCATATGGGAATATTATAGGCTTTATCCAATAATATGAATGTGATCTTCCTGTGGTAAGTGGTCAATTTCATGTGAGTTTTGGCTTGATTTTTGTACTTTCTAATATTATGGTGTGTGTGGGGCTTCTATATATCCTAGACTTTCCATTATTGCCATGTGGGTTTATTAAAACACTAGGACTAATTCAAAAAAACCCCTGAATCTGGAGCGACACAGTGTCAATTACTCATTGTAAATGTGCAGATGAGAAACTAATAAACTCGTCAAACCATGGCTTTGAATTGGAGTAATTGTATTAATCTCAAACTTTAAAGAAAGGGACATTTTCAATTGGATCATTGGCTCAGGCTTTATGTGGACCTCCTCACTAGGAAACATCTCAAAAATGAATCTATAATTGCACTCTCAAAAGAATTAATAGAAGGAGAAGAAGAGAGAAAGAAAGGAAAAGAAAAAGGATAGGAACAAAAAACCACTGTTCTGATAGTGAGGATACCTGTTTTGGGATATGCTGAAGCACATTCCATCCTATCATGGGATCCAACAAATGGAAGGCTCCACAAGTTTTGGCATGAAAGAGGTAAAAGAAAGCACTCTCTCATAGTCATGCTGTTATTTATCTTCATATTATTAGTTTAAACAAGATCTTTTTTTCTGGTATTCTTAGAAGCAATTTTTTACCCTATTAGATTTTTCTCCAACACCAATCCTTTTATTTTCTTCTAAGGTGCTCTCAACTCTTCATTTCGGTTATACTTCAAATGAGTTAAATTTTTGTTTTTGTTTTAATCAAAACTGCAATACTGCATCTTTTCCTTTGGAAGCTTCATTTTAAACATGACAACTGATACTTATTTGTAGGTGCATCAATAGCCACTATATTAAATATAAGATCGCTAAGTTGATCTTTCTTTCATTATTTCTTTTTGTACTATCAAATTCAAATATACATACGGCTATTTTATATGCAAGTAGTGTAGGATTAGAAGTTACTAGTATTGATTTAACCCCATTTTCAAGTTAAAGTGAGTGCCAATTTCACACTTAGAAGTATGATCACACCATTCTTCTGTATAACTGAGATGCTTATGTTAAGGTGGATGTGTGGAATAACAATCAAGATCAAGCATGGAATACATAAGGGAATCTATCGATGGCATGAAGAAAATGAGATGGTTTGAGCTTCTAGACGGAGTATGCACAAAAGATGGAATTAACCTATTATCAAGTGTCACAAGTTCAAAGAACTAGGATACAAATACCGATAAAGATTTGTAACGAGGAAGTTGTATATCATTTGTTTGATTTTGGAGTGACAAAGCATGAGTTCAAATAGTGTTAAGTGGAAAAGTAGAACATATGAATCATGATGATGGTGGTGGTGATGATGATGATTGTTATTTCTGCCCTTCATTTCAGCATTGAAATTAATTTGATCAATGAAGTCAAGAAACAAAAGCCTCGTATCTATTATTACAATTTCAGAGATATCATAAACATACAAGACAGAATAATAATGAATGTTAGAGACTGAATTCCATTTATATTACACCAAAAAGCAACCTTATGGCACACTAGCAATGTTAGGCATTTCATTGTGGAAAAGGAAAGCGGTTTCTTATTAGAAAAGGGGAACTAGTTTATCCACTCTTCAAAGTTGCAAAGAACTTGATGACCCCTATGTGATTTCAGCCCTAACCTTCACACTCCATCCCACTAATATTTCTCTTTACCACAGATGCTACCAAATTTCCCTTGCATTGATGGTAAGAAAATGGGTTCATCTTATTCAGAGTAAGCACCGGTCCTTTCTCACATTAAAAATTGATCCTTTGAGTTTATTTTTGAAATTCCATTATAGTTGTATCTGATTTTGACACCCATCCATGTGGTTGTTGTCACTTGTCACCAAAACTATTTATGTTGTTGTTGGTTTTTTTTTTTCTTTCTTTTGTGGAACATCTCATTGGAAGTCAGTCACTTGTGAATCATAATTTTCTGTATGCAAGACATGTTGATTACTTTTTTATCTTTGATTATGCCAGGTATGTATCATGTGTTGTAGGGTGTCCTGTTGAAGGAGCAGTCCCTCCATCAAAAGTTGCATATGTGGCGAAAGAGCTTTACAAAATGGGTTGCTTTGAGATCTCTCTTGGGGATACAATTGGGGTTGGTACTCCTGGTAGGACCCTAAACTACAGTTCCTCTTTCAAATATAATGCTTTTTAGTCCTTTTTTAATTATTTAGTCTTTTGATTGTGTCCATTATTTTGTTATTGACTTTTAATATTTTTATATTATATTATAGTGGAGCATGTTGAAACCTGGATTTGTTATTTTATTTTTATGAATTGGAAGCTGAATTGAACCTTCAACCTCGTGAAAGGAATATGAGTGTGCCTTCAATTGTGGTTTGGGTACTCAAACTTGGAGTTGCTTCTCTTCCATGAGAACATCATATTTGTGCCATTACTACTTGCAAATTTGTAATTCTAGATGATTTTGATCATAATTGACTCCATCACCTTTGATTTTTTATTTTTTTTGTGAAATGTTAATGTGATTCGGAGCCCACAAATTTATGATTGTGATAATGAGAACTTGGCAATTGTGCTATAGGTGATGTAATTGAAAGTAGAAAAGACGAAGAAGAGAGGAAAACCGTTCTGCATCTCGAATTATGGCCCATGTGGAAGGGAAGAAATTCCAAGATTTATGGGAACAAGGAGTCGAGGAGAGAGAAATTCTTCAAAAGGCAAAATGGAGGCTTTCTACTTGGCTCTCGTTGGGGAAAGAGTTTGAGGGCTTCAAAATGATGGATACAGCTCTTGGGAGGGTTGTTTAAGCAGAGGCCTGAGGAAGATCAGAGCTCAAACCTCTTGGTCTCCTCTTCAATCCGAAACTAACAAATTTAACGTTGATGGAGCAGCAAGGGGAAAACCATGTCCGGCAGTGATAGGTGGAGTTCTTCAGTGATTGTAATGGTAGGAACCATAGTCTTTTCAAAGGCAGTTGGACGAATGGATTCAAATGAGGCAGAACTTATTAGTATTAGGAGACCTTTGTCCTTATGGTCTTCATCAGGGCAGGGGATCAGTGAAGGGGGCTCGACAAACATGATCAAGTGGGCAAAGGAGTTAAAACGGTCAGCTTGGAAATTGATCTGAATTGTAAGGGAGATTAAGGTGTTGTGTTCGAGTCATGAGATTTCTTTTGGATTAGTTAGGAGATCAACAAATGGAGTGGCCGATTTCTTCTCCAAGAATAGGGTAGGCTCCATGACTGCAAGTGTTTTCTACCTTTGGGCTCTCAATCTGGTGCGGGGAGAGTTGGTAGTCATGTTATATAGTGTTCTTGATATTTGGATAGATGTATTTTTCTTTTTCTTTTATGTAGGCTTGGGGTTTAAGCCTCTTAGACTCGATGTTGTTGCTTTCTGTATCTATACATTTTCTATTAATATATTCTCTCTCTATTACCGCTAAAAAAAAGAAGAGAGGAAAAAGGAAGATATTTGTGCAGAAAAATGTTTTGCTTTCAACCTTTCAAAAGAAAATGTATTGCGTTCATCCATTGATGTGAGTCCAAGAAATGAGGAATAATTAGACTTTATTTTGAAACATTGATGACTTAATACATTAAAAAAAACAAAGAGTGAATCTTTCAAAAAAAAAAACACAGAGTGAGTACATGAGGAATCCAAGTATAGGAGAGTTACACTCCGATCCAAGGTAATAAAAGAAAGAGAAGAGGATAAAAACATAAAGCAAAAGAAGAGATATAATAATGCATCCCTCCCCACAGGGGGATATACTCAGAAGTTCCCTACTCCCCAAGCCCCCATAGTCAATAAGATGAAAACAGTTTCATAGCCAGTATTTGTTTGTATACACCAACTTTCGCTAGAACTGTCCACTGAAAGAGGTGGTATGAACGAAAGAGATGTCTCCCGACCTGTACAGTCTCCAAATATCTCTAGTAATGCGTGCCAACCTCCACGGGGGCGGGCGTGGACCAAACCTAGAGAACTCTTCTGATTGCTCTCAGTTCTGCTTCATTTGACTCCATCATCTGTAATGATTTGGAAAATGTTAATAGCATCCTACCTCTATCATCCTACAACACCCCTCCTCTTCCTGCCGGCCTGAGTTTATCCTTTGTTGCCCCATCCACATTGAACTTATATGAATCTAGGAGTAGTGCTACCCACTCAACCTTACGTTTCCTAACCTTCCCAACCCCTTTCATGCATCCTTCCCAAGACAAATAGAAGTCCTCGGGTGCTAGTCTCAAAAATTCCTTTCACATAGACAACCAACCTATCAATTGCCATTTTGCCCTCTCGAAAACCTCCTTAGATTCTTCCTTCTTCCCCTAAAAAATCCTCACATTTCGCTCTTTCCAGATTGCCCAAGAGACCGCATCCGATACCATTCTCCAAGCAACCCTACGTCTTCCTCTAAAGGGTCTCCCCATCCACGCCGACAAAGAATCCTCTGTTCCATTTCCTATAACCCATGAGCACCCTGATAAATTCAAGAAGGAACCCCATACATCCCACGTGAATCGACACTTATATAACAAGTGGTCCACTGTCTCCTCTTCTTCTCCACACGGCGGACATACTATTGGAGCTTCTTAGGAATAGCGCCTCTTCTCCTGAGATTATGTCTGACTAGGATTCTCTTTTCAAGGCCGTCCACATAAAGATCTGGATTCTAGGGGGTATCTTATTGTTCTAGGCAAGGTTACATATAGAGGGGAGGGTGTGTGGGTGTGTGTGGAGGGTTCGGATTGTTGCATATGCTGACCTTAGGATAGACTTTACCGAGAACAATCCTGACCACTCCATGGGCCAGATCCATTTATCGTCGTCCTTAGGCCACAAACTAGTGTCTGCTAGCATATTGATCAATGCTTGGTGGATATCTACTTCAAAAGCACGTAAGGACCTCCTGAAAGAGATGGACCAGTGTGGTAAATCATTGGCCTGTCTATAGTAGTCAGTAATTAATGTTTCACAATTTAGAGCTACTCTAAAAATTCTAGAAAATGCTTCCATTAGTGGTCTCTGCCCCGACCAAATGTCTTTCCAAAACGACACCCTTTTGCCATTCCCCAGCAAAAACTTAATACCCCACTGGAATACCTCACCAATCTTTCCTTCTCCGCTTCCTATCCTCGCCAAGGCTTTCATTACCGGCGAACCATCCCTAGTAGCTCTACTTCCCTAGACACCACCCCCCCATGATGTCTCTCACCATGCTTGGCTACTAATTACCTTCCTCCACATGGCCTCTCTCTGATGAGGACCTCCACAATCATTTACAAAGTAGGGCGTGGATCCTATCTCTGATGCTATAAATCTCCAATCCATCTTTCTCCCTAATATCTCTAGCCTCTTCCCATTTCACCAGGTGGATTTTCCTAGAATCCCCCTTCCCTCCCAAAGGAAGTCTCTTTGAATTTTTTCTATCTTTTTTTCCACACCATTGGGAATTTCATACAGAGAGGTAGTAAATGGGAAGGTTGACCAAGTATGATTTGATTAGATTTAGTCTACCTCCCAGTGAGAGATAGGACTTGCTCCAAGCGTTCAATTTCTTCGATATCCTTTCTAGAACGGGCTCCCAAAAAGGTTTTGATCTCGGATTCCCACCTACCGGCAGCCCAAGATAAGTAAATGGGATCTTACCCACTCCACACCCTATTCCCCTTGCTAATGTTTCAACTTCCTCCAACTCTAAACCCAAGCCTATAATGTTGCTTTTTATTAAGTTTATTCTAAGTCCTGATACTAGCTCGAAACACCTTAGGACCGCTCTTACCCCGAATAGCTCTTCACTAGATGCTTCACAGAATAGCAAGGTATCGTCTGCAAACTGTAGGTGGCTGATTGAAAAGCTGTCTGGGGAGACCTTAAGACCTTTGATGAGGTTTGCCTCTTTGGCTCGTCTCATAAGGCCATTGAGTGCCTCCACTACCTTGGTGAATTGGAATGGGGATAATGGATAACCCTGACATAAGTCCCTAGTTACCCTAATTGGTTCGGATGGTGAGCCATTCACCAAAATGGAGTAGGAAGAATCTTGGACACATGATCTCTACCAACCCCTCCACTTGGGGCCGCCCATTCTCCAGAATAGATAGTCTGCAAACTTCCATCTAACATGATCATAGGTCTTCTTCACATCCAGTTTTAAAAGCACCTCCCTTAGGCCATCTTTACGTCTAGCATGGATTGACTCATTTGCTATCAACACCCCATCCAGAATTTGTCTCCCTTCAATAAATGTGCTATGTGACTCCCCAATTAAACCCCCAAGGACTGAATTAAACATCGGAGCTAGAACTTTGTCCAACAACTTATACACACATCCTACTAGGCTTATAGTAGTGAGAAAGTTCTGAAGCCCCTTCCCTTTTAGGGATTAGGGTTACCAAACAATGTTTTAGGCTCTTGTTCAAGACCCCTCTCCTATGAAACTCCCTAAAATAATTGAGCAAGTCATCCCCAAGTATATCCCAACAGCTTCTAAGAAATTTAAAGTTGAATCCATCGGTACCTGGAGCCTTATCCCCATCCACACTATGTAAAGCCTCTAACACCTGTATCTCCTCAAACTCCCTTTCTAACCACTCCATCGTTCCCATTGGAAGGGAACAAAAAGTAACCCCCTCTAGAAGTGGAGACCCTGTCCCCACTATGCCTCCGGTCCAATCAAACTTTGTTACAATACAAAAATGGAAAGTCAACTATGAGTCCTAGGTGATCCTCACTGTTATGAAAAAGAACATCCATATTTCCATAAAAGAATATTTTAAATCTTATAACACTCTCCCTCAAGTTGGTACATAAATTTCAATCAAGACCAACTTGCTTAAAGAATCATCTAGCTGCGAATGGAAAATGACTATAATAAGCATGCCCACCAACTGATAATTGGACTTCAAATACAAGGTAATAATATTTACCGCTGAAGAAACCCACCTTCGAGACTTTCTACTCCTCCTCCGCTAGTTCCACCAACACCAGCAGAGGGAGGATCTATTGCTCCTCCCAGATCTTTTTTTTTTTTTCCTTGTTTGCTACCGTTTTTTTCTGTAGCAGTTTTTCCTTTTGCCGGCAAACCTCCTGTCGGCGGGAACCTACCTACCCCTGCCATTTTTGGCAGGCTACCCATCCAATCACTTGGATTTTCCATATAAGACCTTTGGCCTGCACTTTTTGGGCCCCCTTTTGCAGTGACTTTCATGTTCGAGAAACCCATTTTTGGGATTTTTTCCTTCGATCCACGTGGATCTTGATCCTTTGCAACTGAGATCAACACCACCAGAGTTTCCCCTGGCCCACCTCCTATGCCCCAGGTTGACCTTGGATTTCGGTCAACGGTGGGGCCCAGATGCTGTTTTTCTTCCATGGTCACCTTCCACCCAGATACTCTGTTTCTCAGATTTTTTCTACAAGATCTGCAAGGATACAAGACTTCTGCCACGAGGCTGCTCACCACCAGAGTCGCCCCTGAGCCTGGTTTCCATCCCACCTGGTGCTCCCCCCCCCTCCCTCTCCTCTCTCTCTCCTTTCCATCACCGTTGGGCCCCTCTTTTGGTTGTTTTTCCAGTGGCTGTATGGGACGTCTGACTTCCCATTTTTTGGTTTTTTTTACGATATGCAAGGAACCAGCATTTCATCCTTTGGGTTTTGAACCATCACTGTCGACCACCATCCTTCTATCTTGCATTTGCTTGGATTTTGCTCCAATATGTGCTTTGTGGGACCTGTAGTTACATTTTTTTTCCTCCCAAATCTTAGTCTGAATGAATAAAAGCCTTTTTTTTCCCTTCCTTTTGTTTGCCAAATGATCCACCATTTGCCTTCGAGATCTGATTCTCCAACCTTTTTAACCTCTCATTTAAGAGACCTTTTTTTTCCTGCAGTTTGTGGGTGGTTCATAGGGTCATCTTTGTTTGATCCCTTAGATCTGTAGTATTTCTTCATATTTGAACCTATAATCCGATAACCCTACCATTCTTTTGGCCCTACATCACATCTGTATGGTGCCATTGTGAGTTTAAATGCCAATGGAACCCTCTGAGATCTATCCTTTGGTCTTATTGAATGGAGGTTTACGTTTTTATCCATTTTACTGTTCCTCACGGGACTTCGACATCTTTTTCGGATCAGTTTCTCTTTGTGGCGGACTTCTGTAGTGGATTCTCATTACTGCTCGGTCTTCTGAAGCATTCCCAATGTTTCCTCCCTTTGCAACCAGCACTTTCCGACATTAGATCCGGCCACCGGAACATTTTCTACCGGTGCTATGCCGTTTTTTGGAGAACTCTACCTCTGTACAGTGGTGTTGCAGCCTAGCTGAGTTTCCATTGTTCATTCTCCAGTACTTGTTCCGGTACATGCTACTGCAGCACATTAGCTGGTTTCAAGCTTCGATCAGGTTCGATTTTTGGAGATTCTTGTTAATCTACCTTCACTGGCATCACCATTGGATCGTCAAGTTGAATATGTTCAAATTTATTGTATTTCCATTTATAGATGATATAGATTATATTAGATTGATCGTGTAATCTCTTAATTAGAAAATTAGAATCCCCAAATATTGGGAGAGATTATCCTGTGTACTTTATATATTGTCTTCTATTTAGTGAATTAATACACAAGAGAGATAATTTTCCTCTTTCAACTTTCAACAAAAATGACCATTAACCTCGGTCTATTTTGTACACTCATGAGGATTTGTGGCTATTTTGATGACTAGCTAGTTATCCGAAGGCATAATAATGGCCTCCAAGGAGGAAAACCCTAGTTCACTCTAAAATTGCTTGAACCACAATATTTTCCAAGTTGTATTGGGCATGGCCCTATATTTTGCTTCAATGCAAGAGCTTGCAATGGCACCTTGTTTCTTGTTTCTCCATGAAACTAAATGAGATCCTAAAATGATACAATAGCCGGTGGTGGATTCCAATCATTGAGAGATCTAGCCCAATCAGCATTAGAATAGTCACAAACCTTAAATCATTTTAGGCTTTTATAAAACAAACTGCAACCAGGATGGGCCTCGAGGCAGCAAAGGATACGAAAAAACATCTTGAAGATGCACAACCCACAGAGCATGCATAAATTGATTTACTATTCCTTTGGCATAGGACAAATCTGTCCTACTAGTTGTAAGATAGATGAGTTTGCCCACCAATTTATGATAGAAACTAGATGCACAACCCACAGAGCATGCATAAACTGATTTATTATTCCTATGGCATTGGACAAATCTGACCTACTAGTTGTAAGATAGATGAGTTTGCCCACCAATTATGATAGAAATATTCTTAGGCTTTAGCAGTAGTGTGAAGAGGTATCGACTTTGGTGCCCCGAATCGAAGAAATTGATTCTTAGCAGGGATGTTACTTTTGATGAGTCTGTTATGTTCACTCAGAACAAGCATAAGGTTGATCAGAAAGAGAACAAGACCAAGGGTGTTCCATAACAGGTGGAGTTTGAGGCTCCAGTGACTTCAGTGATACCTGTTTTGTTGTGGGCTTCTTTTGTGTGTTTTTAAGGTTTTCTTGGTTCTTGTCCTTTCTTTTTATCTAGAATCAAAGAATCTTAAATGTTTGAGAGAGAGAGAGATCTAATGTTTCGAAAGGCCCATAGCCATCTACCTTTTAAAAAGAATATTTCAAGGTGTTCTTTTTTTCTTTTTTTTTTCTTTAAGTTTTTTCCCCTTGAAAATAGTATCATTTGCTTAGTAATAGAGATGAGCATAAAAAAACAAGATTTAGGATAAAAAACTTTTTTTTTTTTTTTTGCATTTTCCATTTTTTAATTTCTTTCCCCCTTTTTTTTTCAATCTTTGCCAATTTTCAAATCCTTTTCAGATGAAATTAAATAAAATTATATAAATCATACTTTGCGTCTGGATCTAATTACTACCAACATCTTTTACTTGCATCTATGACATTTTGAAGAAATGTTAATTTTTTTTTACGTTTATTTAGATTTTTGACTAAATACAGGCAAGTGAGTGGAGTTTCTTTGATAGAAGAATACAATGTCAACCAAATGGTGTTCAATTAACATTGCTTTGATATTGTGGAATTAAATGTTGGGAGAGGTTAAAAAAAAGAAAAGAAAGGTAAATAAAATATTGATGCCAGAGATTTTGTATGTTAAGATGGATGTTTGATGTAACACGAAAAAGATAGAATTAGAAATGAATGCATTAGAGAAAGCCTAAAAGTTTCTTTGATAGAAGAAAAGATGAGGGTACGTTAATTAAGATGGTTGTACATATTTATAAACAACTATAAATTCCCTAGTATGAACAATGGCTTCAATGATGGTGACAATGAAGATGATGAGAGGGAGGGGGAAAAATTGAGACCATAAAAAGGTCAAAGGGAAGAGTTGCAAATAAGCAAGTGGAAAGGAGCATGACATGGCAACAGAGAAACACTACAGTTGTAATGAAATAGTTTTCACTTTCTCCCCTTTCTTCTAGTATCTTCATTACATTTCCTCGTGCTTTTCTTTGTCCCTCTAGAATCTTAATTTTAACATCATTGAACAATTATAGATGGAAACATGCGTGTGATGATTATGATGATGATGATGGTGATGATTAAGGAACCATTTTGTTGAACTCAATATGACTTGGTAAGTTGTCTCAAAGACACAATGAATCAACTGACTCCAGACAAAATCTCAAGAGGCTGAAAGATTTTAGGCCTAGTCTATATTTTGTTCAGTCAAGTGTGTGTCTACCTTATTATTGAGTCAAATGAGGCTCGCCTTTGTGGTAAATGAGTTTTAGAATAGGCAATGTTGTGGTAAATGAGTTTTAGAATAGGCAATGTGGCATCTATGTAGTCCTCCTTTTCAAATGTGGCTTACATTTTTGTCTTTTTAGAAATTCAAATGTCTTAGAGTTGAATGAAGAAGCATGCATTTTGAAGGCTTGTGTTTTATGACTGTATGGAAGTAGAAAATCGAATCTCCATCTTAGAGGGGAAATGTCGTTCATAATTTCAGTGTTGTACATATTTTCGTACTAGTGTGTATTTAGTGCACCCTTTTTTCTTAAATTAAGCTCCCTCATCTTAAGAGGCCTGGACACCTTGGTCTTAAAAATGAAAGTTCCCTCATCTCAATATAATGATGATGTATAAATTCAAAGCCAGCATCAACTGTGTAGCTATTAACACTCAATTTTTTTTTTCAGTGGACAAAAAATGAATTTATAGTACTTTGGCATACTGTAAGACCTTGTTTTGAAGAAAATGTATGATATTAGTATTAATAGTGTGTCCTTATCGTTGTTGTTTTTTCTTTTCTCCCTTTATTTTGACATTGTTTCTCTTCCCTGTGGCAAAAGGCACTGTTGTTCCAATGCTCAATGCTGTGATGGATGTTGTCCCTGTGGATAAGCTTGCTGTTCATTTCCATGACACCTATGGGCAATCTCTTTCAAATATTCTCATCTCACTCCAAGTAAGTACCGGGCAATTTATAAATGAAAATTCTTTAATCCAAGTAGAATTATTTGATGCTTGGCCTTGGACAATGTATAGTGATCTTGGATAGCTGTCATTCAGCAATCAGAACTCTTGACCTGATGAATCTCAATGTGAACTTAGTTATCACATCTTGCCCCACTTTGTATCAAAGAAGGATTTGAAGCTGACTGATTCCATGATTAGGGTCATCTCATCATGTGCATCAACATTTAGTAGATTTCTCCAGTAAAAAACTTGTAACAAACCGGTCTTGTTTAACAGATGGGAATTAGCACAGTGGACACTGCTGTTTCTGGCCTTGGGGGTTGCCCTTATGCCAAGGGAGCTTCAGGGAATGTTGCTACTGAGGATGTTGTGTATTTGCTGAATGGCCTCGGTGTGAAGACCAACGTGGATTTTGAGAAGCTCTTGTCAGCTGGTGAGTTCATTTGCAAGCATTTGGGGCGTCAATCCAGTTCAAAGGCGGCCATTGCATTGAGCAGAGTTACAGCACATGCCTCCAAGTTATGATAAATGTTCGTGTCATCCCATATTGATCATTTAAAATGATGATAATGATGATGATGATGATGATAATAATAACAATAATAATACATCATCCCTGCTTCATTATGCACCTCCGGGACAAATTTCTATAGTCCAGTATTCATCAGGTACCATGGGTAAAGTGCATCCTGCTATTCGATTGCGACCATCTTCTTAATTGACCATCTCCTTAGATGAGCATAGCAACCAATTGCCAAGAAATTTGATCACCCCCTCAACCACGAGCTGCTCTCTCTTTAGGTTAGATTTTGTTTTGATTGGCAGTCACCAAACCATATAACTGTTGGCAAACCACACTTTTGGGTTGAATTTTACAGTTATGAGTCAGCTAGGCCTAAAACTTCAAGTCTAATGAGAGAGCCAAGCCAGGGCATCTATTTCAAAGCCCCAAACCAGACTAATGCATGTTAATATATATGTTATTCAACCTTGTATTTTATCATCATCGTCATTTTTCATTTTTCTTCTAAAGTTTCAACCTTGGATCTATGACATTATTGCTAGATCACCTAAGAAAAGTGGATTTCAACCCAAGGGGTTGACCTGACCATTAAGGAGCCCGCCTCAAGAAGCGGGTCTTGAATTCGATTCACGCTCAACTTCAACAAGTTATTCCTTGTAAATGATTATCCATTGTGTTGGATTGGGAGGTTGGCACATTCCCCAAGGACTAATCGAGTCAACATTGAGCCGTGTCGCAATACAGGTGAGATACCTGGATTCCTTGGTCATTAAAAAAAAAAAAGTGGATTTCTAACTTCATCCTTCAAACGGGCCTTCCCAAATGAGAATGGTCAGGATCTCAAGCAAATTTGGCACTACATTGAGGTCTCAAAGGACAAATGGACTGTTGCTTGAGTTTAGGGTTTGGATGTCTTTTGCAAGAAATTATCTCATAAATCGGTTCAATGTGAACAAGAAGAGTAACTTTTTATTAAAACTTATTTACATGAAGAGAATGACTCGGTTTGAATGATCTACTTTTGATTGTAGAGGAAGTGTGATGAATTTCAACTTGAAAAAGTCATTATCACTATGGTTTACAAATTTCTAATTGTTGAAATGATTTGAGCTTAATTCAACCAGTGAGATATCTTGAAATGGATTCAAATTGAGTAAAAATCTAATTTATGAAATGACAATGAGTATGAGGGAGAATACTATAAATATAGGTTCAATCAAATGTTAGTCATCTAGTTTACAGCAAATCAATTCACAGCGAATGATTTCTCTCTTTCATGCATTTTTCAGTCCTACAGGTAATGCCATTGCACAATTTTTCTTCTGTAAAATCTCTCTCACAGAGCTGGTCAGTTTGCATATTATATACATACTATCTACATATTGTTGAACTTTTTGAAAAACATATTATTAAAAGTAGTATTTGTCAATACAATTCATACACATTTTAGTGGTAAAATATGTATATTTTACATGCATCTCTATAATATATATGTATTATATACGTCCCTATTTATATGTTTATATCATAGTTCTGTTAAGTTGGCATTTCGTTTTTAACTCCAAGGGGTTAGTTTGATGGTCAATTTCTACTTTTATTTGTGAGAGGTTTTGAAATCAAGCATTTTAACTGAAGTATCATACAGTGCAATTAAAAATTGAAAATGGAAATAAAAAATTAATTGCCATTTTATAGCCAAAATGATTACTTATCTGCCATTGTGATGCTTCAAAAGTTCAAAACATTTTGATAGTTATGGAGAGAGCAGGTAAAATTGAATTTTCCTTAAGGGTGGTGCACCATTAGAAAAAAATGGTGATGCAAAAATCACTACCATTTATTTTTATCTTTGCACTTAATGCAAATTTTTTTCATCGAAAGTTTTTGGACGTCTCACATGTATGAAATTGTACTCGACTAATCTTTCAAAGTATATGCACACTTCTCTACACACATATCGAATTCAAGTGATGAGTAACTCCATAGAAAATAGTTCAGAGGAGTTTGAAGAACGTAAATTGAGTTCAAGAATTTTCTTGAAAAGAAAAAATTAAGTTTTGCAATTTTTGAAGAAAACTTTTTTCTTTTCTTTTATTTCTTTGTGGATGAATGTAGGAGGAGCTCAGATCTCTATGAAGGAACCAGGCTTTCTGGGTTAGTTGGTGGTGGGGGGAAACTGAAAAGGGTAAAAGGATCTCTCCTCTCCAAAGGCAGTAGACTTTATTAGGTAGGTGATGCACTCAATGGCCTTGCATCAAAGAAGAACCCACCTCAAGTTTCAAGAAGACATAGGCTTTATTGCTCTGTTATCTGTCCACTGTAGCTGCTCTTAATGCCAAAAAGAATATCTTATTCTCTTCAATATGAAAATGTTTTATACTTTTAATATTTATTTAGTGAAAGAAGAAAGAGTTGTTTAAATAAAAGCAGTAAATTACTCTAATCATTAAACGAAAGATAGTTTCTCTCTTAGGATTAATTTAAATTAATACAAAATATCTTGCGAGTAATGAACTTAAGTAGTTTAGAACTAAAATTTAGAGTTGATTTTCACTCCATTCAAAAGGTTTACTCTTTGTGTTCCGAGAGATCAAGACACTTCGAACATAAAGTTATTTGCGATCATTTTTCTTTCTAAATTAACAATAAAATAGTTAATAATGTCAGTAATATGGGACAAAAAACCAAAATGATTTCTCATTCTCAATTTTAATATAAAGATACTCAACAATTCTACATACAATATAATAGAAATCATTGATAGACTAAGTAACATATGGTGAGAAATATTTTATATTGAAGTTACATAGTATATTAATTTAAAGCGTTGTGATGCAAAGTTTAGTGGTAAAAAATTATTTATCATTTTTCAACTAGAAAAATAAACAACATAAAAAAATAAGATATTCTTTCTTCTTCAATGAAATGAGAGCTATTTATCGAGAAAAAATGTAATATTTTCCATCCCTTCCAAAGAATTCGTTTTTATAGAAGGCTAGAAAAAATTATTAAGAAAAATAAAAATAAAATTCTATCAAGACAATGTTTCAATCATTTTTAATAATTTTTTTTTTAATATAAACAATCAAAATGTCAAGTTTTTAAATCTGGATTAAACAATTTCATAACACATTTGGAAGAATCCTAATATAACTTTTTCAATAAATTGTTTTTCACAAAGAAATGGGCAAGCTAGGTCAGACTATTCATGATTTATTTGTTTCTTAATTGGGTCCGACATAGAATAGTTTTGATGCAGTACGGGTTGCTGAGTTTGTCAGATTTAATTATTTTAAAACCATGCATTCAAAAGCCTTGCCATTTACTGTTAAATTTTACTGTTTCTCTTGATTTAATACGTGAGAAATTAGCATTTGTTTGAAAAAAATATATCTATTAAGGATCTTCATCATTTTTTCATCCAAGTAATTTATAACCAAGGCAAAAAATACTAATGAAAATAAGAACATCAGTGCGTTCCATCTTAGTTTAAAAATCTAAAACTTGACCTTTATTCTAATCCATCCACTCAGATAACGACTAGTTCTAAATTTTCTTTTAGAAACCAGATAAAATTCACCCATTAACCCATTCAAATTTTAAATTTTTTTACAATTGAAAGTGTCCGGACATCATCTTATGTAGAGATTTTATCGGACTAATTCTTCTGAACATATGCACAACTCTTCAAGTGATAAAGAGTAATTTCATAAGAAGTGACTCTGAGGATTTCAGCTTGAATCAAAACTCAAGAGCTCTATCACTGAGAGAGCTTCGTGACATTCAAGCCAACCCCTCCAGCCTTTATTCAAAATTCAAATGAATAGGTTTTTTTTTCACGTTTGAATGGTCTGGAATCTGAATTATGTACATTTTGGGCGATGAATACTTAGAATGACCACAATGAGAATTCCCCAAAATATTTTTTTTAAAAAAAAAAAAGGGCCACAGAAAAGTAAAAGGGAAAAAAAATCAAAGAACCATTCCTTTAATGCAATCAAGCCCATCTGGTAAATCTTAAAATAAAAATATCAATCTTACTCGTACAAGCTTACAATCCCAAGTTCACCAAAAGGATCAAACTAAAATACTACAACTAGAAAGACAGACCAAATAAATAAATATACGAGCTTCTTCTTCATCTGTATATGCCAGATCCATTTACTGGTTAAATTCTCAAGCTGTTTTCATATACATCTGTAAGATTTTGCTACATTCAATATGACAAAAAAAGGAAAAAAAGAAAAAGAAAGATCAAGCAGCAAGCTCCTTAATGAAAGAAATATTGAATTAAAAACTAAAAATATCATACCAATCTTCCCTATCTATCTTCTATTGTGGAGAGGATTAGGACCTGTGCGGACCTTCCTCTTTTCAACATCAAAAACTCCATCTCTGGCTTCATCTTCTCCAAATCCACCTCTTGAGGCAAGAGGACTCGAATGAGAGGCATAGCCACTTTTCAACCTTCCAAATCTACCAGACCCACCAGCAGAACATGAAGTCTCTAGGTGAAACAGCAAAAGTAGGACAATCCAACATGCAATCTCCTTTCTCAGACCCATTTCTCTGTTTCTACTCAAAACCCAAATCATAGCATTGGATCTTTATTCTTACCCACAACCCAAGAAGGAAGAGCTTTCTTCGTAAGCACAAAAGGAAGAGGTTTTTCTGTCTTGTAAATCTTCGGGTTTCTCCAAAAGAGAGCAATAAAGAAATAGCTGAAAGAAAGGAAGAGTGTCTTGAAGAAGGTAGAATCCCCATAAGAAACAAAGCATTACTTTAGTCTCTGTTTCTTTTGTTTTTTAGGCATTGGAATGCATTGGAGTGTGGAGATGGGTTGGGAGTCAAAGTGTATGGGGTTGGGTGCTTGAATCAAATTAAATGTAATGGGAAACTTCTCCTTTAGATCCAGATTTCAGTGCCTCTTTCTTGACTTGTTAAGAGCTATGGAGAGAGAGAGAGAGAGAGGAGATTTTCTTGCCTATGTTCTATGACTACGTGCCTACAAGTTTTGTGGTTTGTGTTTGGATTCAAGTGTGAAGTCCAACTTTCCAACTAGTTATTTGATTTGAGTTTTGGTCTTTCTTTATTTTGTGAGCTGGCTTAATACAAATAATTTATTTGACATTTTGTTCTCTGAATTTTTTTTAAGATAAAGGTATTTAGGTATCTCACTTGGCATAGCCACGCGTCTCACTTGACTTAGTCTGTGTAAACCAATTTACATATATGGATTTGGACAAATTCAAGTATTGAAATAAATATCTTTTGTATTTTTTTTTTTACATTTTTATCATGAAAATATCATCTATCAATAGCACCATTTAGCTATATATATTTTCCATTTTTGTTGATAATTTTTTTACCGTCGATTAATATCATGATATTAATGTGATGTATCGGATTCATATTTTTATTTTTCTCGTACCTATATAAATTCATAAACTCTTTTATACAACTCAAACCTCTCATTTCTCAAAATTTTAAATGGTTTTCTAATTTTAAGTGCTACTTTTATTTGTATATTTTTTTACTATATTTGTTACTAGTTTTTAAAATATAATATTTTTTTGCAATTTTTTTGATAATATCAAGATAAAACTTCAAAATTTGTAAATATCTTTATATTATCATTCACTAATAGTATCTCAAAAATCATATTCGTGACATTGTCTTAAAATTTCATCAATTTCAGTCGCATTTTATAGACACCTTAAATTAAATTTATTTTACTTATCAAATGATTTTTAAAAGTGATCCTTTATGTTTGCCAAGAAACGCTTTTCCTCCTAAAGGATCGTTAAGAATTGCAAAATGAGGTGGGTTTGAAAACCTAATCTTTAATCAGTGGGATTAGTTCACCATTAAATGGATTAAATGACTTAGCTCTAGTCCATTTTCTAAATTGTATTAAGATTAGGTCATGATTGTTATAGTATCTTTTATACCTATTTTAACAACTTTATATAGAGTAAAACCTTTATAATGTAATATGGTTGGGACTATAGTACATATATTACATTTCAAGATATTATTAATTAGAGGGTCTAACAAATTGACGTTCCGTATTCCTTTCAAAAAAAACTCCTTAAACTCTCATCCATTGTAAAAGTCTTTTTGGTTGAAATCATTTTATCTTCTTTCTCTTTCTACCCCATCCGCCATTTCTGCCTGAAAGCCAAATTGTCGCTCATTGCCGCCATTGGATTCTCTCCATGTGCAACTTTCAAGACCAGCGAAAAACTCTATCACTTTGGCTAGATATCAAAACAAATCATCATAGGGTCATTTTTCAGAGTATTTGTGAGATCCTTAGTCACTCTTACAGTAATTTTATATTATGAATATATGGAAAATTAATTTACAAAATGGTTGGAACAGTATATTTTTTGTTTTGAATGTATTGAATACTAAATTATAGAAATTTATTACATTTTATATAAGCTCAAGGTTAGGACTAGCTATCGATATTATTTTAAATAGATTATAACTTTATAGAGTAATACATTACAAAGACTTTACTCTATTTGAAAAGTGCAAATAATTTTTAAAGAATGCAAGATTTACTTTCTTTATTTATAATCGGTGTGTATATACTTTGTAAACAAGAAAATACACTAATCGGTTTTCTTTTGTGTGTTCCACAAAGGTTAGCCGTTAGCTTTTTATTTTACCGTTTACATAAAAAAAAAAAATTAGGGGTTTCTTCTCGTCCCTGCATTGCTCCATTCATGCAGATTTCATTTGGAATCCACCTTTTTGGTTGCCCCTTTCTCTAGTTTCAATCCTGATGGATTGATCTTGGGTTTAACTACAGGTGGGTCCCACTTTTTGCTGAATTTTCAGAATACTCTAAGGATGGGGACAATACCTTGTTTTTGGATTTCTGCCTCTTGATCCAGATTATATTAAGGTCATTGCCACTAGATCTCAGATTGAAACAATCACTCCTACTCCTATAACATATCCCTTTTGTTCATCTAAGTATTATGGTCAAAGGTGGAACCCACTTTCTAGTTTTTTAATATCTTAAGTATGGAGGTTTGTAACCCTAACTTTTGCATATTTTCTGCTTAGATCTGGTTTTCCAGTCGTTGGATTTCTCTGATACTCTCTCTACTCACAAAGTCGCCTCTACCCTTCCATCAGTTTGACTGTCACACGGTTTTGGTCAGCAATGGGGCACAGTTTCTGTGATTTGTGGTTGCAACTCAAATTTGGTTGGTATTTTAGAATTATTTACTGTATTTTAGATTTTACTATTATTTAGCTCTTAAAATGGCTTCTATCAAAGACAATGTAATCATTCATCCAACATAACACTCACATGGGCAAGATCACCACTGAGTTGTTGAATAAATCTATTTACTTTTTCTTTTTTGATTTACGTGTGAGAAACTCAGACACAGTCCTACTAAAACTCCTATGGATGAGCCCACTACCTCTAGGACACACCAAGGTTAGGCCATGGGGGCTCGAACCCGCAATCTTTTGCTTCCTGAGGTGGGAGACAACCAATTGAGCTACAACTCAAATCCATTTATCTTTAATGGTCTCACTCTGTTAAAATGTTTATTAGAATATCAAGGTTGTCTTTTTATCTACTTGTCATAATCTAAGTGGTGAAAATGTATATTTTTGTTTCTTGTTATAAAAAACATCGGTATCCCCATCAATTCTCTATTCAAAATTATGATTTTTTTTTTGGGGGGCCTATTTCTAAATTTGTGAAAGTCGTAGTTTTACTATTACTCTATTAAAGAAAATACTAACCTTCAAATAATTTGATTGGTATTTTAACTAACTTTTGAAAGTTCAACCACAAGTGATCACATGAGCATAGATATAAAAACGTATAAGAGTATAATCTCAAAGTGTGTGTAGTATCTCCCCTTTGTTTAATAATGCTTGGGTGGCTAAATCCTTTTTAGGAGACTCTAAATCCTATTTTATATAACATTATAACATTATAATGGAGGTTTTGAAAACTTTTCTTCCAATATAGAGTGAAATTCATTGGGGCTAGAAAAAAATAGGAGTTTTAGAGAGTGTTATTTTATATTTAAAGTTAGAGAAGGGACACCCAGCGTAAAATTTTCACGGGTGAGCCCACTATCTCTAGAAAAATTCGAACCCGTAATCTCTCACTTTTTGAGGTGGGATGCAACGAGTTGAACTACACTCACGATCATACTTAAAGAAAAGTACATCCAAAGCCTTATGGGTCATAAATGTGATTAGAATAGCTCAAGGCTCTCTAAGGAGAGTGCTCTTTAATATTAAAGTGGGCTACATATTTTCTAATAGAACATATACAGAATAACAAAAACATTAGTTGTATAAAATTTGAGCCTTATCTAATCACATTGGCCTTGTGATTTAAAATTTATTTACCAATCACCTATTGATTTTTTAAAACCCATGTTACAAAGTTTCAATGATCAGATTGAAGAGTTTCCCATGATTTATATCATTCATAAAATCTTTTATCCGTCTCATCCAACTATATAGAGTGTAATCTATGATAAATGTTCAATCTTCCCAGTGAAAATGGGTACTCCAGTCTCTCTAAAAACTGTCCTTTTACCTTTCAAATTTTATTCTATGTGCATTAAACTTCTATTGTTATTCTCTTCTGGGCATATTGAAAGTCATGTCCTAATTCACCAATGGGTATAGCTATCAATGTCAAACCATTTTATAAATTTGCATTTCTTAGGTTGCATTTTGAATGGCCAAGGGTAACTTTTGTTGGCAGACTTTGACATCCACCCCATTTTTATATTGAGAAGAAGATTTTAAATAGAAAATTAACAAATAATGAAATTCACATAGCCTACAAGTGATTAAAAATTGTCCAACAAAAGAAACAATGAAAGGAATTTTCTTCATATTATTTATTTACCAATTGAACCACTAGAGTGATTCGGTGTTTTTTGAAAGGCCTTTACTTAAAAAAGAAAAAATTCAAATGCCAAAGATTACCACCCAAGGTAAGCCAAAACAATGAGAATTGGATGTGGGCTAGAGGTGGCTGGTTTGACTTTGTTGGTTGTGACCCTAATCAGGATTTTGTGGCTGATGGTTGGAATGGTTTAGTTCTCGGAGAAATGATGGTGCCTCCTGCCTACTCTTTTAAACTTTGAAGATGAAGAACAAGAAGAAGAAGCACAACTATAAAGCAATGATTTTTTTTTTTCCATTTATTAATAATGAATGGAGTGGAGTGTCTCAATCAGATGGATTGCTTTTATAATTTCTACTAATGCTTTCTCAATGGGTAGCGATCCTTCTACGGGCATTTTGTGTAATCCGAGACGGGTTTTACTGAATTGTCCATTTTGCCCTTCGAATCGGCTCGCTGGATCACTGACCCTTCCACTGAGGTATAAATCGACTCACTGACCGGTTCGTCGGATCATTGTCCAGATCACTGACCGTCTTACTGAAATTTATCTAAGTGAGACTGTATTTTCATTCAGAACAATAAATCGGATCACTAATCAGATCTCTGATTTTTTAAATACTTTTGTACGACAGTGGAATGATAAAATGGACAATACCCTAAATCCCATGTCTCGTTATACAAAATACCCATGGGAAAATCACTGCCCTTCTCAATATGGCATTATATAGACTTGTCAAAGTCATCAGGCTAAAAGGAAAGAATGTACATGACATGTGTTAAGATATGATAAATGTTAGGTTCCTAAAATGTTCAAAAAGAGCTTCTTTTTATTTTATTTTTGGAAAAATAATTATAGATAAGAAATGATTTTTGTGTTCTCTAAATACACCTCTAAATAATTTTTTTTTATATATATTTTTTTGAAGAGCTAGGTATACAGACATCTCACCTGACGAATCATCGGGCCATATGTAAACTTCCTAATCCACACATGCCAGATATAGAAAAATGGAGATTGACCTTTTTTATATTGAGGGGGACTTGATTTCAAGACTTGAACTAAATAATTTATTTTTATATTAATAATTTTTTTTTAAGACCAAGGCATCCAATAGCTTCTCACCTGAGGAATCCTCATATGCTAGATATAAAAAAAATGAAAAGTGATCATTTTTGTATTGAGAGGATTTGATTCAAGACTTGCTGCAAACAAAGATGGATTTTGACCACTAAACAAATCCCTTAGAATTTTTTATATATTAACACTTAAATATTTCTATTTATCCATTTTATTCATCTTCATTTAGGTCTTTTTTAAGTGCACTTCCATGTGTCAATTACAACCCTATAAAAGGTATATGACTTTATAAAAGGTCCCTAATGCAAAATCTTAAACAATGACTCTCTTTTGTGACCCACCACTCCACAAAGCTGAATTGGGGAACCTCTTTTAACATTTTGAGTGCTTGAGCTTTTGGGACAACTCAAGAGGCAATTGTGGTTATGATGATAGGAATCATTAATACAAGGAAAAAATTGGGCAGATGGACAATTGGTGTTGGTGTCTTTCTTCCTCTAACTTTACTTCTTAAGTCAAAATCATTGTGCAACATCAACCACTAGCATGAAATGTGATACATTGTACCTTTCAGTGGCATTTGACTCATTAATGGATGATCTAAGTTCCATCACCTTACCTCATTACCAACTCAATGAGAAACGTGGCTTCTTTATAGGCAATTATAGTAGTGCAGATAGTTAATATGAATGGGGAAAAAATAATATGAATAAAGTATATTAAAATTTTGAAAAAAAAAGTAAAAAAAAAAAAAAAAACAACATTGGCAAAAACATGATGTGGAATTGGTGTTTTTTAGTGCTCCATAATGACCCAAATGGAACATTAAATTCAATTATTTAAAATACAAAAAAAATTCAAAAATACAAAGAAGTATTATAAAACTTGAAAAAACAATGAAATAAACATTTCTCCTAGTTTCGAACCCATGGTATCAAATATCGATAGATACATCTAGGGTTTTTGAACTCGACATGTATCGGTTGTACATTCACCACTATCAGCGATAAATATCAGTCGATATTATTAAATATTGCCCTTAAAAAAAATTGGTCGTGGACCCACCTGATATTTTCTTTTTAAAATTTTCAATAATAAAAAAAATAAGGTGGGTTTTTCAGTTGTTTATTATTTAATTCATGAAATTAAAAAAAAAAATACAACTGATATTTCAAAAAAAATGAGAGAGAATGAAATCGACCGATATCTCAGCCGATATCCGAGATATCGCAGAGATTTGGCCCCTGTTTGAACTTATAGTTTGAACTTTTTGTTTGTCGCATTGGTGCCTAAATGAGTGACAAAATTATGAAAGTGATTATATTTTTACAAAAAATCAATGGGATTGTCTTAGAGGAAAATTTAAAAAAAAAAAATCAAATGCAAGGTTCAAAGTGGAAATAATGTTTTCTCGAACTTTAGAGATTTAACCTACTGAAATTAAAGTAAAAATATGTTTTAAAAGATTTGTATACAGATTCCTTTTGCCTTTTATTAAAGCAGTAATATGCGTTATTTGATTGTATTATTAGTTGGTGATAAAAGGTTGGTGGTGATCACATCTTATGTGCAAATTTTATAGACTATTAGTGTCACGGCCCAATCCAATGGACAAGTGAGAAACAATAATATTTTTTTTTAACTCTGAAGCATGCACAACTCATAGTCCAAACATGTGACACCTACAAGTGTTGCGAAATCTCTACGGATCCTAGGACTTATTAGACCCTTGATTTGATCGAACTGAATTATCACAGTTGCCTACGTACTCCAATGGATATCAGATCCTGTGTAATTCTCAATTCATTTATTTTATGGTACTAACCCCGTGCTATTCATGATGTCATATCAAAACATTCTAATTATCCCTATCGTAGGCCTCATCAATAGAATAGATCTCATGTATCACGAGTCTAGCCAATCATGGGTCTATATCAACCATAGGAACACCGTCAACTATGGGGTCAATGTCACACATGGGATAAACCTCAACCATAGGGACCTATACCAGAACTATAAATATATCCCTCCTCAGGGACATTACTCTAAAAATGAGTCCAATCCTATTTGGAATCAATGCCCTCCATAGGAATATCCATCCATGGTATACAATACTCATACATGGTCACAAATCTCTCCATGAGAATAACCATCCATGGGAAAATAATATATATCTATAGAACCATCATGTCCACCTTGAGGCAAATACATCTACCATGGGACCACTATATCTATCATGGGGTCAATATGCTCACCATATAATCAATATCTAATCATGAATCCAATATGCCTACCATGTGAACAACATCCATGGGATTCATCATCCATCCCTGGTAACTTTCCATCAGTGAGTATTATCTATCCATAGGTAATAACCATCCATGAATATAATCACTCCATGGGTGTAATTCATCCATGGGATTAACTCATACATTCGTATAACCAATATGTCTATCATATGACCAACAGGTCTAACATAAGATCAATACATCTACTATGGGATCAACATGTCCACCATAATACCAATACGTCTACCATAGGAACCAACATGTCTAATATAAGACCAATACGTCTACTATGTGACCAATAGGTCTACCATAATACCAATATGTCTACTATGTGACCAATATGTCTAACATAAGACCAATACGTCTACTATGAGGCCAACAAGTCTAGCATAAGACCAACATTGGGGAATGAATCCAAACCACCATGGGAACCATCTATGAATATAATCCCTCCATGGGTATAATCCAGCGCGTAGCATGTGAGTAACCTACTCCTCAATGGCAACCCTACTTAACCAAGTCTCCGTAGCCAACCACCACCGTCCCGAATACCTCTTTGGAACGGTCAGTCAACCATTATAATCACGCGAAGGACGTACCGATACCATATCTCAATATCAAGTGACTAAGTCACATATACATCTCAATGCCACAGTCTCTGTATATTCATATCGAGGCTCTCACGGTCTCACGACTACTTTAGGTCTTACTCATGGAATCTATATACTTATCTTATCCTTTTAACTATACAAAGGTGAGACACAATGATCTACTGATCGAACAGTTTCATTTTCAACAGACTAAGGCATAACGTTATCAATATTACGTAGGGACATACTCATACCATGTCTCAATCATCAATATCACGTGAGGAACACACCCGTACCACGTCTTAATGTAATCAATATCACATGAGGGACGCACTCATACCACGTCTCAATCAACAATATCACGTGAGGGACACACCCATGCCAATTCTCGATATAATCAAGTGACGTAGTCACATACATCTCAGTGTCAAAGTCCTCATCTGTCCATCTTAAGAATTTTCAAGTTCTCTCGCAACTCTAGGCTTTACTCGAGTAACAAACATATATGTCTCACCATATCGGGACTTCCAAGGCATCAAAACATCTTCGGACCGCCTTCAAGGAATTCAATATCTGCATTAAGGCTTATATTAGAGAAGATATATCCCACCAATCCCTTTCTACCCTTTACATTTGCTCAACATCTTAAATCATCCTTAATATAAATGGATGACACAATGCATATTTTGATCGAGCTCAGGTACAATGCTCTCAGTTACCTACGTACCACATAGTGGATCAGATTAACCGTAGTTCATTATTTTCACATTTGGGTTGACATTGGGAGTGGTCATACTTTTATTTTGGAGAAATCAAATAAAGTTTTCTTAGCATTTACATATGCATTCCATGCATTCTCAATCATGCTAGCCCATCCTCATTATAGCACAAGTTAACCCCCTTGGGTTCTAAGATATTTGACCTTAACTCACTCATATCACTTAATATAACTCTTTATCAAGTTCTTTTTCAAATCATGGAAATTTGTTCTGCACATGGTTCGGTCGATCCACCACAATCATTATCAACATAGGTACTCACTAGTGATGTATACATCATCACAAAATCCAAGCATGACATTAAAATACATTCATCATGCTTATTATATGAGTTACCCATCTAAGAATTCACAATCATGAGAATTCATTTGATACATACATTACTCATAACCATATATAAGTATGGCAAAGTTATCAAGGCCCTCCATTACACATCTTGGGCAAACTTGATTTATCATACATTTTATCATACTTTAACAAATCACAAATGTATGAATTCTCAATTATAGTAAATATCTAATCATAGGGAACTTGAGAAACTCATACATATGTATCTGATACAATATATTCATATCTGTTGGTCAAGCTAGCCAAATATCTAAAATAGTCCTAGAGGGGGGTGAATAGGACTATTGGAGAATTTTAAAATCTATTTAAATATTGGGCACTTTAATGATTAATCAATACGAATTTGCTCAATTAATGTTCTAAATGTGATTTACAAGCAATATTAAGTTTAAGCAAATTGTGTGCAACTACGATGTGAGATAAGCAAGTGCACAAAATAAGGTGAAGGAGATGAGAAGAGATGGAGGATTGTGACACAATGATTTTTACGTGGTTCGGCAACCTTGTCTACATCCACGCCTCAAGTACACCAATTGAGGATTTCACTAACCTTCTCCTTCACGGGTGGAGAAGAAACCAATTACAAAGCTTAATCTACTTCAAGGGTGTAGATCAACCTAATCACCAAGAGAACACCTCTCTTGAAAGTCAATAGGGTTACACCAACCCTTTACAATATTTCACAATTAATAGAAAGAAGTTGTGCTTTGAAAAATACCAAGAACTTAGCCTTGAGTTACTTGAAGTAGCTTCGGCTTGTTCTTGAATGTCCTCTCTTCTTGGCTTGATGTAAATGCTCCAATGAAGTCCAACCAAGGTGTTAGCAAGGAGGTATAGGATAATTCAAAGTTTTCCTATGAGGATTAAGACCTTAGAAAGAATCTCTACTTAACACATTCAACTTAGAGCATAAGATGCTCAAGATATGCCTATGAGAGCTTTTAATGTGTTTGAGATTAAGAATCAAAGCTTAGATTATTATAACTATAGAAGTTTGTAAGCTTTGGAAGTTGTTTGAAAGCTTGGAAGAATGTATGAAAAAATTGGACTCAAGTCATCAATCTTTTCTCTCCAAAAAGCCTTACATTTATAGGCTAGTAAAGTCCCAACGGATCTATCTTCGAACCTTCTGAAGATAGGTCTCGGATCTTCCGAGGTTGCAACGGTCAGATTCCCAACGGTCATATTACAACAGCTCTTTTGACCTTGCAACGGATAACTTCGGATCATCCAAAGGTTTCTGTTCGGAACGTTCGAAGTTCCCAGGAATGGCTGGATTCAGAATATCCTCGTACGTACCGAGACCATTTTCTCGGAAGTTCCGAGCTGCCATAAGTCCCAACGACTGATAATATCCTCGGACGTTCCGGGACATGTGCTCGGAAGTTCCGAGCTGCTCATAGTCCCAACGACTGATAATATCCTCAGGACGTTCCGAGAAATGTTCTCGGAAGTTCCGAGCTTCTATGAGTCCCAACGACTGATAAATGAAGCAATATTCTCAGATGTTCCGAGTCATGTTCTCGGAAGATCCGAGCTTCCCAGAAAAATTATTTTTCACTAAGTGTTGGAAACTTGAGATCATGTGAAAAACGTGCACATGGTGGAGAGCTCATGAGTGATCTATGCAATCAGTTAGATTTAACTGTAATGAACATTTTAGATTGCAAGGACACACAAAATATGAAGATATTTGGTAGATTGCGAGAGCTCTCCATAGGGCAAAGAGTGGGATTAGAAACCCTTTTTGTATTATTCCAATTTTAACCAAAAAGGCTTCTAGGTCAGTCCTATGGTCCATTTACCTATGATGGTTGGCATTCAAAGAGTTCTTCCGATTTTGGCGCGAGCTTTCAAAACAACGTGTCTTCTGGAGCTTAAAGCTTGATTTAACTGTGCATGTCTTCCAGAGATGAGGTCTTAGACACGTAAATGGTCACGACTCAGTCAAAGAAATTGACAACTCAAGACTCAGTCGGACACAGTCACGGAATTGACAACTCAGTCTGACTCAGGAGAGGCAGATTTAACTTTTAGGCCAACAATATCAATCACATATAGACATAAAGAGGTCAAAGCATAATCTTACCCAACTATGCATTGGAATGACTCATAAAAAAAGATCTAAGCTTTAATAAAATGTCCGTAAAAAAGTGCATTGGTTGTGCCAATGAAGTGTTTTTAAAGCTCTTCAAAGTTCAAAGTGTTAATCTTTAAATTATTTTCATATTTCTAAACTTTTGCACTCCTATATTGAGCCACTTTGGCCTCATGTTATAGGCCCCTTTGAAAGATTTATATTTTAATAAAAGAATAAAAAAATTACTTTAATTTGATTACTTAAGATTTTTTGAAACTAAATTTTGATAACTATAAATTATTATTTTATTCCATAATTTTGTATGTTTATGTTGGCCACTTAGGCCCTTGTAATGAGTATAAAGTTCACCTCATTTTGATTGGACAAATCGAATCTTACTTTTTAAGTTTTTCAAATTTTGATGATATTAAGTTATTTTAAAATTATCACTTGTTTGCATAAGTAGATGGAGTTGACATTCACCCTTTGTGATGGATCCTTTTGAAAACTCTACAATTTAGTATGAGATTCACAATAAATTATATTACTTTTTCTTTTATAATTGAGGGGAACTCCAAGCAACCACGGATCTATGACACCACTCACAAGTACCATGGATCAGGTTAAGGCACTCCAAGGGTATAATACTCCATCCCAAAAAGTCACACATTACTAGTTGCATTGGAAATTCCCTGGTATATAATTAGTTGCATTGGAAATTCCTTAGTATATAAGTGGTAGCCTTATTCCTTCGAGCACAAGGCCTTTTGGGAGCAACAGTGAGTTGGCTCGCGAAAACAAAGCTATGCGGGTCCGTGTGTAGGCTCAAAGCGGACAATATTGTACTAGCGGGATGGGCCGTTACAAAGAGTTTGAGGGCTAAACCTCTTACACAAGATGAGAATACCCAACTGCTCAAACAAATAAAACGATGAATAACAAATAAAGCGATGGTCTCATATAAAATAAACTAATTCTTGAATATCATGTTGAGCACTGAAAATTACCATTTTACCCTTTAATTTTGGATTACTTAGCCTTTGATTTATGAATATTAGATGCGTTTAATAGATTTTTTAAGTTTTGCAGTGTATTTGTGAGAATAAAAGAAAAAGGAATTAAAATGGAGAAAAGTGGAGCTATAGTACTATTTTTGGAATGTTTATAATTTTTACCACCTAATTTGATTTGGAATTATTGTAAATTATTATAATTCAGATCCAATATGAGAGTTTGAATTATAATAATATTTTTTAGACTGTGTTACATTGTAAAGGTGGTAGAAATTTATAAACACATAAATGGACCCACAGTTCGAATCTAAAGGCCTGAAGACAAAGTCTGCAATTAGAAGCCAATGAGCCAAAGTCCACCAATATTCCGGGCCAAATAAAAGTCCAAGTATGGGATCCAAGTCCAAAAGATCAAGTGGAACCAGTGAATTTCGTTTGAATGATGGTGTCTTATCTGCAAAATTCGGCATTTGAAAAAGACAGTGGACTTAGATAAAAGATAGTGGATTTGAATAAAAGACAGGGATAATGATAAAAGAGTTTGAATCCAATAGAGAATAAGAAAGAGAGGGATAAGGAGGAACAAAGATAAGGAGATGAAGAGTTAGCCGATCTCAATAGAGAGAAATTTTGAATTTGAATGGATCTCTTATCTTGGCTGAATTTGAAGGGTCCCTTATCTCATATCTTTGACTCCTATAAATTGATGGCTATGGGTCCATTGAAAGTTGAACCAGGCAAGATATCGAAGAGACTGAAATTGGACAACCAAAAAGACAGAAGAGAAAAATAAATAATTTCTTTTAAGTTATTTTTTTTTTATTACTATGTCAAGTCCAAAAGAATTGTATTACATTTCCAATTTTTTAATAAAAAATCATGGCAGTTGTTTAGATTTATGATGATCCCAGTTATTAAAATATTTAATAGTGATGATTTGTATTTTATTTTTAATTCTTTTTGTGAATATTATGTAAGAAATTATTTTTAGAATTTTTTCAAGGAAAGTAAAACCCCTATTAGGATCAGTGGGACTTGCCGTCTTTCCAGTCTAAGGTTCTTATCAAGAACAGTTATTTTAGATTTGAGGAAACAGAAGTTTAAAACCCGCTCAAGCCTAAGGCTTGAATTGAAAAAAATCTGACTTAATAGAGGACATAAAAATTCTAATTAGAATTTTAATAGAAAATAAATTTGAATTATATTTTATAACTCTAGAACATTTCATAGTCTAGGTCGTGATTATATTATTTTTAAATAGGATAATATGCCGCGTCGATGCTTGACCCGATTCCATTGTAGATTACGTAAAAAATTATTTATTCTTGATTTATTTTTCTTTTTCTCAAAAATTCATCAAAACAATTTATTGTTCTAAATTAAGATGATAACTAAATGTTTTAGAAAATTATTTCCTTAAATCACATTTTTAATAGTGCTATTTTATATTTCATACATATATTTTGTCGGTTTCCCTTGGGTACGACCTCGCACTCATAATCTATATTATAAATCAATTCGTACGCTTGCGAGTAAATTAAAATTCACATCATATCATATAATACTAAAGTCATTTTAATTGAATCAATATATCCATATTTTGTAAGATTTCTAAGTTTTAATATAGAATTATTGGTACTCTATCAAGAATTTATCAGAAATTTATCGGGATATTATCACGATATTACTATTTATCATAAATTTATCGAGAATTTACCGCAGTGCTTATAAATCTTGGGATATTAACACAATTGGTATTTTGTCGATAAAAATATGAGAAATTTGAAAATATCATATATATTTATGACATTGGTTAGAAAAAAACATTTATTCCATAAAAAAGAGGGAATATTTTAATTATTTTTACTCTGCATTTTCTATTTGCAAGAAAATGACAAACAGACTCTTGGGAAAACTGATGTTCTCTCTCTTACTAAGGATTCAACCCTCTTATTTTGATAAACGTCTAAATTTTAAAGAATACATTTGTGAGATATTTATACTTTAATGGTAGATTTTCATGCCATGACGTATAGTGGTCAAAGTGGCAAGCCCAATCAAAGCAAAAAGGGGTCGTCCTAGATCTTAAAGCACATATTTAAGCACAAGTTTAATTTTGCTAGATGCACTTATTTAAATATTTTAAAATGTGTTTACATTCATATATTCTTATTGCATCAAATATTAATAAAATAAAAAAAATCAACCAGAAAAACAAAAATATAGTGGCAAATAATTTTCTTAACACATCATGTAAACACATATTATATATATGCACAATATATTGACAAATATTAGAATTCTTTATTAAGTAATACTAACAGTACTTCATCTTAACTATAATACTTATAGATATTAAAAACACTTAAAAAATAAGGCTCATTATAAAAGAAAAAGTTTTAAAGAACTATGTGAAAACATAGATAAAAAAAAAGCACTAAGCAATATGCAAAATGAGTCAGTATAGAGTTTAGGCGAGGGCTTAAGTACAATTAAAGCGTACTTTTGACCAATGTAACAAATACCGTCGGTATTTTCATTTACTACCGCGATAATATCGGAAAAATAACGGTACCGCGTTAATATCGCGTTTTTAACTGCCTCAGCCGTTATTATCGGGAATTTAACGATAAAAAAACGTTTTTAACGCGAGAAACGTTAAAAACGCGTTAAAAACGAGTTAAGCTTTTCTCTGCTGTCGCACACCCGGTCGCCCACACGTTCACCTCCCGCACGGGCGTACGACACGACCGAGATAAAAAATCCCTGTTTTAGACTTTTAGCTAGGGTTTCATTCTTGCCTATCACTCCCGATTCTTTCCTTTTCAGTTTCACTCCTGAGTTCCCTAATCGAAATCGAAAATCCCGATCGAAAAAATCCCAAATCGAAAACCCAATCGAAAAATCCCCAAATCGAAAACCCAATCGCTCGCCGATGGTTGTTCTCTTGCTGCTCTCTGGATCTCTCGAGTTGCTCTCTGGTCTCTCGATCCTCTGTCGCCTGCGGCTGCCTCTCTCGAGCCTCTCTCACTGTCACTGCTAGTTTTCTCTCGCCGACGGCTTCTCTGTTGCTGCTCTCTCCATCCTCTCGCATGTTGCCTGCGGCTGGTCTCTCACTCTGTCGAGCCTCTCTCACTGCTCCTTCTCATTGGTTGCCGACAGCTGCTGGTCTCTTGAGCCTCTTACAGTAACTCGGAAGTAAGCTGTTTGTCTCCATGTCTAATTGTGTTAAGCTCCTTAAATTCTTAAATTATATTATTTTTACCATCCATTATACAGTCCTACGATAGAAGAATGACTCATTTTGTTTAGCAACAATGAATCTACAGGTCCAATTTTTTGTTTGTTAGATTTTTAATGCCTCAAACTGAGACCTTAAACTGGAGTTGTATTCGTATTAACTAAAATTAGAAAAATATCACATATATACTGATAAGCCGCCAGATATTACTCTACCCACTTAAATACAAGACTCTCTAAATTGATAACGATGTCAGTTGGAAAGATTTTATTTGAATATAAAATCTAGCGAAAACTATTTGATTAGTCTTTTAAGTTGGTAAGCGTTGATATCTTAATAGACTAAGCTTGGTAATTGTTTGGACTGACAGCAGGTGGTGGATATTAAGGTTTTACAGAGTACAGAACTATAGACAGAAATTCATGGAACCAACTTATCAACTTCATTTGAAGGATAGGATTTCCAGTAACTATATTCACTTAATAAATATGTTGACCCATCTGAATTCGTTGGACAAATAGATTGATTTGGGTTTAAACTTTCAAATAATTGAATATATTAATTTCGTTTAAACACAATATGATTCATCTCGAAACATCATTTTCTGAAGAATTATTTAGTGTATGTCAATATGGAAATATACATTTATTCTGAAGATTAATCATATATTATAAAAGGACTTGACAACTTGGTAAAAAAAAAAAATAGGAACAATCACTATTAAATCCAAGCTACACTTAACTCAAACTTGTTCAATAATGGAGTGAATTCAAGTTAAAAGTTCAAATTAAATCGATTGATCATAATAGGACCTCAAATTATCTTGTAATCAAATACCATAAACAAGTTTAGAAAAAGGTTATGAACTCTTGAAGCATGCAATAGTTATATTAGTGTAAAATTGTAAAATGTAAATAGTATTTTCTTTTCATGACAAGATAAACTGGGAACAGCTTGACAACATTTATCTGAAATAGTTAAGAGTATGGGTCCATCACCAACTTGAATTGTTTTTCTCATGATGTAGCTGTTCATGCTTTGGTTGGAAAGCACACTTGATTTTTTTTTCTTGTGTTATCAATTGTTTGTGTATTATTTTCTAAACTTTATGTTCATATTTTTTCTAGATCTTTGTATCCATTTTTCATCGAAAATGCCTCAAAAAAAAGATCCATTATGGCAATATGGAGAGGAATTGGGTGAAAATAAGTTAAAGTGTAAATTTTGTGAAGAAGTTTTTGGCGGTGGTATCACACGTTTTAGAAACCATTTAGCAAAAAGGACATTGCATGATGTAAAAATGTGTGATAAAGTTCCGGAGAATGTTTGTGAAATGGCGAGGGATGCAATATCGTTTAAAGAAAGAATAAAAAGGCATAGAAGAAGTGTGTTGTCTGTTGGATTTGCTTGCACAAGAGAAAATTTGACATCATCGGTTGCTTTTCCGTCTTCCTCGGGACAACAATTGGTTGATACCATGATTAAAAAACATGACAAGGATCATGTTGACAACTTGATATGTAGAAGCATGGTGATGAACAGCCTTTCCTTTAATTTGTTAAGGTCTGAAGAATACAGAGAAACAATCCATGCCGTTATAGTATATGGGCCCACTTATGTCCTTCCTACTAGTGAAACTTTAAGGACTAAGTTGTTGAAAAATGTAAAAGATATAGCAATATCATATGTAAATGATATTAGCAAGAATTGGAAGACAAGTGGATGCACACTTATGTCCGACACATGGATAGATATGAAGAATCGGCCCTATATTAATTGTTTAGTTGCTTGTCCAAAAGGCATAGTTTTCTTCAAGTCTATATGTGCACAAGGGAATAATAAAAATGGGGCTTTCATTGTCGATTTTATATCTTCTGAGATTGATGAGATTGAACCAAGAAATGTGGTGCAATTTGTTATAGATAATGAGTCAAATTATATATCTACAGGAGATATACTTGAAAATAAGTATCCAAATATTTTCAAGACACAATGTGCTGCCCATTGTATTGATTTAATATTGGAAGACATTGACAAGTTGCCATTTGTGAAGCCCTATATGGACAGTGCTCGAAGAATTGTTAAATTTTTGTATCGGTATCAACATGTCCTTGATTTGCTAAGGGTCCACACCCAAGGAAGAGAGTTGCAAAGACCAGCCATTACAAGGTTTGCAACTCAATTTATTTGTTTATAATCTGTCCTGAGTCAAGAAGATGCATTGAGATTAATGGTTACTTCCGTTGAATGGAGAAACATGCCACAATGTAAAAAAAGTGAAAGAAAAGACGTGGCAGACGTTTTACGTGGTGATGAATTTTGGGAGGGTGGAAAGAAGGTAATCCAAATTATTGAACCTCTTGTTAAAATATTGAGAATGGTAGATGGTGATGGGTCCACAATGGGTAACTTGTATGAAGGACTTAATCGTGCAATAACAGCCATTAGAAGTCTCTATCCAAATCATGATGATCAAGATAAATGCATGGAAATTTTGAGCATCATAGATCAGCGTTGGAAGAAAAATTTGCATAGTCCTTTACATGCAGTTGCTGCATTTTTACATCCCAAGTTTTTTTATGAGAACATTATAAGTACAGATTCAGAAATCAGAGATGGCCTTGATAAAGTTATCACAAAAATGGCACCAAGAGGAGAGTTGAGAGAAACATTTAGAGAGTTGTCTCTTTATCATTCTAGAGATCCAAAAATTTTTGGAGGAACGATGTCATATGAAATGATGCAGACATCTCATCCTAGTAAGTTTCTTTTCATTTGTTTTCCTGATTTAATTTTGATTTAGTATTTTTATAATTTATATTAATTGTACATTATAATGTGTATCTAATTCTTTTAATTATTTAGGACTTTGGTGGGACTTATGTGGAACTTCAATTCCAAATTTGAAGTCCATTGATATAAAAATCCTGAGTCAACCATGCAGTGCATCAGCATGTGAGCGCACTTGGAGCGTTTTTGAAGCAACTTATTCAAAAAGGAAGAATAGACTTCATCCAGAAAAGCTTCAAGATTTGGTCTATGTGAAAATAAATTTGCTAATGAAAAATAATGCAGAGTTGAAATTATCTAAGGACTCAAAGGCCATTTCACTTGATGATATTAATCCATTTGATGGTTTGAACGAAGAAAATGAAGAAAATCAATGTTCTAGTGAGGATGATGAAGATGATACTCCACTTGAGGAGCTTGAGGCGTACATAATTTGGATTTCTTAGTATAATGATGACTTTATTGACTTTGGATGTTATTTATCATGTTTGTTGAGTTTAATGACACTATTAAACTTTTGGTAGTTTGTTAATTGAATGTTTGTATTACTGTTGCTTCTTTGATCAATGGGAATCGAGTAAATTATCTATGTTATTGTAGCTTATGCTATTTTTTTTACTCAAGAAGTGTAAGATGAGAATTAATTATTTATTATATTTATTTATCTTATTTTTTAAATATTTATATTTTCCGTGAGATTTTCCCGTTAAAAACCCGAGAAATTGAAAATATCCCGTTATTAACAGTTGCCGTTATTATCCCAAGAACGGCATTTGTTACTATGCTTTTGACTACTGTAACGTAAGGTATTAAGAATATATTCTTCATCTTATAATATATACTTTAAATTTCACTTTGATTTTTAAAAAGATAGAGATACCACTGAATTAAAAACTCCAAACTCCCTATTAGACATACATAGCAAGTATCAAATTATTATAATCTTTATCAGTACTAAATAAAATAAAAAATACAATAAAAATATTAACAACTCATTTATAATACAGAAATAAAAATTATAACACTAAATTCATTTATGATTCTCAATTTTATATAAAATGAGATAAATAATTTTAACAATAATAATAACTACAGTAAATTTAAATTGTTTGAGCCTTGAAATAAATGATACTTCACCAATACCATTTATCATGATGACAACCATTGTCACAAATCTCGTTCTCGGGATATTAACAGTAATTGTTAATAGCGAGATATTTTCAAATTCTCAAATTTTTATTGAGAATTTAACGGGAAAATCTCGCAGAAAATAAATTACTTAAAAAATAATAAAATTAAATATAAAAATAAATAATGTGGCCGAAATTTGAAAAAATAGATGATATTTTAGAAATAAAAAAACGTATATTTGGCCCAAGCCTTTTTAACGGGAATTTAACGGTAAAATCTCGTGATTTTAATGGGAATTTATCGTTAAAAACGGCAGACGCGATAAACTCGAGTTTTTAACGGGAAAAGTAATTTTGCCGATATTATTGTGATAAAAATGAAAAATTGAAGATATTTGTTACATTGCTAACAACTAGGGCTGAAATCGGGCCGAGTCGGATCAGGTTTTTTAAAACTCAACCCTGCTCGAGTTACTAATATATGGAATCCGATCTGACCTGACCTGAACTTATGACCCGGACGTCTTGACCCGACCCGACCCACATTATAACCCTACTCAACCCGTTACCTGACCCGACCCACATTTTGAATATACTTTAGCCTACTTTTTACCGGGTCAGGTCGGATTAACTTAAAAATCTCTCAACCCAACCCGACCCGATCTGAATTCAATGCGGATTTCTGACTTTTCAACCTAACCCGACCCGACTTTCATAACTCGACCCGCATGATTTTTGGGTCGGATCATGTGGGTTCGGGGTAAAAACCCGACCGGAGTTTCACCCCTACTTCGACAACTAAGATTGTACTTCAATTATGTAGAATTAAAGTCAGTCACTATATGGTTCAAATAGAGTGATGGTAAAAGAGGAAACAGTGACATTCATTATGAGGTCAAAATTGTTGAACAGTACATTACTTCATTACAAGAATCAAATTATCTATGTAATGCATTCATTGCCAAGTGCCAACACAAAAGATAGTTAAGATTGAAAATGATTATGGACTGGATTCATTTCCAAGTCAAAAAAGATAGTTTGAAAGCAAGTGTCATTATATCTTATAATGCAAATGTAGTAGATGTGATACAATGAGGATTATTTTAAAGGGAAGAAAATAAAAAATTCTTGAAAAGTGACATTTTATCTTGTTGACCAATGAAAGTATTCAAGTTATATTTAGTGTAGATATTTTAAAAATCAATCTATCAATCAAATTATCTTAAAGAGAAAGTTGAATTAGATGCAAGCAAGGATAAAAATATCAGATTTCTGAGTACGGCCGAGATCTCTCTCTCCTCCTTTTTTTTTCTGAATTAAAAAATAATAAAATAATGAAAGGAGGCTTATTTTAGAAAAATAAATAAATCGGTAAATCGGCCGATATTTAGAATATTAGCCAATATTTGGGCCGATATTTGTCGGTATGAGTTGAGATATCGGTTGGGCCCACGAATGAATTTTTTGTTTTCAAAAAAATAATGACTGATATTTAATAATATTGGCCAATATATATCACAGATATATTGGCTATATTGGCCGATATCATCATAGTATGATCAATACGATACTTATTGACTGAGATTTACTCCCTTGAATATGAGTAAAGAAAACAGTATCAAATAAAGCTGGCTCAAATACACGAGAAAAGGAGCGATGTTTAGAGCAGAGGTTGAAAATTCGGCTCCACCGAATGATCTCAGTCAAATTTTTTCTCTCTCTTCAAATTTTTTTTTTTTTTTGAAATCTCAGTGACTTTGTTTAAAAAAAAACAAAACAGGCTGTTTTAAAAAAAATTAAAATAAATATCAGTCGAAATATCAGTCGAAATATCGACTGGGACTGCAACTGATAGAAATTGACCGATATATCTCAATCGTCGAAAATCCAAGATATCTGTAACGACCGGGATTTATACCCGTGCTCTAGAAGGGAAGGGATGAGTGGCCAATCCGAGCAGAGGAGGCGGGGTATTGGTCCAGTTAGTTTAGAAGCTTTGACTGGGTATTAATCCCGATTCCAAGAAGACTCCATTCTTAAAATTCATCCTGGCCATTGGAAGGTAAGTCAATAGGGAAGTGAGTCCACTCTAATATTGTCTTCTTCTCCCTTTACTTATTCTACTTATATGGAATAGTGGACTTCAACACGAGTTAAAGATTCTTAAAGGCCAAATTCGTGCATTTATTCCACATGACCATGCTTGTGAATATCTCTATGGATGAAATATGTAATATCAACATGATCTTCTAAATAACATTAATTATTAATTTATTTATTTAAAATAAATAAATAAGTTTAAAATATGATAATATATAAATAACTAAAAGAAATATGTCAAATAAAAAAATATATAAAAGAAAAATTGATAACCACAATTTTATAAAAATGTCATGTTTACATTAAGAACAATTATGAATAACAAGATAGCGTAGCGATCCTCGTACATGTATTTTATATAACTCGATACGGGTTTTACTGTATTACCTATTTTGCCCTTCAAATCGGCTCACCGAATCTTTCGAATCACTTACAGCAAAGAGTTCGACGAATTAATTCGAAAGGTAAAATGGTAATACAGTAAAATCCGTTTCAGATTATACAAAATGCCCATAGGAGAATTGGTAGCCACAACATAATCCAAAAAATAACTTCCTAACCTTTTGCAGCGTAAGGGTCAACTGCCCAAATCCTTCTTAAATAATAACTTAAAATTGAATATTCCTTTAAAGTGGTGCACGGAGAAAAAAATAATAGTGCAAAAATCACTGCTCCCTCAAAATGACTTGTATCGTATAAGAGACAAGGTCTCATTTTCTACACTGTTAATAATAAATAGTGGCACCTTAAAGATCTTTAAGTTCATATCTCTATCTTTTTCACTTTCTCTATCTTTAAAGATCTTTAAATGTCGCTATCCGCTTGATTTCAATAAATAAATTTGATTACTGAAAAGAAATTCAACTTCAGTTATTGATTTGATTTGAATTGAATAGAGTGGCTATACATGTCAAATGAAATTAAAAATTTAAAGTTCTCACAAAAAAACCATTTTCAAATTGTCAAACTTAACCTTATTATCAAGTATCATGTAATTCAAATTAAGTCACCGTAACTTCATGACTTAATTCTTTTACCTTAGCATGCTTTGTGGAGAAAACTGGGCTTGGATTTTCTACAGATTCCTATCAGAGCCCAACACCTTTTGATTAAGTGATACTTCTTTTTTTAAACTAGTAACTGGGCTGAAATCGTGCTGGGTCAGGTTGGATTTTTTAAAACCCAACTTGACTCAAGTTACTAATATATGAAACTCAATCAACACCGACCTAAACTTTTGAACCGGATGTCTTGATCCGACCTGATCCGAATTATAACTTGACTCAACCCAAAATCCCATCCGACCGGCATTTTTGAACCTTAACCTACTTTTTACCGGGTCGGGTCGGGTTAACTTAAAAATCTCTGAACTCTAACCGACCCAAATTCAATGTGGGTTTCTGACTTGTCAACCCAACTTGACCCGTTAATCCGACTTTCATGACCCGACCCTCATGGTTTTCAGGTTGGACATTAAGGGTTCGAGCCAAAACCCGACCTGAGTTTCACCCCTGACAATAGCGAAGATATATATCAAAAGAGAAAACGTATATCTTTAGTTTTTCTATGTTTTCATTTTTCATTCACCAGTACATTTCATAGAATACGAATCACTAATCAACCCACCTTGCCCCCAGTGACCAGGTTCAGTTCTAACAAAAATCACTTTAAGAGAGATCAATATTTGAATAGTGGGCCAACGAAAATCACATTAATCAACTCAATCAAATCATTTTTTTTAAGCTTCTAAATTTTGAACACTAAAAGTTTCTTCAATTAGCCATAAAAAACATACTATCTCTGTTCCAATTTAGTTGTCTGATATGGATTTTGGGATTGTTCCAAAATAGTTATCCTATTCATATTGGAGTAGCATAAAACGTGTTGAAAATAGATGAGATTACATGGAGTGCTAGTCTTATATAGTGAATTCCTTAAAAAATATAAATGTTTCAAATCAGACAATTAAAATGGAACGGAGGAAGTATACAGTTGCAAAAGATCGCTTTTAAATTTTTAATATTAAAGATATATACTTGAACGGAGAATCACCTCAACTGAATCAACAAACGTCTTTTTTGGACAATCAAATTTGTTTACTTTAGGTTTTCTAATTCTTAATGTTTTGTGCTTATAAATACATGTATGCAGCCATGATTTTATGCTCTTAATTATGATTATCTTCATCAGGTATTTATCCGATTAGTCTACAGTTAGCATTTACATTTAGATTTGAAAATTTTCTTTTCTCAATGAATTGATTTTCAAACTAACACCTATTCATCATTTTTTTTCAATCTCTAAATTTTTGTATTCTTTAATAACATTTGGGGCCTACAAAAATAACCTGTATTAGAAAGGTTAGTGTTTAAATATGAGGTTGACAAAATACTTTGATTTGATCAAGCTATATTTTTAAGCCAATTAAGTTTTAATCACTTTGAGATTATTTTCTTTAATTAGAACAGGTGACTCATAAAGTGAACGTTTTGATTGGAAAATTCTATACTTAACAGTGGTCCACAAAAAAGGACATTCAATGGATTAATTGAATCATAATCTTAAAAGTTACAAAAATCTAAATTCAAAGGGGTTGGAGTGATGGTTAGGAACATGTCTCAGAGAGTGAGAGTCGTAAGCTTGATTTCCACTCTACCCCAAAGGACCATTCTCCATAAAGTCATCCGGTGCGCAGGTAGAGAGGCTTGTACATATCCCGAAGATTAGTCAGGTTCTCTAAGAGGCCTGGAAACCTTTGTAATTAAAAAAGACAGTTTCAAAAATCTGGAATACAAAAGTAAATTTTAAAAGATTTAAAAATATTATTTAATTTATATAATTAAATTGATTTTAATAAATCTCTTAATTAATATAAGACCTTTAAACAAACATATTACATCTGACTAGGTGGCCCCACATAGTGGTACAATAAACTCTTTGTAATGTAGTATTTTATAAAGTTATAATCTGTCTAAAATAATATTAGCAACTGGTCCCGACCTTGGGTCATACAAAATGTAATAAATCTCTCTAACTCATTACTCAATACATTAAGAATAAAAAATGTACTGCCCCAACCATTTTGCAAAGTATTATTTCATACATTCAGAATACAAAACTAATACAAAAGTGACTAAGGACCTCACAAACTGATAAGGTGTAGAAGTCTGGAGAAGATTTGGGATGAAAAGAAAGGAGTGAGGATGTGGATAGATGGAGATTATTTATTATTTTATAAATATAATATAATATATAAAGAAGATAAATGGGCTAAACACTTTGTTCTTTGCTGAAGAATAAAGATATGCAAACCGCTTATTGTTTGGGTTGCACAGTGACAAGGAGATCTGCCCATCTGAAGAACCTTTGGGCTGGATGGTCCGCCCACTTCTGCAAGAGTCTGTTGTAGGATAATTTTTTTTTTTTCAGAAAGAGAAGCCGAAATGAGTGATTTGTTTCCACAAAGAGAAGCCGAATGGATTTTTTAATAATAAGTAAGAGTTTTTAAGAGATTTTTTATAAAAGAATATTGCTAGACACTTTAATTTAATAACCTCTATAATATAATATATGTACTATAGTTCCAACCATATTACATTATAGAGATTTTACTGTAGTTGTATTCACTTCCATGAGTTAACAATGTAACAAAGAATACATACCGTAAGGTGTTGGACACTAATTGGAGTCTATTTAGAACTATGCTCATTAGGAGCCATTTTAGTGCAAGTATCTTGGTGAATTTTTTTATATTGTTCATGTTGCAATTTAGTTTATTCTAGTTCTCACGTTTTTTAACAGAAAATATAGTTATTTCATAAGATTATGACTCCTTAAAGTCTTTTTTTTTTCATTTAAGTGAATTTGTTTTGTGGTGACATCTGTAGAACAAAAACATTTATCGGTCATTTCTTGCCTTCATTTACTCCATTAGTGCTTCCACATAGTGAGATTTTGTTTTAATTTTAATTTTTCAAAATTTATTCTGTTTTCGATTTTTCGCGTGTCATTTACCAATGTCTTTTATTTTACGCCATGTATAGATAACTTCACATCTTCTAACTAAGAAAATCTATTATTCTAATCATAATATATAAGGTTCTATGAGTTATGGAGAATGCAAATAAGTGTGGCAAATTGTTTATATAGTTATCTCATCTAAACTATAATACAAATGGCTCGAATAATTTTTGTGATGGTCTGCGAGGGAGAAATTTCTTGTGTTAGATGGAGGAAAAATTTCAATTTGTTGAACATTGTATCTAACGAGTGTTTGAATCTTAGATATACGTGAACATCCATTGTCCTCTCAATATGAGGCTTTTGAGGTGTATATATGATGTACACATGTCAATGTAAAATCGTACAGATGTATGAACACCAAAAGTTAGGTGCATCGAGTCGTTATAATTTTATTTTAATTTTCTATTTTATGGCTTTGAATTGATAGGTAGCTACAAAAGAATGATCATTTTGATGTATTTTTAGTTCACTTTAAAGCAAGGACAAATGAATCTTACTAGCAATTAGTAAGCTAGTCTTCCTTGGCAATGAGGCAAATATAACATAATAGATTCTTCATAAAGGGCCTTTCTAGCAGAAATGTTAGTGTTCTCACATGCTGTGGCAAACGGGTGAATGATGCTTGAGTGTTCACATGGACTATATCGGAAATGATGCTTGAGTGTTCACGTAGATTATATTGCAGGAGTTTAAAATTCGGTATATGCCAATATTTTTCTCTCTCTCTTTTATTTTTTTAACAAAAATGGCTGATATCGGTCGAGATAATCAGTATCGGCCGATATTCGGACCCCTGATGAGAAGGTCCAATATAGCCACATTAATGGGTGGCTTTGAAATTTCATAAATTATAAGATCAATTAAAACAAATGTCATCATATCATTCTAATTTTTAGTTTTAAATATTAAATATAAATATCATTAAAATTACATCTAGGTATAGAGATGAGTTAAATATTTTTTAATTCAAATTATTTTAGTTAACCATTAAATGGACAACACCTGTATACTCAGCCCACATTTTCACCCATGCCAATGCCAAACCTTCCCTAAACTTGTTATGAGTTATTATATGTAAATATCCTGTTTTGGTTTAGAACCAAGTATAGGATGGATCAATTGTGCAATATTGAAAGCTAATACTAAGAAAGCTTCCTAGTAGATTAAATTGAAGGAAATATATACAGCTTACAGGCAATGGTTGTGAAGGATTTAGATTTTATTAATGTAGGGTCGTATTCTAAAAATAAACACCTTTAACAATTAGAGATAGAGATGGGCTGGGTTCATATAGGGTTGCCTAAGTCAAGGTATATTGTTTTAGGGCCAAATTTCATCCTACAAATGAAAATGGGCCAGATCTACCCCTAGCCTTGTTATTTGTAGCTTACTCTATAAGACTTTAGGTCAAATTTCCATATCTTACAAATGAAAGCTAACCGGCTTCAACTTGGCCTAGCCTGCACCAAAATCCAATTAGTTGTGGACTTGTGGGAGAGGATCTTCATGCTTTGGGCCTTTCATCTCTAGTGACACTAATTTTTTTTTTTTTATAATATGGGTATCTCTACTCTATATTAGAGGTGAGACTAATCCCACGGATACACAAACTACTCGCAAGCCTCATGTATCAGATAAGTCTGAGAGGAGTAGAACTCATAACCTCTATAGTCTAATCCTACAAGCTTACACCAACTGAACTATCTGTGCGGATTAGTTATCCTGATTTTTTTATTGATAGAGAGATGATAATCTACTTTGAATAACGCCATTTTATATATTTATGTTGATGTACCAATTCATGATTGATCACGCTTTCAAGAAATAGAAACGATGTAAATCAAATGATTGGTCATATCACTATAAAGTATAAAAGGGTATATATAATTTTAAATTGAGTTTAGCATTTCCTTATTGGTATATAATCATTTCCCAATTTAATATAACTTTGGAATTTAGAATTCTCAATGAAAACTCACCAAGTTGGACTTCCATGTAAGTCAAATAGCCCAATCCAAGTGTATTCAAGGGCCCATTTGGTAGCCTAGGCTTGACTTTTAAATTTGATTGCATAAATGGGTAATGATTTGGCATTTTCGAATTTCGAAATTGAATTTTAACATTGTATCAGATACTCAGATCTCAACTCCATTTCTTGCCAGGTTCAGCCTACCTTGAGCCCTTCGGTCTAGGATTTTATCCCAACCAAAAGGTTAAGGCAAAAGTAAATAGGTCCACTAGTTTTAGCTAACCTAGACTCAGCCTATTGACAACCATCCCCTACATGATATGGTTATCAGCTTAGGTTAGCTAGCCTAGACTCAACCTATTGACAACCCATCCCGACATGATACGATTATCAATTTAGATTGTGTTTGGATGAGAGGTAGGGTAAATTTTGCATGAGTGTGATTTATGGAGAATTTCCCATGAACATAGATTTTTCTTAAACAAAAGTTTTCTTTTATCTTGTTTGGTAAATACTAATAGTGAAAAAGATATAAGAGTTAAAAACAGAGAGGTAAATTGATTAGAGTTTTTAGATTTGTGTGGAAGAGAAAATTTTGAATTTTCTCGCCCCTTCTTTTTTCTTAAGAAATAGAAGTAAATGAGAGTTACTCTCGTTTTCACCCATCTGCCCTTCTTCAAATACAGCTTTAGAGAATTTTACAATTATGAATGGTGGTCGTTGAACTCATGAACTTTCAATTTTGGAGTAGTAATTTCAATATAACTTTTTTTCTTATATTAAATAGAAATTGAATTTAGCACTTTTACTTTTTTTTTTTTGAAATGACGCACTAGATAATGTAAAACTACGAGTTCATATTTTGCTCTTGATTTATTAAAAAGTAAGAGAACAAAATGAAAAAAAATCATTTTCACATCATTCAATGCTCTCATTTAAAAAAAAGAAAAAGTATTAGTGCCAAAATCAATTCCTATATTTAAACCATTAAAATTTAGATGGACACTTCTATCACTCAAATTTGTAACTTTATTTTTGCAATAATAAGAACTTAAAACTATTTGTTGGGTCCAATGGTACAAGGGATGCCTTCTTTTAATTCTTTTGAGCAATCAATGATACAATAGCCTTAGTTAACTAAATACTTTTGTTCATTATTGGAATATGAAGATTGTGGCTTTAAGTTGATGGAAGTCAAATTAGTAGTTATTGTATAGAATTTATTTAAAAAAAATCCAATTAAGAGTGTCGATTATAAATAATATAAAATAAATGATATTAACAATATTAAAAAAAATACCTATTTAATACATGTATAATTGATGATTAAAGCCTTAATGAAGGAAACACAAGAGTTGGGGTCAATATGGTACAATGAAGCTCCTTTGAATTCAAAGAATTTATTGTATGTAAAATCAAAGAGCAGTAATGAATTAAAAAATAAGGATGAACTCTTATCTAGATTTCATCCAACATTTGAATCGAGTGAAGATCCACGTCTATAAATGGAAGTTTATCATTCAATTGAGATCATTGGTGAATAAAGGGGTAACCCTTGTTTGGTAATAGAAGGGTAAAGATAAAAAATATTTTTTACTTCTTTTTTTTTTTTTTTACTTTTGAAAACTCTTTCTTATAAAGACATAATACTCCTGAGACGAATAATCCCTGCAAAATTTACTCCTCATCCAAGCCCAACCATCAACTTCAAAAGTTCTACTCTCTTCCAAACTTTCTTAAATCTCTTCTCAAATTTCCTTTCATTTTTCCTTTCTCAAAGAATGAGTCAAGACCTTGTCGTGTGAATATAAAGCTACTTCATATCTTAAGAAAATCAATCAAATTACAGTAGATCTCTCTTTTATTTTATTAATTTCTCTTTATAACTTGAATATTTAGAGAAAAAATATGTGAAAAACTAAACCAAACATTTTTTATGAAATTTTGCTCAAGATTGTTGGGTGAATACAGGGGTAAAAAATTCGTCGAGACCGAGATTGGCTGATATCTCTCTCCTCAAAAAGAAAAAAAAATAGTGGATATCGGTGTTTTATTTTTTATTTCTTTTTTGTGATAAAAAATAATAAACAGCTATTTTTTAAAAAATTGAAAAACTGAAATATCAGCCGATATGGAAAATCTCGGCCTAGATATCGGCCTAACCCACAGCCAATATCCAGTAGTATCGTATCGGCCGAAATTTTTACCTCTGGGTGAACAGTAAATCTAAAGAGGTCGCGGGCTCTTGGTGCAGATTAACTTGGTTTCATCCATCTCAAATTTGTATAGGGTTTGTTGTATTAGAATTACTGTTGTTGGGCCACTCTGATAGTTAAAACTATTTATACCAATAATCAAATAAAAGAATCTCAGACTAAATATTATAGCAAGGTTTTGGAAAAGTGTATCTCAAAAATATTCAAAGGATAAAGATGTGTCATCTGCTTCTATTTCTCTTAATATTAAGAATATGTATATCAAGAATAGAGAAGAAATTAATTATTCAAATTTTGAATAAGCAATAAATGATTGGACAATACCATTAGTTCTACTTCTAGTAAAAGAAATATATAGAAAGTGATCATTTAAACATTTCATTCTCTCTAATACATGCCAATAATCAGTATGATTCTAGTCAAATCAAGTGTTATTTTATAATTTAGTACACTCAAGTCAAGTTAAATTATGTTTGAATGGATCGAATTAATTTTAAATTTCTCAATTCAAGTCGATCTGAATTTCATATAGACTTTTATTTTTCTAACTTGACCCAAAATATATAAATATATAATTCAAACCCGCTGATTTCTAAAGTTGGGTCATGTGTTCACCCCCAACAACATCTCATAAAAAGTCAAAAAGTTCTCCATCCCATCTTCTTTAAATTTACCTAAATACTCTACTTCTTTTATTCTTGAATCAAATGTTAACGAAGAAAGTTATAAACCGTTAGGAATAATTTATCTAGTGTATACCCGATCTAGATATATAAATTCATTTGTTAATAAATCCTTATGCATGAAGGTTAATATCATCCAATTAAAAATAAAATGAGAAGAATGAATCAAGAAGTAACCCAACACTGAGTATCTGAACTGGTTGCCTCCCACTCCTAAATGTGCTTTTAGCACTGCCTAGAAATACTCTTATTTGTAAAATACTGTATTTTAAGCATTTGAGAGTGTCAAAAGACTTTGAAGTCTTAAAGTATTTTTATCAGATTATCGTAATTAGTCCTGATATTCAATTTGAGAAATTTTGAAAATACAAAGTACTTAAAAAATAACTTTAAAAATTTTAAAAAATCCATTCATTCGAATGAATCGAGTAAACAGTAATGCGCGTTATTGTTCACTCGATTTATTCTAAGACGTGTTACTGTTCATTCGATTCATTCGAATGAATTAAATTTATACGGGACATTTGTTCGAACGAATTAAAATTGTAGGATATACATATGTATTCATTCAAATGAATGTCAAAATGAACTAGGCATTCATTCGAATGAATAAAAATGAAGAAATAATGTGGTAATTAACCATCTATATCTAAAGTCTAGTGTGTAGAAGCAGAATTCCAGTCTGTAAAAATCGAGCCTTTGAAAGAAAGAACAGGAAAAGCAAAGCAGGCCGAGAGCAACAGCAAGAAGACGCCAGATCTATAAATTCGTATTAAGACTTGAGTTATTTGAAGCCTAAAGCTTTTTAGAGTCTCTTTCAGAGGTGATTTCTATTTTGTGTTAATAATTTTAATTTTAATTTTAATTTTAATTTTAATTTTATAGAGGTGAGTTCTATTTTCAGCACCCTCTCTTACATCTATGTTAATCCTTGAATACTAGTGAACGAGTTTTTCATCATACCCCCAATACGATTTCGATTTCGATTTCGATTTCTTTCCGGCAACGATAATCCTTCGCGTTAAATCCAAACAAACCCCAAAATTTTTTATTTCAATGGAAGAACTTCAAGAGTCAGTGCTGGATAATCTTGAACCAGGAATAGTAATGGACATACTTTCAAGGTTGCCCTTCCATTCTCTCTTCCAGTGGCCGTCAGGTATGCAGAACCTGGCGTCGAATAATCAGATCTCGTGAATTCATCCTGACCCATTTCACTCGATCCTTCCCAACCTACAACTGCAAGGGAAAGATGATTAATGAATGAATCGGAAATCCCTTTCCTCGCTCGTGCGCGTCACAATTCTCTGGACGTGACTAACTTGTATTTTGTGCAAGTGGGGATGCCAAGAGATACAAGCACTATCAATTGCCCATTTTGATACTTTGGTCCCCCTCAGGGCGGGGTTTATTGTTGTGGGATCTTGCAATGGCTTGCTCTGCATATGTGGTTATGGGCAAAATTATCAACTCTTTGTATGTGTGCAATCCCATTACCAAAGAGTTCATGACATTGCCCGATAATACTCTTATATGAAAACATGCCTTGGGCAACTGTCATGGATTTGTGTTTGATGCTGCAACAAGAGAGTATAGGGTGGTGTCTATGCACATGAATGATGCTCTTCACTGGAACACCTATATGCTCACGCTTGGGACAACAGCTTGGGAATGCGTCGGAGAAGCCCCTGCAGAACCATTTTTTATTTCTCCGAATTCATGTGTGCTCGTGAATGGTGCTCTTCACTGGAGGACTAATCCCAGGAACCAAAGTGGTGTATACATCATGGTATTTGACAAGCAAGGAATTTGCAGTGGTGCCTCCCCCTCCCAATCGCCGAGTGTTGGAAGATCGTCATTGGATTTTTGTGTAATTTGGAAGGGCATCTTGCTGTCTTCACATATCACAAAGGTAATGTTGCTGTATGGGAAATGAATGAATACAAAGTGGAATCATCATGGCATAAAACAGAAGTTCCGGAGTGGAAGTCTCGTCCATTAAATGTTTGCTTATTGCCAGAGAGTTTACTTCCATCTTCTCAATATGGCAGTCTTGAGTTGAGTTCTCATGGGAACCAAAATATTTCAATGTGTATAAGCATGTGGGGAGCTTCATTCCCCCCTGGGATGCAATCAAACTTCATAAGAAGGATAAGAAAAACGCAGCAGGTTGTGATTGGTAAATGTTGTGAGACTGAGCATTTCATCATTAGAATGAAAAGAGACAGAAAGGAGGATAATGTGTGAGTCTTCCCTAGATCAGTAGAGATCTCTTACTTTTTCCATTGATTTATCATCTGTTCCTTTTCCTGGGATCAACCATCTTCTTACTTACATTCAGTAACTACTTATGATCAATGTCCATTTCTTTTATATTGAATTCTCAACTTTGCTTCCATTAAATTGTATTTCCATTTTTTCTATAAATAATCTTATATCCATAGCCCATGGGCGATATGGTAATACATGCTTCCACTTCTGTAACCATTGGATATCAATAGGAGTCTTAATGAAAACATGGGCATTTCTCTTTTTGTGTCTCTATTTGTCTATAATTTATTGCCAGTATTTGATTATCTGTTGCAAGTGCAGGTGGGAAGAACGTTTCATTATCAGAATTCGGAGTGCAACAAATGCTTAACTTACATATGTATCTTTGGTTATCTGATCACTTTTGGTTCTTATATGGGTACAAAAACGAAAACGCGATGCATGTTTTAAGACATATTTCAAACATAAAAAACTGAACTATAATACTCCTTCCGTCCCATTTTAGTTATCTCATTTGAAATATTTGTATTTTTTAACGAACTATATATATAGGCTAGCACTCCATGCGATCTCATGCATTTTCAACACACTTTATACTCCTCTAATATAAATGAGACAACTATTTTGAGACAATTTCAAAATCCATATAGGACAACTAATTTGGAACAGAAAGGGAGTATAAAATAACAAAAAGACTAATAGAAAATTGTAAAACACAACCTCGTGACAATAACAAGTTTTGTTTGTTAAGTCGGATTGTGAGAGGGCTTTCAGAATATGCAGAATGTAGAGCTTTTACTGTAAAGGATGCATCCATTAAGATTTAAGAGTAGTTTTACATGTAAATTGATCTATGCCATGGAAACTATTTTTAACTGTGCTGAATTGTTTGTCTTTTTCATGTAGTCACTATGCCACTTCCTTCATATGGATAAGCATTAAAAGCTTGTTATCATTGCATGGCTTCAATGTTCTTTTTTTACATATTCTCTTTCAAATATTTTTGTACATGAGATTATAGTTCTCCCCCTTTCACACCTGCAAGTGACAAAAAAAAAGAATAGCAATACAGAAGTTTGGATATTCAGCAGGTAATTTAAAATTACCAAGGTTGGAAGTTGTTTTAGAGGTTTAATCAGTCCGGATGGATCAAACATTGGAATTTTGGATTCTAACGTTGGGTAGCTCGACGGGTTACTTCTCGCCTCAAGAAGCGAGAGGTCGCTAGTTCGAGTCCTAGCGGAGTAAACTAGGGCCGTCTTGTGTGGGTGTGGAGTGCTCTCTCCGAGGGGTTTAGGGGGAGCCCTTGTCTAGTGGTTCTCCTCGGGTATCAAAAAAAAATAAAATTGGAATTTTGAAACCCCTAATTCTGCATCTCGATGAAGTTTTGGGAAGGGCCACTTAAAAATTTCATTAGGTTCGATTCCTACTCCACTCCAAAGGATCATTCTCGGTAGATTTATCCTGGTGTGTGGGTAGGGAGATTTGCACATGTCCTGAGAATTATTCGGGTGTTCTAAGATATCTGGACAACCTTGATCATAAAAAATTGGTATAACTCTGTTAAAAATTTTAACCCACTATATATAATTATACATTAATGTCATCCACTAATTTTCTCTTAGGTGACAGTCAACTTCAGGCAAGTGTATTGAATTTAGAAGTCATCATTTTTAAGGTCTGTTAAAATAGAATTAATTTTGAGCAAGATATTTTTATTCAATGATAAGATCAATTCGAAATCTGTTCAAATTAGAAATAGATGAATACAAGAATATGAAGTAGTGATTTGAAATCCAGTGAACCAGTCGGCCATTGGCAACAGGAGCTCAGGCGAAAACTGATCTAATGTTGTCAACCTTCTCTCCTGTAACTAAGTCGGGAGTGTCACAACAATAGTTGGTGATTTGCAATTTTATATTAGTCAATTTAAGTGCTGTGCATGTGTTAATCTCATTTTATTAGTATTTAATATTATTTGTATAAAAAAATTGATTTAGATAAAAGGTGATTTTTAAAATTATGATTTTAATATTTTGCCATTTAATAACTCATGCAATGGAAGTAAAATTACAACTGTAAGTACTGCTATTTATAAGCTATCAATATATAGATAACTACAAAAACAGTTAATATTCATCCTAAAGATTTAGAAATAGAAATACCAGGGGTACACATATCTCGTATCGGCCGATAAATATTCGTTTTTAACAGCCGTGTAATATCGGCCTATACGTATTGTATCGGCCGTACAACTCATTTCTCAGCCGATATATCAGTCTGATATCGGCCGAGATGATTTATATAGTATTTTTTTTTTAAATAAAAATAAAACGGTGATGGCCCCGGGTCAAAATATAGGCCGATATTTACGTTTTCAATTTTTTTTTTTTAAACAGTTTCTTTTTCAGTTTTTTTATATTTTTTAATTTAAAAAAATAAGATAATAAAATAATACCGATATTTAAAAAAAAAAAACAAAATAGAAGAGAGAATCATATCGGTCGAATTATCGGCCTAGTGCGTTTTTTGCATCCCTGAGAAATACATTCTGTTAAAATTCAAATCAATATATTAAAAGTTTATCTAATAGTTCATTTATTTTTAAAATAAAAATAATTTCTACTCATGTCATCAAAATAAAAATGAAGTCAAGAGTAAGACTGTAAAGCTGAGTAAAAGTCCTTGAGGAAACCTTTATTTATGAGTTGTATTCATTGAACCTCTTGAGTTAATAGGATTCCTATCAGAGCCTAACACCTTTTGATTGAGTAACGAAGATAGATATATTAAAAGAAGAAACGTACAAAAACAGAAGAAAGAGGTATAATGGGATTAGATAGAAAAAAAAAAAACTTGTCTTTGGTTTTTTCTATGTTTTCATTTTTCATTCACCAGTACATTTCATAGAACACGAATCACCAATTACACATCACTAATCAACCCACCTTGCCCTAGGTGACCGGGTTCAGTTCTAACAAAAATCACCTTAAGAGAGATCAATATTTGAACAGTGGGCCAACTAAATTCACATTAATTAACTCAATTAAATCATATTTTTAAAATTTCTAAATTTTCAGCACTTTTTTTTTCAATCTCTAAAAATGTTTATAGCCCTCAAAAACATATATAGTTGCAAAAGATCACTTTTAATATTAAAGATATATGTTTGAATGGATGATCACCTCAATTGAATCAACAAGCCTCTTTTTTTCGACACTCAAATTTGATTACTTTAGGTTTTCTAATCTTAAAATTTTGTGCTTCTTAATACATGTATGACAACATCATCTTAAAAAAGAATGGAGCGATCATTTTATACTTCTATTTTGATCATCATCATCAGTCATTTATCCGATTAGTCTAAAGTTAGCATTTACATTTAGATTCGACAATTTTCTTTTTTCAATGAGTCGGCTGTCTAACTAACACCTATTCATCAATTTTTTTCATTCTCTAAATTTTTGTATTCCTTAATAACATCTGGGGGCCCACAAAAATAATCTGAATTAGAAAAATTTATGTTTAAATATGAGGTTGACAAAATACTTTGATTTGATCAAGCTATATGTTTTAAATCACTTAAATTTTAAACAATTGAGATGCTTCAGTTTGTCCCATGATCTGATTTTCTCCTTTCCTAAGCTTTGTATGCCTCCATCAAGAATAAACTTTTCCTTCAAGACTAAGTAGTAACAAGTTTCACCTTTAAAGAATGGGAAACTTTCCTATATGCAAAAATATCTTCTACTTCTTCTAGCCACTCAAAGAAATCATCAGATCTATTATTAGAAAATCTAGGCAATTTGAATGATGTGGATCTAGATCTTCTATCTACCAAAGCTTATCTCACTTGCCTCCATAGATCTTCAATTATGGCATCTTTTTTGCCATATATTTTTCAAACATTTGTTACAAAAGGATTATCTTCATTCTGATATTGTGCTCGATCAAAGTCAATACTTTAGGTTTGTCTGGTCCTCCTATAGTGCCATGATAAGTTGAGAGAGTTTAAGTCGAAACGTCAAAAAATTACTTGCTTTTATGATCAACTGATGTAGCCTAACTTCAAAGAAGACAAGAAGTTAGAGATGAAGAGAAATCAATATATTGATAATCCAAAACTAATCTAAATCTAGCTCAATTTTAATTTGGAAATTCAAATTTGATTAGAGAACCAAAGTAGCTTTCAATCATAAGAAAATTTCTTATGCCCAAACCTCACCTAGGAAAAATTCTTCTATAAAGAAAAAATCGAACAAAGGTTTCGATATTTGAATTTTTTTCAAAACTAAAATTGCAATAATTAATCTAAGTGCAACAACAGAAATCAAAACTTGCAATAAACTAATTAAATTGCAAAATTAAGATCGAAAGAAGTTCAAGCATAAATCAAACTCACAAAGAATTGGAGAGAACCAAACGTTGCTTGAATTGAAATCAACAAAAGACATGCAACAATGGTCAACCCTAGGACCTTATTTATAGTGTTGAAAAGGAGAGGAAAAAATCCTAGCTAAGCTTGGACTACATTCCTAAAATCAAGGGATAAGGAATCTTGTGAAGAGGTGGAAAGATATCAAATGTCGCAACTTTTCCTTTTGCTTCACTTTTGGACCACTTTCTTGAGTCAAACCAAGTCCAATTTGTGGATTTATGGGCCCGATCCATTATCATAGCCCATTAGCCATTTATTTGAAGGTTTTTCAACCAAAATGAGCCTTCAATTGGCTCCACTTTGAACCTATTTTTTTTTTTCATGTGCCCTTAATGCGAGCTCCACAATGTTATCTTCTACTTGACTCATGTTTTCTTCGAGTTGGTCTTCCACAGTGTTTATGATGTCCTCATCAAACATCTCAGACACAGTTTACGTGTGGAGAACTTCAGACACAGTTCTACTGAAATCTCTACGGGTGGCAACTCTACCCCTTTAAGGCATCACCAAGGTTAGTCTGTGGAGTTTGAACCTAGCACCTCCTGCTTCTTGAGGCAGGAGGTAACCATTCGAACTAACCCACGGAGAGAAAAAATAAAGATTTTCAAACATAATAGAAGTGAAATCATCCTTCTAAGGTATGTTCTTGAAATTTTACAAAGGTGGAAAATGAAGGTATAACAATAAGATATTGCATCTATGCCCAACTGAAAAAAGAGAAGAGGAAATACTCCAACATATTGGTTTTACGCTGGGTATCCTGCGATTTTCATCCGTGGGGATTTTACGCTTGGTATCTTGCTATTTCCCACATGTAAATTAAAAAAAAGAAAAATACACATGTCATTTCTATTTCACTTGATAGGCTTCAACTGGTCTTCTCTTTAGAAATCTTTTTTTCCAAAATAGATCTCTCTGCTGTGATAGAGCATTTGATTATTTAGCTTTTCTGTAGAAGAATGCTCAAAGTGCCTCAGCAATATAATGTAGCCTAACTTCAGAGAAGAACAAAGAAGTTTTTGCCACAATATGGAGGTGGAAGAATTCGGCAAGGCTCTTGTTGCTTAAAATTGTATGAACCCCATTTTAATTGGGAAAATGGGGTATTTTTAGAAATAAAATAAAGAGAGGAAATAGAGGAATCCAAATCTAATTTAGATTCCCCATTGGCCGACTAAACAAAGGGATAAAACAAGGAGGGCCGTACCGCCCTAGCAAGAAAAAACCGAAGACAACAAGGGTTGGTTGTTTTTTTTTGGTGGGTTTTCTCTCTCTCTCTCTCTCTTGCACACACGATTGGAGCATTGGTTTTGAGGATTTCTTTTGGGTTTTTCTCTGATTTTGGCTTGGATCTTCATATTCTCTAAGAGATATGTTCAGATTTTCCATGAATCTTGTTTTGTTTTCCTTGATTTTTTTCTTAGTTTTCCATCTCTTTTCTCTTTGGTTTCGCTCTCAAACCTTAATCAGATCTCCATGATTTCTTTTGATGATATTCGAACATGGAGATTAAATTTTCAGAGTTCTGACTGGGAAACACTCTATAAAATTCAGTTGGCCTCAGGACGATACTACCATCAATTGGCAGCCCATCGACTTTGGGTTTGACAACCTATCGTCAGTCGCGACCCATCGTGGGTGACCCTTTTTGTACTATTTGGGTGCATTTAATGTGCAACGGTTATATTGTGGTAGGCATAACTTAAGGGCCACGACCCATTGCCGACCATGAACCATCGTGGACTATCCGTTGGGACTACATTAAATGCATAACAGTCAAATTGCAACGGCAACTTGAGCCCCATGATCCATTGTGAGCCACGAACGATTGGCAGTTTAGTTCAGGAAAATTCTGGATGCCTATTTAAAGCTCTGGATTTTGGAGAAATAAGTTGGACACCTTGGATAATTCACATAGGGAAATCTTAAAGGCATTCCTAGAGATTCCAACCTTTCCCAACCTCTCTATATGCACTAAATATGGTGAATCACATGAGATCCAATCAATACCTTGATTGAGATATATATAGAGAGAAAAATAGATCTAGTATCAATTGGCATATCTAAATCCTAAAACCTCTTCCAAAACTTGTGGTTGCTCATACATTAGCACATCTTCATTATCAAGAACGTCAAGTTGGAAGAAATCTTCAAGATACACATCTACATCGAGTGAGTTCAACAAGGCAAGTGCTTCTTAGTGGTTGATTTATTTCTGAATCATCTTGTACAGTAGATTAGAGCGAGGTACTCGAACCACTATAAAAAATAGAGGGATAAAGAAGTAGACTGGGGTAGGTCGAACCTTTCAAAACATTAGGGGAGTGGGTGAGATTCTCATTCAATTGTGTAGGTGGAATTCCTACACTATTTGTGAGGGCGTAGTTCCCCACATAGTGTATTTGGGATAAACCAAGGTTGGGTTAGTCCATCAGTGGATGTAAGAGTGATTTACTCTGAATCACTATACATCGGGTATTGTGGATGTTTGGTCTTATCTTTTTGTGATTGATATAGTATTGGCACTCTTTTATCAAACAAGACATCTCTTTTGATTAATTTTGTTAATTCTGCTACAAAAGTTTTAATTAATCTAGAAATTTGTGAAGGCCACAAAAATTGGAGATTGTCCTCCTATTCAACTTCCAACACCCCGCCCCCCCCCCCCCCCCCCCTCCCTCTTCCCCCACCTTCCCTCTCTCCCCCCAAGGAGCAATCGTGTTCTAGCACATAGGGAAATTTCAAAATGTGATATGTGTTTTATAAATAACATCATCTAACAGGTTATTGATGACTGTGATTAATGGCTTGTGAGAGAAAAACCCCACATGTAAAGTTTGTCTAAGAGAGTGAGCGAGTCTGTCATCAGTGGGAGAGAAGTGAGGCCTAGAGACCCAAAAGTACAAAAGGACTAGTGTAGGTGGGTGGGTGATAGTGACAAGAGAGTGAGCGAGTCTGTCATCGGTGGGAAAGAAGTGGGGCCCAGAGACCCAAAAGTCCAAAAGGACAAGTGTAGGGGGGTGGGTGATAGTGAGTGCCAGATGGATGGACTACGCACCGGCAAACTACTACACTATTCTGAGGTAAAGGGTGAGTGCTCGCAAGTCTCACACTGGAATCAGATAAGTAAGCACATTGTTTATAATATGGATTGAGAATAACACTGTACCAAGTAAGATGAGTCTTGGTGAAGTATGACAGAGTGATAAGTTGCACTCTTTTGGCTTTGACAATGATCGAGTGCCTAAGAACTATGATAAGTCGATGGATATAGATGTCGTGGTAGACATGTCTAGATGAGTTGTATTGTGGTCTTGACAACATGTTGTGTTATTGGACGATTGTGTGAGTCCATGTGTTATTGAAAATGGACTTCATATAATGTATAGTTACATGTTGGAGGACAATGTTGCGAGTTTGTGTTTAGGACAGACAAAGAAACTGGGAATTTATTAACATCTCTGAAGATCTGACTTTTGAATAAATACCCTTGGAAATCCAAGGTTTTTAAAATATAGTGCTTCAAAGAAAAGTTATGCCTTTAGTTCGAGTGTTGAGTCAACATCATGGAGTTTAAAACACCACATAGAAGCCAGAATCAACGATGTGAAAGTTGTACCTTAGTCTTTTCGCCAGTTAAAGGTACGAGGATTTCTTTAAAATTTCAGGACGAAATTTCTTTAAGAATGGTGGGATGTATTACTATAAACCTAAATTAGGCTTACTTGAGTGATTATGTGCCGTTAATTGTGAATTGTGATCCGTTAATCGTGAAGATTACGAAGAGGGCTTTCCGAAAAGTACAAGTTTGGCCCAATTTGAGCTCGATAACTCATTAATCCTGTGATACCCTGCCCCTTTGTGAACACACCACCGATGTGGGGAGTCCTACATCGGTAGTGAAGGATGTGATTTGGGGGTTTATTTGAAGCCACCCCCTTAACTCTTGTGTGACGCGTTTTGGGCGGGCCATGTGGGCCCAGGCCCAAAAAGTAAAACCGTGTGGGTTCGCTTGTGTGCGAGGCCCAGAGCGGACAATTTCACACTGAGTCAAGCTCTAAAACCTGTATTCGGGTCGGGTCAGGGCGTTACATATCCAACTCATTGAAGTTGGAATAGCAAAATCGTAAATACTTGAACTTTATTTATTTATTTTAAAAAATGATCTTAAAACTGCTTCACTCTAGAAACCCACTCATTTGAAGTATTTGAACTCCCAAACTCACACATACTCTATGACTTCAAATTTAAAGTTTAACGGACTTTTAAGTTCATTCTATTGATTTTCCAAATTATACCTATTTTAACCCCTTTATAGGTCCCTACTCATAAAACCATAATTTAGAAATATTTTTGGAAGTAAAAAATTTATAGAAAAAAAATTTGTGTTAAATCTATGTCTTGACCTAATGTTTCATGTTTTCATATTTCCAAAATGAAGTATAAGACACTCAATCTACATCGTGAGATGTGAGACTTTTTTTAACGAAAACAATCTATCGCTTAGATCTATTGGCTTTCGACTTTGAATCTTCTTCAAGCTTATTTAGATCTCATCCAATAAGAAGAAAGGGAGAAAGAAAGATCACGAATGTTACCTTTTGGAGGATAAGGAACCGTGAAAAGGGTGCTCCAAGTGTAGGAAATCCGGAAGAGGGGTTGTTGTTAGGGAAGAGGGGTTGGTTGCTAAATGGGGAAGATGGTGAAATAAACCTAATTTTTGTGCAAAGAGGAGTTTAAATACGGAACTCGAACTTAAGCCGTCACGACCCATCGTGACTGACGACCCATTGCTCTCCATGATCCATCGTGGCGGATAACAGGGGAAAGTCTAATTTCTTTATTTCGGTTCTGACATGTGTGCTCCATTGGGAACTACATGGGACCCTCAAACGATACTCAAACTCGTACCCTCTATTATTAAGTCATATATCAATAATTCTAAGGGTCAGGCCATTACATTTTACCCCCATTAAAAGAAATTTCGTCCTCAAAATTTGAATCAACAAATAAAATCATACTTGGAAGATCAAACAGATGCGTGTACAACTAACAGATTGCTGACTAGAGCTCCCAAGTGTTATTCTCTACTCCGCGGTGTTTCTTGAAACCAATCCTAGAAATGTGATTTTTGGAGTATGAATCCAAGGCAAAATTTCTCCAATCAAATGCAATTTTTTTCTCTCTAGTAAATCTACGTTAGAGATGGAGGAAAATAAAAGAATTGATCACCTAAAAACTAATCTAAATTTGGCCCATTGCGTATGGGAATCAGAATTTGATTAGAGCACCAAAGAAATTTCACTTAGTAGGAAAGTCTAAGGCCCAAATCCCACCTAGGATAGTTTCTTCTCAAATTTGCAATTAATTGAATTGCAACAATGAAATTCAAACTTTTCAATAGACTAATTAACTGAAAATTTTAAAATTGAAAGAAAATTCATACATAAACTAAGCTCACCACAATTGGAGAGAAACCAAGTTTATGCTTCATTTGAAATTCAAAGACATGAAAAATATGATCGACCATGGTTTTTCGAAATTGAAGTTTACAAGAAGTGTTGGACGTGCACACAACTTGCTGTTTTGGGCTGAACTAAAACAGCAAGCAACGAGTATGTGTGGGATGTTGGAACGTGTGGCTCAATTCCACTGAAATTAGAAGTCTATTTTGTAGGACTCCTAATTACACGGGATTGCCAATACGGCAATTAACTAGGTACAGATTGAAGAGGCTAAAAATCCTCTAGGATTTTCATACACGCAGTTTTTCCACATTATATACGGTGGGTATTCTCCATAGAGAAGTACCTTTAGCCGAGTGCCTTCCTAGGCCATGATAGGGCCTCTTGCAGTAGAAGTGTAGTGAGGGAGATAGAGAGAGGGGAAAGATACTCTGAGAGATCTTGAGTCAAGGGTTCCAAATCTTGTATCTATGTATTCTTTTTATCTATAATGAAATCTACACTCTCCCATGGACGTAGGCCATGGTTGGGCTGAACCACGCATATCAATGTGTTCTCTGTGTTTGTGTGTGATTGATCTGTGATTTGTGTATGTGGGTGTTGGGTTTAATCCTTAATGTTGGTATCAAAGCGAAGGTTTGATTCGGGCCAGAAAAATCACAGATCAAAGGAAGAAAACAAATCGGAGAGGAAGCTGCAAGCAACAGCTCGAGGCCAGACGGTGGATCTGCGGTCAGTAAGGATGACGACGGGTGTAGAACAGCAGTGGCAGATGTCTCCCTAGATACACCAGATCTGAGAACAGGAGATCGACATCAAGCAGATCAAGGGCAGCAGTGTTCTAGATCCATCTTCGAAAAAGGAGGAGAACAAGAACAAAGGGGCGAAGCCACAGCGTCGCCGGAGGAACAGATCTGCAAATCTGAGAAGGAAGCGGCACCGTCCCAAGCACGGCAAGACCAGTGGGTTCTCCAAATCGAGGTCTAAGAGGAAAGGAAAACCCATCGCAAGGAAAACTCCAAATTTAGATATGAGATCTGAGGATGCTACGGGCGGTAGCAACGCCGGAGATAGACAGTAAAATATGAGGGTAGATCTGGAAGAAGGAGAATATCCGATCGCAGGCGGCAGACGCAGATCTGAGACTGAGAGGAGAAGAGTAGCCAGCTCAGGATCTGTAAGCAACCTAGCAGCCAACAGCCAGGAAGAAAGATCGGCAAGAGTGCTAGATCTGAGGAATGCTTCAACGCTGGAGCACAGATCTGGCAGCTATGTAACGCCCCGCCCCTCTCTACAGCCTAAACGGGTCGTGGCCCGCTTAACTGCAAATTGAACGGGCGTCACTCAACGCAACAACGCATCTAACGGGCCTTACATCACAGATTTGTGGCTGGGGGAAAATAAGTATATATATATTTTTTTTAAGATTGTGAATGAAATAATGAAGCCATAAAATCCTTCAAGCCCAATTTACACATTGCATAAATCATGATGTCATCGACAATATGAAATAAATAACATCTATCATCGACATCACATTTAATCTCACTACTCACATCCCATTCCATAAAATAAAATAAAATCAATATCCTCAAAGTTCTCAATTATTTCAAACTAACCAATCAAATCTCTCAAAATACGTAATATCAAATAAAATAAATTCAATCACACGAATCCACGACTATACTAAGAAATTAAATATTCATCCTTGAGTCTCTAAACATCAGTTGCCTCTTCCAATCCTAAGTCCAGAGGATTACCTGCAATTTAAGAGGTGTGAGCTCCAAGCCCAGTGAAGGAATACAATAATTTATACCCAACATAATATCACAATTATTCTCTATAAATATGAACTTAAAACATAATTAAATAATATGCTTTTAATATCCATGCATTATGCCATGCAATGCACAATGTTCAATGCAATGTTCAATATCTCATTCCTCCACAATATACCCACTGTATTTGGTGGCCATCCCGCCGAAGCGAGGCCTATAACTTACCACAGAGTGGTACTTTCCATATTAAATGGGGCCTACATAACACAACTACCACCAAATATCAGTCTTCGTAATCTTTCATGGCCTAAAAATCAAACCTACCATATGTGTGGTACTTCTCACTAAAAGCGAGGTCTGAAACTACCACCGTCGTGGTCATCATAAAAGATCACGGCCAACACCTCCATACCCATCCTATGAATATGAAGATGACATGCTCAATGCCATATCTACTATACATCATTTCTATCATCATGCCACATGTTATGAATCATATTAACATCCCTTGAGTAAAATTATTGTCATCATTCTAAACATGATTATAGTCTCAATTTGACATAAACATCATGTACACATTTTAAAACATCAAAATCAATCTCAACAATATCACACATGAATCACAATATTATTACTATGACACCACTATATCATAAATCCATCTTAGTAATATAAAAATAACTCTATAATAGACAATAAAGCATCCATCCAATACGAACATAATTATTGGACCTTTTAACAAGGTTAGTGGCTAACTTCCAACTATCCGGGCAGACTGAGTCCTTCACGGCCATTAAAACATTTAGCCTATCCCCTTACATTACTGTGAGTAAGCACCGGATTATAACCACTATTCCTACATATACTCAGTCCATATCATAGATCCAACATTATATTCCCCAAACACATTACATACGGCAATATTTTTACATCGCTCAATCACATAAACAAAATAGAAAATATCATGCACAACAAAATATAGTGTATTATTTTCCCTCACCTAAAAATCTCGCGAAGTGTAGGTGATGAATCAAAGCGCATTCCTGCTTGAAATCAATCAATAGAACGCCCGGGAAGTGCTGCACATTTATTTAAAGGTTCCAAGTACCATTAACACATGAATTATTAAGCCCCTCTTAATAGTTCATATTAAATAAATGTGAGGTATGTTGCTGTCCCAACTACAATCGACGGTCCTCCTAAGGTTCAAGGAGACGGTGAAAGTTGAATCTATAAATTACATGCTCGAATCATGCCTACATGCAGCCTAAAGAATAAGTAACTATTCTTTTAAGTTACTAATAAATCTTACTCCAAAAAAAAAAAACAATTTATAAATAGCTCAAGTTGTAGTTTCAAAATATTAAATGGTTTGACTTAATGTAAAAATCCAAGATGTAACATCGATAAATATTTTTAGTTAAGTAGGATGAAATAAGATAAAATAAAAGAGGGGAAAATCATCTTGTAAATACTGTCACAATGTTGACACTTGGGATATGAAATACTTCTTTTATATACATATTTTGAAATGCCTTGCATTATTAGGAAAAATAATTATATAAATATAATTGGAGTCATTACTCCTATTAAAACAATTACTTGAAATAAAACAGTGAGGGTTCCCTAAATTTGCTACCATACTTGAATCGTCTATAGAAGTAATTAGTAATAAAATCATGAAATCAATTTGAACGGCACATGTTGTTGTCCAAAGGATAAAAATGTTAAAACCAAAGAATCATTTACCTACAAGATGCTTTTGAAAAGAAGAATGTCCTCTATAGTTCATAACAAGTCTAAGGTAACCACATTCTCAGGTTCTAACTTGAAAGCAAGCCATGGGAAACACCAACAAGTGGTCGAGGCATAGTGTTGGCAGCAATCAATTTGAGAGGGGTATAAGATGAGTCTAAGTTGGGACTGATATATATATAGGAACTTAAGAAAATTACGGTAAGATGAGAGGTACATGATTGTTGAATTGAGTATTTAAACAATGAAGTCCAATACTAAAAATTAGCCTCATTTAACTGGTTTTGACTACAAATCAGTCCACCACAAGACTTTAGTGAAACCACAAATCTTAGTTATTTAAATCAAACAAAATCATAAAACCAAAATCCAATTTAATAAAGTGGACTAAAATAAACAGTTAGAAAATAGGATAAGTAAGAAATTACTCTTTGAAACAAGGAGAGGTTTAATCATCAAAGCATTTGAACCAATACTTTAAAATATATAAATTAAAAGAAACATGGAGGAAATTATTTTGATAGAAGTTGGGTTCAAGCTAAAACATATAAATATTTATATATGTATTATATGTTTTAAACTCACACTTTACTTTTAATGAAGAGTCTTAATAAAATTCTACGAGTCTAAAAAGAATTATAAATCATTTAATCAAACCAAAGGGGACGTATTGCATGTAGTATTTAATAATTTAATTATAAATTCTACAATTTTGGAAATGACCAAGGGACGATGGTTCTAGTCTACAAACAGTCTCAACTTAGGATGACTTGAGGACTGATGTGAGGTGGGTAAGGGATCAACCAATTTCGATTGAATGAAGGGTTCAAGCAGTAAATCTGTGAAGTTTTTAGCAGCAACTTTAATGGTTTTGGGTCAGAGAAGAGGGAGGGATCTGAGAGTAAAATAATAAAGAAGAGAGAAAGATAAAAAGATTTAAAGAAAGTCCACATACCCGGAATAAGAACGAGAGGGAATGAAATCTGAACTGATTGTTGCCGATGTCTGTGCAGTCACCGGTCTTCGTCGATTATCGGCGGAAGGGTGAGAGATCTCGAAAATAAATATGAGGGTTTGCCGAAATCACATGGATTTATAGAGAAGAGGGAGTCGGCTAGGTTGTCCCGAAAATCCTGGGATTGAGAGATGCAGACGGAAGAGGGTTTTAATGGAGATAGGAGATGCCGTTTTTAGAGAAGGAGAGAAGAAAGGGAATGGGATTTTGGGGAAATTTCCATCGTAAGGTAGATAGGGGTTACCGTTTTTATTTTTATTTTTTTTAAAGAAGTAGAGAAGAAGAAGGAAAGTAAAAGGAAAAGGAAAGGGCAGAGAATAAAATAATAAAGGGAAAACAAAAGAGGAATACGGTGGGATTTAGAAGGAATAAAAGAGTTGTGGGTCTCCAAAGGGGCCCACTCGGGTTTGGGTGTTTATATTTGATTAATTCTTTGATTATTGATTATATTCAAGTTTATTAAAATTTAAACTTAATTATTGATCCAGTAGTTTAATTATTTATTTACAAACAAATCAAATTTTAATTTATCATTTGAATTTAATTAAAATCTCAGCTAAATAAGTCTTATTAATTTATAAATTTTGGATTTTTAATTATACAATTCAAATTGGAATCCTTAACTTTGCACATTTAAAATCTAATTTGATAATTTAAATTTTTATTAATTTAATCTCAACTTGAAGTGGGTAAATTCATAAATTTATAATTAAAGAAAAAGGTGTGTGCACTGGGGAACCTAAATTAATTAAATTCTAGGTTTTTGTATGTTTATTTATTTTATTTTAAACAATAAAAATAAAAGAAAATAATACATAATTTCACACAATACAATCAAGAGACCTATTTACTATTTTTAGTTTTACCCGATTCGATTGACCCGCTACTCCGGGTCAGATCATCACAAGCTGCATCATGGCTTTCCCAACCCAATCAGTGACGGCAGAGGCAACGCCGATTACTGCAGATCTGAGAGCAGATCGCGAGGAGGGAAAGGGGTCTTCAAAGACCCGTCGCTTGCAGCCAGATCTGGGTTTTCCATCTAGAGTCACAGCGACAACAGATCAGCTCACACAGGTAGGAGGCAGCTCCGAACTAAAACTGATCGGTGGTGAAGGGCGAGAGGCCGAGCTGTGAGGAGTGGCTTCCCCATTTAGATCTGAACCAAATCTGAGTGCGACAGGGACGCTGGGGCTGCACAGACGCAACCGACAGATCTGGGCTGGGTTTGTTAGCAGAAGGAAAAATCTATGCAAAGAGGAGAAGACGCAGATCGGGGTCATCCAGCAAAGAGGCGAGCATAGCCAGATCGGCCAAATCTGAGAGAAATCTATGTTTTGGGCCATCCAATAGTCGCAGAGGCGTGGCTGGACGCCGCCTGTGTAGAGAGAAAGGAAGAACAGAGCAGCATCAAGTGTTGCACTAGGCGCTGGCGGAACTACAGGAGAGCAAAGTGGCGTGCGAGGGAAAGGGCCAGCAGAGAGGCACGACCTGGATCAGGAAGGAGCCTCTGAAGATCTGAGGCCATCGCATGGAGAGAGAGACAGTAGACGTCTCGATTGCAGCAGGGGTCTATGGATAATCCCACGCGTCTCCCATGCACTGTACAAGATGGATGGACATCGGTTTGGAAGAAAAGTAAAGGATGAGGTTTATCTTCTTTGGTTCAGTGGTATGGAGGACCACATTTTTTTGGTACAACCGCAGGACCACCAGTTCTGGTGCACCTGAGCGACTACAGATTCAGATAGTCTCACTGGACTATTGTACTACAGTATCTGGTAGTCTGCATGACTACAGTTTCGAGTGATCCCGCAGGACCACGAATTTGGATACTCCTTCAGCAGGGAAAAATCAACGGTCAGAATTGTTTTGCAATTTCTAAAGTCATTGGGACTTGAAATTGAGATCTGTCTTCTCCTGTACAATTGTAGTGAAGAGATCTACGCGGTGACTGGTGTGGATTGGGAAAAAGAAGAAGATTTTTTTTTTTGGAGGTGTGGTCGATGGTAGTGGAAGGAACTTGGGTGTGTGTCGGATCACACCAACGAAGGCGACAAAAGGTAGCCGAGAGAGTTGCTGCACGGTGAAGAGCCTTTTGGCCTTTGGCAGTACAAGTGGAGATGGCACCTTCGCCGTATACGTAGAGAGGCCGGGGTGATTGCAGCAACACATTAGTGTGTGCGGGAATACACTATAAAGGAAACGTAGCCTTGCGTTCGTGAAGTACGTTGATATGTGCTCGTAGAACGTACGAAGTGGTGTTGCAGGTGCAATAGAGGGACTTGGGCGGCAATGCTCTAGATGGAGCCGGATTGAGTTATATAGTCTTACTCAAGACTTGTGGACCATCCTAAGGTATGGGATGCACGCATCTCACAATGAGATGCAGATGGATTGCAGCTGTATGTGGAGTATGGCCGGGAGAGGCTAGTGTACACAGAGGTGCATGGTTGCAGTGGAGGACGAAGTCACAGTTATCTCTGGAGGAGGATCAGTGGATTTTAGCTAAGGTGGAGATTGTTGGAGCATGTGGCTCAATTCCACTGAAATCAGGAGTTTATTTTGCAGGACTCCTAATTACATGGGATTGCCGATACGGCAATTAACTAGGCACCGATTGAAGATGCTAAAAATCCTCTAGGATTTTTCATACATGATAGTTTTTCCACCTTATATACAGTGGGTATAATCCATGAGAAGTGCCTTCGGCCGAGTACCTTCCGAGGCCACGATGGGGCATCTTGCAGCAGTAGTGTAGTGAAGGAGATAGAGATAGGAAAAATGCTCTGAGAAATCTTGGGTCAGGAGTTCCAAATCTTGTATCTATGTATTCTTTTTATCTCTAATGAAATCTACACTCTCCCGTGGGCGTAGGTCAAGGTTGAGCTGAATCACGTATATCCTGTGTTCTCTGTATTTGTGTGTGATTGATCTGTAATTTGTGTATGTGGGTGTTAAGTTTAATCCCTAACATGGGACATAATCGGACAAGCAACCAACCTAGGTTTCTTGGTATAATGTAACACATTGGAGGCCTCTTAATTAGGGAAGGTTTCGTTGGTAAGAAAGATTCTCACACGACTATAACAGAGACATGTTAGGATCTTATAGACGTGTACAACTAGGACTACACGTTGGAGATAATCCTATCGGATTATGAATGCTAGAGACAGTGGACTTTTCTATAAATAGAGGACTCCCCATCGTGGATTTGGTGTGTGTGAGAATACACCACCCCAACGTTGTAGGGGTTGAGGAAATAGTGTGGAATCCAAAGGAGATATCGAGAGAGGGCAGCAAAGAGGACAACCTTTGGCCGTGGGCCGCATACATGGAGGTATGCATGGAGGCACACTCATGCTAGAGGTGCGCATGGATGTGTGCATGGTGTCAACAGAGGAAACCTTCGAAGATGCACGCAGGAGAGCGATGAGACAGAAGATGGAGTGGGCTCTAGACTCAAAGGAGTAATTATATTGTGTGAAGATTTCTATCGCTCTGTGGACGTAGGTTGGGTTGGCCGAACCACGTAAAATATTGTGTTTTGTGGTGTGTTGTGTTTATTCTGTTTGATTTGATTATTTGTGCTAATAATCCTAACATGGGGTATATGTTGTTGGGGTGCAAACGAGAGTCTCATATCAGTTGTGGGAGGGAAATCTAACGACTTTACAGGGACAGGGTCACTCCGCCTATGAGGTAGTCTTTTGGACTGGAAGCTCAACAATATTCTCAACGTACAGTATGTGGATTCAAGGATCCCCTAGCCGAATGGGATGGTTGGTGACGTTCTATTCGTCGGTGAGCCTCGTTTGAGGGGGGGTTGTTGGGGTGCAAACAAGAGTCTCGCATCGGTTGTGAGTGAAAATCTAAGGAGTTATAAGGGACTAGGTCACTCCACCTATCGGGCTACTCTTTTGGGTGGAAGCTCAGTCCTAACATATATTTAATCATAAAAAAACTCAACATCATCACCATATATAATATCTGTAACACCCCGCCCTTTTTACTCTAATTTTCAGAGTTTATTTTTTTTTTTTTAAATATAATAATAATCAACAAGTGATCGGGGCGGAATGTCACAACGCGAGTTAAGTTCGGATCTCTAAATCCGACCGTTAACTGGCCAAGCCATGTGCGTATGAACTAAGTCCATAAAACTGATCCGCACATGGTACATATATAACTAGCGGAATTAATTTAGTCTAAATCTAACTGAGGTTATAATAGATCCTATGACTAATCCAATTTTCCATTCTTAGATAGCAAAGTACCTAATTTATTCTCCAAAATTATTATATAACCTTAGTCTACTATTCATTCCAAACCATTCAAATAAATCCAACCATAGCATCTACTTAACTACTTATTACATGCCAACATCTAATTACCAAATTACATTGTCCAAATAAATCAAATAACAAGTCCATAAAAATATCCATTCATTGTCCATTCCAATCATTCAAATAACTTATTCAAATAAACATAAAACAACGAATAAGATAGGTGGTTACAACAAGGTAGGAAACCTACAATAGTTTACTTCGTTCGACCCTTCCTTTGGACCGCCTTCCGATCACGGCTTGTTCACCGTTCTAAAAATCTGAATACCCTATGTACATGGCAGCAAGTTAATCATTTATCCACCTAATTTCCAGCAAAGCTTAATGTTCCAAGAACCACCTAGTGGGGTTCGGCCAAAGCCATAGCCGAACCTCATCCATTAAAACTTTGGTCATTCTTTTATTTAATTAAAACCATCTAATTACCCAAACTTCTAAATGAACCTTGGTAGGGTTCGGCCATACATTATGGCTGAACCTTACCACTTTGGTTTTAGCCCATTTATCCCATCATATGATCATTTTATTTTTGATCATTTCAGCCATAATTACGATTGTGCCATTGAGACCAACCTTTGCTTTAACTTAGCTAACTTCCATCACCTAACATAAAACCATCTTAGTGGGGTTCGGCCATACACACGGCTGAACCTCACCACTTAATTTGATCCTTCTTAAACCTTCCATATCTTCATATAAACTAACCATTATGTCCCACAATTACCATTAGTGGGGTTCGGCCATACACATGGCCGAACCTCACCAATGTGATTTTTATCCCCAATTTCCATCATTCATGTTGGCTGATTACTTACCCATACTAACTCCATAAACAACATGTATTATTCTTAAATCAAAGCATATAAATAATACATAATGTCCATCATAAACTTAACCCAATTATTCCACAAAACAGTCCATGGGTTTTCATGGTTTCCATGGGGTTCACTACATGAAAACCAACATCCTTTTACATGGGGTTCGGCTCTCTATGGTGGCCGAACCCTATGGTTAAGTTTACTGTTTTTAAGCCTCAATTAATCATGTAATAACAATATATTAAAATCAGTCCAAATCATATGGTTTTAATTTCCAAAACTATCAAAAACAACCATTTGTTTTCATGGGGTTCGGCCATGCTAAGTGACCGAACCCAATGGTCCATTTCCATCTTTTAATCCACTGATTTTAGACCATACAAACTTCAGTCCCTAGGTCATTCAAATCCATGTTTTTAACCATTCTAAAACATGTATTTACATCTTAAATCAAAACCCAAATCCATCCTCAAAACAGTCCATGGGGTTCGGCCATACATATGGCCGAACCCTAGGGTTCTCTTTATGAAAACCCACCCATATTTATCTATGAAATTAATCAGCAAATTAACATAAGATAAATATTGTTCAGTCATGTCATATCTACTCCAAAACAGTAAGCTTAATTCTATATAAAAATCTCTTAAAACCCCACTCCAAAATATAGATTTTGACTTTCAAATACCATAGAATCCACCAATTTTCTCATGGGGTTTTTGGAGTCTAGGAGAGTTTCATTTGCAAATGAAACTCTCACATGCAATGGTAATGAGAGAAGGAGTTAAGAAGGGGGGGGTTACACAAGTCCAACCAACAAGGGACGTTGGGAGCATGGGGAGGTTTCATCTCATGATGAAACCCCCAAGTAACATAAGGTTTAGGGTTAAGGCAATAGGAGTTACACAAGGTTAACCTTGGGCTATTTTTGGTCAAACAAAGGATTTTGATTGTACCCTCTCTATCTCTCTATCTCTCTATCTTCCTTGGACTGTTATTATCTCTCTAAGATCAAGAACAGCAGCTGGTTATTGATATGAAAATCAGTCCTTGATTGATTTATTTCACCAAGACAAAAGCATACTTTGAGCAAAAGAGTTGGCATCAAGGTGTTCCATCCAAAGTCAAAAATCCTATCTCTTTCTCTCTTTGCCGTTTTCTACCAAGAGCAGCAGCTGGTTGTTTAAATCAGTCCCTGACCATCAAGGAATCAAGAAGAAGGAGAGGCTAAGAAAGGACAAGGAACAAGCCGGAGGGAAGATCAATTGGAGGAGTCGCGGAAACGGTAGGTTTTTCGATGAACAATTTTTAAATCATGGTCCGGCCATTGGATGGCTGAATCTAACAAAGGTTAAATGTTGGTTGGAAGTACATGAACGAGATAAAAAGATGGACCATAGGGTTCGGCCCCATTGGATGGCCAAACCCCATGGAAATAATTGATTTATTTAGATGGTTTTTGGAAATTAAAACCATACAAATATGGGACTGTTTTTAGATGATTTTAAGTGTGTGTTTTAAAAAGGTTAAAACATAAATAAGGAAGTTTGTTTTGGACATAGATGAATGATTAAGAAATTCAAAACCAATGGTTATAGGGTTCGGCCACCATGGAGGGACCGAACCCCATGCAAATAGTGGTTTGGTTTTGATGTATTTGAAACATATAGATCATGAAGTTGGTGGACTGTTTTGGGTTATTATTTAAGATTCAAATACATATTTTGGAAAGGGTTAAAAACATAGATCTGTATGATAAAGGACTGAAGTTAGCATGGTTTAAATCAGTGGTTCAAAACTGATGAAATGGACCATTTGGATCGGCCATTTTGGATGGCCGAATTCCATGAATTAATATGGTTATTTGGGACAAGTAGATGAACTGATTTAGATGGTGTTTAAGAGGTATAAAGGCAGCAATATTATATTGATGTTGTATGTTTAAATAACACCAAAAACATGTTTTAGAAGACCAAAACATGGATATAGGGTTCGGCCACCTTGGATGGCCTGAACCCCATGTAAGTAATTGGTTGTTTGGTTTGGCTTTCAAGAAGATGGAAATCACACCAATTATGGACTTAGTATTAAGGTGATGATGGAATAAAGGATTAAAATTTTTAGGGTGAGGTTCGGTCATGTTATGTGGCCGAACCCCACCAATTGTCATGTGATGGATTTGATGGTTCATTCATAACAAATTTGGGCAAAATGAGAGGTATGATTGAAAGGTTTATATGACTAAAATAAATGGTGAGGTTCAGCCATATTGAATGGCCGAACCCCACAAAGGTGGCTGCTTGATGGACTTTGTTGTCTAAGGAAAAAAATTAGGCAAAGGATAGTATGATGGCATTATTGTAAATAAGGATGAAAAGATGAAATGATCAAAAGAATGGACTTATGAACCAAAACCTAAGGTGGTAAGATTCGGCCATGTAGTATGGCCGAACCCTACCAAGTGTCATTTGAAAAGTTTGGGATACTTAGATAGAATTAAGTAAATAAAAGATTTATCAAGGTTTAAATGGGTGAGGTTCGGCCATGGGGTATGGCCGAACCCCACAAAGTGGATTTTTGGGATTTAAATCAAATTAGAATTTTATGGTGAAATGATTAACTTGCTGCCATGTACATAGGGTATTCGGATTTCTAGAACGGTGTACAAAGCCGTGATCGGAAGACGGTCCAAAGGAAGGGTCGAACAAAGTAAACTATTGTAGGTTTCCTACCTTTATTGTAAACCACTATTCCATATGCTGTTTTACGTTGATTTGATAACTTATATGTTTGTAAAGTTATGTTTCTAAATGACATGTTTGCATAGACATCTCATGCATGGCATGGGATGATGGTGTTGTAACCGGAGGCCACACTCCGTCGGGGCGTCCGAAAGACCACTGTGGGGTACCCTGATGATGAGAATCCCATCAGGAGGAATCCGGAGGCCACACTCCGTCGGGGCGTCCGAAAGACCACTGTGGGTTACCTTGACGATGAGAATCCCGTCAAGTGATGGCTATGTTGAATGGTGATGGGTGGGACTCATTACATGTTCATTTCATACATAGCATGTTTTTATGGAATTTTGTCACACATGTGTTATTATTATATTATTTGCATGTTTTTGACTAACCATGTGGTAGCCCTATTCGGAAACACTACTGGGCGCGTTGATCTAACGCCCTATCTATATCCTTAGTAGATGACGCAGGGAAAGGGAAGAACGTAGATCGAGATGAAAACCAAGCATAGGAGCTTGGGCATTTTGAATGGATTTGAATGGACATGAATGGACTAATTATGGATTTGTTATTTGAATTTGGATAATGTAATTTGGTAATTAGTTATGTTGGCTTGTAATAAGTAGTTAAGATAGATGCAATGGTTTGTTTTATGTTGGATGTTTGATTAAACGATTAGTTAAGATTGATTAGTAATTTTGGAGAATAAGTTATGTACTTTGCTATCTAAGAATGGAAAATTGGATTAGTCATAGGTTCTATTATAACCACAGTTATATTTAGACTAAGTTAATTCCGCAAGTTATATGTACCATGTGCGGATCAGTTTTATAGACTTAGTTCATACGCACATGGGCTTGGCCAGTTAAGGGTTGGATTTAGAGATCCGAACTTAACTCGCGTCGTGACACTCCGCCCCGATCACATGATTATTATAAAAATAAAAAATAAACTCTGAAAATTAGAGTGAAAAGGGCGGGGTGTTACAATATCCACCTCCGTGAAAGAAGTAGCATCAGACTCTTGCTCATCTGAAAATTGCATAGCTTCTTCTGCAAGATTCAAATTATGAGTGGGGCATTCATATGCACTTGCTCTGTTGAGTTGCACTTGAAACACCTAACGTTGGCCTTCTCTTTCTTGTCAAAGTTGAGGTTTAGTTTGTGATGTATTTTGTCTCGTGGAAGCACCTTCCTTATTGCGATCATCTGTAAATTTAAAAGAACCCTCTTCGCTATGGTCTCCTGCAAATTTGTTAGAAGTTAGAACCACCAAATTTAGTAGTAAATGAAGTTTTACCCTATCTCTATTGAGGTTTCTCAAATTGGACAACTTTCCAATAAGCATCTCGCACATTTTAGAAAACAAAAGGAATCAAAGCATTCACTAAAAAAGGTCTTCAGCCATTAATAAATCTAGATACACTCTGCTCCTCAAATGTTTTTCAACTTATTTGGCAACAAGAAGAAAAATTCCTCCACATATTCTGCGACTGATCTTTCACTATGTTTCAATTTTTGCAGTTTATGGAAAGATCTTGTGAGTAGTTAGAAGATAAATAAACCCTCTTCATCATCTTCTTTAATCTTTCCTAAGACTATATCTTAGCCTTTTTATGTGGTGTGTCTCTCCATTTTTACTTTCTTGCACCATGCAAGTGCTCACCCTAATTGATTTAATAGCCATTAACTGTACTTTTTTCAGGTCTATCACATTTTTTTACTTTAAAAAATACTCTCTCCTTCTCATTTTAGTTGTCTTATTTGAAACATTTGTATTTTTTAATGAACTCTCTATATAAGGCTAACAGTCCATGTGATCTCATCCATTGTCAACACACTTTATGCTGCTTCACTATAAATAAGACAAGTATTTTGGGACAATTCCAAAATTCATATAAGACAACTAAATTGGAAACGGTCTCTAGCCATTCAATGAATTCGTCACCAAGCTTATCTTCGGAAAATTCGAGTAGTTTGATCTTGATGCTAAAGGATTTTGTATTACCATGCTCCCAATGATAAAGACCTATAGGTTTTCTTTCCATGATAATAAGAATTCAGGTGTTGTTGCTTAGAATACAAGTTCTCTTCACACGAACCTTCCTTGGAAAAAGACTTCAAAACTACTGGGTAACTATGTTCCCCAACTAGTTCCTTTGTCATTTTATCAACTGAAGACCTTTCAATTTTCTTCTTTTGTCTCCTTTGGATTCGAGTCTATACCTCTCTGAATTCAGTTGTAAGTAGCTCACTCTGGTGTCTATCTTACTTTTTGGTGAAGATCATTAATTCTTTGAGAAACTTGAGATTTCTCAACTTGTTGATTATTGGCCTTTCCTTCAACCACCCATGTTTCTAATATGATCACTCCTCAGGTGTGCTTTGCTACCACCCTTAGATGATTGAGAATAATAAGAGCTCACGGAAAATTGGACAATTGTCGATCAATGGAGTAGTATTGACCTGTTCTTCCAATCGTTGAATAAGAAATGATTAAGTTGGAACAACAAACTAGTAAGGGAAAGAAGTCATTTGATGAAGTAGATGATTATGGAACCTTGGTAAGAAAAAGACGACATTTTCACAGGGAATGATGCGAGATCGATGCTCACCAGCTGTGCGATTCAGCAAAATTGTAGATCTCGAGTGGAAAGAAAGGCCTGCAGCTATGACAGGAGGAGAAGGAAGAGAGAAAGGGATAGAAAACAAAATAAACTCTAATTCTTTTCAATAGTCCATTGAGAGTTGTTTTTCTCTCCAAACAATACATACATATATATAACTCAAACTAAATGTAAAACCCAATTGGGAAAGGAGTTCAGGCATTAGGCAACAAAGACAAATACAAATCAAATAAAAATCCTAATGACATAAGGAAAGCTAATTAAACAAATCTAATCTAATTAGAAAAAAATAGTAAATAAATAAAAAATAATCTAACTTGGCTCCACTTAATCTGTGTCCTACATCAGGGAAGATCTAAAAGGAGTCCCTAGTTGAGTTGTCATTAGTGTAAACACTAAAAACTAGAAGGAGAGTATGAGAATAAGGCAATGTTGCGGGGGTTTACCCGTCATTAGAAATGAAAAGAAATGGAAGTCGCCATGAATACACAGAAAACAAAATATTAGAAATGAAATGCAGCTACAAAAACAGAAACATGGTCTGTAACAACTCGACTCGATTTTTCGAGATTCTAGGGTCTTAGTAGCAGTGGGCCCCGCATGTGGGCCTCGGTTTGCCAGATTTCGAGTTTGGCGACTCGAAGGGCATTTTGGTAATTTGAATTATTGAACTTCTTGTCATGCCAAAATATTTTAAAATTACACATTTTTCTCTCTTGATGTTCAACATTCAAACTATTTTCAGGTTTTAAATTTAATTTGTTATTTTTGCAAAAAAAAAAAAAAAAATAGAAAACCCCAAACCCACCTAAACCCTAGCCCCTAAATATCCCTTTTTTTCCCACAGCACTGTAGCAATTGGGCTACAGTGCCGCATGCCCCTCTTGCTCTCTCTCCCGTCTCTTTCCTCTCTTTCCCTCTTTTCTCATCTCTTTCCCTTTTCCTAACCCTAACTCCCCTCCCCCCTTGGGAGCCTGCCGCCGCCACTCCCTTTGCTCTCTCTCTCTCTCTCGATCTCCTCTATTTTCTTTCCTCCTTTCGGTCCAAATCCCCTTCTCCAACCGTCGCTCCCTTGGTCTCCTTCTCCACTTCTATTCGCTTGCCCCAACCGTCGGATCCTCCTTCGGTGCTACTAGGTACTCGAGTTCCTTCTCCTCTCTTCTCCTTGATCTTCTTTTTTCTCTTCCCTTCTTTTCCTTCTTTTTCCTTCATTTTCCTGGTTTCTCAGCTGAGTGCCGAGCCAACTCAGTCGAGTCACTGAGTTGACTCGAGTAGGGTTCGATTCTGGGCTTGGCAACCCAGGCCCATTTCACTGTTGGACTAGCAGACCAGGCCTAGCCCACTTTCGGCCAGACCCGATTTCAGGTCCGACCCAATTCGGCCCGGCCCGTTTCCACCCAGTTGTGGGCCCGACCCAATTTCAAACCCAGTTTCCAGTTTTGGGCTCAGTTTCGAGCTTGGCCCAATTTTGGACCCAATTTTCAGTTTCGGGCCCACTTCAGTTCGCTTCGGACCCAACTCGCTTTCATGCCCGTTTGTAGTCCAGACTTAGTTTGACCTGTCTCGCCCAATTACTTATCATTGTGTTCTCATTTCAACAGATTGAACTTCTTTCAACACAATGGACCCATTTTCTCGCTTTGGATTTCAGCAACACGCACACAGGTGAGGGGACTTGTCACCGATTCTAGCATGCACTTACGCATACTACTTCTCTATCAAATGTTCGGATACGGAATGCGGCGAATGGGATTCCCTGATATTATGAGCCACTCGACAAGGGAACTATTGATATCATTATGTGGCAGGGACCCCATCCGGGTATATTCGTACCCTTAGCTCATAGGAGTATATATGAGTTGTTTATTTGATCTCATGATGGATTGACGACTTGATGATATGATTGGTTGAAATGTGTGATAACCTGTGATGGTTGCAATTGATGGCTAATCAACATGTTGTAGGATCGCATGCGGTAGATAATAGATGGTATTGCCTACTATGCTTGTTTGGAACATGTCTTGATTGATAACGTGTTTGGATGGTACATGCTAGTATATGATAGTTAGAGATGATAAATGAATATATTTTATGGTTTAATGATGATTGGCTGATAACATGTTTGAGTGCCAATATGTTGGTCCACTAAAGATAGCTATGCACATACTTAATTATGACTCATTATTACCGTTTTGGTAAAATGCTTATAAACAACTGTGTATGCATGTAGCTAGTAATTGTGGGATGTCAGTGAGGCATAAGTACTAGGCTACACCAGGATCTAGAGACTCTCCCTAGCCTATCAGGTAGTTGGGGTTGAAGGTTGTGTGAAGCCGCATAGCTGAAGCGTGGTTGAGCTATGTATTATCCGATGGTGGATCGTGGGTGGATGTACTTCATAGTGTGGGTCAGTCTACCCTTTGTGGCCTTTTAATGCGCCTGTGGGAGAATGTTGTCTGGCTTGGAGGGCGAGGTACCCTAGAATTTTAGTCAGGACAAGCAGTGAGAAAACCATGATAACCTAAGGGAAGTCTCTAGGTTGAGTATTGATTCACCCAAGGTAGACTTAGAGGTCATTACAGACACGGTACCCGAGCGCGTAATGGATGAGGTGATCCCCGAATGACCGAGTAGGCTGAGAAGGTGCTCGCTTGCTCATCGGTTGAAGGATGGTGCGGTGAGGGATAGCTCCCGCTGGTATGGTTTGTGATTTTTAGATGACCGAGTAGGCTGAGGGCGTGCTCGCCCGCTCATTGGTCAAGGGATGATGTGATGAGATGTTCCAAGCTAGGACATCTGTAGGGTGGAGACAGCTTGCGGTGTGATGTGATGAGATATTCCAAGTTAGGACACCTGTAGGGTGGGGACAGCCTGCGGTGTGGTGTGAGATGATAGTCCAAGCTATGACACATGTACGGTGGGTACAGTCTGATGTATGGTTCTCCAGGCTATGACACTTGCAGGGTGGGTACAGTTTGAGGTATGGTAGTCCAGGGTATGACACCTGCAGGGTGGGTACAGTCTGAGGTATAGTAGTCCAGAGTATGACACCTGCAGGGTGGGTATAGTTTGACGTATGGTATTCCAGGCTATGACACCTGTAGGTACAGTCCGAGGTATGGTTTTCCAAGTTAGGACACCTGTATGGTGGGGACAGTCTGTGGTGTGATGTGGTAGTGTGTTTACCCGCAGTTATGACTTTGGGGTTCATTGTTGAGACTTGTGTTGTGACTGCTGACTCACCGGAATTTATGGGTGCTTAACGAGTGAGTTCAGCCGGCTCACTCGGTTGAAGACCTATAAAATTTCGTTGGGGTGTTTTGTAACGCCCTGCCCTTTTTCACTCATTCTTCCCGTAAATTCAGAGTCTATTTTTTTATTTTTTATGACAGAGTAGAGTGATAGAGCGAGGGACGTCACTGACGCAAGCTAAGTCCGAACTTCCAAAGTCCGATCCTTAACTGGCCAACCCTATGTGTGCATTGACTAAGTCCACTAAAATGGTTCACACATAGCAATATCAACATGCGGAATAAGAATCATAACATGCGGAATCATAATATCAAAATTGCGGAATCATAATAGAACCAAGTTTTATTCCATTTAGATAGCAAGTATGTCAAGTCCTTATCCATAATTAAAATATCATAATTATCCAATAAATCATCCAACCATCTAAGTCATTACATTCCGAAAACTAGACACTCAAAATATAAATCCATAAGTAACTTTATTAAAAATTATAAACTAATTCATCCAAGCTCCTATGCTTGGCTCGTCTTGCGTTCCTCGTTTCTCTGATTTCCTCTATCATCAACTAGGGTAGAAGTAGGGCGTTAGAACAATGCGCCCAGTAGGTATTCCAGTTACGGCTAACACATGGTTAGTACAAAACATATAATAATATTGTAATGTCAAAAACCATATAAATCCATGCCATGCAATGATGACAAATGCAATGAGTCTCACCCATCACATGTACATAAAAGTACCCACCACATAGGTCTTTCGGACGCCCCGACGGAGTGTGGACCCTCCGGATTCTTCTTGATGGAAAAGCACATCAAGGTATCGCACATAGGTTTTTCGGACGCCCCGACGGAGTGTGACCCCTCCGGTTACAAATCCTCCACCCCATCCAATGAATGAGATGCCAATGAAACACATGCTATTTTATAACATAAACATAGCATTTAAAATCACCTTTTGAAACATAATCAACACATGCTATTTATACAATTAAACATAGCATTTGAAATTCAATATAAAGCATATCCTTTTAAACATAATTTCATCAATCATAAAATAAACATATGTACATAAACCCATGGTTTCAAAGAGGTGGAATCCTACCAAAGATCGCTAACGTGTGCTTGCGTCTTTCGTCCGGTAACCGCTCACGATCGTAAACGCCGTGTGAGATCCCGTTACCTTATAATACAATAATAAATCAAAACCAAGTCCCACTTGATTTACAACTTTTAATTCCATAAACCAATCCCCATGGGGTTCGGCCATACACCATGGCTAGACCCATGGCTTACCATTTTCACACCTATTTACGAAAATGCCATCCATGGCTATCATTCCATAATCCCATATTTTCAATCATTAAAACAATTGTCTAAGTTAATGTTTGATCCACAAACCATCTCATGGGGTTCGGCCATACATCATGGCCGAATCCATGATCTTTCAATTTAGGCGCTATTTACAATTTTGCCACTAGCTTAGGTTTTTGTCTCCCCATCAATCCAATCATCATATTAAATCCATACAATCCATTCCACTTGATTCATGGGGTTCGGCCACATATCATGGTCCGAACCCTATGACATCTTAATTCCATCTGAGGTCCATAAAATAAGCCTCATGGGGTTCGACCATACATCATGGCCACACCAATGATCCTCCATTTAGGCCTTTATTACCAAATTGCCATTATCTAATTATTTCCATCCTTCCATAGTTAGAAAGTTTCCAACTTAATTATTCACCCTTCTATAATTGGAAGGTTTCCATAATTAAAAGCTTCCAAAATTAGCATGCAACTTTCCATACTTGGATTGTTTCCAAAATTAGCATGCAACTTTCCATACTTTGATAGTTTCCAAATTTAGATTCCTTAATTAGAAAGTTCTTAAATTAAAACTTTCTAATTTAGTTCCACCTTCCAAAAATAGAAACTTTCCCATTTTAATCTACTCCTTCTATGTTTGAAACTTTCTTGATAGACAACCTTCCATAAATAAAAAGGTTTTCAAAAATAAACCCTAGTGGGGTTCGGCCATACACCATGGCTGAACCTCACCCTTGGAGACAAATCCATCCTTTTTTATTTACTTTCTAAATTGGTAAATCAACTTTCCAATTTAATAAAAATTCCAATACACCTAATACAACTCCATGCATAGCTGAACCCTATGGTTCATAATGTTCTCCTTTCCATTATATTAACTTTCCATTAAAACAAGGTTCTTTCCAAAGATCCATAATTAGTAAGTCCAAATGGATAATCATCTTCCATGATCTTCATTTAATAAATCAATAAAATAAGTTCAAAACCGATCCATACATTGGATACTTTCTAAATTAGTAAACTTCCTTCATGGGGTTCGGCCATGATGGTTCCAAAATCCTCACTTTAACAAAATTCAACCAAATTATTTCCTTAAGACCTTTTCGTGGTTTTTTATATGATCAAATTGTATCTAAGCAAACATCAAGTCCATAAGTATATTTGGTGGGGTTCGGCCATACACCATGGCCGAACCTCACCCCTTTCTTTTATTCCTTTGATCTTATATCTTAGCCATAATCAAATCATGGTTTGGCCATGCAATGGCCGACCCATATCCTTTACCATATCTCCATTTAAAATTATCATGATTATCTCCCAATCTTCTTCCATGGTTTTCAATCCTCAAAACCCATTAAAATTTCATTAGCCATACTCCATGGGGTTCGACCATACACCATGGCCGAACCCTATGGTTCTTTTCTTTTTAATCAAAAAAATATTAAAAACTACTAACCGTTTTCGCGACTCCTTCGGTTCTCTCTACTTGTTCTTTCTCTTCCAATCTTTTCTTCCTTCTTGATCTTTCCCTTTGCTGGCCGACCTCTCCTTTGTGTATGCCGTGTATGAGAACTTGAGAGGGAGAGAGAAGAAATTCGGCTAAGGTGTTATGCCATGCGCCCCTCCCTCTTTCTTTAATAAAATCTTCCAATTAAACCAGAATTAGAAGGTGCCATGCGCCCCTCCTCCTTGCCTTATAAAACTCCACTTAATCCTAATGTGGAAGGTGCCATGCGCCTTTCCCTCTTTAAATGATTTTATGCGCATATCATAGATATGGAAATCCCTATAATCGGCCATGCATTCTTTTATTTAATTTTTTAGACCATATGCATACCCTTTTTAAATTATCTTATGCGCCTAACATAGATATAGAATATCTTTATACATGGCCTATGTATCTTTCTTGGATATGCACCTCTAAAATTCGGCCATGCAGTATTTATTTAATATTGCATTATTAATTAAATTCAACCCCATTTAATTTTTATTGAAACCAATTCCAGAAACCATTAGGTCCTAATTGGACCAATGACCCAACTCTTTGTCCAATTAGAATCCATAACTAATATTCACAAATTAAATGGATAATTTTCATACAAAATAATAAATTGAAAATCCGAGGTGTTACATGTTTATACCGGTTGTGTAGAGACCGGTGAGTGAGGCCCGAGATCACAGGTGTGACTACCAAGGGTCTGGTACACGGTCGAGGAGACCACAGATGAGTCTGGTTGGCAATCTGTCGAGGACTAGAGCGGTAGTTACCCCCGTGTGATAGTCTGTTTGGGACTCTAGTGAGCCCGGCTTATGGGTGAATTGTGGTATGTGTACGGGTTGTCCTGTGAGGGTCATAGGACTGTAGTGGTTGAGCATATAAGGGAGTTGCCATAAAGTTGTTTTAGGTTGGTTAGAGGATGTGCTGGAGGCCCGGTTGATGTAGGCTCGTGTACTAGGGGTAGGGCACACGTTTGTATGGTCCTGCATGGAGACATCCTAGACATTGATGTGTCAATATGATTATATGCAGTGTATGCTTGATAACATATGATGCATGTGTTACCCTCACTAGGCATATAGAGCTCACCCCTTGCCTCACAGGTACTTCATAGAGGAAGGGTCGGTGAGACCCTCAGTCGGACGTTGGGCGTAGAATTGCAGCTTTGTACTTTATCATGGTTCCATTTTCTAATTAAGGACTTGCTAATGTATTTGAGATATGTGTACTTTTCATTGAGTTAGATGAATGTAATAATGGAATGAGGTTATTGTTCCCAATTATGATTAATACTTTATTGGTACTATTGGTTATTGCTTTAATTGTGGGTTGCCCTTGGTTACTTTGAATTACGGGAGCAGTGTCTCCCATTTTAAAAAAAAAATACCTTTGAAATAGTAACAGATCGATTTCAGGACTTTGTATCAGTTTAACGTACTCGTTGCGGGGTGGGTAGTTACATGGTCTTTCTTTGATATAATCTCTTAGAACTAGCATTATCTTCACATGGTATCAAGCGAGAATATCAAAATTCTCTTTTGTCCATGAGAAGCTTAATCGCAGGTAGAGGAAGGAACCCATCTCATTCTTGAGGAGTCCCTCTCATTCTCGTCCCTGATTCAATAAAAAAAAATCTTCTCCGGCGGATCTGCCCACTTTAAGATCTTGATCTCTCTAAAGCTTCCCCTCTCTCATTCAGATCCTCAAGCTCTTGAGTGATCTGTTTTTCAAAGGCATTCTTTGCCGCACCCAGTTTTTCAAAAGTCCCAGATCGTGTGAGTTTTGCATAACCCAATTTATTTTTTGTTGTCTCTCTTTTCCCAGATACCTTCACGGTGGATTGTCCAACCTCTTTCTCACCCAACAACCCATCAAACATCTATCCGTACAGATCCTCGGATCTGCATACAAATTTTTTTCCCATACTCCAACATCCGATGGAGAGATGTGATTCTAGATAGCGATTCAACCCCCAATCAAAAACCATTCACCTCATTGCCATTGCAGATAGATCTCTCTCCCCCGCTGTACCGCTTCTTCTCAAGTGACCTCGTGCGCTTGACACAGAGTCCACCATCATCCGATTCATGTGCATTGGGTTGTCTATATCGCTATCATCTCGTTCCTCTATTTCTCAGCCACAACCTTCTTTGCTGCTTTCTATTGGCATCCAGATCAATTCCACGCCAGTGCCAAAAGGGATTGTTTTTGTGCAGTTGCTTATTTTAGAGATGATACATGTTGTTTTACACTGACTGAGGAACCAACGGATTACAAGACCCCTTTTTTCTTTCTTTGTCTTCAAATTAAAAAAAACAACAAATTACATACCATCATCTATGTTCGTCATATCTCATTTTGCAGCCAGTCAATGCGTTGTCCATTCAACAAATCGTCGCAGCCAGTCAGTGTGTTGCCACTTCATCCAATGTCCATTCGTTTCATCTTTGCGGTCAGTGAGTATGCTGCAAGTTCATCTCTTCTCTAGCTAGTCAGTGCGCCAACTTTTTTCAAAGTTCAACTCCAATTTTTACCTTATTCTATACACGCTACAGATTGTGGGAGCATGATAGAATATCTTAAGATTAACATTATCTAATTATTTTCATTATCTTCTATTTAAATTAGAATTTATCTTATCTTAGATTTTTATATTTATTTTGATGTATTTTATTATAAATAAATAAAATGGGATCTCTCTTGTGGTAGAGACATCGAACAAAATTATTCTTCACATTCTTGCCCTAGTGATCTTCCCCATTGAACAAAAAGCTATGGAGAAAATAGAAAAAGATGCCATATATCATGGAAGAGATGGCAAAAAACAAGAAACATTAACTATTGAATTGATTTCATTAATAGAAAATTAATACAAATGAAAACATGAATCTTTCCCTTTGAAATATCACAATTTCAAATTGTGGTCAACTCTCTTTCGTACTAGAAAACCTAACATATTTTTGTCAAAGTAGGATGAGAATCTTTTAGAAAAGAATTCAAAGAAATTAGGACGAGGACTAAAGAACTTATCTCAAAGAGAAGAGTCCAAACTTCTATTCCCTGTGCATTTACCAAGTGCGTGCTCCCAACATTAGTTGAGTGTAAAGTGCCTGAATATCTTAATCATAAAGAAAATTCTTTCTATAAAAGGAATGAGTAGCAACCTCCTCATCAAATTGCTTCGAAGATCGACTTATTGTAACAAATTCGAGCTCATCTTCAATGAGACACCCGTTCGTATTCATACACATTGACTATATGAATTGGAGAGCTCTTTTTAATAAAACGTTGCGTCAACATATGAACATAAATTGTTCAACAAAAGGATAAGTCTCGGGATTGAATTAGTTTTGGCAAGGACATGACTATAATTTTACTCTTATATGATTCTTTTTAAAATTTAAAATTATTAATAGAGTACTTTATGAAATCTAAACTAAAATAAAGAGAAATTAAAATATTATTTAAGAGAATTTATTAAGTAGAAATGTATTAGAAAGGTCACTATTCTCATTTATATCCTCATTTTTGTCACATGAGTGAGGGATTTTATTTTATTTTTATAGGAACTCGTGCATGGGATGAACTAAATCCTTTTAGAATAAGGCCTATGGTATAAAGACCATTGATATTAAAAATGTAATTGTAGTATTTCTATAATTTATTTGTTTCACTTATTTATTAAATTAATTTAAATCTAATTTACACTTAAAATTTACTTATAGTTCGACATTATCCACTTATTACTAAGATAAATAGACATATAATATTTTATTAGATTATAGTCATATGTGGATCACACTATTGAGTTGTTCATCTTTAAGAGCATTTATAGAATCATCGTGATTTAAATTTAATGATTATAGAATGAGACGAACCTCTATAATATTATATATATAATTAGGAGAGCCTTGAGTATTTTGGTGGGTGGAAAATTAGTTATTCAGATAAATTTAGCAAATGGCATCAAATGGGTTAGAGAATTGAAGCGTCTCTACGGGAAGATGCTTACCACAGGTAGGGAGATAAAGGGCATTCGTCTCGGAGTCTCGAGGTTTCCTTTGGTCAGAGAATGGAGTGATAAATTATTTTGCTAAAAATGATGTTGACGGCTCTGTCATTGAAGTTTTTCAGCTAAATCTTATCGTTTTTCTTTGAATTATTCATAGAAGTTGTTCCTGGATTTTTTTTTGTTGTTGTTTTGGTTCGGTCTAACTCTTTTAGATCATGTTTTTTTTTTGTTGTTGAACTCTTTTTCTCTTTTAATAAAATTCTTACTATTTTTATTCAATATATATTTATTTATTGATGATCATCTCTATTATCACATGGGATAATTTTAATCTAATAGTCCTACGGACACGTACAGCCTGCGAATTCCACGTTAAGCATGAAAAATAATTCGTTAAAATTGATCTCAAGACTCCACTCCTTCCGGTGAGAGCCTTTACGGTGAGGTCAACCCCTTTGCGTTGCTTGTAAGATATTTAAAGTGGTACTAGTTCATAGTTTCATTTTTCCCACAGTAATTAAAATCAAATGGATGGTAAAATGCTAATCTAGGGAAATGGAAGACGAGAAGCAAAATGTTTCGATTCTATGAAAAATGGGCCATATGGTCCTACCTTTGGATGGCAATTTTCACTTGGATCGCTACATCGGTACATCCTTGGCGGGATTTTTTCTACCAGTTTCTCAATTTCTGATCTTTTCCCAAGATTTCCCGGAAAATCCCACGCCCTCTGTCTGAAATGTGAGAAATTTCTCGTGTTAGCCTCCGTCGATTTTCCAATTCCTTTCATGCAAATAGAATTCCCATCAGATCCAATCGGTAAGGAAATGATTCAGATTTAAGCACTTTTTTTTTTGGCTTTCCTCCGTGATCCAACAGATTTTGAATTTCTTCGAGTCGAAATAATCGAGATCTGCTTTAATTGTTTTGAATTGGGAATCCATGATTTATATCACTCAAACGCTTGATCTGGTTATTAATATTTTAAGTTTACTTTTTCCCTTTGAATGTATGATTTGATTGAAACTGTAATTACCTGGCTTCTCATTCGATGTAAGTATGGGAAGACAAAATTCGCGCAGGATCGGTTGAATGCATGGAAAGGAAATCATTTTCCCAGAAAATTATTATTTTTAACTGAAAATGGTTAAACCCATTTTTAATTTTAGCCAGAAAATGGTTACTTTCAAAGAAGATACTTTCCTTTCCATGTATCTGAACGAACCACAAAGATCAGGCGTTATATTTGGGTAAGTTTAGACGTTCATCTGCCCCCTGACCGCAAAATCTCAATTGAGATAGTAAGTCGGCTCTGTCTCTTTTCTAAACAACTGCAAATTGGGATGCACATTTACTCCATTTCCCCTAGTCCCAAAACTTTGAGAATGGGAGTCAGCTTAGGGTTTCATTGGGTTAATTTTTGGACTGGAATTAACCAGGTCAGACTCAGCAAAGTATCTCAACTCAATATCATATGAAGTTAAGTTGATTTGCTTGAGGATAAGTTGAGTTAAGGTTTTGTTAGAACTGGGTATCCATCCCAAAAGGCTAGCCCATCAGGTGGAGTGACCAAGTCCTTTGTAAGTCCCTAAAGCTCCTCCTTCGTAACCAATGTGGAATTTGATCGTTGCCCCAACAATCTCCCCTCGAACAAGACTCTCCGGTGGATAGAACGTCGCCGGACATCCCGTTCGACTAGGAGATCCTCTGAATCCACATGCGTTGGCTTAGGGATATGAATCTGATACCACTTGTTAGAACTGGGTATCTAGCCTAAAAGGCAAGCCCATTAGGAGGAGTGACCCAAGTACTTTATAAGTCCCTGAATTTCCCCCTTTACAACCAATGTGGGACTTGTTCGCTGCCCCAACAATTTTTTTTTGCCGTCCTTTGGCTCTTCAGCGGCTTCTGTTTGCTAAGAAAAAAAAGGGTTCTCAGTGGTGTTTCTCTTTGAAACCTTAGGATGCCGATCTACTGTTCTCTGGATCGGGAACAATGCTTCTGTTTTGGATCAAATCTGAACCAGTCTGTTTCTCGAGGAAACCCCTTAGGACTCCCAATCTGCTCCGTGTCTTCAAAAAAATCTGAATCGGGAACCTCGCTCTAATACCAATTGTTAGAAAATAAATCGCAAAAGCATGAAGCACAATCAACAACCACTGATTCAATCACACAAGAGACATAGAGTTTTTACGTGGTTCACTGCAAAGACCTCGTCCACCAAGGTTGTCAAAATTGAATCGTATCGTGAATCGGTTTATAGGTGTGAACCGTGAATTATAAATTGTAAAATCGTAAGATTCATAAAAATACATTATATGTTTGGGTGGTTTTTTAAACGGGGCAACACCCTTATCAGTTCAACCCGACCAATCAAGCACACTACTCATAACAGTCTTAATAATAAAGTCCAACTCAAAACCATTGAGATTTTAATATAGTCATCCAACATCAACATGAGTTCACAATTATAACTTACTCTCTCACAATTTAAAACAATTAAAGAAAACATAAACTGGGGCATTCTCTAGTGAGCACTCCATCTCCTAGGCCTGAGTGAGTGGCCCGCCTGTCCTTTTCTCCAAGGGTACCTGAAAGGTAAGGGATGAGCTAAACATGTCCAGTGAGAGAAATAACATATATCACCCATAGACAAGTATACCACATATACAATGCATGAGTGCGTCATACCTAGGATGCCTACAAGCACGACCACCAAATGCGTACCCACAACCTGTACACTGACTGAGTCAGTCGTGACTCTAGCAACCCAACCAGACAACCCTCCTAAACTGAAAGGACACACGCACACAAAACTGAGCACGAGCTGGACTTACATAATGCTCTCTCCCTATCAATGCCTAGGCAACCTCTAGGTTTGCCTGTTTGAGTTCAGGAGACTCACAATGTCCCAACCTCACCATGCCAACACGTAGGCGACCTCTGGGTTTGCCAGTCAGATCTCACTAATATAGGTGACCTTTGGGTCCACCAAATCTGACCTCCTAAATCAACTACGATAAATATCAGGGCGACCTCCGAGTCCGCTCCTTTGATCTCTGGAGTCAAAGCAATAGCAATAGGCGACCTCCGAGTCCGCCGATCTGATCTCACAACACCGGTGGCCTCCAGGCCCGCCAATCTGGCCTCTAGGATCAGTCACAATGAATATCAGGGCGACCTCCAGGTCCGCTCCTCTAATCCCTAGAATCAGCCAATCCAACTCAGACACCACAAACTCAATGCAACACACCACCACCCTCTCCAAGGGGGTACCATAGAACACTCTAAGGAATGTACCCATCAGACACTCGACCTAGACTGCACTTGACTCTAGTTTCCGTGACCTCACCACGAGACAAGTCTCACTTCACACTCGAAGTACCCAAACCATACTAGGGGAGAGATCTTCACACCTGGTGTAACCTAGTGAACACGCCTGACGACATAACAACCCACCAACGGTGGTTACCCACCATGCATGTCATCTACATCCACACATGTTACAATAGCTAAACTTATGACAATATTAAATATAGGAAGATAGGCATAGTCCATCTACCACTTATATCACATGGTCATATTGCTACAACATAACATAAACATAACGTATGCTATTTCCATAACGAATTAGTATGCCATCAACCAATACCCCACATCTACCATCTATCACATGCATCTCTCTAACATACTAACATGTTATCTCGTTGAGCATACAATGTGATATGATAATCCATAACAACATGTTATCATAATCCAATTCAATCACCGTATTATCAAACAAATACCATCACAATGTAAGACACTACAATACATGTAGTTACAGGAATGCATCCAGACAGATCCCCTTGCCACATAACTTTTGAATAATTCCCTTACCAAGTGGCATAAAAATACAAGAGGGTATCCATCCCTAGCCTTCCATGTCCAAGTAAACAAAATTATTTTAAATGCACGATGTATATGCTAAATAGGTGTAATATATTCCCTCACCTGTGTGCGCTTCAAAATCCAATGCGACAAAACAAGATGATGGTTGAAGGGGGCGATGCACAAGCTCTGAGCTGAGACGGCTGGAATCGGGCCGAAAAAAATGGGTCGGGCCAGAAATGGGCCGGGCTACAAACTGGATTAGACCTGGCTTCTGGTCTGCTGGTCCGAGTAGCAACTGGGCCGAAGACAGGTCCTGAATTGGGTCAGAGGAGGGTTGGGCCGAACTGGGCCAAAACGATTTGGGCTCGGGTTTGCAGGCCTTGGATTTGCAGGGCTCCACAGAGCTGGGCTTGATGAGCCTAGGTCCGGTTACAACAGGGTCTGAACAACTGGGCTGGGACGAGTTGGGCTTAGTGAAGAGACAAGGCTCAAAAACGAATCTAGGCTGTAGACTGGGTCGGCTGGCCCAATCTGCAAGGCTTGGGAAGGGTTTGCAGCTGAACCGAGAGGAGGAGAAGAGAAGAGGAAGAAGGAGTAGAGAAAGAAGGACTAACATGGAAATGTGAGAGAGAGAAGAGAGAGAGAGAGAGAGAGAGAGAGAGAGAGAGAGAGAGAGAGAGAGAGAGAGCCCTTTTTATAGGCCACTCACTTCCACAACTTTCAAACAAGTTCCTGCTAAAAGTACAGTTTGTGACAAACCATAACAGAAAAGACTCCTGGTTGCAGCTGAGTGCTGCCTAAGAGATGGTGAACCTGAATGAGCTCTTCAAACATCATCTCTCAACCATCCCTTGTTTGGAGCCAAAACAAATGTACGACTACCGAGACAATCATTCCTCCTCACAATGTTAAAGTATAGATCCGTGTCTCATAAACAAAGCTCTTCATTACTCCGTCAGCATAAATCCTTTGTCGTGAGCCTTGTATGATTCCAACTGGTGTCATCAGTCAAGAAAAAAAAAGATTCCAACTTGTGTCTCTGTCATGCTAAGTATCTAAGAAATCACAAAGAGGATAGTATTTTGTAAAGAATCTTGCCCAAGACACTTTTTTCTCTCTGAGGAGATATTCATACTCAAGTAGAGATTGTAAGATTTGCAAAAAAGAAATTCGAGAAATTGATTACAATCATTTTTAAATATCATGAGATTTTTATGACGATGGTTGATATTTGTGAAAAATAATGTTATTCTTTCTTTAACCTCTCTCTCCCTCTGTCTATATGTATATACATATTATGTATCATGTGTATATATATCATCACACACGTGCGCACCTATGATGCATGGGCACATGTACAGGTCTCTCGTGCATGTGTGGACAAGGATTTATTTTGAAAGAGAGAGAGAGAGAGAGAGAGAGAGAGAGAGAGAGAGAGAGAGAGCCTTGCACCGAAAAAGAGAGAGAAAGTGATGCAGAGCATGGGTAGCTTGAAGGCTTTCTCTTAGCATTTCGGGTCCGAATACTCTTACGGGTATCGGAAGCCTTAGCCGTCTGAGTATCTACGAATGGGCTACTTCTCGAAGTACGGTTGAAACCCATCAATGAGGACAAGTTTCCCATGAATCCAATGTTTTTATGGATGAGTTAATATTAAGGCGTTCTCGTTTAAGTGATTTGCAAAATGAAATGATTAAGAGAAACTAGATTCAAAGAAACCCTATCGAAACTCATGCATAAAACACAATTACATTAACATGGTACTTGTAGGGTTTGGGTTCACTAATCCAAAGGGGTGGCTGAAAAGCCATGGGCCCTAGCCTAGGTGTGCTCACACACGACCAACTCCACAAAAGATTTTGCTGTCCAAAAATTTGTATTATTGAATTGGGAAATTTTGGTACAAGAAAGGCCTTTAAATAGGCAAAGACAAAAACCCTAATCCCTTTCCACGCCTCATGCGAATGAGGTTTGAGCTAGGGAATCTAGTTGACTTGGAAAAATACTAAAGGAATAAAAGTACTAGAAGTCTTGCACATAGTTGGCATACTCATGTGGCTGCCAACTAGGTACCAATAAAAACACTAAAAAATGCCATTGGACCTCCACATGGACGGTCCACATAAATTATTCTGAAAATAAATAAAATCCTTATAAAATACTTTCCAAAAGGGTCACACATTTTGTGGTGGCAAAGTTGGCCCTTCCCAATTCGTCACACGCCTAAAGGGAGAGGATTTTTAGGCAATGGATGATCTAGGAGGAGGTTGAAATTGGGTTTGGAGCAGTTCAAAACCCATGGACGAATGGCCATAACTTGAGCTTCGTAATTCGGATTTGGGCGTTCTTGAGCTCGCTGAAAAGCTCATTCAATAAGCTATCCATGCTCAAAATTTCATCCAATTCCGAATTTGTTTGTCAACTCCAAATGTCTTCCATGAGTTCACCTCATTTCCTAGACCTTATGGACATGCAACAAGCATCCAATTAGGATCCACACGATATCAAGTGGGCCATGGGCCCATTTGTGGGTCGGCATGCGCCATCGTCCAATTCGGGTCCCGAACCAGCGGGTTTGGCCCTCGCAATTGCCGTGGTTGAACACGAACCATAATTTCACCCCATTACTGGGTGTGATGCCTGCATCAGAAAGTACGAGGAAGAAGGAGAGCACACCGAGAGAGACAGGAAATGGGTTGTCATTGTTTGGTGACACTTCCACGTCTTTGCTCGTGCCCTAGCCATAAGTCACAGATTCCCTCCATTATTCCTCTTTCCATTGCTGCTCAATCCCTATTTTTCTACTTCCCCACCTTTTATTCACTTTTCCTCCCTTATTTCTTTGAACATTGCATGTGGTTGCCAATTGCCCTCGTGACCTACTTTTACCACATATTTTTTCTTAAAGTTAAAGATTTGAAATCATGTTATGCGTCACGCACACACACACACACACACATAGATAGGGATGGCAATGGGTCGTGGTTGGGTCGGGTTTGGGTCTGGTAAAAAATTGCCACCCCCTACACACACATGTATGCATGCACACACACCCACACACACATAGAAAATCATCATCATGACCCTTATGTCCATCTTCTATCTTATTTGTCTGCAGAATTTAATTGCTGTGGTATTGATGAATCTCATGAGTCTGCTGAACAGTAATCAGGAGACAGTTTAAACACGGGATGATTAAAACTGCATTCCATGATTAACACTATCCAGGAAGAATCTACAGATTGTGAGCATATGTCTAACAGAGGTGCTTTAGCATGTATGGTGAATTCAGAAGTGGGTGCAGTTTTGGCTGTTATGAGGAGAAGTGTACAATGGGGAGGTCATTATATGGATGGTGACAATCAGTTGGAGCATTCTCTCATCCAGTCTTTCAAGGCGTTGCGGAAACAGATTTTTCTGTGTGAACATCAATGGCTTGAAGTTGACCCGTCCCTTTATCTTCAGCCATTTTTGGATGTGATTCGGTTGGATGAAACTGGTGCCCCCATCACTGGCGTTGCATTATCATCTCTTTACAAGATACTTACTTTTGGCATTCTTGATCTGAATACTGTGAATATTGAAAGTGCAATGCATTCAGTAGTTGATGCTGTGACAAGTTGTAGGTTTGAGGTGACTGATCCTGTATCTGAAGAGGTGGTCTTGATGAAGATACTTCAAGTCCTACTTGCATGCATGAAAAGCAAGGCATCTATTGTGTTGGACAACCAGCATGTCTGCAGCATAGTAAACACATGTTTCCGTGTAGTTCATCAAGCTGGGACTAAAGGTGAGTTGCTGCAGCGCATAGCTCGGCACACAATGCATGAGCTTGTCCGGTGTATTTTTTCACGTTTGCCAGATATTGACCAGACAAAACAACCAATGGTTAATGTTGGTGGCCCTTGTACTGGCACAAAGGTATTAGTTTATTGTTACTACTTTTCTTTAATTATTTAATTCTCTAGACATTTGATAACGCAAAGTTGCAAATACCTTTCCAAAAAAAAAAGAAGACATTTGTTAAGGAAAATATCCATGTGCAGATGAGTGGGACTGAGGTCGTCTGTGCTTTTGAGGTTAAACAATCTGACAATTACAAAGGGAGCATAGAATATGATGCTCCACTAGAGTCTCTTGGTTTTGCATCAAATGCTTCGAAAGATGCTGGTTCAGTTGCAGGCTTTGTGGATGAAAGTGCAATTAGAGATGTCATCAACAGCGACCAAGCAAAAACTGTGCTTCTAATGACTGAACCATATGGAGTGCCTTGCATGGTGGAGATATTTGAGTTTTTGTGTTCCATGCTGAATGATGTAGAGCAAACTGGGATAGGTCCAAGATCAAACCCTTTAGCGTTTGATGAAGATGTGCCACTTTTTGCTTTGGGATTGATCAATTCAGCTATCGAATTAGGAGGACCATCAACTTGTAGACACCCTAAGCTACTATCTTTGATACAGGATGAACTTTTTCATAATCTGATGCATTTTGGTCTGTCAATGAGCCCATTGATTCTGTCAATGGTTTGCAGCATTGTTTTGAATCTCTATCACCATTTGCGTACAGAGCTGAAATTGCAACTTGAGGTTTTCTTCTCATGTGTGATATTGAGGCTTGCAGAAATCAGGCATGGAGTTTCATACCATCAGCAGGAGGTTGCAATGGAGGCTCTTGTTGATTTCTGCAGGCAAAATACTTTCATGGCAGAAATGTATGCCAACCTGGACTGTGACCTAACATGTCATAATGTGTTTGAAGATCTTGCAAACCTGTTGTCAAAGAGTGCATTTCCAGTTAACTGTCCACTGTCTACCATGCACGTCCTTGCATTGGATGGTTTGATTGCTGTCATCCAGGGGATGGCTGACAGGATTGTCAATGCATGTCCTATTCTGGATGATGCATTGGTAGGTCTTGAAGAATATACTCCGTTCTGGATAGCGAAGTGCGATGATTATACTGATCCTAGCCACTGGGTTGGTTTTGTTCGGCAAAGGAAGTACATTAAGAGAATGTTAATGATCGGTGTTGATCACTTTAACAGGGACCCAAAGAAAGGACTGGAATATCTACAAGGAGTCCATCTGTTACCTGATAAACTTCATCCCCACAGTGTGGCATGCTTTTTCAGGTACACAGCTGGACTTGATAAGAATCTAGTTGGTGATTTCTTAGGGAACCATGATGAGTTTTGTGTTCGTGTACTTCATGAATTCTCTGGGATGTTTGACTTCCAAGACATGAACTTAGATACTGCTTTACGGCTATTCTTGGAGACATTCCGGCTACCTGGAGAATCGCAGAAGATACAGAGGGTACTTGAAGCATTCTCAGAGCGATACTATGAGCAATCACCACAGATTCTTGTTAACAAGGATGCTGCTCTTGTATTGTCTTATTCTCTTATTTTGCTCAACACAGATCAGCACAATGTGCAGGTTAAGAGAAAGATGACTGAAGAGGATTTCATCCGGAACAACCGGCATATCAATGGTGGAGATGACCTTCCACGGGAATACCTGTCAAAGCTCTATAATTCAATCTGTAAGAATGAAATCCGAACAATTCCTGAACAAGGTGTTGCCTTCCTTGAGCTGACACCCAGCCGTTGGATTGATTTAATGTGCAAGTCCAAGAAGACTGCTCCATTCATTATTTGTGACTCTGGAAACTTCCTTGACCGTGACATGTTTATTATTATGTCAGGCCCTACAATTGCTGCTTTATCAGTGGTTTTTGATCATGCGGAGCATGAAGATGTTTTCCAGACATGTGTTGATGGATTTTTGTCCATGGCAAAGATTTCTGCACACCATCATCTCGAGGATGTATTGGATGATCTGGTTGTTTCTCTTTGTAATTTCACAACCCTCGTGAATCCTTCTTTATCTGACGAACCTGTTCTAGCCTTTCTGTATGATGCCAAAGCTAGGATGGCAACTGTAACAGTGTTCACCATAGCAAATAGATTTGGTGACTATATCCGCACTGGTTGGCTGAACATCTTGGAATGCATTTTGAGGTTGCACAGACTTGGACTTCTTTCTACTCAAGTTGCCAGTAATGCCGTAGATGATTTAGAGCCATCTTCAATTAATGTGAACTGGAAACCAATTACAAGTTCCCTATCTGCTTCTCCTTTGCCTGTGTTTTCGACTCCTTGGAGATCTTCTGGGTTTATGAGCCGGTTTACTCAGCTTTTATCTCTTGACACGGAAGAGCCAATATCACAGCCAACTGAAGAGCAACTTGCTGCTCATCAGTGCACTCTCCAGACAATTCAGATGTGTCACATTGATGATATATTTACCGAGAGCAAATTTTTGCATGCAGATTCTCTTTTGCAACTTGCGAGGGCCCTTGTATGGGCACCAGGTCAATGTCAAAAGATGAGCACTCCACTGGAGGATGAAGAAACTGCTGTTTTCTGCTTAGAATTGTTGATTGCAGTTACTTTGAACAACCGTGATAGAATCACTCTTCTCTGGCAACATGTGTACGAGCATATAGCTGATATTATTCAGTCAACCATTATGCCTTGTGCCCTTGTAGAGAAAGCTGTTTTTGGTCTCTTACACATCTGCCAGAGGTTGCTCCCCTATAAAGAGAACCTGGCAGATGAGCTACTAAGGTCACTGCAGCTGGTCCTGAAGCTTGATGCTCGGGTTGCAGATACATATTGCGAACACATCACGCAGGAAATCATGCATCTTGTGAAAGCAAATGCCACTCATATCAGATCACATATGGGATGGAGGACCATCGCCTCCCTGCTTTCCATCACAGCTCGCCACCCAGAAGCTTCTGATGTGGGTTTTGAAGCGTTGACATTCATCATGTCTGAGGGCGTGCATCTTTCACCCATTAATTATATTCTGTGTTTGGATGCCTCAAGACAGTTTGCAGAGTCTTGTGTAGATTCAATAGAGAGATCTGTACGAGCACTGGACCTGATGGCAGAGTCTGTCACATGTCTTTCCCAGTGGAAGGAATTAGTTGATGATGCTTCGAAGTTTTCTTCAAAGGAAGTAGAGGAAATGTGGCTGAGGTTGCTGCAAGGACTGAAAAAGGTGTGCTTGGACAAGAGGGAAGAAGTTCGAAACCATGCATTGTCATCACTACAGAGGTGCATGACAGCGGGTGCTGAAGGGATCTGCGTGTCGCCAGGTTCATGGCTGCAGTGTTTTGATCTGGTCATCTTCCCCATGCTTGATGATTTTCTGGAAATTGTGCATGGTGGGCACACTGCAAAAGATTACCGCAACATGGAAGGGACACTTGTACATGCGTTGAAGTTGATGTCCAAAGTGTTCTTGCAGCTACTTCCAGAGCTTTCACTGCTGCCTGGCTTCTGCAAGCTGTGGCTTGAGATTCTTGAGTGCATGGAGAAGTATATGAAAGCTAAGGTCCGAGGGAAGAAGTGGGAGAAACTTCAGGAACTTATCCCTGAACTTCTGACGAATATGTTGCTTGTGATGAAAAGTAGAGGAAACCTTGTGAGAACTAGTGCTATTGGAGGCGACAGATTATGGGAGCTGACATGGTTGCATGTGAATGAGATTGATCCTTCATTGCAATCAGAGATTTTCCCAGTTCAGGAACAGAAAGTGGCAAAGGAGGAAAATGAAAAAGGAAGTTTGTTACTGCCAACTGTTGTTGAAGGCTAGATAGCTTATGGAGGTACTTTGTATTATTTTTTTTTAAAATTTCTAACACTTCCATGTGCTTTTGTTTACCATATAAAAACGTGTTGAAAACAAAAGTTAAAATAAAAAAAATTTGTTTTTTGATTTATGGTGCCTCTAGTAAAATAACCTAAGAAATTCTGAAGGATTTCACTCATCCTGTTGAGTTTTTACTTTTAAGTTTTTCACTTGCTCCCTTAGGTTCATGCAAGTTCATTGTTGATGGGGCGGCAAGGGGTGAACCAGGACTGGCCGGAATTGGAGGGGTGTTACATGACGATAGGGTAGAATGTTGGTAGTTTTCTCCGAATCAGTTGGGTCGATGGAGTCTAATGAGGCTGAACTGTGGGCAATTAGGAGAGTACTTCAGGTTTGGTTTGGGTTTAGGAGTGGTAACCTCATTATCGAAGGTGATTCTTCTAATGCCATCACTTGGGCTAGTGATGCGGAGTAGCAGATCCACATACGACTATTGAGCTTCTTTTTATTATTTCTTTCTATTTTCGATTTAGTTGTAATTAGAAATTAGGATTTCCTATTTTAAGTGAATTTATTTTTGTTTTAGGTTATTTTTAGGAGTTTCTTTATTTAAGGGTTGTATCTCTTATAAAAGTCCTCTCTTGTAAGCATTATTACAGACAATTGATAAATAAAGATTGAGATTTTCGCAAGATACCTATGCAAATGTGCGATTTTCAGATTGTTGGAGTGATTCTTTGAGCGAGAGGCTTGGCGTGAGGCTTGGTGTGAGGCCATACCTTCTTCTTCAGGTGCTTTTCTTTCCATCTTCTTTTCTCTTCTCTTCTCTCTCCTCTCTTCTTTTGTCTTCGTTCAGTCCCAGATTCCTTTCCTATAGTTTTCGCCCCTTCATAATACCCATTTCCGTGCTTTCATCTCCCTCTGTAAGCCCTCTAGCCTTTGCCGCAGCCCTTAATGCCCATCGCCAGCCTTCCTGTGACCTTCTATCCCCTTCCCTTGCTTCCATAGCTTCCGGAAACCCTTCCCTGTATCGCCTACCTCTTGTGGCCCTTACCTTATTTCGCATATCACACGGTGGTTGCCCTAAGTCTGTATTCCTTATTGCCATTCGTATCCCCCTTTTCCTAAGTCAAATTTCGCATGTGCCTAACTTAAGTTATTAAGCCCTTGCCCATTTGATTCATTTAATACTTTGAGCCCATCCTTTCCATTCACACATTAAATTCTCCATATTTGCATGGTTATTTATGGCTAGTTCATATTAATTAGTTGCATATATTAATTTAGATTTTAATTTCAGCTTATTTTAGAATTAGGGTGCATTATTTTCATCCCTTTTAACTTTTAAGGAACCAATTTAAGCATTTAGGGTTACCCTATTAATTGTCCTGCATCAGCTAGTAATAGAAAATCCCCTTCATGGAGTTCGATTGGTGTTGCTAGGGACATATGGACATTGTGCAGGTGTGGAGGCGTTTCCTTCACTCATACCCCTGGATCAGATTTTTTGACAAAAGCGGGTGTTGATTTACATAATCCATCTTTGGAATTCTTCTCCTCACTAGTATTGTACTTTTGGGGTTTGGGGGCTTCTTTTGGATCTTTGTTGGGCAGATGTTTGTTGCTTTCTTTTTTCTCTTCTTATTTTTGTTTCTTTTTCTTTTCTTTGGTTCTGAGTATATATCTCCTATACTCGGATCCCTCTTTGTACTCTTTGTATCTCCATCTTATTTTAATGATATTTAGTAAATGTTTTAAAAAAAAAAATCACTTGCTCACTTCACATCTTGGCTGAGTAAAACATTGCTTGGATGGAGAGTTTTTGTTGCTTTCTTGCTGTTTTCTGTGTCTATATTATCTACATATTAGTTTTTTTTTTTTTAATTTTTGAGTGATGGCAGTTTTATTAATGAAGAGAAGACACGCTATAGGTGGTATAGAAGCAAAGTATTACAAAAAATGATAAGTAATTACAACAATGAAATCTAGACTCCCTTGTTTCCTTTCAAAGAAAAAAGAAGAAAAAGAAAAAGAAAGCAAGAATTGGGCTCTTAATAAAAAGAAAGCCAAAATGACAGAATGGTATGTCCATATCACATACAGGAGAACCATTACTCCTTTGTTTGATAGTTTCATCCTCATCTCTGGCCTTTTGGGCCATGTTAATGTTTAGCTCCCAAACTTCTTGCTATATCTGTGATCTCATCAATCACAGCTCACATTCTCACCGGGTGTGGCCATATATTGGTTGCCAAATTGATCATAATTTTGGAGTCACCTTCAACAATCATCGAGCTACGGTTCCTCCTTCCTGCTTCTTTAAGCCAGTAAACATATCTCTATCTTTCAATTCGAGTATTCAACAGTGTTCCACCTGAGACCACCAACGCTAGCAGGACTTAGACAACCTTTGCACTCCTGTTGATGTTAAGCTTGAAAATACATATGGCAGAGCCTCCTAGTTAGAGTTGTAACATGGGTTGGGCCCAGCTTGAGCCCACAAGCAAAAGCTTGAAACCAGGCTCAAATTGATTGGGCTTGGACGAAGTTCATTTTCGAGCATAGAGGAGTAAACTAGAACTTGAAATCAGGCTTGTTCGTGCCTAGGCAATTAAAGCTCAAGCCCAATCCAAGAACTTAAAAATGAGAGCCTAAAAGCCTTATTTTACGTAAATATTATCATACATTATGTCAGTTATCATAAGTAGAAATAATATGTGTTTCAATGCAATGGTTTATTTTTCAATATCTAATAACTCATCTAAGTTGAGCCCAACTGTGGCTGAAGAAAAGCGTGAATATGAATATACAAACCAGGTCTAAAATTGAGATTAGCCAAGCTTGAGCTTGAGCAAATCAGGCCAATCTGAGCCCTCTCTCGGGCTAGGGCCCTGTGCTTACAATTTAGTTCTCGCTTAAGCAGACTGAAAACCTTCCCAAGTTGCAGACATACTCCCTATGACTAAAAACTCATCTTGGAGAGGAAAAGTCCTTAATGATCTATATCCATAATCTACCTTCTTCATCGTCGTCGTCGTCTTCTTTTTCTTCCTCTTCTTTTTGAGAGATAACAACAATAGTTTTATCAAGAGAAGAAGGAAGAATGTGCATAGGATGTGAGAAGCTCAAAGAGGGAGTAGGCTCAAGACAAGTCCCCATTTGGACATTCAAAATCTTTCTAGAAGCTCCAGAGGTACTATTAGAAAACCATGACAAAAGAGGGTCTAGGAGGTATAAGTTGTCAACTTCACGACCACCACCATTCACCTGCTTCGTGGTCAGTTCTTGGAAGACACAATGAGAATGAAAGAAAGTAAAAAAGCAATTCAAAGTTTTAGTAAGGAAACTAACGGATAATAAATTGCATGATAAATTGAGAACATGCAAAATAGAAGATAGATCCAAAGTGGAAGAAACATGGATTATCCCTTTACCAGCAATATTAGTGAACAACCCATTAGCTAATTTGACCTTACCAAAGGAAACTGGGGAAATGGAATAGAAAATGTTCGACATACCAACCATATGACCAATGGCCCTAGAACTGAAAATCCAAGAATGAGTAGAAGCGTGGTGTGCGAGGGCTCAGTATCTGATTGCGAGGAGACAACATTAGAGACCTTTGGAGATTGAAGGCAAACTCCTGTCTCGTCACAGGGACATTGTCATTAGCCACATCAGAAAAAGTAGAAATAGGAGGGGCATCAGTGTGATGAGCTTGCTTCGGACAACCATGAAGCTTGTAGCATGAGTCAACATAATGATTGTTCATCTTACAATAGGTGCAAAAACTGGTACCTTTCTTCCATTGGCCTCTGTTGTCTCTACGAGTGTCAGAAGGTGGTTCTTTCCCACAGTAAGAAGGCGGCCTAGAAGTGTAAGCAATCACTAGAGCAGAGTGGTCATCCGGCATAGAGGAAGGAGCCATAACAAGACAACGCCGTTCATCTTGAAGTAAGGTTGAATAAACCTCATCCAGAGGGGGAAGAGGTCGTTGCCCAGGCAGTTGAGCCCATATAGGCTCAAATTCGAGGCTGATCCCAACTAATAACTCAAAGGTCTGACGTTTATCAACATATTTCCTATGAAGAAGAGTGTAACGTCTCGACCCGCCAGCACAATATTGTCTGCTTTGAGCCCATACAGGCTCGCATGACTTTGCTTTAGCGAGCTAACCCTAAGATTGCTCCCAAAAGACCTTTTGCTAGAAGGAGGGAGGTATTCTTAGATATACCACAACCAACTCTCCCTCATAGGCGAAGTGGGGTAAGTAACGCCTAACTTAGCTATTTTTTCTCCCACCAACGCTCACGACATAGGGGTATCACAATCCACCCCCATTAGAATTAGATTCGTCCCTGGCTCTGTCCACACCCACGATCGAGAGTTGAGCTGTGCTCTGATAAAATTTGTTATATCCCATTCCGCTAGCACAATATTGTCCGCTTTGGGCCCATACAGGCCTGCACGGCTTTGTCTTGGCGAGCCAACCAGAAGATTGTTCCCAAAAGGCCTTTTGTTAGAAGTAGGGAGGCATCCTCAGATATACCACAACCAACTCTCCCTCATAGGCGATGTGGGGCAAATAACGCCCAACCTGGCCATTTTTTCTCCCACCAACGCTCGCGACACAGGGGTAGCACAAAGAGTGTAAACAAAAGAATAATAACACTTGGTACAGCAGTGGGATGACGGCAAGAGCAAGGAAAAGAACCCCCCCTCCCAAAAAAAAACCAGATCTGTTTGCAACCAACCTCTTAGAGGGAAGAACAGAGCAGAAACGAGTCCCACCGACCATAGAAGTAGCTGAAGTCATGAGGATGGATAGGACAGGCAGGGGCGAGGATTCTATTGAAGCAGTAGCCAAAATAAAGGAATGTAGTGGCAGATGGAGTCCAAATAGTGAAACAACAGACCCACTGATTGTCAGTTCAACAACAAATCTAAAGAGATCGAGCCAAAAACTGGGCCCACCATTGATGGAGATGGAAGGAGGCTGGTGTGATGGAAACCCCAACAAGAGGCGACAACAGTAAAAAAATCGAAAAGGCAATAGATCTAACCAAAAAAGCCCAAAAAATGGGGTTTTCTACGTCCCAGACAGGAACAGAAAAAACTGGAGAAAGAGGGGCCCACACTAGTAAGATCTCAGATCTGATAGTACAGATGGATAGGCCATCAAAAACTACAAGGGTCCCACCTGCAGAAGCCTTGCCAGAAAAAAAAAAAAAAATGTACGCCCGAGAAGCGTCCAATGCAGAGAGTGGAACGACAACTCAAAGCTACTAAAAATAAACCTTTTGAAATAAGGAACAAGGAAGAAGGACATCCGCTACAGAGGCCCTCAAAACCTTGTTCGAAGATGACGTTGGAGTCCGGCAATGAACATTAAAAGTGATGGAAGCACCTCCAGTGAGTTTGAAAGCAACTAATGGAACTTGCTTGGCTTCAGGGACTCCCATGTATTCAAAGAAACGCTCGACCTTGGTGACCCATTGCATAAACTCTTCGATGTGGAGAAGTCCATTGAAGGACGGAAGTTCAACCTATTGTGGAACCCAATGGGACCCAACTCAGGGACAAACTTAACCGACTATGCCTATTTTGGCAAGTCTACTATATAGGTGTATAATTAGGAGTAGATAAGTTGGAATGATTGTACTTTCCTTTTCGGCCACCTTAATTGGCTCTCTCTCTTATTTATACATGTACCCTCTGAGGAAATACATCTCAATACAATTCTGAGAATCATTATTCTCTGATTTTCATCTCTTTTCTGCCTTTCTTTCTTTCTTTTTCATTACTAGAATCAACATGATATCAGCAAGAATGAATTTCTGGACGCTTTAGGAGGTTTTTCTTATTCCGTTTTACTGTTCCTCGTCGGAGTTACTGTTCATTCTCGGCCTCTGGCCTCTTTTCCGACTCTCCAAGGACTTCTTTTGCGGATTCTCCCTCCTATCTTTCTTCTTCTGCAGTTCTGGCCATTTTACTGTCTCCCTGCTGCTTTGCATTTTTCTACATTCCCTACAGCTCTGAGTTCTCGGTCTCCGCTCCGTTGACCGAAAAAGATTTTGCCGGCGGGACCTCACCATACCCCTTCCGTTTTTTGATGGTCTATCCATCTGTCCCATTGGATCTCTGATCTGATCAGTGTGGGCCCTCAGATCTATTGGTTTTTGGACTGTTGCCTGAGACGTACCAATCTCAAATTTTACCAGTTTTTTTGCCAGATCTACTGGCATTTTGCCTGGTTTTGCTTGGAACTAGGTCTCTTGTATTCGCCCCTACCTCTGGATCAGATCGCACCTGGGTGCTCCACATTTCATCAATAGTGGGGCCCATTTTGGTCCTCTGCATACAGCGACGAAAAACCCCTTCTTGGAGGTTTTTTGGTTAGATCTCTTTGGATCTGACCTCCTTGCAGCTCGGCTAGACATTACTAGCTTCGTCCCTAGCCCACCTTCTCCTGCCACAGGTGGACCTAGGATTTCGGTCCAAGGTGGGGCCCATTTTCCATGTCTTCATTTATGCTGCGTGCACCTTCTGTGACCAGATTTTTCTTATTTTTTGGCTTCATTTACTCACTCTGCTGCATCTGATCGAGTTTTCTCTCCCAACTGGTGTCGCCTACCACGCCTGCTTTCATCCTTCCCGCCACTTACTCCATCCTTCATCGGTGGGCCCCGCTATTGTCTCTTTGGTTCGTCGGATCAGCTTCTTACGCTGCTATTCTGCCAGTTTTTGCTGCCTCTGATCTCTCTGCCACTTTTATCCTTGTTTTCTACTACTTGAAAGCTTTCTTCTTGGGATAATGGCCGCATCTACGGAACCACCGAAGACCTCTGGAGCCTCTTCTTCCACTGATATAGCTTCTTCTGGTCATCAGCATATTGGCAAGATTACCACTGTGTTATTGAATGAGACCAATTACTTACAATGGTCTCTTTTGCTAAAATGTTGTTGTTGCCAAACAATTATCCGATTTTATTGATGGTATCGCCCCTAAACCAGACAAGAATGACTCCTCATACCGTACCTGGAACGCTAATAATTCTTTGGTGCAATCTTCGCTCCTTTATTCCATGGAAGATCATATTCGTGGGATTGTCTATACACTTCCCAAGGCCAAGGATATCTAGGACACCATTAAGACCTTGTATTTGGGCGGTGATAATTCTGCTTGGTTCTATGAGTTCTATTAGACTGCTTCTCACCTTTGACAGGGGGAGCTCTCCCTCATTCAGTATTATTCCAAGATGCGGACCTGTTGGCTTGAATTGGATCAACTTGAATCAGTTCAGTTTGTGGACCCTACTGATGTTGTTCTCTATAACCAGATTCTTAATCGACGACGGACTTTTGAGTTATTGGCTGGCTTTAACCAGGACTTTGAACCTATTCGGGCCCAGCTGCTTGGCCAACACCCTCTTCCCTCTTTGGAAGAGGTCTACTCTGCCTACTTCAAGATGATAGGCGCCTCCTGGTTATGACTCCTATGCCCGTCGAACGGTCTGCGTTGATGACCACTCATCCTTCCATGCCTCCTCTCGCACATGGGGCTTCTGGTTCTTATGGCAAAGACCCTTCTTCTCACCAGCGTTGTGACACCAAAGGTCCCCAGAAGAAGGGTTCTGCACTTTTTGTAAGATGGCGAACCATTATGTTGATTTCTGCTATAAATTGCATGGCCGTCTGAAGCAAGCTACTATCTCCATCGCCTCGCCCGTTACCTCCTCCCCTGATGTGGTTAGCGACAGTGCCCCAGTCACTTCACAGGACTTTAACACGCTGTTACAAAAACTGGATCGCCTTCAACACTCTGAGGTTTCCATTGCTGTCTCTTTTATTTCAGGTATTGAGTCCTTTGCCAATCATGCCTCTTCTCATTCTTGGATCCTCGATTTTGGGGCCACTGATCATATGGTGAGTATGTCTAATCTCTTCTCTTCCATTTCTCCTGTCTCTTATGGTCAAGTTAAATTAGCAAATGGTTCCTCTACTACCATCGCTGGAAGAGGGACCCTCCCTCTCTCTTCCCCTTGCACCTCCCATCTGTGTTACATGTACCTCATTTATCTCGCAATTTGCTTTCTGTTAGTGCACTCACTAAACAATTTCATTGCTCAACTACCTTCTTTCCTTCTCACTGTGTATTTTAGGATCTGACCACGAAGCAGGTGATTGGTGGCGGTCGTGAAGTTGGAGGTTTATATTTGCTGGATGGTCCTTTTGGTGCCTCTGCAGCCTACTCTAGCTCCTCTTCGTCTGATATATGGCTTTGGCATTGCTGGCTGGGACATCCCTATGACTCTGTCCTGAAGAAACTTGTTCCCTATTTATCGTTTAAGCAGTTTGAGTGTGCACCTTGCCAATATGACAAAAAAAAAGCTTATTTTCCTTCTTCTATGAATAAACGTGCATCTTCTTTATTTTCTATTAATCATTCTGATGTTTGGCAATCACCCTATGTTTCTCGCACTGGTTTACGATACTTGTGCCATTTATTGATGATTATTCACGCATGACTTGGATTTATATTATGAAGCATAAGCCTGAAGTGTTTGATCACTTTTGCACATTTTATAATTGGGTTGCCACTCAATTGGGTTCTAAAATTAAAATTTTGCGTAGCGATAATGGAGAAGAATATTTCTCTCATTGTTTTGCTCAATTTCTGCAAGAGTATGGTGTTGAACCCCAACTATCTTGTCCATTTACACCACAACAGAATGGTATAGCTGAACGAAAAAACAAGCATCTTGTTGAAGTCGCTCGCTCTCTCCTCTTTTCCATGCATGTCTCATAGTCGTACTGGCCTGAGGCTGTCTTAACCTCATGCTACCTTATCATTCGCATGCCATCCCGGGTTTTGTTGGATAAATCACCCATTGATCTTCTCTCACTTCATAAACATATTCCTCTACTTCCCTTACATATTTTTGGATGTGCCTGCCTTATTCACCAATTCTCTGGTGATAAACATTCCCCTCGTGCTATGAGGTGTGTTTTTTTGGGATATTCCCCATTCCATAAATGCTACAAGTGTCTTGATCCAGTTACTGGCAAAACATGTGTCTATGGATGTCACCTTCTTCAAGACAGTCCCTTACTTCTCTTCACCATCTATCTCTTCTCCAGTTCTTTATCTCCTCCCTCCTGACTTGAGTCCTACTAGCTCTGACGTGCATCCCACTAGCACTGCCAAGCCCACTCTGGTATGTCACCGCAGACAGATAAGGCCTCCGCTCTGCTAGAACAACACCACGTCATCTGTTCCCGACCCAGATCCTTCCCTTACAGATGCCTCTAATCTTCCCATTGCCCTCGGCAAAGGTAAACGTACTTGTACCTCGCATCCCCTTGACTATTTTGTGTCTTATCATGCTGTCTCTCTTGCCTATCACAATTTTCTTGAGCTTTGGACAACACTAAGATACCCAAGCGGATTGACACCGCTCTCCGTGATCCCTTGTGGAAGGCAGCCATGGAAGAGGAATTCACAGCCCTTGAAAAGAATCACACATGGGACATAGTTCCCCTGCCTCAAGGTAAAACTCCAGTCGGGTGTAAATGTGTTTTTGCTTTAAAACATAATCCAGATGGCTCCATCGCCCGGTAAAGCTCGTCTCGTTGCCAAAGGATTCGCATAAACTTATGGGGTGGACTATCAAGAAACCTTCTCCCCCGTGGCCAAGATTACTTCTGTTCGCATCTTGATTTCCATTGCCACCACTTATGACTGGCCACTGCATCAATTAAGTGTGAAGAATGTCTTCCTTCATGGTGATCTCCATAATGAAATTTATATACTTCCACCACCAGGGTTTGTTAATCAGGGGGAGCCTCAGTTTGTCTGCAAACTCCGAAAAGCTCTATATGGCCTCAAGCAGTCTCCACGGACGTGGTTTGAGAAGTTCAGCAGTGCACTATTGCCTTATGGTTTCTCTAGATGTCAGATGGATCACTCAGTTTTTATCTACCGTCTTCAATTTGTGATCATGATTCTAGTGGTGTATGTTGATGACATTGTCCTCACCGGTAATGATGTTGTTGCCATATCTACCTTCAAGGAATATCTACAGCGCACATTTGCTATTAAAGATCTTGGGCCATTGCGTTATTTTTTGGGTAGTGGGTCGCTCGTTCTTCTAGAGGACTATTTATCGCAGCGCAAGTATGCTCTTGACCTCCTTCAGGATGCTGGATACTCTGAGTGCAAACCTTCTGACACTCCATTAGATGTCAATACGAAGCTCTCTGCCGCACACGGGACTCCTCTTGATAGTCCTTCATTGTATCAGAAGTTGATGGGGAAATTGATTTGTCTTACTATTACACGACCAGGTCTCTCCTATGCAGTTGGTGTGGTTAGTCAGTTCATGCATGAACCACGGGATACCCATCTTCATGTTGTTTTCCGCATCGTTCGCTATCTTAAAGCTCATCCTGGCAGGGGTTTGTTCTTTGCACGACAGTCTTCCCTCTCTGTTCGTGGCTATTCAGATGCTGATTGGGCCGGCTCTCCTGATGATTGCCGCTCAACAACTGGCTACTGTGTCTTTTTGGGTTCTCATCTAGTTGGTTGGCGTAGTAAGAAACAATCAGTTATTGCTCGCTCCAGTGCTAAAGCTGAGTATCGTGCAATGGCCAATACTACGGATGGGCGTCTTTGGATCTGCCAGTTTCTTCAGGAATTGGGTTTTGCTCCACGTGACCTGCTCATTATGTTTTGTGACAGTCAGGCAGCTATCAACATCGCCTCTAATCCGGTCTTTCATGAGCGGACCAAGCACATTGAGTTTAATTGTCACTTCCTACGACAACACATTTTTTAAGGTCGACTTGTTACTCCACATGTGAAATCTAAGGATCAATTGATAGATATCCTGACCAAGTCTGTTCTTCGTCACCAACTTACTTCGGTTATTGACAAGCTGGGTTTGATCGACATCTTCGAGCCAGCTTTAGGGGGAGTGTTGTGGGACCCATTGGAACCCAATTCAAGACAAACTAAACCGACTATGCCTATTTTGGCAAGTTAACTGTATAGGTGTATAATTAGGAGTAGATAAGTTGGACTGATTGGACTTTCCTTTTTGGCCACCTTAATTGGCTCTCTCTTATTTATACCTGTACCCTCTAAGAGAAAATACATCTCAATACAATTCTGAGAATCATTATTCTCTGATCTTCATCTCTTTTCTTCCTCTCTTTCTTTCTTTTTCATTATTAGAATCAACACAACCTTGGGTCGATATTCATTGTTGTCAGATGATCGACAAGAAGCACTAGAATTCTGTGTATTGGGATTGGGTGGGCGAGTGTTGAGAACCAGTTGTTCGACGTCCTCATCCTCCTAATCGTCCCGATGTAGTGGCTCTTCTTTTTTATTCTTGGCAGTGTCTCTGTCTGCGAAATCTTTAATCATGATTGCGTGAAACTTAGTGAAAAATTCTTTCATCTCTGCTTTCATCTCAGCTTTAAAAATATCGAGCTGAACGGTGGTGACAAACTGATCATTATTGGATGCGATCGGATTTTTTTTTTTTTTTTTCCTTTTTTCAGATCACTGAGGAGGAGCGGGGATCGTCACTGGATGCAGGGAATCTGGCTTTGATCCACTTAATGTAGCGGAAGCGGGGAAGAAATAAAAAACCAGTCAGTCCCGATGAATATCGGGTTACGCGTTGGTTTGCTCACTCGTGTGGGAAGGACTTAAAGGGGTTGTTTTGGCACTTGGGGGTTAAGGCGATAGGGACGAAATTAGGGCTGCCATTGTGGCAAAATACGAATGGGTAGGAAAAGGGGAAAGGGGAAAAAAAAGAAGGAGGCGGCGAAAGAGGCACGGCAGCGGCGGAAGCACAGAGGAGCAAGGGAGAGAGATCGAAGGGAAGAAGGAGAAGCGATGCACTGTACCTGGGTAAAGAAGTCGAAACTAGAGGAGGATTGAAGTGGGGACGACTTCGATAGATTCTGGCGATGAATCTGCAAACCGGAACAGCAAATCTGTAACTGGGATAAGCCCAACTGCAACAAGGGTATCTCTTGGGATTGAGCCCAAGGATGTTGATGAAGACGCTGGATCTGGCCAGCCACGAAGGTGTCCTGCAACAAGGCAGAGAAAGAGGGAAGACAAGGTAATATCGAGTAATATTCTGATTTTCAAAAGTTAAGGTGTGTTCGTTCTTCACCTTTCCATCTTATTTATAGGCAAACGATTACTATTACAACCTTCCAACTCAGCCAACTCTTATGTACGGCTCTATCTTTGGAACTTTCCAACTACATATGATTCCACCTTCTATCCTAAGACTTACGGTAACCCAGTAAGACCGAGTTTACAAGACCGACACCACTAAGGACCCTAAAATAAGATCGACATAATAAAAGAAATAAAAATAAAACTAAATAAACTAGACAAGTGGCCCAACTCGAGATTAGGCTCGAGGGCCACGCTTCGTGTCGACCCATCGTGAATACTTCAAGAATCGATCTGCAATCTGTTCTACATCAAAAAGGGATTAAGAATAAAGGATGCTTTATTCCAGAAATCGGTTCTGGCTTATAACATGTAGAAAGTAATAAAGGAGAAGAGAGAGAAGAATAATGGAGAGAAAGATTTCCTCAGAGTACATGAATATATAAAAGCAAGAGAGCCAATTACGATGACAAAGAAATGAATGTAATTAAAGAATAACCAATTACAATAAATTACATAGCTAGCGATATCTTTTAAGTCAACTTTCTAAACTGGGATGATTCTAGTCAACTATGTTAGATGTGGGTCCCACATGATCAACTGTGTACTATAATGGGTCCCACAACATCTAATTATTCCCTCACACCTACCTACTCCCCCTTGAATTGCACCCATACCCAATTTAACACCAATTTCACTTTTAAAGCCCAATTATATAACGCAATGAATTTCCACTCTTAGATAAATGTGAATTTTTGAGAGCCTTATATTATAGAGTGAGAGAGAGAAAGTTCTCCCTTAAAAATGAGTTTGCACCAAGCCTATAGTGAGTATACAATTTCATCTTGATTGGATAAGATAAGCCATGTTTTTTACGACCCTCTAAGTTTCACATTTATCTAAGGGTGGAAATTCATTGCATTGGATCAATGGGATTTAAAAGTCAAATTGGTGTCAAATTGGGTACGGGTGCAATTTACGGGGGTAGGTGGGTGTGAGGTGGTGGGGAGGGGGAGGGGGGATTGGATCTATTAGGTCCATTGTAGGCCCACAAAACAAAGTTCGCATAAAAGTTCCATAAGAACTGTTCTTAGAGGAGAACTATATATATTACCTCACTAAGGGAATCTACATCATGTGGAGGATGAACCATTATGAACATTAAAATCTGCTTTTCTAAATTCCACCCAACATCAAAATAATGGGCACAGAGGCACAAATACTCTTTTTTCGTAAAGGATAACCTGTATCCACACATCAGTCGTCAATCCAGTACATCCAAAATATTTATCTAATATGTTAGAGTTTTGTTTTCTCTTGTTCATATATTGCCGTGCAATTAGCTATATGGGCCTTTCATCTAACCTTCTTAAAACACGGTGGAAGGTTTCTCACAAATTTCCCAAACCCATAATTCAACCATAGAAATTGGGTACTCATGTAAAAATGATAACTTGAGCTAAATTCTTTCTACCTTTTTTTTAGCGATAATTCTTCCTACTTTTTCTTGATCAAGTTCATTGTTTTTATGAGAAACATTTCTGATGCAGGAAAAGAGATAGGGTAACTCTAAATGGCTAATGTGGTTCCCTAAAGATTAAAAGGGGATGAAAATAATGCACCCTAAATCGAAAATGGACTGAAATAAATCAATCAATTAATAATGTTAATTAATTAATATAAATTTGATACAAATAATCATGCAAATACCAAAAATATAATGTGTTTAATGAGGTGGACTTTAATTTGGTCAAGGTCAAATGGCCTAGGGACGGTTTTGCTTGGGGGTAAAGTAATTAAATAAAAGGGTAATTAAAGGTGGTGGCCTAGGATATTATTATTACTATAGGTACTGGCGTGGGGTTTGAGGATGTGAAACATGATGGGGTTAATAAAGGAACGAATGAAAGCAAGAGGTGGGTTCGATTGGGCACGGAGGACTGGCAGAAAAGGTGCATATGCGAAGGAGGAGACAAGAGGTTACATCGATGGAAAAGGGGCTGCGAAGGAGTAGATCTGGGTTACGGCAAGCTACGAAGGGTGTAGGGGTCAGAACGAACAGTCAGAGGGTTATGGTGACTTGCGGCGCAGTGGGGAGTGGATAAGGAGGCACGACATCAGTAACTTGATGTTGGGGTTCTTGGCAAGGAAAAAAGAAAAGAAAACAAAGATAGTAGGAAGAAGAGAGATGAAGAAGATGAAGAGGATCGAAGAAATGGTACCTAAAGGGTTTTCTCACCTAGGCTTCTCACCAACTTCCGTGGATTTTCTCCACCAAATCACTGTCGCACCTTCGAGAGGTATTTTGCGAAAACTATTCAATCTTAATTCATTGATCGGTTGTTCTTGCCTCAATGAGGCTACAAAGTTTTATAAACTTTTATCTTACTAAAATAAAAACATCGACAATTACTAAAATACCCTAGATAAAAATAAACAAACACAAGCTAAAAAAAAAGAAACATGAAAATAGCAGCAGCAACAGATGCGCCGCATCAAACTCCCCATCTGAGAAAAACTCAACGTCGAGTTCAAACAGATGAGAAGACACAAATCGTCCCACTCACGCGTCTTCCCTATGTGGGGTACTTCAAAGTGCAAACACGCACATGTGCGTTTTTCAGGTGTCTAGGCGTCATCCAAACGTCGTCATCAAACCACAATGATAGTGCTGGACCGATTTCTTCCGTCGTCGCTGATAGACTCGAAAACCTGTCATGTCGTCACTGTCATCTCTCACCGAATGAGAAGAAGGCACCTCTGACAAGACAAAGCTCCGATATCTCTCTAGGAGGTCTAAATCAAGTCACTGTAACTCATTCTCGGTCAACCACGTGGCATCGGTCAACCACATAGTATCGGTTACGTACGTGTTCTTCCTCTTTAGAAGATGCTTTTGATATCCTCCTGCATTGGTGGTCTCCTCTTCCTCGTCGAAGATGACTCAATCTCATCTCTCACAGGTAATAAGGTCGGCAAAGACGATAAAGGCTGAGAGGGCTGTATGGGTGCAGGCCATGGGTTAGGTAGTGGATCAGGAAGGCCAAGAGGTACAAAAGGTAGAGGCTGAGATAGTAGCACAGGTTGAGGCTGATGTTGTACGATGCGTGCCGTGGGTCATGGAGCAGGTCATGTTGTGGATCAGGTTGATGGTCAGAAAGGACAGTAGGATTAGGGTGAGGCTGTGGGTCAAGAGGCCAAGTGGATGATCAGGATCATGCTGATGTGGAGTGGGGCCTAGAGGTGAAGGTCTGGAACTGGACATGATGTGAGGTCCTCCACATGATCATCCACATCCAATTCATTAGACTTGCAATGAGTATCTGCAACAAAGTTATATTGTTCATCGCTTATATTAATTTGATGTTTAATTTCAGCATGCGAATTATGAATGTGTTGTGCAGATGCATGTACAGACTCAAATGACTTAGGCTCACGGACTAGACAACTCAACATATTTTCTTGGGCAACACTATTGAACTCCAGTTCAAGTTTTTGATCTTCAGGGATTGGTGGTTCTAAAAGAATAGGCACAACCATAGGTTTCACATTCTCAGTTTTTGTAGAATCAACAGTGACAGTTGGAAGACCTAAGTTCTCTTGTAAGGCTTCTGAGAGTCATATAGGTCATTCATCTTGGGTTTTCTCAGAGTCGATGGGGATTAGGGACTCGAATGCGGCGGAACTGCTTAGCATTAGGAGAGCTTTGAGTATTTGGGCGGGTTTGGGAAGTGGAAAACTAGTCATTGAGGGAGATTCGACAAATGCCATTAAATGGGCTAGAGGCTCGAAGTGACCCCCATGGAAGATGATTACCATATTTAAGGAGATTAGGGCTCTGGCCTCGGGTCTTGAGTTGTCCTTTGCTTAGATTAGTTGTTCAGCGAATGGGGTGGCTGATTATTTTGCTAAAAATGGCGTTGCAAGCTCTGTCAGAAGTGTCTTTCAGATCTAAGGAGTTGGTTTTTGTTGTTTTTGCTTTGGTGTGTGTTTTGGCACCTATCTTATTTTGTTGTATTTTGTTGCACTTCGTTGTTTTTCTTTCTGTTTTGTTTGGATCTAATTCTGTTAGCCCCTCTCTCTTTTTATTTCCTTTTGTATTTGTTCTTCTCTTTTAATAAAATCTTTCAGTTACCTCTCAGAAACAAACAATTGAAGCATCTTCAATTCTCTTTAAGGTTTCTCATGTTGTCATAGATCAATCAGGTATTGTGCCCCTCTCACCATGCCTTCTAACCATTTCTGGATTATCAATTTTGGAGCCGCTGATCATATGGTCGGTATGTCTCATCTCTTTTCTATGCTTTCCCCTGTCTCTCTAAGTAAGGTTAAATTAGCTAAAAGGGTTTTTTTACTGATATTGTTGCTAAATGAACTATCCCTCTATCCTCTACTCTAGATTTATCCTCTGTTGTACATGTCCCTCATCTATCTCACAATCTATTATTTGTTAGTGCCCTTACTAAATTTTTGAATTGTTCAATAACCTTTTATCCTTCTCACTGTGTCTCTTAGGCCTTGGCCACGAAGCAGATGATTGGTAGTAGTCGTGAAGTCAATGGCTTATATTTCTTAGATCCTCAAGCCAACAACCAATCTGAAGCCTGTTCGACCTCCTGTTCTCAGGATGTGTGGCTTTAACACTGTCATTTAGGACACCCATCTAATAATGTTTTAAACCACTTAGTCCCTTTTCTGTCATTTAATAAGTTTGAGTTTGAAAGTTTCCAATATGGCAAACATCAGACCTGTTTTCCCTGTATTCACTTAATAAACGTACTTTAACATTTTGTTCTCTTATTCATTCTGATGTTGGATGTCTACTCGTGTTTCACGTACTAGTTTTCGTTATTTTGTTACATTTGTTGATGATTATTCTCATACGACTTGGGTATACATGATGAAACACAAATATGAGGTTTTTTTTTCATTTCCCCACATTTTATCAATGGGTCAAAACCCAATTTGATTGTCATATTCAAATTTTGTGAACTGGTTTTTTTTTTTTTTTTTTTTTTTTTTTTTGGGGGGGGGGGGGGGGGGGTTATCTGTCACATTCGTTTTTGCAATTTTTTTAGGACCATGGTATTGAATCTCAAATCTCTTGTCCTTACACACTTCAACAAAATGGTGTTGCCGAAAGAAAAAATCGTCATCTTCTTGAGGTAGCCTGTTCTCAAATCTCTTGCCCGGTGTTGTTGAAAGAAAAAAATGTCATCTTCTTGAGGTAGGTCGTTCACTCCATAAAAGGTACAAGTGTCTTGATCCCATCACCCGTAAGACATGTCTCCATGGATGTCACATTTTTTTAACGTGTTCCCTATTTTAATCATCATAAATCTGATTCTTCACTTCCATTAGTTCTTCTTCTCACAACAGATGTTGATACTTCTGTCAATTCCAAGCGCATCATTGCGTATCAATAAAGGAAACATAAGCCCACGGCTCAACATGATACCACACAACCATTTGCCAATGGCTCAATCCATCTCCTACTGAACTTCGACCTCCTATTGCACTCTATAAAGGTAGCGTGCATGTACTGACCATCTCATTGATCGATTTGTGTCCTATCATTTTGTTTCTCCTTCTTACCACTATTTCCTAATTGTTCTTGACAATAGTGAGATTCCAAAGAGGATTGATACAACTCTTTGAGATCCCTCCTGGAAGGCAGCAATGGAAGAAGAATTGACAGCACTGGAGAAAAATTATACATGGGAGATGGTTTATCTTCCTCCAAAAAAGACTCACGCTGATTGCAAATGGATTTTCACTCTAAAACACAATCCCAATGGTTCAATTGCTCGATATAAAGCCAGATTAGTTATCAAAGGCTTCACACAGATGTATGGGATTGATTATCAGGAGATCTTCTCTTCTGTGGCCAAAATCACATCTGTTTGGATCTTGATATCCATTGCTACCACACATCAATGGCATTTCATCAGTTGGATGTCAAAAATGTCATTCTTCATGGTGTCTTAAAGGAAGAAGTATACATGCTTCCACCTCTCAGGTTTGTGAAACAGGGGTAACAAGGATCAGTCTGCAAACTCAAGAAGGTTATCTATGGTCTCAAGCAATCTCCATGAGCATTGTTTGACAAATTCAATAATGCTTTGTTGTAATATGGTTTTTTCTCTTTGTCAGGCAGATGACTCTGTGTTTGTCTATTGTGTCAATTCTATTGTGATGCTTGTTGTTGTTTATGTTGATGACATTGTTCTTACTAGAAATGATGCTCCAGCTATTACTGCATTCAAAGATTATTTAAGGCACTCTTCGATATCAAATATTTGGAGCCGCTCCGTTATTTTATAGGGATTGAAGCCACTTGTTCTTCTAAAGGGCTTTCTCTTTCTTAACGAGAATATGCTTTAGACCTTTTACAGGATGCAGGATATTCTAGATGCAATCCCGCAGACACTCCTCTGGATGTCAATACTAAGTTGTCAGATTCAAATGGAATTCCACTAGATGATCCCACATTTTATCAAAAAATTGTGAGTAAACTTATTAATGTCACCATCACAGACCAGATTTATCCTATGTTATTGGAGTGGTCAGTGAATTTATGCATACCACGCGTGATGCCTATCTTCAAGCTTTTTTCCAAATCCTTCGTTATCTTAAGACTCACCCTGGATGGGGATTATCCCATAAACAACAATCTCAAATGGCCATTTGTGGTTACTCAGATGTTGATTGGGTTGGCTTGATCGTCGCTCGACCACAACATATTGTGTTTTCTTGGGATCTCATCTAGGTCTCTTGGCGAAGTAAGAAACAGAATGTTGTTGCTCGTTCTAGTGTAGAGGCAGAATATCATGCCATGGCCAATAACTGCCTCTGAATTACTTTAATTCCAGCAAATTCTCACCGAATTAGGATTTGCGTCCTTTGAACCATTACTGATGCTTTATGATAATCAGTCTCCTATCAACATTGCATCCAACCCTGTGTTTCATGAACGGATGGAGCATATTGAGGTTGATTGTCACTTTCTTTATCATCATATATCAGCGGGACCGATCCTTACTCCTTATTTGCAATCCAATGATCAACTTGTTGATATGTTCACAAAGGTTGTTTCTTGATGACAACTTGATAATGTTTTAGGCAAGTCGGGCTTAATCGATATCTTCGCACTAGCTTGAGGGGGAGTATTGTAAATAATATTTGAAGATAGTGTATTTTTCACGTCTTATTCAAGAGTTGACTGAAAGATGTCATTAGGTGTAATTGATTATTCTTTTCTTTTTTGCCGTCTTGATTGGCTCATTGTATTCTATATATACATGTGTACCACTACTTCTTCAATAAAAGAAATACATACAGAGAATTATTCTCTCTTAGCTTTCGTCCGTTATGTTCATTATTTCTTCTCTTTCTATATTTTTCCTTTCAATAGAGGCATGGACGCTGGTGGTCTTCCTTGGCCCTCTATCCAAGCAACCCTCCCAGGAGATGTAAAAGTCTTACCATTTTGAAGCCCTTGAACTCTCTCCCAGATAAGAGCCATGTAGAAAGTCTTCATTTTACTTTTTGAATAAAAGTCGCTCTCCTCCGACTCCTTATTCTCAAAGATCCTAGAATTTCTTTCCTTCCTCACAGTCCATATAACAAATGCTGGAATGGTGTTCCAAATCGTTTTCACCTTGGGGCTGAAATGCTTAATGAACCAAGATTGGACAATTCCTTCCCAAGTCCTCTCGAATACCCATGATACTAAAAACATATTTACAAAACTTATCCACAGTTTTTTGGCCATTGGACATTCGACAAACAAGTGATTGATGTCCTCCAGGTGTGGCCATATAGTGTGCATTGTCGGTTGTCATTTGAGTTGAGCAGTCCAAGCTAGGCATAGTATAGGGTCCTCATTTTGTTGATTAAGGGCTGAATCAGTCATTGACTTGACTGAAAAGGCCCCCAGAGAGTCCCCTACCCATAACATCTTCCTCCATGGACAAAGGGAATTCTCCTAACAAAGCTTTCAACTCTTCGAGGCTATCCTGTTCGAATACCCTAAAACTTTTACAAAAGTCTAGTTGCCTAGAGATCAACTTTTTTTTTAGCTATAACAAAGAGAAATATATTAAAAATAAGAGAATGATACAAAGATAAGAGAAGAGGGTCTAACAAGATTAGACCCAAACAAAAGTGAAACAAAAACAAAGAGAAAATGTAAAGAGAGCAAAAAGAACAAGCTCCTCTAATCAGAAAAGAGGAAAACTCCTGAAAAGAGATCAGAGACTCCAAGCTTGACAAAATAATCTGCCACTCCATTCATTGCTCTACCGATCTTGTTGAAGGAAACCTCCATAACGCAGGACAAGACAAAAGGTGACCCTAAATGCCTAAATGCGATTTATGCAACAATAAGAAACTAAATGAGGCTGAAATTAAAATTAAAATTAATAATAACAATTAGAATAATAAAATCTACCACAAATAATTAATAAAATTCAGAGGATTCAATGTAAGTAATAAAATCACAATCCAAACCATGTCATAGCTCAAAGTAGAAGGTTTCAAAATCAAGAGGACAGGTGTAAGAAAGGTTCAGTACAATAGGACAGCAATGATTAAGACTAGTGTGGGATATCTGGGGGTCAGGAAAGGCCTAAGATGGATCCAGAACAGCAATAAAGGGACTGTTCAAGGTAGAGGAGGGACCAAGAAGGGTATATGGCAGTAAAGGGTACAGGAAATTGAAATGGTAATAGCAGCAGAGATGGCAGTTTGGCTGTGGATAGGTGTAGGAGGGTCAAAAGTCCTTGGGACAGGAGTTTAGGGACTGTATGGACTGCAGAAAGAGGGGACGAAGGTACTATGGTGGGTATAGGGGCTGGATAAAAGTAAAGGCAGAAATCTGGGCAGCGGTAAAAGGGATTGGGGAATTTTGGAAGTCACGGCCAATAAAGGAAAAGATTAAAAGGAAAGAAAAGAGAAGAGAGAAGAAGATGGAAGAAGATCATGTACCTGGAAGAGGAGGAGGGCTTCTCGCCAAAAGCTTCTCGCCAATTCACAATCGCTGTTTTGTGGAAAATCTCCCAAATTTTATTCCATCGTGTAAGTTTGCCCCAAAGGGCTACAAGCTTTAATAACGATATACATTGCTTATAATAAAATAAACTAAATTTACCAAACTACCCTTACTTAAAATACCCTTACTTAAAACAAACTAAAACAAAAATAGCAAGTAAGAAAAGAAAAACAGCAGGATGGGGATGGCACCGCATCAATCCCCCCATCTGAGAAAAACTCGACCTCGAGTTCAAACAGGTGAGAAGACACAAATCGTCTCACGCACGTGTCTTCCTAGTGTAGGGTCTTCATAGAGCAAAACACGCACACGTGAGGCTCTTCAATGTCAACGAAGTGAATCTTCATCAAGCCATAATGATAGAGTTGGAGCGGCTCTTTTCCGTCGTCGCTGATAGACTCAGAAACCTGTTTTGTCATTGCTGTCATCTTTTGCTGTCGAAGAAAAAGGCACCTCTAACGAAACAAAACTCCGATATCTCTCTAGAAGGTCTGGATCAAGTCGCTGCAGCTCACTTTCTGTCAACCATGTGGCAGTCTGTAATCGGTCTGTTTTTCCACTTTGACAAGATACTTTTGATAGCCTCCGGCACGTGTAGAAATAACTTCCTCATCCAGAATAGATTCTATCTCATCTCTCTTAGGTGGCAAGGAAGGTAAAGTAGGTAAAGGCTGTGAAGACTGGGAAGGTTCATGCCATGGGTCATGAAGTGGGTTAGGTAGGCCAGTAGGATGGTTAAGGGATTGATGTGATGATGGGCTTACAGGTGTAGCTGTTGGGCCTTGGAAAGGGACTAAATCTTCCACATTGAAAGTAGGACTAATACCTATATTAGATGGTAGGTCTACAATGTATGCATTGGATCCAACTCGCCTCAAAATTTTGAAAGGCCCTGCACTACGAGCATGTAACTTTTTCACAGTTCCTTGTGGGAACCGCTCAGGTCTTATGCGGATCATCACATAATCACCCACATTAAATTCTTTGAATCTACGATGAGTATCTGCAGCAGATTTATACACTTCATTGCTCATATTAATTTTTCTTTTAATTTCAGCATGCAATTCATGTATGCGACATGCAAATGATGATGCAGACTCAGATGGCCTATTTGACATAGACATAGGAATGAGATCTATAGGCTTCCTAGGCTTATAACCATGCATGACTTCAAAGGGACTCATACCTATAGATCTATTGATCGAACTATTATACGCGAACTCAGCAATCGGTAGAACAACATCTCACGTGCGCGTATTCTCACCAACCAGACAACGCAACAGATTTCCTAAGTTACGATTAACTACCTCAGTCTGACCATCAGTCTGAGGATGATACGCAGACGAAAACTGTAACCTAGTACCCATCATGTGCCATAGGGTTTTCTAAAAATAACTCATGAACTTAACATCCCTATCTGACACAATCATCTTTGGTAATCCATGCAGTCTTACTATTTCTCCAAAAAATATCTTGGCAATATTAGACGCATCGGAGGTTTTAAAACACGGAAGGAAATGGGCCATTTTAGAAAAACGGTCCACAACCACCAAAATGGAATCATACTTCTTAATAGTCTTTGGAAGTCCAAGTACGAAATCCATACTGATATCCTGCCAAGGAGCATGGGGAACTGGCAAAGGCGTATACAATCCTGTGTTTTGCTTCCTTTGTTTTGCCAGTTGGCAAGTTCGACATTGCCCAATGATTTTAGCCACATCTCTCTTGAGACTAGGCCAATAAAACTTGTCTTCAACCAGGGCAATCGTCTTGTCTCTCCCAAAATGTCTAGCCATACCTCCGGCATGTAACTCCCAAACAAGAAAATCACGCAGGGAAGTTTGGGGAATGCAGAGTTTACTTCCTTTAAACAATAAATTATCCACCATGAGAAACTCTTTATTACTCCTTTCTTGGTCACTCAAGTGTGAAGCATACAACTCCCCAAAATCCGGGCATGTGGGATATTCATCCTTCAATTGCTCAAACCCGGTCACCTCTACACTCATGGAGTGTATTAGTGCAACCCTACGACTCAATGCATCAGCTGGCTTGTTCTCAACTCCGGCCTTGTGTTTCAACACAAAAGTGTATTCCTGAAGACATTGAACCCAATTGGCATGTCTTGAGTTTAACTTTTTCTGTGAATTGAGATATCTCAAGGCCTCATGGTCCGAGTACAAAACGAATTCGTGTGGCAAAAGGTAGTGTCTCCAATGACGGAGTGCTTGCCTAACCGCATAGAACTCTTTGTCATAGGTGGAATATCGTTGTTTGGCTTCATTCAACTTCTCACCAAAGTAAGCGACAGGATGTCCTTCCTGACTTAGGACTCCACCTATACCAACATCAGATGCATCACACGCAACTTCAAAGACTTTAGAGAAGTCTGGTAGTCGCATGACAGGAGCTTCGACCAAACAAGACTTGATCTCCTGGAAAGCTTTCGAGGCTGTTTTAGTCCATTAGAACTCCCTTTTTTTAAGGCAATCCGTGATGGGAGCCGTGATGGAACTAAACCCTTGGATAAACCGCCTATAAAAGATAGCTAAGCCGTGAAAGCTTTGTACCTCATGTATATTCCGCGGTTCGGGCCAACTTACTATGGCCTTGATCTTTTCGGAGTCTGCTGACATACCTTCAGATGAAACCACAAACCCTAAGAAAATAACCCTATTCGACATGAATGTGCACTTCTTCAGGTTTACGTATAATTTTTCAGTCCGAAGAGCCTCACAGACTAACCTAAGATGCTGCAAGTGTTGTTCCTGAGAGGTACTATAGATAAGAATGTCATCAAAATATACCACCAAGAACTTACCCATAAAAGGTCTCAATACTTGAGTCATCACCCGCATAAATGTACTAGGAGCGTTGGTCAAACCAAAAGGCATAACCATCCACTCGTACAGACCATCCTTTGTCTTGAAGGCTGTCTTCCATTCATCTCCTGGTCTAATGCGGATTTGATGATATCCACTCTTGAAGTCAATTTTTGAAAAGATAGTAGCACGGGCCATCATGTCAAGCATGTCATCGAGACGTGGGATTGGAAATCTATACTTGACAGTGATCTTATTAATAGCCCTATTATCTATACACATGCGCCAAGTGCCGTCTTTCTTGGGTGTCAGGAGGGCTAGCACAACGCACGGGCTTAAACTCTCCTTGATGAATCCCTTTTGTAGAAGCTCATCCACTTGACGCTTCAATTCTTCATGCTCCTTAGGATTCATCCTATAATGAGGCAGATTTGGCAAAGTCGCCCCAGGGACAAAATCTATGGCATGTTGTATGTCCCTCATGGGAGGTAGTTCATTTGGCAAATCAGATGAGAATACATCTTGAAATTCCTTAAAGACCGGAACTACAACCTCTGGCAACTCAGTACCAACCTCAGGAGAGGTCTCTTTCGACACTAGGGCATACACAACCGAAGTTTCACTAGTCTCTCTTTCAAATTCTTTAGCAGCAATGATATGTAGAGACTTGGACTGGGTCTTTGATGGGGTTTTCGGTTTGTCCCTCTTTGTGTCATCCTGTTTTGAGTGAAGGGGCCTAGGTTGCATAGGGAGGATTTTGATCTTCTTACCATTATGCTCAAAGCTACACGTGTTCGCTTGACCGAACAGTGTCACATCATTATCAAACAACCAAGGACGACCCAAAATAATGTGTCCTACGCCCATAGGGATTACATCACACCACACAGTGTCCTGATAGGTGAGGGATCTGAATGGGCACGAGGGCACCGTTGAGTGATCGGGATTGACGTATCATTGACCCACGCAACTCGATGTGGATTAGGATGAGGTTCAGTCTTCAAACCCAATCGAGCAACCGTGTTGGTGGATACGACATTTGCACAACTTCCACTATCCACAACCAATTTGCAAGATTTCCCACCGCACTTAATGTAAGTGTGGAAGATGGTTGTGCGCTTCCAATCTTCTGAGGGTTCAGATCGAGCAAAGGCAAATCTAACTACTGCAAGAAAATCTGCATCGATCTCCTCATCAAGCTCTTCATCACTCAAAGGATATTCACCCTGAAATTGACCTTCTATGTCATCTTCACGGGCAATCTCTTCAATGGGTGATTCTCCCAACAAAAGGGCTCTTTCTTGGTTCCTGGTCTTACTAGGACATTCACGAGCAAAATGCCCGAATCCCTGACAGTAGTAACACTGAGGACCATTCCTAGAAGAGGTCGCACCAGAAGCTCCCTTAAAACTTGCATCCTTGTTCTTGGATGGAGTACTGATTGCTTGTTTGGGTTGACTCACCGTATTCTGCCGAGATCCTTGCGGATTAGGCCTAGAATTGGCACCCCAGGGAGTCAAAATGCTTTGGAGGATTTGGCTTAAAGTAGCCTTCTAAACCTTGGACTATTTGGTAAGTTTCCTCCAAAGTTTCCACCCCATGTAAGATAAGTTCACGCTGGAACTCAGGACAAAGACCTACTCTAAACCTAGAAAGGGTTTGGCTAGGGTCCTCATCCAACTCGCATCTCATAAGGAACTCATCAAACTTCTTAATGTACTCATCAATTGTCTGGTTACCCTGACGTAGAGAGTTCCATTGGTCAATGAGTTTTTGCTTGTATCTGAGAGGGATATACTTTTCTTTCAAATATTCTTTCATCTCATCCCAATGCAGATTGACGGGTTCAACTCCTTGCCTTGGAGTTTATGTTCCACTGTGGTCCAGAAAAGTCGAGCTTGTCCCACCAACTTCATTTTGGCAAAACGGACCCTACGAGGTTCCGACATATCATGCCACTCAAAGTAGAGATCCATGTCTGACAACCAATATGAGAAAACCTTAGGGTCTGCTCGTCCCTTAAATTTAGGGGTTTCTAATCGCACGTTATTTAAAGCACGTTCCTCATGGTTGATGGGTTCCTGATGCCTGTGTGGCTGTTGGAATCTACCATGACCAAATCTGCGGCTTCTATGGTCTCGATTCCTAAAATTCTCCTTATCCTCATGAACTGACCCATTCTCATCATTCCTAGCGGTTTCAAGGACTTCAATCCGGTTTCTGAAGTCGGTCATGGCAGTATGTAAGGTATCTTGACCTCTCTTAAGGTCAGTGAGCCGGGCATCTAAGTGGGCAAAGGCCTGAGTAAACCAAACTGGGGGTTGATCTCCTGACATTTCGCTGGATAGTTCAGACTCTTTCTGATAGGCAACTCCACTCCTAGTGGTCATGCACGGGTACACGCACTAGTGTTCCTCTAGACTCACAAATATAGGAATTAATTCTGACCTATATGCTATGACTTAAGTCTATATGCAATGAATGACTGAATTTTTTTTTTTTTAAAAAAAATAATAATAATAAATGTAATTTTTTTTTAAATAATAAAAAAATGCAATTTTTTTTTTTTTTAAAAAAAAGAAAAGAAAAAAAGATGCAACCTAAGACCGTAGGGTGTTTAAGGAAACAACCCAACCTTCCTCTGATACCAAATTTGACGCAGGACAAGACAAAATGTGACCCTAAATGCCTAAATGCGATTTATGCAGCAATAAGAAACTAAATGAGGCTGAAATTAAAATTAAAATTAATAATAACAATTAGAATAATAAAATCTACCACAAATAATCAATAAAATTCAGAGGATTCAATGTAAGTAATAAAATCACAATCCAAACCATGTCATATCTCAAAGTAGAAGGTTTCAAAATCAAGAGAACAGGTGTAAGAAAGGTTCAGTACAATAGGACAGCATTGATTAAGACTATGTGGGATATCTGGGGGTCAGGAAAGGCCTAAGATGGATCCAGAACAGCAATAAAGGGACTGTTCAAGGTAGAAGAGGGACTAAGAAGGGTATATGGCAATAAAGGGGACAAGAAATTGAAATGGTAATAGCAGCAGAGATGGCAGTTTGGCTGTGGATAGGTGTAGGAGGGTCAAAAGTCCTTGGGACAGGAGTTTAGGGACTGTATGGATTGCAGAAAGAGGGGACGAAGGTAGTATGATGGGTATAGGGGCTGGGTAAAAGTAAAGGCAGAAATCTGGGCAGCGGTAAAAGGGATTGGGGAATTTTGGAAGTCACAGCCAATAAAGGAAAAGATTAAAAGGAAAGAAAAGAGAAGAGAGAAGAAGATGGAAGAAGATCATGTACCTGGAAGAGGAGGAGGGCTTCTCGCCAAAAGCTTCTCGCCAATTCACAATTGCTGTTTTGTGGAAAATCTCCCAAATTTTATTCCATCGTGTAAGTTTGCCCCAAAGGGCTACAAGCTTAAATAACGATATACATTGCTTAAAATAAAATAAACTAAATTTACCAAACTACCCTTACTTATAACAAACTAAAACAAAAATAGCAAGTAAGAAAAGAAAAACAAGCAGGATGGGGATGGCACCGCATCACTCCATCCCTTCAGCAAGCAACCTAATCTCTCTAACCATATTGATCAATCTCCAGGGCGGTCTTCTTTGACCCATAGCCCACTTAATTGCATTTGCCGAATCCCCCTCAACAATGAGTTTTCCTTGACCATACAACTTCTAGATGTGTAAAGCTCTCCTAACGCTAAGAATTTCCGCCTTATTGGAATCTTTAGTACGCACAAACTCGTTGAACACAATAGACGTGATACCTTCATGATTTCTAAGCACCCCACCAATCCCCGCAGGCCCAAGCTTCCTTTTTGTAGCTCCATCAATATTGAACTTCCAAACATTCTGTTGCGGAGGATTCCAATTATCTTTGAGCTTTAACTTTCTATTAAAACCGTCCATACATTCATCCCAGGAAGAGATGAGATCCGAAAGATTAAGGCCACTAAATTCTTTGTTTGAGAGAAGCCAAACACAGAGCCTCCACAAAACTGTTTGGATGAGCTCATCGATATCTACTTTTTTTCCTTCAAAGACTCTAGAGTTTCTTTCTTTCCAAATGGTCCATAAGATGGCGGCTGGGAGAGTGTTCCATGCTAGATTCCACCTTGGGGTGAGCCTAGAGATAAACCACGAATCCAAGGTCCCAACACAAGAACGATAAAAAACCCAAGACACCTTAAAAAGCTTCATAAAGTGATTCCAAAATCGACGAGCAAGAGGGCAACCAAAAAACAGATGATCAATTTCTTCTTCCTCCATCTCACAAATTGGACAAATGAGATCCTCCTCCTGATAAAAAAAACCTCTCCTTTTGAGTTCCAATCTTGTTAAAATTCTCTTTTTAAGAACACACCAAACAAAAAATTGAACCCTAGGGGGGGCAAGAGATCATGATATCTCTCACTTTATACTTCTATAGTAATCTTGGATTAAGGTTTGTTTATTTCTAGCCGATCCTGTATAGCCTGGGGTAGAGATCTTTCAAGCATCTTTCTCTGAGCCATAAGTCTGTCCAGAATATAGTTCTATCTTCTTTTCTAACTATTAACCTTAATTTGTCCTGAAAGATGCGACCCACCTGACTTTCTCCCCCACCTAGTATCCACCACGCCTTTACTACTTGGCAGTCATGCTTTTCCATGTTTTCCCCCAAAGCCCACCCTCCAATATCTTGAGGCCATATCTAACCGTATCCATTTGAGGCCATATCTAACCGTATCCATTTACATGACTTAACTGTTGGATTAACGCTTTTGTGATTGAATGGATGAAATTTTAGATCTGAAGATTAGAGGTTAAGATAATCAAATGGGTTCCAAATTTTGCAGAAAAAATATCTAATTGATTTTCTATACATCTATTATAGCAACTTTGTCTAACTAGTGGGCCCTTATATCTGATGATGGTTCATCAAATAATGAAAGTGTGATACACCATACTTGAAAAGCTTTCTTGCATCCTTGGCTAATGGCAGCCTTTTTGGGATGGAAAAGATTTAGTGGAATGGTGCGACATGGTTGTATGTTAAATGCGATTTACATAGCGAAGTGTGGAATGTATGTAGGTCTAATTTTAAATTATCTTATCAGGACTTAAAAAGCAAGTATTGATTGAATAGGTATTAAAAATAAACTTATTTAGATGTTTCCAACCATTTGATATGAGTCTATCATTGTAGACATACAAATAAAAATCACTTACATATTTGTTATAGATTATATAGCGAATAAGTCTAACAAAATCTCATTTTTTATTTTTTTTATAATTTTGTATCTTATTACGATATAATAAACTTATAATCATTACAAAGAAGTTTAATTAGAAATACATAAAAATGTAAGATGAAGCTACAATGAAAAGAATACAACCATCCTGTGAGAAAAGTCTCATTCACATCTGTGCACATGCATTGCGCTGGGGGTTACATATGGACCAAACGGACAGCCTAGAATTTATGGAATGAATCGAATTGGTTTTTGCTCGTTCTCACAATTGTAGGGTTTCGTGGAGAGAACTCCTCTATACACACATCCAACAATAGTTCTTTAATAGAAGATTGACATGCCATTCAAGATGTGTGATGCACCTGTGTCAAACACTTGTAGACACCTTCACTTGTGTTAGGGCACCTTGCCCCCCGTTCTTCTTGGCCTCTTATAATAATACCGTTTAACATTGTTTTCCAAGATGACTAAAATATTACAACACCTTTCCCCTCTTAAAACTGATTGAAATATGAATATGTTTGTCACAATTATTTAGAGAAATTTAATACGTTATTTTCTATTAGTGTTGTCTTCACACCTTATTTTCATTTAAAATAAGTTTAGATTTAAATTTATTTATGATGCCATGTCCCAATTTCCTATTTTTTCTAGATTATCGAGTCCAACAACTTGCACCCTTGTTAAACTTTGGCGCAGACACCTCCATTCATAGTCAACTTCCTGTCTTCACTGGCATCTATGATGTATCCTGAGTGCTCATTTGCAGTCTAAAGTGCTCCAGTAATTTTTTATTTTTTTTCGTTTTTGTTTTAAAAGGTTGTGACACAATCTCACAATCATTTCATTGTACAAATGAGAACTAATGCACGTCCCAGCCTCAAGTCACAGATCTCCAATCAATGTTTTACTACTAGACAAACTGAATTCCTAGATTTTTAAGCTTACATCCTAAGATCCAACTGAATGTCTCTAACATCCATCGGGTACTCAAGGCTTTTGCAGCAATCTCCATCCAGAGGTAACCTAAATCCACCATTCAGCTATTATATATTATACCATTGATTGAGGTCTAGCCTTTCCTCACCAACTAAATGATTTGTAGGTCTTAAAGGGTTAAAGAAAGGCATGTTTCTATGGAGTGTATGGAGTGGATTTGCAAGGAATAAAGCTGATTGTCCAGGTTGACTTTTTGATATCTTTTTATGTTTTTTTACCAAACAATGTTGATAAATTAGTTCCTTCAATGTGATAATTCTTTTCAAGAGCAATTTATTGCTGCTGTCATTATGATTTGCATTATATTGATCACCGGTATTTCCAATTTTAGCCATTTATATTGAACTTCTCTTCTCTCTCTTGTTTTGCCTTTATTTACTACTTGGAAGAGCATCATGACCCCCTGCATGCATGCTGTTTTGATAACACCAGATGCTCTGTGCTAGTAGAATTTTACTTCTAAGTATGGTCTCCAGAGTATGGAACCAAGCAAGTGGATATTTGGAATTTTTATTTTCTTAATAATGGATGTGAAAAAGTGAGAGTAATCAATTCCATTTTAGCATTTTTAAGAATAGTAGGTGGAAATTTGTGTCTTCAGCTACAAAATAAAACTGATCTCATGATAAGTTATCTTTCAAAAATAAATAAAAAGTAAAACTAATCTCATGATACCCCCCTCGCCCCACCCCCATGCAGCAGGCAAATTTGTTGTAAAATTTTTTTGGGGGATAAGTTTTATTAATGAAGCAGGCAAGGTGCAAAGAATACAAATGATGGGCAGGGACACTTCTATTGGATAAAAGAGATTACTGTTGGTTTGCAAGGATCATAAGAAACTACTTTCAAGTGGTTGAAGCAACCTATGAAGCCAAAGCCACCTCAAAATGGCAACTGTAGTCAAAGGGGCACGAAGCCCACAAAACCAAAGGGGTATCATGAAAGGGCACTAACATCAAAACAAAATAGCCAGCACCCCATGTAAGAAAAAAGAGCAAGAAGCCCACAAGGAAGTAAACACTCTTTTCACTCTTTCTTCTTGCAATTCCAACATAGTGAAACATATGGAGAAACTAAGTAGTTCAAGTGAGTTAATGGCATCCATCTACCCTATATGACTCTGATGATGAATGCCATTGCGACAAGACCTCTAGAATGCCTCTAATCACTAGGGATCATGGAATCTTTTTTTTTTTTGATGCAGTCCCAGGTCTGGTGGTTCAAATGGGCTTCTCTGGCAGGATGATAGGGTACCTAGCAAGGGGATATATTTAGGCCTTAAAGCAGGCCACATAGCAAGGGGTTATATTTAAATGAACTGTTTAAGGTTTTTTTTTTCTTTCTTTCTTTGGTTATTTTAGTTTATCTGTTATCAAGTTGATACCATCTTTGATGGAAAGCTGTGGAGATACTGCTTATGAAGCCTATGATTTTATAAACGGCTCTAATACTTTTCCTTTTCTTGCCTTTTCTTATTTTTTTTAAGAAGCAGGGAAGGGGAGGTGATGCAATCCTAGGTTCTAATTCCATAGAATCCTTAGGATCATTAATTTCCTTGGCATTAGAATTGAGAAATCTAATGCAAGATATCAACTCTATAGAAATCGGGCTCTAAAAAATTTAAAGAGAATTTCCAAAATTTAGGTCGATAGATTTCTTTCACACAAGAAAGAATGCAAACCTCACTTAGAAGTTAGAACAAATTGTATACTCTCTTTCTCACCGAAATCAAACGAACAAATAAGATCTTGCGAAGTATACCTGTAAAGACTTTTGACCAGGAGCTTAGGTGAAAGGCCATTAAAAGATGTGTTCCCAAGATTATATAGGATTTCAAGGAATAAGAGTGTGCTTGTTCAGGACAGCTACGTGACGGAGGATCACTTAACTTCCTGGCAGCTGGATCTTAGAAGGGATCTGAGGGCCTTTGAGGATGAAAACAAAAGAGATATTTTGTGTCAACTTGCGGAGTTTCCTGTCTCACCTATGGAGGATGATGATCTGGTTTGGACGGGGGATTCTTCGGGCAACTTCTCGGTTAAAGCCTTGGTCGATTTGGTTCTACATTGGGATTCTAATGTGATATCAATTACCAATTTTGCCTGGAAAGGTGCTGCCCCACCCTAGGGTTCAAATTTTTGTTTGGTATGTTCTTAAAGGGAGAATTTTAACAAGATCGGAACTCAAAAGGAGAGGTTTTTTAAATCAGGAGGAGGATCCCATTTGTCCAATTTGTGAGATGGAGAATGAAGAAATTGATCATCTGTTTTTTGGGTGCCATCTTGCTCGTCGACTTTGAAATCACTTTATGAGGCTTTTTAAGGTGTCTTGGGTTTTTTATCGTTCTTGTGTTGGGACCTTGGAATTGTGGTTTATCTCTAGGCTTACCCAAGGTGGAAGCTTGCTTGGAATACTGTCCCAACCGTCATCTTATGGACCATTTGGAAAGAAAGAAATTCTAGAGTCTTTGAAGGAAAAAAAGTTGATATCGACGACCTCATGCAAATTGTTTTGTGGAGGCTTTGTGTTTGGCTTCTCTCGAACAAAGAATTTAGTGGCCTTAATCTTTCAGATCTCATCTCTTCCTGGGATGATTGTATGGAGGGTTTTAATAGAAGTTGAAGCTCAAAGAGAAATGGAATCCTCCGCAACAAAATGTTTGGAAGTCCAAAGTTGATGGTGTTGTAAGATGAAAGCCTGGGCCGGCGAGGATTGGTGAGGTGCTCAAAATCATGAAGGTATCACGTCTATTGTGTTCAATGAGTCTGTGGGTACTAAAGATTCCAATGAGGCAGAAATTCTTAGCATTAGGAGAGCTTCGCATATCTGGAAATTATATGGTCAAGGTAAACTCATTGTTGAGGGGGATTCGGCAAATAAGTGGGCTATGGGTCAAAGAAGACCACCCTGGAGATTGATCACTATGGTTAGGGAGATCAGGTTGCTTGCTGAAAGGATGGAGATTTCTTTCAACAAGATCGGTAGAGCAGCGAATGGAGTGATAGATTATTTTGCCAAACTTGATGTCTCTAATCTCTTTTCTGGAGTTTTCCTATTCTCTAATTAGAGGAGCTTGTTCTTTTTGTTCTCTTTGCATTTTCTCTTTGTTGTTTTTGTTTTTCTCTTTTGTTTGGGTCTAATCCTGTTAGACCCTCTTCTCTTATCTTTATATCATTTTCTTATTTTTATTTCTCTTTGTTACTGCTCAAAAAAAATAGTAAGAGTGTTTTTTGGGTGCTTGGACCGTAAAGAAATAGCTGCTTTGTTTTTATGGGTCTTGCAAAGCATAGTTGACATGCAATACAATCAATTAGAAGATACTTTTCTTTTATTTCCTCGATGTCATACACTTTTGGCTCTGCAAAGGGTGGAAAAGGCTCATCTGCTCTCTTCGGTTGAGCTGTCCACGACACGAATACCTCTTTCCTGTAAATATCTATTTTCCTTTTCCCGGTCTTTTGTCCTGTAACAGCAGTCGCATCTGGAATATCGAATCTAGCTCTTAGCTGGTCTGGTCCAACCCCTTTTCTGTCTGATGACAATCGGGAATACCTTGCTAGCGAAGTAAGCAATCAATGGGATGCCATTAGTTTCATTAAAAGGCACACTTCTATTTTCTCGCGGCTGTTTAGGATACTTGAATTCCTTTAGTAAGATAGCTCATGAGTGATCAAACCAGTTCCTGATTTCAGGAATCTTGTTTGCTTGAAAAAATCTTGCTCCGCGTGCAACTCTTTGGTCACTGGGCTAAGGGTGCCATCAGTCCAGTTGACAGCGATGTTTCTACCTTGAAACTTGAACTTCCCAGGTTGAGCTGGTCAGTTAGGACCAGTTCCACCCAATAAAGGGCTTCCACCTCAGCCTATTGGTGGCCCATCCAATTGAATTCTTGGAATTTTATTACAAATTCAAACAAGAGATTCAATGAAATAACAACCATAAAAATTCACTCAAAATGAATTCTACATTCTATGGGCCAAAGACCTTATTTATAATGAAATTTGAGAGAAAAAAAAAAAATAATAATAATATAAACTAAATCTAATATGTCTTGGGGGTCCATGCACAAATGGAGCATTTTTACATGTCAAAATCTCCTATCCATCAATAATATAAAAAATATTTTGTATGACACATAGGCATGAAAATTAGGAAAAAACCACAAAAAATCATCTCTAGGTGTGTCAAATCTAGGGCTGCAACTCGGGTCGGACGGGTCGGGTTCCTTAAAACCCAACCCGACCCGCATTTTGAACTCATTTTAGCCGGGTCGGCTCAAGTTAACTTGTAAAATCTTCAACTCGATCCGACCTGAATTTCATGTGGGTTTTTATCTTCTCAACCCAACCCGACCTGCATGATTTCTCGGGTCGGATCATGCGGGTTGGACCAAAACCCGACCCGAATTGCAGCCCTAGTCAAATCCTTGTTGCTTTCTTGAGTCCTAAAATTTAGGATCTAAGGTGTGAATATAAGATTTTCTTATCAGCCCCCTTCTCCTTTTGAGTAGATCTTGGATAAACATGTTGAAATTCGTCATTCCTTTGAACATAGATTTTATTGGCCTCCCAAAACAAGATCCATCATTCTTCATTCCAAATGTTGTAAAGTAAGCTTAGACCTTAGTATATGGACTCAGACCTCTTATTTTCACCTTTTCTTCATTAGATGCTCTCTAAATTAGCTATTTTTGAGCAATCTAATTTTACATAAAATAAAATCCATGACAATGTGTGAATGGGGTCCACCATCTGTAGATGCGCTTGCATCAGGAGATTGGTGGGTAGGCACTGCAATAACAAATGATGTAAGCAAGAATACAGTGAACTTACAAATTGTTGATTGACACGGTATTCCAAATTTTGACAGAAATATTGAAAATGCTAATTCTTTTGGTAGCTACTAAGAAGCACCTTGTGTATATGGACTGACTCCTCAAACAATACATGGACATAGTTTATTCTTAGCTTTAGCAGATATGAAGCAAATTGTTGGAAAAGAAAACAAACACTTCAAAATCCTAATACATGCATTCGATTCCTGTAACACTCACACCATTTGAATTCACAAAATTGTACATGTTGTGACTAAAAATCCTACACTACTTGACATATACTTAAAAAAGGGACAGTTTGATGCTTAAAAGGGACAGTTTGGAGATCTCAACCATCCAATTATGAAAGATTGTGATACAACCATCCAACTAATGAAGTTAATCTCGTAATGAAGACATTGAATACTGTAGTACTCATTCTTTATAAGATGAAGGTGATGCAAAGGGTTCTAATTGAAGACATTGGCTGATGCAAATTTGGTCACTTGGATAATACTGAACTAATTGTATTATCTAAGGTGTGGTAACTTCTTTTCCAGCGTAATAGTTTCTAAATGGCTAGCTTTTTCAGTGGCCCAAGTTAGGGGAAGGATATATGTATTGAGGTACTGGGCCATTGGTGCTTAGGCAGTTTTGACTTGCTTCATGGATATCATCTTGTGTTTCAAGGCTATGCTTGTATGTTGGGGCTTTTGTGATATCCTTGTGCACGAGTGTGTTGATATACAGTATATTTTTCTTGAAAGCATGTCCTTTATATCCTTTTTCTCTTTACTAATTAAACAATCAAAATAAAATTTACTGTTAACTCTAGTAGGAATATAACCAAGTGTCACGGACAAAAAAAATCCTACATCGGAAGAGCCTTAGAAGGTCTTGGGGTTTAAAAAGTTGGGGTGGCCCTTCCCTCGATGGCTAGTCATTTTGGAAGAAAATTTGCCCCCGTGACACTGGTATCGGAGAAACCCAGGCTACTTTCGTGTGAGCCCGGGGCTTCCCTTGACTCATGGACTCTACACAAAAAAGATTGAGTCCCTCCCTCTGGTGAGGGCACTAGGAATTGTGCTGGGGAGCCTGTTACAAATAAAAAAGTTCTCCAATCCGAAGAGCCTTGGGGGGCCCTCCTGCAATGGCTAGTCATTTTGGAAGAAAATCTCCTTCCGTGACCCATGGAAACCAGTGAGAAGGTTTTGATGATGATTGAAATGAGAAAGAAAATGGCTTTGGTATTCAAGAATGCAGCATTACTGTTTTGGGAAAATGCCCTTATGCCCAATAATGCAGTAAGTAGGGATGAAACTCGGGTCGGGTTTTGGCCCGAACCTGCATAAACCGACCCGAAAATTATGCGGGTCGGGTTATGAAAGTTGGATCAGCGGGTCAGGTCAGGTTGAGAAGTTAGAAATCCGCATTGAATTCGGGTCGGGTTGGGTTTAGAGATTTTTAAGTTAACCTGACCCGACCTGATCAAACTCGACCTGACCCGACCCGGTAAAAAGTAGGCTAAAGGAGGTTCAAAATGCAGGTTGGGTCGGGTTATAATTCGGGTCGGGTTGAGCAATACATCCGGGTCAAAAGTTCGGATCGGGTCGGGTTGGCTTCTATATATTAGTAATTCGAGGCAGGTTGGGTTTTGAAAACCTAGTTTGATTTTAGCCCTAGCAGTAAGGAACCTCTTCAAAGAATAACGACTAAACTCCTTTGACAATAATTGTTTATAAAAAATGACAATTGTCGCCTAAGACCAAAAAACACGCGCATTTCGCCACCTAGGCGCACAAGGGATCCATGTGGACTCTTTTATATCGAATCTATTACATTAATTTTTATTTAAAAGAAATAGATCTAATTTTTTATAATTTTCATTTGATGCATTCTCAATCATAATAGATCAAAATATTTATCCAATAATTTATTTTTAGTTTAAAAAAAATTATGGGCTAATATGATTAAGTGGGTCTATTTTTAACAATATGATAGCCACACGATAACCTTGTATGCATATAATTTTTTTCACAGAATGTGGCCCATCATCTGACATGGCATGTTTGGACACTTAGGCTTTTTAGCCAGAGCGTCTATCAGACCTACCCTTTTTAAATTATAGATTATCAGTATATAGATTTATAAAATGTTTTCAATTCAATATCTTTATCTATTTGATTTAGGTGAATTAAATAAATAGTTGATAAGAAACTCTACTTCAACAATATTTTATTTAATTTGAATCAGATGGTTATATGTACTTAATAAAATTCTTATAAATCTTATTCAAATAAATATTTATTTTATTTGATAAGATTAATGGACCTCAATTAATTATAAAATATTTATTTATTTTAAACTGAACCTCATGACTCAATACCTCTACGTTCAAGTCTCTCTCTCCACACACTTTGATGCGCCTAAGTTATTGATATTGTGCCACTCATTTTTGAATGATAATAGGCCGATATCTTGGATATCGGATATTGGCCAATATCATTCTCTCTCTTCTTCTTCTTTTTTTTTTTGAAATATCGGTTGCGTTTTTTTTTTAATTTCCTGAATTAAAAATTTTAAAAACTGAAAAACCGTCCTTTTTTTTTAATTTTTGAAAATTTAAAAAGGAAAATATCAGTCGAGATATCACTTGAGCCCACGTCCGAGCTAATTTGGCTTTGCTTCCTTTGAGGTTGTTTTTGCCTCTGATTGCTCTCTGAGCTGTTTTTCTCTTGGCTTTCTTTTGTGGGCCAAGAAACTTATAACTTTTGTTTGGTTTGACTCGGACTATAGGTATACTGTAATATATTCTTTAGACTTTCTTGAATGATATATATTAACCTATTCATAAAAAAAAAAAATTATGTATTTATTCAACTAAACTGTGGTGTAGATAGGGCCTAACCTTAACATGTTTTCTATTAATACATAAACAATATTATCAAATTAAAATGAAAGGGGGAAAATCTTCTAAACACCATGATAGAAATCCACCTTTATACACACGTCGATGTCAGATATTTTTTTATAGATTTAAACCATTTAGAATGATGCATTTTATTTAGATTTAGATCTAATTTAAATTTATTTCTTTTTTATAAATTCTTACCACTAAATTAATTATCATAGGTAATAATATATATTTAATCATTTTATTTAGTTTTTAATAATCAAATGTTAAAATAATTTAATCGACTCCATTATACATAGTTTGTTAGGCCACGATAATCTATTCAATTTTAATTTAAGATGAGTCGTACTCTCTAATAATCGACTAGAATCTGAAACAAGGGTTATTGGACTGCCAGTGCAGAAGAGAGAAGTTTGACATGAAAGCTAAGGTGAAAAGAACGGCGTAATGGTCGCAACATAACGGATTTCTACCCAACGCCATGTTGCAGCCGCTATGCATCCAAGCGTAGCGGGCCCACCAAGGTTCGGGTGCGACGCGCGTGTAAAGTGTTTTTTTTTTTAAATTCGACCGTACACCGTGGCTGCGTTTGGATGAGGGGGGGTAAATTGTACAGGGTTATCCGAGACTATATTTGAGCAGGGTTACTCTCGTACAGGTGTTATTCTTATCTTATTTTGTAATTATAGAGGTAAAGTTAAAATTTATCTTGAGAGAAAAAAATTATTTGATAACTATAAGTAGGGATAACCTGACATATTAATAATTTTAAGAGTATTAATAATTTTAATTAAATCTATATAATATAAAAAATAAAAATAAAATTTATAAAACATAATTATTAAATAATATTCATTAATTAAAAAATATTTTAAAATATTTTTACTTCATAAATGTAAAGAGGGAATAAAGCAGAGCAAGAGTTTTATGAAAACTACCATGCACTAAAAAAATTTCAAAAAGGGAGAAGGAGGGTAATGGGGTAACCCTTCATTACCTCCCTTACCCTCCATCCAAACACAGCCCAAGTAAGGACGTCAGGTTTTTTTTTTTAAATATTCATAATGAGATAGCTATTTAGACACTCCATTTTTCTTTTCAGAGATAACCTATTTCAAAATTTTATGTGAAATTACTATTTTATCCCTCAGTTTTGTATGGATGAATCATTTTTTTTAAAAAAATTAAGGAGCAAAATGGTAATTTTGATATAAAATTTTAAAATAGAGTGTCTAAATGGCCCTCACAATGGTTAAAATTTTTCTTATAAAGAGGAAGCCTTCCTCCTTCACCATCAGCCGTTCTAAGTCTCTCTTTCATTTTTCTTTTTCCAACTTTATTTTTTTGCATTTTTTTACTCAAGAAGGCTTTATTTTTGGGTCATTTGTTATGATCCGAACTGTTAGCCTTCGGCATGGGTTACTCTTATGCAGGTGAATTAAGTTCCTTGCTAGATCTACGACTAGTGCAAGTTTTTACCTGGATTATTAAAGGAAGCCTCCTTATCTCAGAATATTATTTTTTAAATTTATATTTCATGCACTTGTAAAGCTTGTAATTTTATTTTGTTAAACCGACTTTTCATGCACTTTTTTTTTATGTTTGGGAATGGTTTATGAGGTGTTTTAGAAGTTAATTTAGTGACTAAAAATAAAATTTCATACATTTTATATTTTAAAATTTTAAACCGAATGTTTTAAATTTATATCCAAATTTAAAATATTTAGGAAATATATGCTTTAAATTTATTAAAATGGTGTTTTTTTTACTTAATGTTTATGTACTGTTTTAGATGATTATATAGTGAAAAAATGTCATTTTCCATGTACATGTAATTTTTTTATTTGAATTTTATTTTAAGGAAATGTATGCTTTAAGTTTATTTGAATGATGTTATTTTATTAATGTTTTATATGTTAATATAGTGTTTTATTTTTTTCCCTCATTTTTGTAGAATTTTTGGTATTTTTTACATTAATTTGAATTATCGGTTTCGTAATATTCAAAAAACATTTGAATATCTAAATGACCGCAACCTAATGATACAATTATATATTCTTGAAGCTTAGAGTTTTCTTGATTTTCTGTAAAAATTTCAGAATTTTTTGAAAAAATAAAATAAAATAAAAATCGAAGGAGAGAGAAAGCATAGCGGCCACTACGGAACCTTGCACTGTTATGCCCATAATGTCGCAATGTATCGGGTGATGGTGCAACGTATCGGGTGACCGCTTTTTTAACAGTAGAAGTTATACCAAAGAAGGTGAACATGTTTACCAAGTCAGACCCAATTAAGTACTTATTGATAATGCCTACAGTGTCTAGGTGTGCTTCGAGGTGCCCATTTTTCGATATTAATTTAAAATATAGGTATTAATATCGGCCAATACATATTGGATTTTTAGTGTCGATATGTATCATATCAGCTATACGGTTATGATATCGGCTATATTAGCTGATATATTGGTTGATATATACATATCGGTCCAGAAAATTGATTTTAAAAAAAATGAATATCAATGTTTTCCGCCACCAATATATTGCCGATATTTTAATTTTAATTTTTTTAAAAAAACAAAGACAAGGTTTTCTGTTTTTATTTTAAATCAAAAAATTAAAAAAAAATTGACCGAGATTTGGAAAAAAAATGAGGATAAAAATAATATTGGCGAGATTTTGGCCGATATCTCAGTTTGGCAATATTTCAACCCCTGTAAAGCCACAAATTGCAATTCAAGGCCAAGGCCATTTGCATATCTATTGGCAAATCATCCAGATGAAGACAAGATCAAGGTATCAGCTCAGCTATCAGCGTAGTTGTTCAATGGTGTATGAATCAGTAACTTAGTAGGCATTGTTCCGTAATCCTCTGATTACTACACTGAGCTATCGCAGCTGTTAGATCCCTACACGTTCTTCCAATAGCATTAAAACACTTTGGCAACAAGCAAAACTTTCTTTCCAATGGCAAGTGCAGATTACGGGTTGAGATATGAAGGACTGGATCATTAGATTTCAGCCTTCCAATTTCTTTTACTTGAGAAGGGTAGTCATTTCATCCCAGAGAGTCATGAGTTTCTTAGAGATAAAAGAGAGTTTTCAGTGTCATGTTCTCAGCTTCGAGGGATGCAGTGGGTTCATGGGATCTTCTCTTTCGATATTGTAATTCACAATTTATAATTCTTTTAGCCCATTAATTTAATCCGATGAATTTCTTCAATGAGATGGATGTGAAATTTTAAGGATTAAAAAAAAAAAAAATCTTTTATCCAATTAAGATAAAATTTTATAGACATTGTATACAAGGTAAGACTTATCTATGTATCTATATGGACGACACTTACACCCATTAAATAACTTAAGAAACCGACCTACGCCACTTGCAGGTTTGGTATTTTCAACCAATTTTTGTGCTCTGCTTGACCTGGGATAAGGGTCCAGTTTGCTGTCCATGTTCGCCTGACTCAGGTTGTGGGTCCTCCCTTCTCTTAGGGGCTTTCTAGCCCTATCATTTGTTTGTAATTACTTGGGAGTTCTTCCCTCTTTGAAAAATTCACCTAGAAAGTGGGATACACTGCAAAATTAAGATATGAAAAACTAATACACAGAGAATATGTTACATCGAATTTGCATTTCTGGCCTGCCCATGAAATGGTCTGAAAATTCTATTCCAGGACATCTGTTGGCCGCAGCCCTTCCCACTTTGCGATCTCTTCCTTACAATACAGTTTCCGGATCCCTCCATAAAACCCATCTTCTTCAATTCCTTCCTCCCGATGATCCTTCCTATTGACGGTCGTTCTTCTCCACCGTGAATCAGGCATGTACTGGTTGAACTCTAGTATCACAGTATCTGAAAACATGAACTCTCCAGTGTAAAAATCTCAAGTATAGGAGCATTCATTTAGCTAGGAATAATAGAAAACAGAACAGCAGCAGTGGAAGAAAAGCAACAGAGATTCATGCTAGTAGGAGCCTGGAAACCTAATGACAGTTTATCAAAACAGTACACTTAGGTTCTCATTGAGCTGGACATTGTTCATTGTTGTCAAAGAACAGAGTTGGTAAGTGCTCATTTTTTCAGAACAAAGGTCGTAGATTAAAGCCCTATAGGTGTCAAACATGCACTCAGCTCACAAAGAATAATTTATAAAATCCAATTATGAGACTCAACTGCAAATAGAGATAAATGTCTTTGATGATGATGATGATATTTATTAGTTTTGAGTTTTAGAAATTGAGATTAGCTGATTTTCCAGATAACCCTAGAAAACTTGACATGCAAAGACATTTTGAATATAAAGTACTGAAAATGTAGAATACATGCTTTTTGGTCATAAACGAACAAGGTATAAAAGAAAATAGTATTTACATAACTGTAATATGTACATTTTTTTAACAATCATGACAATATGTATGACATAAAGACATATTATATAAACAATGTTTAATAAAATGAGACAAAATACATTTAGAGTATAATCTACATATAGTCCATGCAGGACTGTTGAAAATTCTGTTTCTGATACTAATCTGGTTTTTTTTCAGAGAAATGGACATGGCATCATCATCATCACCAAAGAATTATCTCACCTATTTGGGATGTGAGCACTATGCACTAGTACCAGTTAAAAAAAACAAAAAAGTACTTCCATAGTTCATCACCCTTTCAACCTTTCAAACAGAGGCACTACAAATATTTTTTAGGAATTGTCCTTCACCATAGCATTTGTAATTTTAGCTCATTCAAGATATCTTTGCCAATCACATGTACAAGGTGTTTGAAAGAAGAATTCAGGTTCTGTTTGGATGTATCTGAATCTGAGATTTAAGTTGCATTACACCCTCCATATTTAACATTTGTGCAGAACCAGTATAACCAATTCAGATGTACAGAAGATTCTTTTATGTATATAGGAAGCCAAAGACAAAGAACCAAAGTAACCTAACATCCTACATGAAGGATGTTAAATAGGTGAATGCAATCGACGATGGGCTTTTAGGATCCATTGAAGTCTGCAACTATTTCTGTAGCAAGTACAGGAAATGGATAGGCTTTCCTTTCCTGCTTTGATTTAAAAGCATGCAATAATTTTTTTGTAATCTGACCCCTCAAAGTTTTCCCCTTAATGGTTCAAATGTTTGTAATAAAGTAGAATTCCAGATAAAAGACATCATTTGATTTTTCTTACCACTATTGTGACAACGGCAGTAACGCTCATTTCTGTCACAGGACTCCAAGTGCCCCACAACCCCATACCACCAGCCTGCGGTCATGTGCATATATTAGCAGAATGTTTCATCAAAGTTAAATTGAACATTTACATGAATAACTGAAGGCATAGAATCAGAATAAAGCAAATTTCCTGAAAGTCCGGAAAATTAAATATGTGAAGGTCAATCTACCCAACGTTGAGGAGAATATAGCCTCAAGCACTCACCATAAGGAAATTCTTTACTTCAACAACACCCCACCCCCAATTTTGGATTATGGCCTTGAGCACTTACCATAAGGAAATTCTTTACTTCTTCTCCATTGAATCTCAATATGATCACCAGGGCGTAAATCATTCAAACAATCTGAGACGTGAAGATCATGTGGAGGGGTGTCAACTGGTGGTGCTCTTAGTCTTTCCCACTGCACTCCTTCCTCTATCACTATTGTTCGACGCCCATGGGGTGGGTACCTACAATGGAGAAAATAATTACTGAACTAGTGCCCATAATCTTTCCAGTACACCATCAGATGCACTCACTGTTGCTAGAGGAAAATCATACAGGATCAAATTTGAAGAAAGTTATACTACACAAACCTTGCGTGAAAGGTATCGGTGTAACAATCATAACTGAGTTCAGCATCATAACATGACAGCATGAATCCAACATGACCATGCTGCAGAAAATCACAAAATTCTTAGTGTTTCTCATGACACCAAAGGGAAACAAATGGAAGTAAATCAACACTAGTAACATATCATTTGAGACAAATAAAACAACAAAAAGAAGCTTAGAAACCCAATCTAATATATGTTTTGTAGTAGCATATGAACACCAAAAATAAACAATGAATAAGTTTCCAATCTAAAAAATAATGTAACATCTGAATAGTCTCAAAGCAATTCAAAATGATCTGTACCTCACGGTTATAGACCTGCGCAGGGAACCAGAACTTGCCGCCCTCAAGAGACAGATACAAACACATGATTGACTCAACAGGCAAAGGACTCTTTAGTTTGCCGCCTCCGTCAATCAGAGATCTGAACCAAGAAACAGGCCAAACACACAAAATGGTGCCAAGCCAACTTGTCAACTTAGCCCCATCTGTGGCACCCGAGTTATTTCTCGATGCAATAAACCACTGCCATTCCTTGTACGCAGCCTGGCCTATCAATCTGCTCCATTTCTCTTTCATGTGCCTCTCCCAAAGATGGTCACTTCGACATCTATCCCTCAATGAGCTACAAACTTCTGCCATGTTACTCAACCCAGCTGGCGAAAGCCTCCCTAAAATGCATTCTAATGTCAACTCGGGCAAATCCAATAAGGACAACTCCACTTCCCCAACATTCTCTACTTTTGGTACACACTTCTTCTTGAGAGACATTCTAAAGATAAAATTGCTGAGTCCATAATCTTTCAACCACTGCAAGAACAAACCAGTTAGTTCTCTCCAGAACCAGACACATAGCGATCTCTCCTCAGTTAATGGAAGAGGCTGCAGAGACAGAAACTTGGAAAGGAGAAGGAAATAGAGGCAAGATATCAGGAAGAAAATCATTAGATAAGGAAGATTCTCAGATGGGTCAGATCTGTGCCAAGTATAAAGAAGGTATCAACGACCCAATTGTGGAAAAGCAACGGTGACCCAATTGGATAAAAAAATTAAAGCTAATTCTAAAAAATGGAATTTTAAAAATGGTGGGTCGAAAAAACAGAAGATTCCCGGGAATTTAGTCTAGCTTGAACCACCGCAAAGCCCACCAAGTTTCAGTGGGCCTTGGGCGGTAATTGTATTAAAAGAGGGACAAACTGTAGAGACTCCAAATATCGTAGTCTGATTGATAGAGACTACGTTAAGAATAACGAAAACTGCATAGGAAGATAACAGTCAGGCAATCAAAGGACACCAAAGAAATGGGTTTCCTCAATGGAATGGAACCACAAAGAGAAAAGGGAGGGAGATTCCAGATCCGATATGGGCTTCTGACACATGGACATCTAACCAATTGGCATAAATGGGCATGCACTCAGAGACCCATTTCTCTAAAAGTTTGTATTGTCTGAGGTAGAAGATAAAGATAAAAAACAATAACGCTGCAGATCTTGGAGAATCCAAAAAAGGGCAGATCTGGGTATTTGAAAATGAACCTAGATTAGGTGTCCAACAAATTGACGAGAGGAAAAACGCAGCTGGAAAAGATTCAAAGAGAGGAATTTGGTGGAAAATAGGAGGTGATGAAGATGGACATGAACATGAAGTCCGTCCTACTTCAGTTCATCCAGATCCTCATCAAACCCTCTCTCTCTCCACCTTTCCGCTCTCTGTTCTCTCTCCCTCTCAAAGAAAAGAACCAAATTCCAAAATGAAATGATAAGAATTTAAACCAAAAATAAAGGGACAGAGAGAGAGAAGGAGAGAGTTTTTATTGGGTGTGGTGACAGAATTGGAAGGGCTTTGATTGGGGGGATGAAGACGGTGAGACGATCTCAACCATTCAAGGCTCGCCTGGCATTTCTTAACTTCCACCGAAAAGCCAACAACAGATTCCACAAATATCGCCCCACCCCAGAAACAATGGAAGTCAGGATGATCTGAGGTCAATCAGTGGCAACTGTGAAGAAGGAGATGCATCTGCACGTCTGCGTGTCGTCTTCACCCAATCGTCTCGATTTCAATGACCGTTGCTCTGTTCTCGATTCCATACGTCTCGGATGCTTTCTAGATTTTTGGAAAGAGAATAAGACGTGGGAATTTTATTTATTCGAATGAATTAAAAATAATAATAAAATTCAAAGTGTATGAAAAGGTTGAAAAATTGTAGTAAGGTATGTTTTACGGAAGAAATTTTTATTATATTTTTAAAGGTAAATTTTTATATATAAAAGAATGGAATTTATTTGTGCAATGTACTTTTACTGAAATGGGTACATAAAGAATATTTTTGTTATTTAACTGATCATAATAAATTCATAACATTTTTATTTTACTTTTATTCTTAAATTTATCATAATAAAATAAAAGGTAAAATAATCCCTGTGGATCATGTTAGTAAAAGTACTGTTGCACAAATCAATTTTTCTGTTAGAAAAAGAAAATCATTCTATGTTATTATTTTAACACTAAGTTTGACAAGAAATTGTATTCTTTGAGTTATATAGAGTCCTCTTATTAATATCGGTCGAACTATACTGCATTAAACTCCTCCCAACTTGACTCAGCATCAGTCGGATTCATACTTAACGTCAGTCGCATCGGCATCAAACTTACAGCTTAATATCATTTCTCAAAACTTGATTCGGAAAACATTTTTCCAAATTTTAAATACAAACTGAGATTTTTTTTAAAGCTATTTTAATGAGAGCTTTTGATAAACAACCAGCTAACAATGTTTAAATGCTTTAAGGGGTCATGTCAAGGAATACTACCCACCCTATGATCAAAATTATTGAATATTTAGATAACTCATCATGGAGAGTTTCAAACTCTACATAGGGTCCATCAATCCATCTTAGTTTTAATATTTTATTATTAAAATACAACCATTATTTAAATATTGTTACTTATATGCTCAATTTAGTTATAAGGATGCATCATATAAACATCTATTAAAGTACAAATCTAACTTGATTTTATCATTAAACGGGAACAAATCTAACTTGGTTTTATCATTAAATGGGTATAACGTGTAATCGAGAAACCCTTCCGATAGTTATTTGAATTAACTGTAGTTACTGCCCATATAATAATATATTGTTTATAGTGTGAAGTTAGAAGAGGAGAAAAAACTTTGGGAATTGATTTGTGCGCTGATACCTTATCCCAAAAGGCTACCAGATAATGTAAATTTAGGTGCTTTCTCACTTGCTACTAATTTATCATTAATTGTAGTTACACCTAATGTAATAAATATCTCTGATATTTTCATTTTTATCACGAAAATATCGGCAAAATAATTTTTCCCGTTAAAAACTCGAGTTTATCGTGTCTGCCGTTTTTAAAGGTAAATTCCCGTTAAAAACACGTTTTTATCGCGAGAAACAGGTAAATTCCAGTTAAAATTGTGAGATTTTGCCGTTAAATTCCTATTAAAAACGCTTGGGCCAAATATACATTTTTTATTTCTGAAATATCATCTATTTTTTCAAATTTCGGCCACATTATTTATTTTTTATATTTATTCTTATTATTTTTTAAATAATATATTTTCCGTGATATTTTCCATTAAATTCCCGATAAAAACTCGAGAATTTGAAAATATCCCGCTATTAATAATTGGCGTTAATATCCCGAGAACGAAATTTGTGACAATGGTTACACCACATATAATTTTTATTTTTTTTTTAATTTCTAGTGTAAACTTCAAAATAGAAGGAAAAACTTTGAAAATTAATTTTTATACAGGTATCTTTTCTCAGATGGAGCACTGAATAATGTAAGTTTAAGTAGTTTCCCTTTTAACTCTTAATTTTGTTATTAAAAAATGATGAAAGCAAGGTTCGGTTCTACAACAAATCCAACTTTTCGATGAAATAAACTAACAAACTAAGATCTGGCTCAAGCTACAGTGGACTTCAGAAAACCCAAATCGCTTAATCGCTTCCGAGAGATTTTTAGATATCTCTTCCCTTCGAACGCCAATTTCATTTTCACACCAACTTTAAGCAAATGGAAACTGAATTGAAAAAATAAGAACCTGATTTAAGTTCTCTTCGAAGAAATAAAGAAAGTCCAAAAATCTCACTAGAAAATGGTCACCTTGTAAAATCCTCAAATGAAATCAAGTTTTCAATTAAACTAGATCGTATTTGCTTAAATTGAAATTTAAATATACAATTTAAAACACCAATTAGATCTGAAATGATTTATGCAGAATGTGGATGAATGTTTGCATGAATTTAAATTCAATTCAACATAAAAATAGAAACAGGAAAACCAAACTTACTTGGGAACACTCAAAAGAGACTTCTCTCTCGCTTGATTCAATTCCAAAATTCAATGTTGTTACAATGGACGACCAACCTTTTACTTATAGGTGATGGTTGAAGAGAGAAAAAAGAAAAACAAGGACAATTGGCGTTAATGGGTGGTGCTAGTCCTTGAGTTTGCTAAAAAAACAACAATGGAGTTTTCAATCACTGTGTGACATCTGATTAAAAGTTGTTCATAACATTGTCGACGTTTATTGGAATTGTTCAAATTGATTTTGTTGGAAATTCTATTAAATAAGCTTTCTAATTAATTAAATTTTATGAAAATTTGATATCATTTGATACACCTGTCAGAATCATGTCCCCCGCCCCCCACACACACAGAGAATATTGTCCACTTTGCCAACCCAACACCTGGGTCTCCTCACCCCCACAGGGTCTATTGGGACACTGGGCTTGCAGCTTTAAAGCGCGTTCTAGTAAGTGAGTGAGTGAGGTGACCCCTCTAATAAGCACCCAGCCTTCAACTTCTTGGGTGATGTGGGACTTCTCCCACCCCCATTGCATTGCAATTGGCCCTTGTGCATGGCAGTTAGCTTCAATGGGTCTAAGGGTAACACTGGCGAGGTCTCCCCCAGCGTTAAATTGTTGGCCCCCATAAGCCAACAAAAGCCCCCCACCCCGCATAACCACTCTAGGTTTCCAAACCTCGGACCTACTTTGATATCAATTTTCAGGATCGTGGGTCCCCCTCACACACAGAGAAAATTGTCCATTTTGCCAACCCAACACTTGGGTCCCCTCACCCTCCCAAGGTCTGTTGGGCGCACCAGGCTCGCCTTAAAACATATTCTAGTGAGTGAGGGAGGCGATGTTAGCTTTGAGAACAATTAATTAGGAGAATTCAGTTTATTAATTAGAAAAAACATGGCTTATATAGCCTTTACAAAGTTGAAATAACAGAACGATAAGTTTAAAATAACCATGACTAACAAACCCTGACTTCATGGGATTCCCCTAAAGAAATGTTCAAACACTAACTAATTCCATAAACTTAGGGTTTATTCAACTAAAACAAATAACAAACTACTAATTTAATATCTTCACATCCTCCCTTAAACTGAATGCGGTTAAGTATTCAGTTTACACATGAACTCAAACAAACTCCAAATAGATTGAGCATCTTCAAGAATGCTTCCAATTTCAATGATTTTGTAAGAATATCAGCTATCTGCTCCTGACATTGACAATGAATCAGCGTCACGACTCCCTCTTTAGTAAGATCACAAAGAAAATGAAATCGAATATCTATGTGCTTGCTCCTCCCATGCATCACAGGATTCTTGGACAACTTAATAGCTGAGCTATTATACAAAAAATTTGAGTAGCCTCACGTTGTGAGCAACATAATTCTTCAAGTAATCTCCTCATCCAAACAGCCTGACATGCATAAGAAGCTGCAGTTATAAACTCAGCTTCAGTTGTTGATAAAGTGACCACAGGTTGCTTTCTTGATGACCATGCCACAATTGCTGAACTGAGCATAAATGCATATCCTGAAGTACTCTTTCGATCCTCCAAGTCTCCACCATAGTCGCTGTCACTAAATCCCACCAAATTTGCTTCTGAACTTCTCTTATATAACAATCCAAAATCGACTGTCCCCTTTAGATAACGCAGAATTCTTTTTGCTGCTTGGAAATGTAGTTCTGTAGGTGACTCCATAAACCTGCTAATGAGACTCACTACAAACATCAGATTAGGTCGTGTGGCTGTTAAGTACATCAAACTTCCCACAATCTGTTTGAAGTGAGTGCTATCAACTTTTATCCCATCAATGTCTTTAGTGAGCTTAGTTCCTGGCACAATCGGATTTTGAACAAAATTGCAGTTGCTCATTTGAAATCTTTCAAGCACTTCCTGAGCATACTTCTTTTGCCCAACAAAAATCCCACTAGCTGTTTACTTAACTTCAATGCCTAGGAAATAGTGCATCTTCCCTAGATCTGTCACCTCAAATTCAACCATCATAGACTTCTTAAATTCATCAAACATTGCCTCATCATTTCCAGTATATTTAAGATCATCCACATAAAGACATACTATCAAGATTTTACCTCCTTTACCATGTTTGATGAACAAAGTGTGTTCATATGGACACTTCTTGAAACCCACATTCGAGAAGTAGGATTCTATACGACTGTACCAAGCTCTAGGAGCTTGTTTTAGTCCATACAACGCCCTTTTTAATCTGTAAACCTTCTGTTCTTCTCCCTTCTGTTCATAGCCTGGAGGTTGATCCACAAAAACCTGCTCATTCAGTTCTCCATGCAAGAAAACCGATTTCACATCGAGTTGGTAGATAGACCAGTTGTTCTGAGTTGCCAAGGATATCACCAACCGAATTGTATCATGCCTTGCTACAGGTGCAAAAACTTCAGCATAGTCTACTCCATACTTTTGTGTGTATCCCTTAGCCACTAATCTGGTTTGTACTTGTCTATCTCTCCATTTTCTTTGAGCTTTGTCTTATATATCCACTTAACTCCAATGGTCTTCTCTCCTGCTGGTAGCTCAGTAAGTTCCCAAGTATTGTTTTTCTCAATTGCTTTGATTTCTGAGTCCATGGCCTTCCTCCATTTTGAGCTACTCACAGCATCATTAAAGGTGATTGGATTACTGTCAGCGAACAAGGCTAGTTGAGCAGTATTTTCATCATCAGATAACTCATCACCACTCACATAATCTGTCAACCATGCTGGAGTTCTCCTTGATCTTGGCTCTCTGGTTCTGTGCTCGTTTGAGTTGTCTTCAGATGACTCATTTTCTGATGAATCATTCTCTAATGCTTCTAAAATGGTGTCTTCAGCTGAGTTTTCCTTAGTAGCTTCAAGATCCACAACAATCTCTTCTTCTCCTTCATTTGTCCAATCCCAACATTTGTCTTCATCAAAGACCACATCTCGACTAATTATGATCTTTTTGGTGACTGGATTATACAACCTATAAGCCTTGGACTCATTAGTGATTCCAAGCATGACACACTGTACACTCTTGTCATCAAGTTTGCTCCTTAGATTATCATTCACATGAGCATATGCTAAACAACCAAACACTTTGAAATGGTCAACTCCTGGTTTGTTCCCACTCCAAGCCTCTTCTGGAGTAACATCCTTCACAACAAATGTTGGACATTTGTTTAGAATGTGAGTACTCCAATTCACAGCCTCAGGCCAAAATGCCTTTGGCACCTTCGTTCTTGCAAGCATGCAACATACCATATTCATAATGGTGCGATTTTTCCTTTCTGAAATACCGTTTTGCTGAGGTGTATAAGCTGCAGTTAATTGTCTACGTATGCCATTCTCTTCACAAAAATTGGTGAATTCATGTGAAGTGAACTCTCCTCCATGATCAGAGCGAAATGCTTTGATAAACACTCCAGTTTCTTTCTCAACAATAACTTTAAACTTCTTAAAAATGATTATAGCTTCAGACTTCTCAGATAAGAAATACACCCAAGTTTTTCTACTAAAATCATCAGTAAATGTTATGAAGTACCTCTTACTGCTGTTGGAGATGGGATTAATAGGTCCACAAATGTTGGAGTGAACCAACTGAAATATGTGTGAGGACTTCCAAGTGCTCTTCTGAGGAAATGATTCACGATGTTGCTTCCCAATCATACATTCTTCACAGACCTTTGTGGGAGCTTGCAGCTGAGGTAGTCCAGTCACCATGTGCTTCTGTTGCAAGGTTTTTAAGCCAATGAAGCTCAGATGTCCATACCTATAGTGCCACAGCCAGCTATCATCTTGATTGGTTGATTTGAGGCATTTTTTATTGTCATATGAGAACTTTGTTTGCAGTGGAAACATACGATTCGATGCCATCTCAACTTGTATAATTAGGCCCTTCTCAGGATGATGAATTTGACACGTATTCTTTTGAATGAGAACATTAAATCCGTTTTCTTGCAGTTGACCAAGACTAATGAGATTGCTCTTCAACTCCGGTACATAGAACACTCCAAATAGACATTGCACAGCTCAATTCACTTCAATCTTGATGTCTCCTTTCCCTTTGACACATAAACTGGAATTGTTCCCCAGTTTTACTCTTTCTCTGAATGTTTCATCAAGTTTGGAGAATAGTTTCTTGTCTCCACTCATATGGTTACTACAACCAGAGTCAAGATACCATAAGTTGTTGGAGTGATCTTCTTTTACATCCACATAAGCCATCAGCAACATTTCTTCTTCAGCCTCAGTGAAATTTGCCTTGGTATCCTTCTCCTTCTGAGGGCATTCATATGAAAAATGCCCCAACTCATGACAATTGTAGCACTCGATAGTGGACTTGTTAAATGTTCCTTGTCTCCCTCTTCCTCTTCCACGTCCTCTATATCTCCTCTGCCTCTTCCTCTCCCAGGTGAGTGGTTCTCTTGACTTACTTTCAGAGCTTGTTCCTCCATGACATGGCCAATGATTCTTTGCTCATGCATAAGCAGACTGCTTTGCAATTCATCAATCGAAAGATCATCTATATCATTTGATTCCTCAATGGAGCAAACCACATAATCATACTTAGGTGTCATCGATCTCAGAATCTTCTCAATGACCACCACATCTCCCATCTTTTCTCCATGGATTCGCATCTTGTTGGCTATTGTCAATGTTCTTGCAAAATAGTCTTTGACAGATTCTCCCACCTTCATGTGAAGCATCTCGAACTCTTTACGAAGAGCCTGCACCTGTGCACGCTTAACCCGAGCTGTGCCTTGATACTTCATCTTCATCAAATCCCAAATGTCTTTTGTTGTATCCTTCTTCAAGATAGTCTCCAGTATGGCTCGATCTATGGCTTGAAATAGGTAATTCTTGGTCTTCAAGTCTTTCAGCGTCTGTTCTTCTAGGATTTTGAATTGAGCCTCGATTAAGACAGTTCCTTTAGGATATTGCGTGATCCCACGCTCTACTAGACTCCAGTACTCTTTAGACCTCAAGAAATTCTCCATCAGCATACTCCAATGATCATAATGACCATCAAATCGTGGAATTGCAGGTTGCACGAAGCTACTCCCCTCTGCTGCCATTGATACTTGTTGCTGCCAGTTAGAAGACTGCGACTTCTTTGTTGGTCAGGCCCCGTTGATGGCTCTGGTATCAGATGTTAGCTTTGAGAACAATTAATTGGGAGAATTCAGTTTATTAATGAGGAAAAACATGGTTTATATAGCCTTTACAAAGTTGAAATAACAGAAAGATAACTTCAAAATGACCATGACTAAGAAACTCTGACTTCATGGGATTCTCCTAAAGAAATGTTCAAACACTAACTAATTCCATAAACTTAGGGTTTATTCAACTAAAACAAATAACAAACTACTAATTTAATATCTTCACAGGCGACCCCTCTAGTAAGCACTTGAGCCTTCCACTTCCTGGGCGATATGGGACTTCTCCCACCCCCATTACGGCATAAGTGGCCCTTGTGTGTGAGGTTGTGGCAGTCAGTCCAGTAAGACCGTTAGTCTCTATGAGCCTAAGGCTAACACTGGAGCGGTCGCCCCCAACCACCATTGGATTGCTGGCCCGTTAAGCCAACAACATCAAATATGTCTACAGTCAATTCTGTGTCCTAGATTAATCTTAGCCATATATGTCATTCATCTAATCATATTCTTCCATGTCATGTTGGCCAATCAGATTGCTCCACCTCCTGTTCCATGTCATGCTGATCAATCAGGTTCCTCCACTTCATGTGAGCCACTTCATCTCTCTCCTTGTTCGAATTAGAGTGCCCTAGATTCATGCATTCCTGAGCCCACAAATTTAGATTTGATGCTCTCCCATCCAACTTCAATTTGCAACTCCACTTAGGTACTAGCAAATTCACCTCCAAACTCCTCATGTGAGGTCTCATTTGCTTCTAATGTGGTTCGAGGCTCATGGGTAGGGTCCATATATACACTTGTTGGCCCATTTTGTAGCCCCAATTAAACAATTATGGCCCAACTTTACAATGGTAAAGAACCTTATAGAACTACAAAACTGAGGACACAATTTCATCTTCCACATCTTCTTGCATGATGCCTATGATGCCCTCATCAAAAAATTTAAAAATTAAAAAGTAAAATAAGAAATACTTCAAATTTACATTAAGCCGATACTCCTTCAAAAGAAAGTAACATACATAAATTAATTTCCAAAACTGAGCAAAACTCGTGAGTACTTGTCCCTTTTAATGGTTTTGGTCCCTAGTGTCCTAAATTGGAGTGCGTTGGTTGTTTAAAGCTCTCTTTTTTCTTAATTTGTACATGCTCCTTTCGAGACTGGACCTTGCTCACTTTAAAAGTACACATTGTCTTAGAAAAAAATACACATTGTTTTATTTTGAATTTACGTGTAGGAAATCACGGAATACCCAGCGTAAAACCTTCACGAGTAAACCCACTACCCCTAGTAATACACATTGTTTACATTTAAAAATTCATGAGATCTTAAAATAGAAATCACTTTCTCATACTAAAAGACCAATAAATAAGTTTCTAGTATGAGTTCCTTCATTATCTCTCACATCATCATAGCAAGATATAACCTTTTAATTATTCATGAATTTGATTTTCACTCTACTCCAAATTGTCACTCCCTTTAGAATTATTTGGTGTGTAGGGAAAGAAGTTAGTATATGCCTTAAAAATTAATCAAGTCTTCTAAGAGGCCTGAATACCCTAGTAATCAAAAAGTAAGAGATGCAATTATTTTTTATGGCAAAATTTAGACCAATGTCGACCAATAGAATTGAAATCAATGAAATAGAATATCAACATTGTTAATTTATTAAATGGTTTAATAATTTTAAAACGTTATGATTAAAAACTATACATTAGATCATCTCCTGTTAAATAAAAAAATAATGAATATGCATTGCAATCTATTTAACAAAAACTACTTGTGTCATGGATCTATCTATTAAACACGCGTGTGGATATTTTATTCGTGGAAACACTAATGTAAGATCTTATGATATGTTAAATACGAATCATTCAATGCAATATATGACGAGTCACAGTCTCTCTATGAATATTTCATCATTTGTTGCCAAGCCAAATATGCCAAATATGAGGAATGAAAAATATCTTTACCGTATATCGGCCTATATATATTATATCGTCTGTATGTGTTATAATTTGGTCGATATGTGTTGCTTAATGACTATATTGTATCCGACCATATTGGTCAATGTAGCAATGGTATCAGCTAGATTTTTTTTTTGAAAAAATAGGTATTTTGATTATTTTTTTAACTTTGAATTTGTATTGAGTATGATTTTAAGAAGTTTGAGAATCAAGTTATTTTATTTTTGAAATGTATTTTCATTTTTAACCTCATTTTCTTTTAGATTTGTCCATTTTAATTTATTTTCACTATTTTTTAATTTTACTTTAAGATAATTCTATTTTGCGTTTTTTTTGGAAAATATTTAATAAAATGACATTTAACGTTTATGTAATTGATGGAAATTCCATAATATGAGTAATAGAGTTTGTATGGTTTTTGTGCAATTCTTGTAGCTTTTTCCAACAATTTCATGAAATTAAGGTTTTTCTATTAATTGCTCAAAATAATTTTCATTTTGGAGTTTTTGTGAAAAAATTAATGGAATGTTATTTAGTGTTACAAATGACGTTTCCTCTCAATAAGAGTTTGTACGAATGCAGAAGGCATGAACGAAGAAGGAGAGCCAATCAGGACTAGTTTCTTTAAAATCCATCATTTTTGTATAATTTTTTTTTAAATATACGTATTTGGTGAAAATTGGTCGCAAATAAAAAGAGAATTCCGTCGTTTATATTTTTAAAGACACCTAAAAAATCAAAACTATTCATGCATCAGTTGTAATTTTATCTTCTTTATTATAAAAACCATTATAAATAATTTATTTTTCATAAAAGTACGTTTAAGAATAAAATAAAAAAATACCTCTATCATTTACCCAATTGGTAAACTAATTGAATTCTTCATTGATAAATTTAAAACCTCTGTTCCTTGAAAAATGATAGCATTAATCCTTCGTCAACACTTTTACAGTGGTGAAGTCCGAAAATCCAACTGAGTGCATACACTATAATGTGGTGTAGTTTCCACCTCAAATGCTGAGGTTACAAACTTACAAGTTACAACCACCTTAGATAATATTTTTTGGCAATTGAATGGGAGCTTCAGAATATATTTCACCAGTTCATCACTCCACTGCTTTGATGGTGGGGCTCCTCTTTATGACCGGTCTTCAAATTTAAGGAGCTCTAGGCCCAGTATAATGGTGGAGGTCCTAGACCTTAGAAAAAGTATATGGTGGGACCTTAGGCCATTAGTCAAATTGAGGAACCCTAAGTGACCACCGATATGACTTTAGGCAAGGGCTGGCCCCGCTCCTCTTCTCCAATTAGATTTATTAACCTACCAGCACTTAAGTAGACTATTGAATGCGTCCAATCAAAGTTGAATGATTCTTATGCCCTAAAATATTGCTTGAACTTTAACACATTCATTTATTTTTTGAGAATCATTCTGTTATATCAATTTAATAATAAGGATGAGTATAAACTATGTAATTTTTTAAAATTTTAAACTATTGATTAACTTTTAAATGTAAAAGTACATATATGTATCATTTTAGATTTTAGTATTTGACTCATCATTCGATGAATCAAATAACAAATACTTAATTAAAAAAATCTACAAAGTTTATCATACTCTTCTCATATGACCGATTCAAGAGTGAGCCCAATTGTGTATAAAATCCCAATATATGTATATATATATATATATATATATATAGGACTCTTACATTTAAAAATTTATCGATTATTTAGATTTTTAAAAAGTAAACTCTACATGTCTCAGACGAATAATAAATCATTCCTTTTATTTATTTATTCATCAATGATGGAATGTGAATGGCCCGATTGCTGGTTTGAACTATTGATTGACTTTTAAATGTGAATGGCCCGATTGTGATTGACATTAAAATTTATGAACTGATTCCCAATTAATAATTTATTGTATCTTCACCATATTCCTGTGAACATTCTTGCAAACTTCCAATCTCTTTCTTCTTCTTTGCGAAATTGGTACACTTCTAGTCAATTGCTACTTGCTAAATATTGAATAAAATATAACTTTTTCTGTTCTAATTTAATTATCTTATATGAATTTTAAAATTGTCTAAAATAGTTATCTCATTTATATTTGAGTAGTATAAAGTATCTTGAAAATAAATGATCATGGAGTCCTAATCTTATATAGAGAATTGTTTAAAAAATACGAATATTTCAAATGAGACAATTAAAATGGGACGGAGGGAGTAATAGTTTCTGATTTTCCATCTGATTGGATGTGATTAAAACCCTAGATCAAGTGCGGGAATGTTTAAGTTTGAAAATACACTTAACTAATAAAAGCAACGGTTGTTGCAAGCCTTGGAAGTGACAGATTTGCGATGAATGAGTGCTCCATGAGTATTAGGGGTGGATTGTTGAAAATGTAGAGTATAGTAAAGTGAATGAAGTATAACAGATCAAATGAAAAAGTAGAATTTATATGTTAGATCCTTCTTTTAACACCCATTTAGTGCAAGTGGGTCTCAAAAATTAATTGTGCAGATTGTTTATTATTTATTAAACATATTAAAAGAAATAAAGAATGATGGTGATCAAACCACTTATCTATATATATTCAATAAAACACACACTTGATTAAAGTCAACTTAAAAATGTGAAATTAGAATATACTAGTACATCCATCTCATTAAACAAACCCATCATTATTTAGTGAAGAGATATGTTGGTGTCACTATTAATGCATGGAATCCATAAAGCCAAGGATTAGTGTGTAATTAAGCTTCCTACAACCTACACTACTTGAGATTAGTATTAGTGGCTATGATTAGGGTCTTTCTAGGGGTTAGGTGGGTCTTAGGTCCCTTAGGTCTATAGAGAGGATGAAAATTATTGTGTCTACAAAGTGACGGTTGTGGGGTTAAGAATAGACTCTTTTTTTTTTTTTTTGTTTATTAGGTTACTGTTGACTCAGTTAGATTCAATTTAAACATTAATTGATAAGCTGTATTAATCTATTTATATTTGGTTTAATAAGGGATTTACTTGTTTCTTATCTCTTTATACACGTCAACTCAATTAAAGGAATATTAGACTATTCATTAATCTTAATAGAAGATGTATCAATCAAGGTCTCGGGCTTAAACAATTAATTATTACCGCCGTTGAACTTTGTACATTTGCACGTTTGTGGGCTGTTTTAGCTCTTCATGGTTAAAAAATAAAAAAAAAAGATCTTGACCTATTCGAAATTGGCTTTTTGAATTCTGTTTCACCATTTGGCTCTATCATAATTTATGTTGATAGTCACTCCACTATGTAACATGTCCGTCTATATATCTTCTCTCTACATTTTAAAAGATTGACTTCTTATCCTTGTGCCTGTGATCTATAGCCTTTCAACTTTATATATTAGGAGAGTATCTAGAATTTTACTAACATAATCAAATCATCTCAAACGAACTTCTCTAAACTTATCTTTTGTTGGAATTATTTTTGAACTATCTTTAATCCAGTCATTTGTAACTCTTATCTTTTTTATAGCATAATATCTCTGTAACCATAACTTTGTCTCTCTTTTTCATTGTCAAACACTCAGCTCTATAGAGCATGACATGTCTAATACTATTTTATAAAATCATCTTTTTATGCAATGCGAGACTCATTTTATCACATATTACTCCACTGGCTTGTATACATTTGTCTACCTTACTTCTATTATATTAGTTATATTTAAGTTGAAACATCTCTTAAATTATACTCTCTCTATCCCAATTTAGTTGTTTTATATGGATTTTGGAATTGTCCCAAAATATTTATCCCATTCATATTGGAATAACATAAAGTATGTTGAAAATGGATGAAATCACACGAAGTGCTAGCCTTATATAGTGAGTTTCTTAAAAAATACAAATTTTTCAAATGAGACAACTAAAATGGGATGGAGGAAGTAATATTTTTTTTATAACATGGGTATCTACACCTCACATTAGAGGTGAGATTAATCGTACAAACATGTGTAAAGTGTAAACCTTTCAATCCACACACATAGGTTAAATCTAAAAAAAGTGACCCGTCAAAATTGAACGTAAATTAAATTTAAGACTCAATTTCATAAAATGAAACTCTTTCGAGCATAAAACCGCCGTACTTAAAAACATATTTCCATATGTGCCTAAAATGAATTCACTTTTCTATCTCATCTAAAGAAGTTCCTACATTTTCACTTAGAATATATTTTCTTAGCCTCTATGGAAAAGTGAGTCCATGAAAAATAATTTTCCATCAAAACCAATTTTACCTAAATGCAGAAAAGTGACTTTAGAATTAGGGTATTAGATACAATCATACAAAAAGCTAATGTTTTAAAATCGAATTGTTGATTGGACTACCTTTTTATAATAGTTTGGTACTATCGATTAAATTCAATCATTATCAATCTAATAAAATTGTGATGTAAATATATCATTATAAAGATATGATAATTTGTTAAAATAAATATAAATAAAAAAATTAAAAACTGAAAAATCATGTTACAACCATAGTATAATAATAACAATGGTGGAAAATAATATTTTTGGAGAAAAAGAGGAGAGAAAAATTAAAATAAATAATTTTTTCTTAAAAAAAAATCAACCTGTCTTGAACACAATTAAAACACGATAATGGACTTTGATACGTGAAAAAAAAAAAAAAAACCAGAGAAGGTGGGGACCACTTTCATCTAAATGTACAAAAAGTGATAGTGTTTTAAAGATTGCTAATCAGGGTAGCAACGGTTGTCCAGAAGTGTTCTTTCAGAAGTAGGGGCTTCTTGCATAGTTGAGAACCATAGGAAATTAGGAACCTCATCCAATTGCATACAAAATTTATACTTCCAATGATTCGATGCATACCCGTGGGAGGACCACAAGAGGTGATGGGTTATAGACCTATAGGTGTGAGAGTGCTGGATGTGTATAGTCCCTAGAGTGAGTAGGAGTATCTGTTGGTAGAGTCCATGGAGGCGTAGACCCTATCTTGAAGTTGTGTTTGGATATTTCCTTAAGAGTGGTTGAGGAAGCCCTAGATATGTGGTTAGGGTCATGTATACCTGAGGGCTGTTGAGGGCAAGCCGAGTGTAAGGCCATTGGGAAACTTTGGGGGGATCAAACGAGTGGGTTATGTTAGACTTTTCACACTAATGGGATTGCGTTTGGATCTAAGAAAACCAAAATATACAGTTTATTTCTCATTTCTTAATGCTCAGATTTACATTATACAATCCACTCTATCTTTAATTCATAGGATCGTGAATTACTGATCTATTACAAAATACATAATCATAAGGTGGAACATCATAAATAAATATTATAAGTAAATCATATAAGAGTCCATCGCAATCAAAATTGTAACGGAAAGTTTTTAATGTACTTTCTTTCCTTTAGCCCTTTTGAAAGATATCAAAACAAAGAGAAATAGAGATGCCATTGGATTTCTCTCTCCTGCCCTTTCTTTAGACTAAATGCTCTGTTATTCTTTTTGGTGATGGGATCCGGTAATTGTAGAGAGAAAATATTTATGGGAGAGAGAGGACCCTCAGACGATTATCAAAACTAAAAGTCACAACCCATCATAGTGACAACCGACCAAGCAGTTTCTCTTTTAACTGCCAGATTCTAAATTCAAATGTGGGTCTTTGTTTTAAACTATAGTTATATGGGTCCTACAATATGTGGGACATATTAAGTATTGCATTCTCCCACTTGGCCCATATTATTGTCATCATTAGAATTAAAACAAAGACAACATAAGGTGCGTACATAATCCACATTCAAATAAACATAATGTAGTCATCATCATAATGCTAATACTAAATGACCCACAAGTGCGAGTAATGGCGGTTGCACATCATCTTGCCCAACATAGTCCTTTCCATCACCACAACACAAGTGACCCACTTAATATATAGCCTTTAGTTGAGAAATTTCATAATAGTCCACATAAGTGTCTTAATACAAAGACCGTTCATCTTAGTGATAAATAATCATATATAATGTATATATATAAATGTAATAAACAGGAATAAAATATCAGAAATGCTATCATGTGTACTCAAGTGTCAAAATCACAGATAGATACATAAATCAGTCCAAAATAATACATCAAAATACATCATGATGGGTTGCGTTCAATACCCATTCTATTGGCATGTTCCTTGAAGGTCTTTATAGGCAACCCTTTCGTTAACGGATTTGCAATCATAAGTTGTGTACTGATATATTCAATTGAGATTGGTCCATTTCTAAACCTCTTCTTTTACGACAAAGTACTTTAATTCCATGTGTTTCGACCCATTAGAGTACTTGTCGTTCTTGGAGAAGAAAACTACTGCGGAATTATCATAATGAATTCTAAGCGGCCTTGCAATACTGTTAACAATTTCAATTCCTAAGATAAAGTTTCGCAACCACATCCCTTGAATAGTGGCTTCATAGCACGCCACAAATTCCGTCTCCATGCTAAATGTTGCAATAATAGTATGTTTGGCACTTTTCCATGAGATTGCTCCATCAGCCATAGGCTACTTCTTGTTGTTGTTCTATTATCGGTTCATCAGTGGTGACAGTCTCTTCCTGTTGGAGTGATTGACCATCAAAGTGTTGTGTTGTATCATTAGGTCGTTCAATAACATTAGGAATAACTACAACACTTCTTGAAGTTATGGGTATAGGGACTTGTACCCTCATTTCTTGTATAGATACACTTCTCATGATATCACTCCCACTAACCTCACCATTCTCTATGAATCTTTCATTTCCAGACTCAACTATCATCATTTTATGGTTTGGACAATAAAATCTATACCCTATGGACTTTTCAGGTTAACCAATAAAGTAATCACTAATCGTCCTCTCATCAAGTTTTCTTTCATATGGATTATAGATTCTAGCTTCCGCAGGACAACCTCACACATGTAGGTGTTTCAAATTGGGTTTCCTTCCTGTCCACAGTTCATAAGGAGTTTTAGGAACTGACTTATTAGGAACCCTGCTAAAAATATACATTGCAGTTCTTAAGGCAGACATCCACAACATAATGGGTACGGTACTATTGTATAACATACTCCTAACCATATCCATAAGTGTACGGTTATGCCTTTCAGCACACCATTCTGCTGAGGCGTACCTAGCATCGCATATTGTGCTATAATACCGCGACTTTCTATCAATCTAGAAAATGGCCCCGGGTGTTAACCCATCTCATCAGACTTACTATAGTATTCACCACCTCTATCAGATCTAACAATTTTCACCTTTCTATTTAATTGCATTTCTACTTCAGTGATAAAGATCTCTACGAAGTTAACTGCTTGAGATTTATCATGCAACAGATATACATAACTATAACGTGAAAAATCATCTATAAAAGTAATAAAGTAGGATTCTCCACCAAAAGATGGAACATCAAATGGGCCATATATATCAGTATGGATCAATTCAAGTAGCCCTTTATTTCTTGTGGCTCATTTCTTAGTGTGTTTGGTCTGTTTACCCTTAATACATTTCACACGCACTCCTAAGTCAATAAAATCGAGATTCAGAAGAATCTCTTCTTTAATCAATCTTTCAATTCTTTCTCGAGAAATATGTCCCAAACGTTTATGCCACAAATTTGAAGAGTTTTCATTAACCAACCCACGTTTAATACCAACATTATGATGTAGGGTTAGGACAGTGTTTGCAAAATCATTATCAAGTTTAATACGATAAAAGCCATCAAATAATAAACCAAACCCAATAAAAGAAGAAGATTTAAACAAACTGAAAGCATTACTACCAAATTTACAATGATATCCATTAAGATCCAACTTAGAAACAGGAATAAGGCTTCTAGTTACTGTAGGTACATAAAGAAAGTTTAATAAATCCAAATGACAACCGGTATTAAGGAAAAGGCAATAAGTTCTAATGGCTTCAATAGGTACTTTTTCCTGGCAAGTAAAGGGAGACTTCAGTTGGGTCGATGGTTTGGATTTTAAGGTATCCCTACATTATATTAGAAACATAAGTTGTTGCCCCAGAATCAAGCCACCAAGTGTTAGAAGATACTCCAGTTAAATTAGATTCGAAACATATTGAAATGTAATGAATATCTTTCTTTTCAAACCAATCCTTCCTCTTATGGCAGTCCTTCTGGAAGTGCCCTTGCTTTCGATAGAAATGGCACCTCACACCACCCTTTCCCTTGTCGTGAGTTTAGAAACTCTTAATAGACTCATTTGGCTTTGACATAAATTTCTTGAATTTTTTGGGCTTATGTCCTTTCGTAGTGGCCCCTGAGTTGTTAAATGAAGTGAGTGGTGACCCATTTGCTTAAGTATGACCTCCTCTTGAATCAATATACTAGTCAATTCATTGATCTGCCATTTATCCTTCATGGTATTGTAATTGATTTGGAATGGTTCATTCTGAGGAGATAACAAATTCAGGATGAACTGTACCAGAAATAAGTCATCTACAGTCATACCTAAGTTCTTTAATTGAGCAGCGATATTGGTCATTTCAATCACATGCTCAGACATACCACGACTCCAATAAAACTTTATGGTGGTGAGTCTGGCTATAAGAGTCCCGACTAGGGACTTGTCAGCAAATTTGAACTTATCTTCTACATTCTTAAAAAATTCTTTTGCATTCTCAGAGGTGGGTAGAGAAGACCTAATGTTGTTGGCTATTGTCATACACATGAACTTAAGGCTAAACCTGTTTGACTTAACCCATGCCTCATGGGCTGACTTCTCTGCAGCCGTACTAATTTCAGTAATAGTAGACTTGTTATCGATTAATGTTTTGTCTAGATCAAGTACACTTAAGTTAAACTCAATCTGTTATTTCCACTCAGAGAAGTTTAACCCATTCAATATGGGGACATAGTTAGCTTGCGTATGCAGTGAGATAGATGAAGATGCTGGAAGATACACATAATATCATGATCACTACTTAATGATATGAGTTGTACTTAAATTGAAACACATAAATAATAACTTTAGCAAATAGTGTTACTGGTGATCTACCATTGTATAATCTAATACTACACTATTTATAAACATTATAGTGATTCCCAGTCACCGATAGGACTAATTAACAAAATACATGTGATTAAATATCATCATCACCTTTGGGTGTCCGGATGAGTACTAAACACAAATATCCGTTAACTATCCTATCCCAATCCGTTAACCACTCGGAACGGTGCACATTTGGGCCAACCTAATATCTCTATGATTAGGGATTGCGATTTGCAAAACCATTATCATTTAATGCTTGGGAGGAGTATTAAATAACATTTATATGACTCGATGTTCAATACATTCCGATTGGGCCACTTTGGTGACTACTGAATCATATCATATTATCAATTCAAGTCAAAGATAATGACTTCACATCATAATTGAATTAAAATATTATTCACATTCAATTAAAAGGGTCTTTCAAATTGAAACACTAAATTTTATATCACTAACATCTCATTGAATAAATAAGACGTTATGTTTATCCTCATGTGTTCCAATAAATAAATAAGTCATCATAATAAATCGAACCTTTTAGAATGTCATTCAATTATTTAGAAAGTTCAATTTGTACTTTCAGTTGATTGGAAATTTCTCATTTTGAGTACAGTTTCTTGTCACCTTTGAGTCGAATGACAATTAAAAGGTCACATTATAATATGGATACAGGTTCTCCTTTGGAGTTTTATTCGACTCAAAAGGTCACATTATAATATGGATACAGGTTCTCCTTTGGAGTTTTCATATTGAATCTGGTGTTCAGGATCACTACCAACCAAATTCTATTTCTTTAAAACACAGTTCTTAATATGAGAGAAATTACATTACTTCATCATACAAGACTTTAATTAAAATACCAAGTGATTCAATGAACCCATGGCTCTGATACCAATTGTTGGGTATTTTATATAAGGAATTGACATTTGGGTAAAAATCTCTGATTCAAAAATACATATAGAATGATTTTCTTAATGCCCAATTCTTTCCTGCATAATTCAATCCATCTTCTTTAAATACATAGGATCGTGAATCACAAGATATTTTACAGAAACAACACATCATTATGCTCATAATAATCATTACGCGGAAATCTTAAATCATAATGTAAAAACATATCTGAATTCATCGCTACTTAAACGTTGTTTATAGTAGGAACCTTAAGTGAATTTGCCTTTTGCTCTTCCTGCAATTACAAATGAAAGATAGAGAAATGGAGATGCCTTTGGATTTCTCTCTCCTACCCTTTCTTTAGTCTCAATGCTATGTTATTCTTTTGGTGATGGGATCCGGTAATTGCAGAAAGAAAATATTTATGGGAGAGAGAGGACCCTCAGGCAGTTATCAAAACTAAAAGTCAGTTTCTCTTTAACTGCCAGATTCTAAATTCAAATGTGGGTCTTTGTTTTAAACTACAGTTTTATGTGTCCTACAATAACTGGGATATATTAAGTATTACATTGCCTTGAAACAATTCTCTTCATTTTAAACTAGGCTGAGATTCTTGAAGAACAGACACATCCTATCAATTTCAACTGATGATTCTATCCCCTGGAAGAACCCTAGAGGAGTTTGAGAGGAGGGAGATGAAATGAAAGGGAAAGGGGTTTTATTTTGTTTTGAGCATTGTAAAAAATTCCCTCATTTTAAAGAAAATAACTGAAATACCCCTTTAGGGAAAATAATGTGCAACTTGGGCCGTGTAACCCCAAAATGAGCTTGGCCCAGTTGAATTTCGGGTCTAATAACTAGTCCAAGTTTAAAAATCAGAAAGGCCAAATGGACTTGCCTAAGAGCCTGGCCAACTTCCCAGTTTTTTAGTCTAAATTTGACAATCAGCAAGCTCACTTTTATTTTGTATATTTGCTTAAATGTTATAAATGAAAGAAAATTCAGCTAATATATGATTTGTATTTATAAAAGTTGACAATTTAATCTTAATCTAATCTCAGCTTGGGCCTGATAAAAACCGAAGATCTGATAAACTCATATATACATTCGGGTTAAACATTAGGTCCTTGCAAATATAAATTGGGTCAAGGTCAGTTTTGGACTAAATTGGGTCAATTTTGTCTGACCCCATACTCAAGTCCTACAATAATGAATTGGGCCTAAGCCTGGAAACACCCGTATACATGGCTGGGTTATTGAAATGATATACTATTAATCTAATATAGATTAACTTTATTTAAATATAGTTGGATAATTGCTAACTCATCCATTTAAAATTTGTGATTAGGCCAAAAACTTGACTTATTTTTAATTTGAGTTGAAATAGAATGGAACTTTATGTGATTCAGATCATTCAATACACTTAATTTACAAAAATTATATCTATATATACAGTGAAACCTCTATAATGTAATATAATTAGGACCATAATACATATATTACATTATAGATGTTATTAAATTAGAGAGACTAAGAGTATTCCTTTATAAAAATCTCCTTAAAACTTTCACCTATCGCTAAAACGTTCTTTCGGCTTCTCTTTATGAAAATAAATCACTCCTTCCGACTTCTCTTTCTGAAAAAAATTATCCAACAGCAGACTCTTGTAAAACGGGCAGACCATCCAACCCAGAAGTTCTTCAAACGGGCAAATCTCCTTGTCACCGTGCAACCCAAACGGTAAACAGGTGACTCTAGAATGAGAAAGTTTATCCAGAAGTCTATCTCAGATTACTTTTTCAGAGTTTAGATGGTAGTTTGTGAGGTCCTTAAATCACTTTTGCAGTATTTTGTATTCTGAACGTATGGAATATTATTTTACAAAATGGTTGGGGCAATATATTTTTTATTCTGAATATATTGAGTACCGAATTAGAGAAATTTATTACATTTTGAATGAGCCCGAGGTCGGAACCACTGCCGATATTATTTAAGACAAGTTATAGCTTTATAGAGTACTATATTATAGAGAGTTTTAGTGTATCTCTTTTACTATATGTTTTTGTGATAGTGTCTTAAACTTAATTTTTCCAAGTGATTAGATTTTGGTGTCGAAGACTTATTTTTATGGATGTCTCTTTGCTGAGCACAAGAAAATACAATATACATTGTATATAGAACCAATTGTACACTTACTAAATGGGATGGGGCATTACAAAACGCAGGTCAATTGCCTAATATTATCCCACCTAAGCATTTGCCATCCCTAGTCTGAGTTGTGTTGAGAACTTAAGTTCAAAAGGCTCCTACAGTATTTTTCGTAATTCAAAAACAGTAGTACTACTTTTTCACCTAAAGCATACTTGTGTTACTCAGATGTTGGTCCTTGTAATGTTTTTATGTTAATGTATATAGTGGTATCTGGTGCCCTGTTATCACTGTATATAGTTAGTCACTAAGTTATTAACACTAAGTATTGGATTTAGTCTTCAAGTAGAAACAACTGAGCACTCCAATTAGCTCAAAAATAATTTTCATGCCAACTCATACATAATTTCATCTACATTTCCACACTTTTTTTTTTGAAAGGTAACGGAAAAAAAGAAGAAAAATGTTCACAAAAAGAGGATGACCGCAACGTCACCCAACAGAAAAAAAAAAAACCCTCCCAAATTACAGTAGAGTATTTACAAATTCCATTGATAGAAATGCCCCCTGATGAGTCAGTGCATCTGCAGCAGTATTTTGTATTCTGAATGTATAGAATTAATTACGGACTTATTTATACGAATTAATGTGTAACCAAATTAACGCAATCTAACTTGCTTGCCTCAAATTAAAAATGGGTTGAGGTCGTGAAAATATGTTGAATTAGGGGTTAGGCTATCAATATGACACACTTATCCATGTTCTCTTAGTTTCTCCTCAAATTTTTAGTATATTTTATAAACAAATAGGCTTGGATTTTTACGTCATTGCATTGTATATTTTGTAATTTAAATAGTTAAAGATTTTTAACATATGTAGTATTGTATTAGATATTTAGTTTGGACATATAAGCAAAAGAATATACACAACTTAAAGTATTTGAGAGATTACAAATTACATTTAGAAGGAAAAGGTAAATTAATAAAATATAAAGGAAAGGAACAAAGAAAGAAATGAAATATGCTCGCGTGGTTGACCATAAGATTTCTACGAGGGTCAATTAGAAAATTAGAACTTGAAAATCCAACTCGAAATAGATGGGATTTTCACTCATGATTTTCAAGTTTTACTTCTCTATTTGACCCTACTTTAAACCTTATACTTAGAGTAAACAAGTTTTTATTCGTATTTCTCTATTTAACTCTATCATAAACTATACGGTGAATCGCTCCACTATCTATCGATTCTTTTTATATCAATTCCCTCTATATTTTCAATGATACGTCTCTCCTCTTAGTACCTACAACTTGTAATTTCTTGACTCTACATACTATGGTTGTCTCTAAATTTCTAAAGCATCTCAAATAATTTTCTTGAGAATAATTATATGATTTATAATTTTATTTTGTTTTATCTCGTAATTCATTATTTATAATGACATCTTTTAGGAAAATACTATCTTTTAGGTTTTCAAAAAGTGATATAGCTTTCTAGAACCGTAAAATCTTTTGGATTAAAGAAAGAGAGTTGATGAATGTATATGTCTGAAAATCAATAGGAGTAAGTTTGTTATTGGTCCTAAATTGAAACAATGTTTTGTAAGCGACTTATATATAATTTAGTTATTACATGCTAAGAATTAAAAAAAAAAAAAAAAGGTATAAACAATACCTCGTTTTTAATTGGTATTGAGATCTTCATAAATTGAATTTTAGAAATACTGAAGTCATCGTCAAAAGCTTATTTAAATAAAATCGTCACTAGTTTTGAAGATAGACTTGAATTAGAGTCACTCCAATGCTTATGGTAAAGAGGGTTAATGGCAAAAAGAGTCATTGTTACAGGCTGATATGTTTTTTTTAAAGTCCGGAGATGTTCAGCCGTCGCACCCAACTAGTCCTCCAGAGTGTATGGAGATTTTCCCGCAACCTTGACGTCATGCATCGGCTGCATTTTTTACCCGTGATGTAAATTAGCTACATAGCTCGTGCTAAAAGGGTACATGTAGATTATACATGAGAACTTTTAAAAAATAAAAAAATTAGATAGTGATATCCCCTAAATTGTATGGAAATAATTAAAATAATTTTTTAAGTAAATTTATTTATTAAACAAAATAATACTTTGTCTCTAAAATAAAAAATTAAAAAAAAAAAATCTAAGTAAGTGGATCATAAACATGAGTTACTAAAAGCATTATAAATTGGCCTTAATTGTATATGCAAACTCATACCTCTTCTGCTTGAGAGCTAATTCATATTTTGTGCTAGATTAAGGCTAATGTACATGTTTACTGAATAAAGAACAATTTCAATTTTATTTATTTCACTTATTATTTTATTTTCCAATATTCAGTTGTTTCTATCAAAATGTTTTTTGTTCAATATGAATACGCAAGCATAAAACTTAGTAAGCCTAAACTCTCATTTATTTTCTCCTAAAGACATCTATAAATATTGCAATCTCAAACTAATAGCCATCCAAATTATAGTTTAAAATAGACAACACTATATCCTAAAGGTGTAAGATTTTTTTTTTTTTTTCAAACGTAACACTATTGATCACTTGTTAATTCATAAATAAATTACTACTGAATTGAATAATTAAACATAAAAGCAAATAAGTAGATTGGTTAAGTATCAGCGCCACTACCTTAAAAAAAAAAAATATTAGATACTCTAGCATTTTAGGATATACAAACCAAGTGAAGTTGTTAACAAGTCAAACCCACCATTCTATTATTTTAGAACATTCAAACTAATTTTGAAATAAATAAAAATCTTGGGAAAAATTAATAAAACCTTGAAGCAACTTCACAACTAAGAAATTAAAAGATTTGATCTTTTATTTTTGAAGACGAAGGTGTCCATACACTAGGTAACATTAAAGGAAGTGACCCTTTTGTGTTGAAAGTGAGTTGAACTCAAAACCTTTATTTTAGACGATTTCTTGACCGTCAAGCCAATCCTCAGATATTAGACTTGTTTTAGAAAGCATAAGCATTTCACTTGTGCAATGAATTAGAAACCATTAAATTTATCATCAATTACTAATAATTTCAGCCAAAAAAATGGATTTTGTATCAGCAAAAATTTAAATATTAGAAATATCATTGGTTTTCCAAAAAAAAAACTATATGGTTCAATATTTTGGTCCACTTTTGGATAATTTTGGTAATATTTTAAAATTAATAGTCCAATTTCGATAATAGTTAAAATTCTAATCTAATTTCAATATTCCAGTGATTTTAGCTATTTAGAAAATTAGATTTAAATAGTTAATACGACTGAAATACTTGTCAAATTTTGTAATCACTCAAAGAACAGGAAACTTGTTTTCGACCAAATTTCTTACCTCAAGTGCCAGCTATTCTATTATTTTAGAACATTTAAAGATATCATCAAACTAACCTATAAATAAATAAAAAATTCTTAGGACAAATAATAAAAAACTTGAAGAGCAATGACATGTAAGTTGGTTTACAGCTAGTAAATTAAAAAAAACAAATTTGTTTTATGAAGCAAAAACATTTAATTATGTTAATGGATTAAGAGCCATTCTATTTATGGTTAATTACTAATAATTTCAGGTATAAGATATTTTGGAAGGATTTAGTTTATAAAAAATGAAAAGCTTGACCAAAAATAATTAAAAATAAAAATAGATCTTAAGATGCGACTTAGTGAATTGAAAGAATTTAGTTCAATTTATTTTGTTACTATCTAAAAATAGAGTTTTTTTGAAAAATAGTTGAAAAATTAGAAAGAAATTTAACAATTTAAAGAATTTAATTAGATTTTTACAAAACATTATAAACTAAAAAAGAATTATTTATTATAACTTTTTTTACTAAATTTATATGCCGAAGGGCGTGCGTCTAACAGTAAAATTTTAATAATCCGTCGTCCACGGCTAAGGTTAAAATATCGGCCGATACGATAAGTATCGGTCGTACAGTTGGAATATCGGCCGATATGGACGATAAACGGTCCCCAATATCGGCCCCAATATGGGCCGATATTGTTAAATATCGGTTTATTACATTTATTTTTCTTTTTTTTTAAAAAAAGAAAAACAATATCGGCCGATACGGGCGATATATCGGTCCGTATATCGGACGCAATATCGCCCTATATACTATTTATCGCTCTGGAAAGCTCGGTTTTTTTTAAAAAAAAAATTATCTGTAGTGGGACCCACTGGATATCGGCGATATTTGGACCGTTTATTGGTCCAAAATATCGGCCAATAATCCCCCAATATCGGTCCGTAACGGTTCAGATAATATTAATTAAAAATTAAAATCGGCGATATTTTAAACGATTATCGGGCGATATATCACGGACGATATATCACGCGATATTTCGTCCAAATTATCGCCCAGGAATCCTGCATCATATCCCATCCAACAGGCTGTGGGATTCTTTCTGTTTCCCACGCCTGAATTTTTTAATATTATTTCATGCACCCCGTGATCTGAACCGACCGAACTCTTCCACTATATCAGTACCCCATACATCTCCTCATTCAGCCACAAATTCATTCCGAAAATCACTCATCCAGCAATGGTATTTTCTAACTCCTATCCCCATCTTATAAAAGGTCATTCGGCTAGATTGGAAATCCTTGTGTATTATTGGCTTATCTTAGAAGATCATTCCGTTCAAAGTACTGGAAATATATTGATCTTCATTTTCATGTAAGTTTTTATTCCATTTTTATTTTTTAGCCTTCTGATCTAAATATTTTATGGTTTTAATGTATAGTTTAATATTTAATGTAATTTTTGTAATATGTTGTTGTTCTAGAAATATGGATTATTAATTATTGATAGTGATTTATTTATGCTTAAAACCTTAAAAATTTAGCATAGAAGTTATTATGAATGTATGATATTTTTTTTTCATGCAGATTAGTTTTTTTTTTTCATTTTCTTTTATTTTCTAAAGTGAAAATGTACTACAAAACATTATAAGAATTAAGAAATAGTAATTATTGGGAAAAGTTGCTGATTTTTTTTTATAAAACACCCCTCTGATTTTACAAAGAAGGTTCTTTGAAAAAATATAAATTTCATGCAACGTAATTATTAATTTAAAATGTTTAAACAAAAACCTCGATTTCATGTGATAAATTACGAAAAAATATGTAAATGTACCCAAAACGTATGAATATTTTTTAACCCAACCTTCTCAGTGAGTAGTGTTTTTGAACTATAAAAAAAGTAGTATTTGACAGTAGATGAGGTTTTTTTTTAAATTTTATCATTTAATCCCCCTTTTTCATGTGATTAATTATGAAAAAATATGTAAATGTACCCAAAACGTATGAATATTTTTTAACCCAACCCTCTCAGTGAGTAGTGTTTGTGAACTACAAAAAAAGTAGCATTTGACAGTAGATGAGGTTTTTTTTTTTAATTTTATCATTTAATCCCCCATTTTTATGTGATAAATTATGAAAAAATATGTAAATGTACCCAAAACGTATGAATATTTTTTAAACCAACCCACTCAGTGAGTAGTATTTGTGAACTGTAAAAAAAGTAGTATTTGACAGTAGATGAGGTTTTTTTTAATTTTATCATCTAATCCCCCATTTTCATGCGATAAATTACGAAAAAATATGTAAATGTACCCAAAACGTATGAATATTTTTTAACCCAACCCTCTCAGTGAGTAGTGTTTGTGAACTGTAAAAAATGTAGTATTTGACAGTAGATGAGGTTTTTTTTTAATTTTATCATTTAATCCCCCATTTTCATGTGATAAATTATGAAAAAATATGTAAATGTACCCAAAACGTATGAATATTTTTTAACCCAACCCTATCAGTGAGTAGTGTTTGTGAACTGTAAAAAAAGTAGTATTTTACAGTAGATGAGGTTTTTTTTAATTTTATCATTTAATCCCCCATTTTCATGTGATAAATTATGAAAAAATATGTAAATGTACCCAAAACGTATGAATGTTTTTTAACCCAACCCTATCAGTGAGTAGTGTTTGTGAACTGTAAAAAATGTAGTATTTGACAGTAGATGAGGTTTTTTTTTTTTATCATTTAATCCCCCATTTTCATGTGATAAATTATGAAAAAATATGTAAATGTACCCAAAACGTATGAATGTTTTTTAACCCAACCCTATCAGCGAGTAGTGTTTGTGAACTGTAAAAAATGTAGTATTTGACAGTAGATGAGGTTTTTTTTATTTTATCATTTAATCCCCCATTTTCATCTGATAAATTGTGAAAAAATGTGTAAATGTATCAAAAAAATCAGATTCTTTTTTTAAATGAAGCCTCTAAATTTTTAGTGTGTTATTACTGTAAAAAGTTTCTGGTTCACAGTAGATGAAGTTTTTTTTTAATTTTATCATTTAATCCCCCATTTTCATGTGATAAATTGTGAAAAAATGTGTAAATGTATCAAAAAATCAGATTCTTTTTTTAAATAAAGCCTCTGAATTTTTAGTGTGATATTAATGTAAAAATTTTCTGGTTCACAGCAGATGATTTTTTTTTTAATTTTATCATTTAATCCTCTATTTTCATGTGATAAATTGCCCAAAAATGTGTAAATGTATAAAAAAAATCAGATTCTTTTTTTAAATGAAGCCTCTGACTTTGTAATGTGTTATTACTGTAAAAAGTTTCAGGTTCACAGCAGATGATGTTTTTTTTTTTAATTTTATCATTTAATCCCCTATTTTCATGTGATAAATTGCCAAAAAATGTGTAAATGTATCAAAAAAATCAGATTTTTAAACAGCAATGACTAAGAATAATGAAGATCCAACATGGTCGTTCGGTGAACGACATAGTAACAACAAAGTCAAATGCAACTTCTGTGAAAAGATGGTATTTGGAGGAATAACCCGTTTGAAGGCACATATAGCTGGAAAGACGGGAGATGTAGCCGCTTGCAAATGCGCACCAGCACAAGCGCAAATTATTTGCAGGCAACTACTGGAAGTGAATGCCAAAAAAAAGAAAATAAGGACTGAAGCAGAAGAGCATGCTATCGGTCACATAATGGCCGACTGTTTAGAAAGTGAACGGGAGGGCCAATACGTGGAAAATGTCCCATCGTCTTCAGACGAGATTGAGGAGGACAGAGACATGCGGCGTGTAAGGTCTCGGAATTTGGGAATTAATATAAATGTGAATATTAATTATTTTAATGATGGAAATTAGAAAATTGGTGGAGTAAATGGTAAATGGGCCGAAATTGGATAAAGGCCCAAGTGTGACCCAATAGACTATGGTTTGGATTTAAATTTATTTAAATGGGTCAAGAATGGTCAAATTGGGTCAAATACCCATTTGGGACCCAATGGGTCAAGATGGTTAAGCTCTAAAGTAAATGGGCTAGTGGGAAATGTAATTGGGCCATGGGCCCAATGGTGATCCATTTAGAGTGGGCTTAATGAAATTCAATCACCCTAAGTAATTTGGAATTAAACAATGGTGGTGTGGCCAAGTGGGACCCACCTCCACCTCATCAAGTGAGGTGGCATGTGGGCCAAGGTTTGATGGGGCCGGCCACGATGGTTGACTTGGTCAACCATGGGTGGATTCATAGAAGGAAGTTAAGAAATGGAATTAAATTAGGTGGGAACTAATTAACCTAAGGTAATTAGTCAATTTATTAAATGATTAAAATAATCAAATGAGGGTCAAATGGTCAAAAAGTGGAAAACCAAATGCCATCTTATCTTAAGGCATCAAAAAACGTTGGCAAGTGTTGTTGGGGTCAAAAAAGCATGGAAAATATCTATGTGGGGTTGGTGGGAGGAATTGATTACTCCACCCAATTGAGATAAACTTTATCTCTTTTAACCATCTTCTTCCATCGATGCTCTTTTCTCTCATTTCATTTTTTCCCATTTTGCTCTCCACCACCGTCCCACACTCCAAGAAGAGAAGAAAAAAATTAAGAAAGGAAGAGGAGAAGAGAAGAAAGAAGAGAAGAGGTGCAAGCATGGTCCACCATTCTAAGGTCAAGACTTACCATCTTCTTCTCATCATCTCCTCCTTTCCCTCTCTCAAGTAAACCCTACCTTGGCCAATTCTAAGCTTGGAGGTTTCCACCATTGATCAAGCATCTTGACCTACCAAAGATTAAAAGGAAGGAGAAAGGAGGCTAAGGAAGCCGACGGGAGCGGCGGAAGTCGGAGGAGACGACGGATTGTGAGTATTTCTTAAACAAGAGTTTTGGATTTTTTTTAGGGTTTAAGAATTGGAATTCTTTTTGGTTAAATTTAATGGTGGCTAAATAATTTTGTGCCATGGATTTTAAATCCATCAAAATGGAAGGATGGAAAGTGGAGGAAACTCTAATGGATAGGTTAGAGTTAGGAAAATAAAAAAATGATAAGTCAAATGTGTGATGGAACTAAGTGATGTATGTAGACTTGTTTGGCCTAAGGTTAATGTGTTTGTATTTGATTAAATTAAGTGGATGATTTAGGGATGTTAGGTCATGGCCAATGAATCATTAATGGACCTAAGTTAGGGACCTAAGTGGTGGATCAAGTTTGGACTTAATAATACCTAGATAAATGAGTACATAATCATGTGAAGGGGTAGTGGCAAAAATGGTAATTATTGGCTAAATTGAAGAAAACCCACTAAGATATGATTTATGGGCTTGGAAATGGTAAAATATGGACTAATGTGGTAATTTAATAAGGTGTCGGATAGCGCGAGCGGTACGCGAGTCGGTAGCTGGATTGTTGGACGAATACGGGAAAAGGACGCGAGTTGGTAATCGGTAGGATTCCTACCTATTTGTAAGCCATGGATGTGTGATGGTATTTTTGTCATATTTTATTGATTAGTATTTATCTTATGATGGGTTTTTACAATTATGGATGCTATGTTTAAGATGGATTTTATTTAATGGCTATGAACTATGATTAAGGTTATGCATTATAAATTAAGGCTATGTATGATATCTTAATGCTATGAGTTATAAATAGTACATAGCATAATGCATTACATCTCATGCATGGCATGGGCGGAAAAAAAATAAACAAACCGGAGTCCATGCTCCGTCGGGGCGACCAAGAACAGGCATGGGGACACCTTGACGAGGCTTTGCCGTCAAGGGGGATATTTTACGGTTGGACATATCTTGACGAGGTTTTTCCGTCAAGAGGGATATGACCGTATATGGCAGGAATGATGGGTGGGATTCATAACATTGACACCCATGGCATATTATTTACTTATATTTCAGTATATGGCGGTTTATAGTTTTCACTGTGTTATTATCTGTATGTGGTTATTACTAACCCATGTGCTAGTCCTACTCGGAATCCTACTGGGCGCGTTGTTCTAACGCCCTACTTCTACCCTAGCTGACGATGCAGGAGATGGCAGACCGGAAGGGCGAGACGGAAGCCAAGCTTAGGAGCTTGGGGAGGCGGACTAATTATTTTGTTTTACTTTATTTTGGAAAAGATGTATTTGTATAGTTAGCTTGTCGGAAATGTAATAATTTAGGTAGTTTGCTATGTTTAGGTATTATTTTGGATAATACAGTATAATGGCATTTTCGTAATTAATTGGGTATTTCTTCCCTGCTATCTGAAGAACTGGTAGGATAGTTCTATGATCATCCGCATTTATTTTTATGTTCCGTGAGCTTACTTGCTACGCGTGAACCGTACTCGTGGACTTATGTTCCACGCACGCGTAGGGTTGGCCAGTTAAGGGCCGGGCTTTAGAAGCTCGGAACTTAACTCGCGTCGTGACGTCCGCGCCCTTTGTCACTTTTATTAAAAAAAAAAAAATGTACTCTGATTTTAAGGTAAAAAGGGGCGGGCGTTACACTGCGTGCAATGCGAATTAGTCGCCGCGAACATGAGATGAGAAGGCAGAGTGGTGCAGGTTAATTTCTTTAAATTAATTGTTTAATATAACAAAAGCAATTTATTTCTCAATTACATTAAAATGCCAAATACTGAATTTTAATACTCTACACAGGCGGTGCGAGTGGATCAGGGACTACGCGTGGATCATCCAGACAAAAATCTGGACTTATGGGCAGATGGAATTCCATTAAAAATGCATTCAGAGGACGAGCACAAGCAAGGCCTGAACGCTACGGTGTAAATCCGAATACAGTTGGTGCTGGTGATCCAATGTGGGATCGACCAACTTCCTTGAAACAAGGAAAAATAAATCAAGTAGACAAAGAGACGGCAAAACAATTAGTTGGGACGGCAGTCACTAAGTTTTTCGCCGACAGCCATCGGCCACCGACTGAAATCTTAAATCCATATTTTAAGTCTGTGTGCTTTGCATCTGCAACTGCTGGACCTAATATCAACTTCCCATTGCTGTATGAGATTTCTACCACGTTCATCCCCAGTGAAATACAGCGGATCCGAGAATAGGTAGATAATTTTAAGTCTTCCTGGGAGGATACGGGAGTAACCCTTATGTCGAATGGCTGGAAGAGTGACGATAATCGTAGTATCGTTAACTTCCTCATTTACAATCAATGTGGCACAGTGTATCATAAATCATACAACACATCAGGCCGAGTAAATGATGGTGACTTTCTTTGTAGCTTGATGGTGTCTGTCTGTGAAGAAATTGGACCTGAGAATGTTGTCCAAATTGTAACGGACAATGGAGCAGGCTATAAGTCGGGAGGGAGGAAGGTCGGGAACACATACCGGTGGATCTTATGGACCCCCTGTGCGACCCACTGCATAGACTTAATCCTCAAAGATTTTGCTAATGTGAGGGAATTTGGGAACCTAATTGACTGGTGTAAGGATGTCACCACATTTATATACAATCATGTTAGAATCTTAGAGGTAATGAGGAAGTACACGAAACGTCGTGAACTACTGCGACCTGCAGTAACACGTTTCGCTACAGTATTCCTTACGATGCAGAGCTTCTTAAGAAACAAGACAGAATTGATGAAGATGGCGAGAAGTAGGTCCTTTGCGAATGCGTTCGACATGAGGAACGCTGAACATCAAAGATATTACCAGAACATTACACACTTATTTGTATCTAAAGTGTTCTGGGACAGTATCGTATCGGCCATCAACATCTCTGCTCCCATAGTCACAACACTCCGATTTGTAGACGGAGATAAGAAGCAGACGCTCCCCTATGTATTCGAATGCATCATAAAGGCTAAAACTGAAGTTGAGAAAGTTAATCCTCCGGTTCACTTCATGGAAATCATCAACGACAGGATTAATCAATTTTTCATCTCCAACCCACAGTTCGTTACAGGTTAGTTTTTTATTCGCTAGTGTGTTTATATCTTATTATTGTACATATCTTATATTTAGGCTAATCGCATTGTATTTCACTTGGCAGCATATTATTTGAATCCCTTCTCAAAAAAACCTAATGAGTTAGGTTTAGAACTGTCGACCGACTCAATTCGTAATTGCGTAAGAAGGACATTTGAGATTATGGGTGTCTTGCATCCTGGTGAACGGGCGGCATGTTTTAGAGATGTACTACTTTTGTTCATTATGATCTCCATATTTTCGATGATTTAAAAGTTGTTCATTATCCGATAACACTAATTGTGTTTCATTTTTGTTTTGAAGTTACACAATTATGAGAACCGCTTGGAGTCATTTGCGGATGAAGCTGCCGATGTTAGGTTGAGAGAGACGGCGACGATGAGTGCTACACAATGGTGGACATATTTTGGCAACAGCTCACCTATATTGAGGAAGTATGCCATCAAGCTGATGAGCCAGACGTGCAGTGCAACCAACTGCGAGCGTAACTGGTCGACATTTAAATATGTCCATAGCAAGCCTCAAAACAGATTATCATCTCAAAGACTTAATGATTTAGTGTACCTACACTGCAATCAGAGGCTAAGGGCAAGGAATTTGAGAAGGTACCCCGAGTTGACATGGGAAGATGCAGATGATTTTTTCGTCCCGATTGACTTCGAGTCTCTATTTACCTATAATGATCCATTAAGTGAATGGATCGAAGAGGAAGAACAACCTGTACTGCATGATCTAGATATATCATTTTTAGATCAAAGTATAGAGTTGGGAGAATTGCAAGATTCCGAGGACGAGGCGGAAAATGAAGGTCGCCGCCATTCAATAAGTGTGTCCCGCCCTCCAAATGTGGGTCTAGAACGTCAGACAAGTACAAGGATGGCTCCACGTCGTCATTCTATTAGTGAACGGCCCACTGGGACAGATGGGGTATCTAGTTCTTCACAGAGGAGGAGATTATTAAGAGGAAAAGAACATGTTGTTCCGAGCAGCCAACCCAGCAGACGTGATTATGGGTCAGCTAGATCTGATTCTGATTCATCTACCGATGACGGTAATGGGTCAGATGATAGGTTGGATTTCACTCATCCAAATATTGTTGTGGATGTTGAGCCCGCCGGCCCACCGAGGTATTATCCCAACATGAGTGAAATCCATTACCAACAGAATGATAAGCAACATACACCTCCTCATGGAGGAACAAACTTGCCCGGTAAAGGATATGTATCTTTTGGATATACGCCCACAGGATATTATGGTCAACCGAGCTATGGGCACTTCGACACGAACTCATTATCCAATAATATGCAGTCCATGTTGATTTCAGATCGTCAGTCGCAACCCTCATCTGATAGTTGGCAGTACCACAATCCATCGTCAACATCCGACTACACGTCTAATGATGAACGACTTCCGGAAGAGACGTATGCAAGATTTTATTTCCACGTCCCGGGTTATCCATATGAAGAGCTGGATCCATAGTAATATTATATTTGTTTTGAGAAAATTTGGACAAGCTTTGATGTAATTCAAATTTTGAGATATGAAATTCAATTTCGTTGATCGCCACCGTAATGAATTCAAATTTTGATAGATAACTAATAGTCTAAAAAAAAATAAACAATACCATATTATTCAGAGGTCTTCATTTATAAAATACTATTTTACCTTTTATTACCACTTCTTGAAAATTTTAAAAACATGATTTGAATTTTAAAATACTATTCAATAAATTAAAAATTATAATAAGTGACACTAATCTCATTAAAAATTATGCTAAGATTGATTAATTATATAATAGGAACTGCTTCTTGATGAGACTTGAGAGGATTGATGGAACATTTTCATGTTTTGATAAGTTAACATCATCTATTGTTAATTTTAATATTAAAAATAGATGAAACTTAAATAAATAATTTGAATATGTATATGACCGATATTTAATGAAAAAATTACATTTTCAAGAAGCCCAAAATTTTCCGACATAACCCAAAAAAATCGGACAAAAATTCAAAAAAAAAAAAAGGAAGAGAGAGAAAGTTATCGGCCGATATACCGGTTGGATCGGTATTTCAATCCCTGGTCCACAGTACCTTCCGCCATTTCTCAAGAAATAACGGCGTTTTTTTTTTTTTTTAATCACATCCCAGAGGAAAATCTCATTTGGGAGAGAGGTTCTCAAACCTACAGAGGAATAGGAGACGAGGAGTCCTATTTTTCTTCATAAGAATTTCATTCACAAATCTAAGGTTTCTTGCTGCTCTCTCTACTCTTTTCGATTTGCTACTGTAGTTATTATTGCTTTCAATATTCGTCTTGCACCATTCCTCTCTTCTCCTCTACAATTTTGATTTGAGAACTGCGAAATCTCATTCATTTCCATTCATCAACTTGTAGGTGCTTTATCAGAGTTAGATCTTGTGGTTGCCTTCTTCATTCCCAAAAGATGATTTTCATAAATTAAACATGGAATCACACCCTGTTTAGTTTTTTTTTTTTTTTAATAAAGAAAAAAATTCCTAAGATGATTTCAACAGAATCAGTTTGCCAAAGGGGCTTCTGTTCTACGTTTTTAATAATGTAAGTCTTCTATTAATTTCTATCGCACAGTGACATCTTCAAAGGTTTTTGTTCCCATTTTTTTTTTTTAAATAAATCTCTCAATTTCTTTACAAACTAGTTAACTCAAAATTTATGGAGAATTGGCTTGTTGAGGTTTTTGAGTTTTAAACTATTTAAAGGCAGATTTTTTTGAGTTTTAAACTATTTTATTTTCCTCAGATATTTTGTCTTCAAAATCCCAACATTTACTGTATATTTATAAATAAAAACTCATATACACCATGGGATTTTTATTTGAAAAAACCCACGGACCTCTTATTCTAAAAACAACTCAGGTCCACATGAAAATATATGTGCCTAGGTTTCTTAAGCGTTTGAGAGGGAGAGGTGAGGGGTTGAGAAAATCAGTCCTTATTACTAAATTTTTTACCTATAAGTGTAACCAGTCCTAATTACTAAATTTCAGCTAATAATTGAAAATCAGAAAAAAAAAAAAAAAAAAAGTTAGTGGAATTTCACAGGAAAAATTGTAAAGGATACCTTTAGAAACTGTTTGTCATTTTCCATCTAAAGGAATGTGAAAAGCATAGAAATGAGATCATTTCTTCTTGAGAGGAACCAGAAATTTCACCTTGGAGGGGCCAAGGTAAATTTCTATAATTTCTTATTAATCAAGTCAAACTTAAAAATCTTATTTAAATAGACTAAGTCTAAAAACTCAACTGAATTAGTTAACAATTTATAATTGAAAGAGTTATTGCCTCATTCATATGACTATAAAATGAACAACTAATTTAATATAAAAATAGAATGATACATTACATACATTTAACATAGTGAAATTAATTATATTTACAGTATATACATCTCAACCATTAAATTCATATGACTATTTTATGAATTCTGCTATAAAATAAATGACTCACAAGCTGTATATTGGCGTGAAAAATATATTGCCGGAGTACCACCATTATTTGGTAAAAAGGTAAAAGAAAGATTAAATAAAAATGATAGTGGAGAAATAAATTACCAACAATATACTCTTAGCTGAATTACATCAAACAATAAACCAAGTATGTTTAGAAATATGTAATAATATGAAATTAGAAAAGAAAATTAAAAATGAGCAATATTTTAACAGAAAAGAAATATGTGATTTCTGTGATCAGTTTGACCCCTTTAAGGAAGTAAAAGGAAAAACATCCAAGTTAAGATATAAAAACAATGATATGAAAATGATCATGTTTTCTAAAGAAAGAAACAAAAGTATAAACGAAATTATAAGAAACCATTAGATAAAAGTTTTAATAAAAAACCTTTCAAAAAATTTGATAAACCTGAATCAAGTCAGAAAAAATCAAGTCCTAATGATTCTTGCTTTAAATGTGGTAAAAAAAGGACATTTCGCTAACAAATGCTATAAAAATTAAAATTATAAAAAGGAATAGAAGTGATAATAGAAAGATTAAATGAATTAAATTTATCAACAAGTGAAAGTGATAATGAATCAGAAAACTTAAAACAAACAAGTGAAAGTGAATCTGAAAATAATCTAATAAATAAATTAATGGATCAATTTGACGTAGGAAAAACAAAAGAATGTGAAGATAATCCAAATTGTAAATGTAACATTTGTATGATAAGACTATATGAAGATTCTGATGGATATGAAGACATAGATTTAAACGATTCTGACTCTCCTTCTATAAATGTATTAAGTGAAAAGGATCAAATTACTTTAGATACAATAATGCAAATAGAAAATGTAGAAAAACAAAAGGAAATGATATCTAGAATTTTAGAGTTAAACAATAAACCTAGAAAAACCTATTCAAACAAGTCAAAAACCTATTCAAATGATAAACTTAAATAATATATATAAAAATTTATCAAAATTTGATGAACCTAAACCTGTTAATATAAAAGATTTACAACAATTAGTACATCAATTAAATAATGAAATAAAAGAATTAAAAAAAGATATTAATCAACATAAAATGAGATTAGAAATTCTAGAAATAAAAGCCAACATAAAAGTAGTAGATAGAGCTGAAACTTCCAACCCTTCTCCTGAAAATATAGGAAATATCTTATTAAATGAATTAACAACTATAACATATAGAAAATGGCATGTTAAAGTAAATTTAAGATTAACAGATGGTTATAACAAAAAAAAATAGTTGCCCTGTCAGATATAGGAGCAGATATAAATTGTATTAATCAAGGAATTTTACCTTTAAAATATTTTGAAGAAACTAAATATTCTGTAAACTCTGCTAATGGAAAAGAAATAAAATTAGCTTATAAAATCCCTAATGTAACAATTTGTAAAAAAGAAAAATGTATCCCTAACATTTTATTATTTCAAATGGATGGAATGTCTGAAGATTTAATTTTAGGAAATCAATTCTTAATGCAAATTGCACCTTACATAACAACAAAGGATGGAATCCTCACTTCAATTAACGATACAGAAATCATATTTAAGTTTGTTTCTCAAGAAAAAACAAAAGAAATAGATCAATTAAATAGAATAACTTTCAAAAAGAAACATTTAAATTAGATGTTCAATCTGCAATGAAAAATTTAATAATCTCTGAACAAATTCAAGAAAGTTCTTTCTTAGTAAAGAAAGAACTTTATGAAAAAATACTTGGTTCAGAATGCTGTTCTGAACTCCCGAACGCATTCTGGGGGCGGAAGGAACACATTGTATCTCTCCCCTATATAAAAGATTTTAAAGAAGACAAAATTCCAACAAAAACAAGAGCTACACAAATGTCACCTGAAGAACAAGAAATGTGTAGAAAAGAAATAACATATCTAAAAAAGAAAATTTTGATAAGGGAGGGAAAGCAACTCTTCCTAGAGCTGTACTGCTTACTATATCAACAATTCCGCTAAATGAGAACGTAGTGTACCTTATTTAGTAATCAATTTTATACTTTAAACAAGCTCTTGCAATCTATTAGGTTTCCAATACCTAATATTCAAAACATTCTTCATAAAATTTCTAATGCAAGAATATTTTCAAATTTTGATTTAAAATCTGGATTATGGAAAATACAGATTAAAAAAGAAGACAAATATAAAACTGGCTTCGTAGTGCCTTAGGGTCACTATGAATAATGTTATGTCTTTCGGATTAAAAAATACACCATGTGAATTCCAAAGAATTATGACTAACATTTTTAATCCTTTTAATGCCTTCATGCTTGTTTACATTAATGATATATTAATATTTTCTGATTCAATATGGAAATATCTTAATATATTTAAAAAGATTGTAATTAAGAATGGTTTAGTGTTAAACCAAAGAAAAATGAAGTTATTTCAAACTGAAATAAATTTTGTTGGCTTCAGACTAAAAAATAATACTGTTGAATCTATCAATCGAGTCATTAAATTCGGTGATAAGTTCCCTGATGAAATTAAAGGTATAAAACAACTGCAAAGATTTTTAGGATTTCTAAATTATGTTTCAAACTTTTATCAAGATTTAGCCAAAGATAGAAAACCATTACAATAAAGGTTGAAGGAAAATCCTCTGTTTGGAATGATGAACATACTAAAGCAGTAAAAAGAATTAAACAAAAAATAAAAAATCTTCTCTATTTAAACTTAGCAAATCCTGAAGCCTTTAAAATAATTCAAACAGATGCTTCTGAAATAGGATACGGCGGTATCTTAATTCAGCTAGAAAATAATGAAAAAAAAATAGTTAGATTTATTTCAGGAACATGGAATCCTGCACAATCTAATTATTATACCATTAAAAAAGAAACTCTGGATATTGTGCTAAGTATTCAAAAATTTCAGTTAGATCTTTTGAACAAAAAATTCTTATTAAAAATAGACTACAAATCTGTCAAAGAAGTTATAGAAAAATATGTTAAAAATCTGACTAATAAACAAATTTTTGCCAGATGGTAAGCTATACTTGGCATTTTTTATTTCGAGATAAAATTTGTCAATGAAACTAATAATTCTCTAGCTAACTTTTTATCTAGAGAATTTTTGCAGAAATCAAGTACAACATTGAAGAAGCTTTAGAAGTCGAACAAGAAATTTTCGACATTTTACCAATCTCTTGGTAATTGTGTTGGTTGCAATATTAGTTTTTTGGATTCGCAGTCATGCAACCTCGTCGAAGGACAATGAGGCCTTCTTCTCCTTTTCAAAAGGCTCAACAAACGCAAACCATAATGAACCAAGGTCCCTTTGATATCTGTCCTTGTGTCCCTCTTTCTCCAAGGCCCAGATATGTTAGACCCAACATCTATGAAAAACATGCTCTCTGATCTCCCACTACTTTTCAATTTTCATCCCCAACATCCGTCCCTATTGCCAGGCCCGGCCCAACATCTGAGTTTCAGACTATTTTCAATAGATATAACCAACTGATATATACTCTGCCTGATACTTGTCATTCTGACTCAGTTTCTGTAAAAGATATAATTCCCTACTGTTTTGCTCCTTTCAATTATGTAAAAACATCCAAAGCATATAATTTCCATCTTGCTATTTTGATTGAAACACAAAGTTGTGCTTTTGACCATTTTAGTAAAGATGAGAACAAAAGTCATTTTCAAGGTATTTTCCGAATAACTGTGCAATTGGTATTCGAAAATAAAAGTTTTAAAAGTCATTTCTGAAGAACAATGGGGTGCTCCTTTGTTTCAACACATGATCATTTCAAAACCAGGCTTACATGATTTAACATTTAGTTATTGGGATTATATGGCTGCATGAGAAAATATTTTGTTTTACCAAAATTCTGCATTTTTACATTCATGGTTTATTCGTATTAAAATTGACGAAATTCCTTTATGGTGGTTCAATAAATTTTAGACTCCTTATGCATAAGAAAGCAATTCCTAAAACTGTTTTACCAACATTTCAAAAATATGTTTCAATTATGAAAGCTGAAAACAAAAAACTTTTTGATACAATAACATTTGCCTTTGACGAATGGGCTACTATGATGTTTTATTCTTTTTTCAATATTTCTTGGATTTGTAAATGGATTTTTGAAAACGAATGGATATAAAGCCTCCTGTTTTATCTCAAAAATTTGAAATTCGAAATTGAGAGAAATTCAATTTTGATTAGATAATAGCTTATGGGGCTGAAATCTGTTAAACATCTAAAACACCTGAAAATCTTGTTATTAGGTCAAGTGTTAGTTTTATCGATGCACTTAATGCATCTACAAAAGAAACACCTGCAATATTTGTCTCCCCATTTTCTAAAAGGACTACAACATCTTCCTCTTCCTCTTCCCCTTTTCCCAACATCTCAAAGGAAGCCCTGGTTACTGCTGCTGACCTCTTAAAATTGAAAGATGATTGGATGAAAGAGATACTTGCACAATTTGGAAGATCTCCTGAAACTTCGAGAGAATCATTTTCTACAAAAGCAAAAGGATTAATGGCTGAAAACCAATTCTCCTCTCTCCAACAGCTGCCTGAAACAGAAGATCAAATTCAAATTGAAGACATCAAAGAAGAAGTCTCTCCCGCCAAAAGGAATCCTTTCATTACAGTAAAAAACAAAAAGAAAAAGTAGATTGGTATAAATACTTTGTATTTATATTGTATCTTCACAAATGACAAGTTTGCCTTTGTGAAGTTACAATGAGGTTTCCTTCCGACATCTACAGATGACAAGACAATTCAACACATGCATTTTGAAGAAATGACAAGCAACCAAGCAAAAGTCAAAAGTAAATTTTGTTTTTGTCTCCCACTTTGCTTGCGTCGGCAACATCTGGATCGATCATCTGAAGATTATGACACCAGTTTACTCCTGTTGTTTCCACCTGGCAATCTGCTAGCACTGAAAGATTCAACAATTAGCAAGATTCCCTTGCTTTATTTACTTTTGTTCATCTGTTTACACCTGTAATGTACTTTTTGCTTTGGCTAAGATTGTAACACCTATATGATTCTGGAGATTTCTCAATAACATTATAAATTGAGATGATCCTGCTCTCATTTGGTATCAGAGCCAAACGTTTTTGTAATACTATTTTTCCCTCCTATCTCCTTTGTAATCCTGTTTAAAGAAATTAGAAAGCTGACTCAATTCTGGCAAATTTCTCTGGTATACTTCCTTTTTTTTAAGTTTATACTTTTTACTTTAGTTTCATTTTCTAAGTTATTTTAAAAATTCTCTTTAAAAACTGTCTCCATTAAAGTACTGTTCAATCCTGCAAATTGAACAAGTGTTTAGTACTAGTATCTCATCCTGACTGTGCCAGCCATTACCCGCAATCTTTGTCCGATTGTTGCCGTGTTAGGCATCTGTGGACATAATTTTGGGCGTTGGAATCTTGGTTTTGTACCTTGGAGTTGGACTGTTACATTTCGGTGTTTCTGTCATTCACTGATATCCTTACTAAACAACTATTCAAAGTTGCATCTTTGCACAAAAAATATGAAGAATACTTTTAAAAGATTTTTAAAAGAACAAAGAAAAAGAAACAATACATCTACTTCTGCTTCAACATCTGCTTCTACTTCTACAACATTTAGAACTGCTAAAGATAGTTTGCCATCTAGTTCTACTCTTAATCCTGATTTTAATCTTGAACCTAGAACATCTGTTACAACTCAATTAGTACCAATGGATTTAAAAAATTCTGAAGAAATTAATTTTAAATATGTGGAACAAGCCATCGAATGATGGACTATTCCTAAAATCCCCTCTGAACAAATTTATATTGGATCTTTTGAAGATGAATCAGATTATATGATTTAAACAGTTGAACGAACATTTTCATCTCAAGATGAAGTATTCCTCTTCCTCTTAGATCACCAAGAAAAATTTATCAAATTACAAATGCGAAACAATTATTTACATATTGGCCTGCTATAAATTGCTATCAAACCCTTGACAAAAAAAGGACTAAACATACCCTATTTAGCTTTTCTGAGGGATGCAAGATACCATAATTTTGAAAAAGCTCTTTATGGCTTAGTTTCGTCTAATTTTGCTAAAGGATCAATATTTTTTAATTGTATTCCTGATATAACAATTCCTTTAACAAGTAAAAATATTCATAAAGCTGTTGAATTAGTTATTAAAACTGAAGGATTCGATATGGATCCAGGAAGTGAAAATCTAGGAATAATGTATAGAGTATATTATAAATCAATGAAATCTTATCGATCTAATATTGCTTATAGCAATTTAATAAAGAATGAACCAACATTATTTCAAACAGATTTTAGAAATAAAGCTGTAATTCTCAGTAGACCAATGTCTGATCAAATTAAGTTAATAAAAAACTAAAAATTAGAAGAATTATGTCAACTTGCCCCAAAAATAGAAACAAAAGCTAGTAGTATAATCCAATATCCGGATGGAACTGTAGAAATTAACATAGGAGAAAAAGAAGAAAAGAAACCACAATCCTCTAGAAACATGCTCCTATTCCACCAATATATAACACCTATCCAAATTTTCAAGATTATGCTAGAGCTGGAGTAGCTCAACCAATCTATAAAAGAGCAGACTCTCAACGTTCAAATCCAGATACCATAAAATTAACAGATGCTGATATGTTAGTAATAAAAAAGACAGATCTAGACAAATTATTAATTGAAGAAGACTTTAAATTAGATGAAGCCGTTTTAAAAGCTGAAATGATGTTTGATGAAAGGATTGATGAATTATTTGAAAATTTTAATGGAACACAAGTTAACCAATTACAAAACGTTTTTATAAAAGATTTAAAAGTTTTAAGAAAAAGAATGTGTTTTTTTGAATGGTACCCGATTATAAACTAAATTGTAATAAAGACTAACAAAAATATGTACAAATGTTAAAAGCTAAAGAAAACACCTGGTCAACAACCAAAGGAGAAAAAAAAATTAAAAGTATTCATCCACCTCAAGAAAATATTCAATTAACATTAACAACAAAAGCTTCCCCTTATAAAGATGCTTCAGCAATCAATGAAAAAACGCAAGTAAAAGCTGAATTTTTTGCACATGTAATAGAACAAAATAACTTTGCCAACATGTATTTACAAACAATTGCTGATCAAACAACTAGAATAGAAGAAAGAATTCAAGAAAATAAACCTAAGTTTGAAGAACAAAAGAAAGATAAAGAACCCATAATTATAGAACCAAATTTTAGCAGATCCGTAAAAATTGACCCAAATATTATTCTTAAAAAGAAGCTATAAAATTAGACCCAGATTCTTCTAATGAATTAGTTACTCAATTAAGAAAGAGATTAAAATTTTTAGATGAAAAGCCTAGTGCACAAATGGTAACATTAAATTCTGATAATGATGAAGAAAAATTAGAAATAAACAAATTAAAATACAAACAGGTAGATAGAAATGTTAATAGACCACCCTATTTAAAAATTGAAAAACCCCAACAATAACCCAAAATTCCTTTGATGGAAGTAGTATTTATGAATGAAATCTTGACGGGTTATCTATAAATAAAGAAATTCAAGTAATACAAAAAATGCAAATGTATGCAAACATTCTCAGATCAAATCTTAATCAAGAAAGTAACATCTGTGATTTAATAATTGTTGGTTTTACTGGTCAATTATATGACTAGTGGATCAATTATTTAACAATTGAACAGACATAATTAATAATAAATGCTAAACAAAAAGATGAATTAGGAAATGTAATTTTAGACCCTTCTGGAAGACTAATCATGTCACGTCCCGACACTGAAAAGTAGGCCCAGAACGTCACTGGTTTTTTTTTGAAACTAAACTCAAGAATTCTAACTGGGCCGGATCAACAGTTAGGCACAAATGTCACACATGATCTCAACATGTGGACTCAAACACATACCATAAGTCTACCTAAAAGAAAACACAAACACAAACACATAATTCCATGAACGAATTATTATTACATCACAACCACTGTAGCTACGGAACACATGGTAGTTCAATACATCACGTTAATACAAACTAAATAGCACACACGGTACTTTATAAAAACAAATGGTTCAAGGAACCAAAAAATAAAATTAGTGGAATTCCCCTCAGTGGGAATTCCAAGGCAACGCAGCAGCTTATCCATCCTAAGCTTCATACGAAGGGTTCTCCTCCTCGGGCACATCTCTTGAAATATGAATGGTGTAAGTTAACTAGCCCAGTGAATGAAATATAACAATGTAGTCTAATGAAATATCAGGTTAGTTAAATAATCAACATTTGCAATATGATATCTCATGCTTGACAATAAATTATCAACATCGTTCCATTACTGTTGTCATCCATTGTAACACCTATATACTACGCTGAGACCATTATATAAATTCCCCGACACGGTCAAAACACATCATTGCAAGTACATCTCTGGCCCTCACATGGCCGATACTGACACTCTTCAAGTCAGCAACTGTCGACACCTCTGGTCCAGTAGACGTAAACCATCTCACATACATGGCCGATATTGGTTCAATAGTCAAGGGCACGTGGAAGAAGTATTACAAATCTCATATGATCAACATCATAAACATTTACAATTATCATAAGCACTTCTTACAACAGTGTATCATGTCCGATCACATAGGTGGGTTCATCATAACTTGAAACCACTCATTGCTCAAGATTCATCTCATTAAACCTAATTACACATACTGCAAAGTTAAGTCCCTTCACCGAAATTCTGTGGTATCGCTGGTCTCTATTCAACATGCAAACAAGTGTGCAATCAATAGTTGGTCAACATATATAGCATTCAAATACATACAAGTAGTATTTCAAAACCATACTGCTTTCCCAAAAATCTCAAAGGTAAATGGAATTGAGTCTCCTACTTGATTTCTAACCATTTTAACTTACAACAATCCACAATATAATAATAATAAGGTGCTTAGACCAAATCTCATATTGTCTTCTGGGTATGACTAGATTGACGTATTGAGTTAGGTTTAGATGCTCAGGTCACTTCTCGTATTGTCTTCTGTATAGGACCAGATTGACATATTGAGTAAGGCATCGAGGTCACTCAGTACTCGACAGATATAGCGTCGGCCTGGAAGTGAAGTCACTCAGTGCCAGACAAATAAGTCGGCCTGTAATGAATACAATAGTAATATACTATAGTAATAAGAGAAGAAGGGTTAGTACAAATTTTAAATTATCAAATGGGTATAAACATCACATTTAAAACTTAGGATCTAAACATGCATCATCAATCAATCAAGATTTTAAATTCAAAAACTGGGTTCCTCGGAACATACCTCGGAATTAGGTACTGTGGCTTCAGATCATCTGAACCACGGCCTAAAGCTAGTCTACAAACTTCGGAATATGCATCTGTCTTCGGACAGTCCGAAGGTCATGTCCCGGATCGTCCGAAGGTCCTTCCGAACCGAAAACAGGCTTCGATGGGTCTCGGTGTGTCTCAGAACATGCTGAGAGAAGCTTAGATCATCCGAACCTCTCGGTCCTTCCGAAGGTAGCTCGGAACATCCGGAGCAGAGGCGAACAACAGTTAGCCTCTGGCCACTTCGAACTTCGATCCGAAGCTCGGAATGTCCGAAGGGTCACTCTCGGATCGTCCGAAGGGGATCACCCTCAGATCGTCCGAAGCATAACTCTCGGACCGTCCGAGAGTCGTCTTCCTCCTCTGTCTGCAATAGCAAACAGTAACGGGCAGCAACACCATAAAATACGAATGCAGAAACAGTGGGTTTTCTAGATTCGGTTTTCACATCCATCCAGTCAGATGGACTCCTCAGTAAGTCCTCTTTCCATAGGGAGTAATTTGAAGTTTTAACACTGATTAAAATATTCAATTTTAACTTCAAAACCAAGGCGATCCAAAATTTCCAAGTTTTTTCATAAACTTCAAATCCATTTTTCTCACTCAAAACTTAGTAAAAAATGTTCTTTCTTGATTCTAAACCGACTGAAATTTAAAGAGGAACACAAAGGTTACCTTCGCTTGAGTTCCTGGATTGAAAATTCAAGCTTTGAAAAAATCTTCCTCTAAGCTTACGGTAAGAAAAAATTTGGAAAAACAAGAGAGAAAGGTGATCGACTGGTTTTCACAGAGGGATTGAGAGATAAGATTTATCTAGGGGATTAAACCAGCTGAATTGAGAGTGATTTATAGAGGAACTGAGCAAATGGGTGATAGCCAACCGTCTTTGCATGTAGCTGCTGGCCGACGTCCCAACAGTAACGAACAATGAAATAGTCTTTTTGCAAATAAGTCCTCCCTGCAACTTTTGGTTTTTGCAAAAAGATCGAGTTTTGACTAAATTCAATTTTTAACTAAAAATATGATTTTAAAAGTTCGATCATTTTAATCCAACTTAACTAGAAATGTTGGGTTTTAAAAACTCTAATCACCATAAAAATTTGGAGATTTAAAATTCATCAAAAACCATAGATTTAAATAAAATTCATAATTTAACACTATTTACTTAATTTAATTTGTGTTAAATAAAATAAATTAAAGTCCTCATTTTTGGGGTTTGAAGAGATCAACTAGACCGTAATAAAATGGTCTAAAATAAAATGCTTGTCTCAAAATTTTTCTCATTTCCAAAACCATTTTAAAATATTTATTTCTCCCTTTCGGGATTTTGACGGGTGGTTTTAAATACCATTTTCTGAAAATAAAATAACTCTGAAATCAGAAATAGAAATCCTTGATTAAGGAAAATAATATCATCTAATAATAATCACATAATGACATAAATAATAAAATAATATTAATAAGTGGTAAATTACCATTTTACCCCTCCAGTTAGATGAACTGGATCACTGAGTTTTCAACTCAGATTGGGCCACACCTGAGCTTTTCACAAAGCCCTAACCGTAATGTTCGAGATTAACCGGTCTAAGAAAGATTTATTTAGCTATATACGTGTAATTTGGGTCAGGATATTACAAATCAATGATAGTGTTGAATGTTTAATAACAAATATAGCAAGACATTTCATAAGTAGATATCCAAAATTTGAACAAAATATAAAAGACTATTTACATAACTTAAGATGTAGGTCAATGTCTCAATTTTCTGAATATAATGACTATTAAATAATAATAAATAATTAGATATATGAAATTTGATCATAGTAAGATTAAATCTGATATATCTATTATTCAACGGTGACATTTTAAATATTTGAATCTTTTTTATCAGAGAGTGGAAATTGTATAAGAAGATTTTATTTTATTGAAGGGAGATTTTTATTTTTATTTTAATTAAAGTTGGCCACTTTTTGGAGACTTCGTTTGAGGGAAGGATCAAAAAATAAATAAAAAACTAAAGTGAGAGATAAGATATAGATCAAAATGACTTATCTAAATAGTTTTAATAGTTTTCATTGACAAGAAGTTAATCAGTTGAGATATTGTTGTTTTATAGGGGTGAGACACTATACTTTTATAATATTAAAAATATTCTTTATTTTATGTAATACTCAATATTATTTAAATGTACAGAAGAGACGGTTGACATTTTATAGACATCAATTCCCTCTCATGGATATTTTGATTAATCCAATATGGATTTTATTTTATTGTTCATTATGCACTTCGAATCGACTCTCGACGAAATCTTTGAATCAGCTCACCGAAATCTATGTAATTCGAAAGTTTTGGCCAGCTGATTCAAAAGTCAAAATTGGCAATGAAGTAAAACCCACTTCAGATTACCCAAAATGCCGTGAAAGGATCCCAACATATTTTATATATAAAAATATAATTGTTGAATAAATAAAAAATAAAAAATAAAAAATAACTTTATAAAATTAAATCACCGCTCTGAATTATACTGCAGTCTTTTGTGACGAGCAGAATTAGATACGGATATTTGCAGAGAATCAAATTCAGAGAATCATATCAAATACAGAGAATCCGTTCACGAGCAGAAAAGAAATCTCAGATTTGGTATGATTCCATACGAATCGTAAACCCGACTTGGTACTACAAATGCAGACAGAGGAGAGCATACCTCTCTTGCATCCCTTCATCTCTTAGCTTCGTTCTCTCCTCTTCTGCCGTCTTGATCTTCTTCTCTTCTTGATCGAAGGTTCAGATCTTGCCTTTTCATCATCCGATCGTCTCTCTAAAGTGCGTGTCTCTCTCTCTCTATATGTTTTCTTTTGAACTCTTTTCATGCTCTGCTATTAGTAGATTATTAATTATTATTATTTTTTTTAATTTTTGCTTTGTTTTCTTCTCTTTATACCGTTGCAGACAGCACAGTGACATCTTCAAAGGTTTTTGTTCCCATTTTTTTTTTAAAAAAAAATAAATCTCTCAATTTCTTTACAAACTTGTTAACTCAAAATTTATGGAGAATTGGCTTGTTGAGATTTTTTAGTTTTTGTAGAAAAGATAATCTGTATATTATATCAAATCTTTATGCTATTACATGTATTTATAGCCTCTAGCCGACCCTAGGGCTATCACACTCAAACTGTAACTCTTAACTAATTATAAATCAAATACATCTCTTAATTAGAGGTAAACTCAAATTAGGACTCCTAATTAGATAATGAGTCTAATTATTCCAACACGCCCCCGCAAGTTGAAGCGTGGATGAACGCGAAGCTTGGAACGTGAAGAAATGACAGGTGAACTGCAAAAGTGGCACACTGATTAGCCACGGAGATTTGTTAAAGTAACACACTGATTGACTGCAAAACTTGTTGCAGTGGTAGCGTTGACTGGCTGCAAATATGTGTTTATGTGGCAGCGTTGATTTGCTGCAAAAGACAGGCGGCGAACACCAATGGCAGCCTGAAATAGAGAAAGAGGCTCGAACCACGGCAATGGCCGTAAGACAATTGTCCAGCAAACAATGATTGCAATATGTGATAAATGCAGGCAACGAATGACCTGAAAAACAAGGGGCTGAAGCCATCACATCGATCAATCAGATCGTAAAGGCCAGCGAACAATAGCTGTAGCCATAAAGGCCAGCAAATAAAGGCTGAAGTCATAAAGACCAGCAAATAGGGCTGTGCCCATAAAAGACCAACAAATGAGGCTGTAACCATGAAAGGCCAGCGAATAGGACTGTAACCATGAAAGGCCAGCAAATGGGGCTGTAGCCATGAAATGCCAGCAAATGACGTTGTAGCCATAAAAGGCCAGCAAAAACTGTAACCATGAAAGGTTAGCAAAGGCTGTAGCCATGAAGGCCAACAAAGGGGCTGAAACCATAAAAGGTCAGCAAAGGTTGGGGACGAATCAGTCCTCCAGATAAAAGGAGTGGATGAATTCCACAACAAATGGACATGTGTCCAAAACATGTCGTCTCATATTCGAGAAATGACAAGCATAGAAAGAGAAAGGCGAGAAGGGCAATTTGTGTCCTTTACTTCGGCTCTCAACAAAGTAGGAGAAGAAGGCAATTTGTGCCACTTTCTTCAGCTAAACAGGTCGTTGGAGAAACAATACAATGAGGCGTGCTAGAACGGCAACACCTAAATTGGTAATCCGACGGGTCACCCAAAATAGTACTCCGATGGGAGCACCGATAAATGTGATCAGAAAAAAAAAAACAGCAGCAACAAACGGCGGTGTGACAACCAGCCAAGTGGCCCAAGTGGTGCTTTCAGTGACAAGACGAAGAAGAGAAGGCTGAGCTATGAACATCACAGATCTCATATTTTTTCTCCCCTTTCTTCTGGGCACAGATCTCGCAGAGCGTGACAAGAAGAAACAGAAGAACAAGAATGGTTCAAAACTTATATCTGTATTCTGCCGTCTATGGCAAAACAAGCAGCAAACATATTTGAGCGGGTACTTCTGCATGAGCAGAATAAGTGGACATAGCACTGCTTAGTTGCAGCCGCAGAGGCGTCGGTGAAGTACAAATCCCAAAACACAAATGACAGGTCCATTGATGTTGCCACAAATTGGTTGATCCTAACCCACAGAAGCGAACATATGGATGAAGGATGGACCAGACTACAGCAATGGTAGGCACTATGTCTTGTTTTCCCAACATTCCTGTGACTGATGAACATTGACCCATCTTGGTTCCATTTAATGTCAAAGATGCTAGCTGTTTCAACACGATGCAGCAGTTGGAGGCCTGTAGAAAAGAGAAATGCTCCCAGATCGATTAGGTTGAATACCCTCTTGCAACGTATATGTTGCAGCAACTAGAATATGATGCAGGCAAGAACAGGTCTGAAAACGTCACTGCAACAGGCGGATGGAGTGCAGATTTGAGAAGAGATTTGAAAACTCTTATGCTGCAAATCTGGGCAACACCGATAAAGACAAACAGAAGGCAGGCACAGAACAACAACCCTCTTGTGCAAAGCACACAATAAGAGACAGCTCTGGTTTTGATGAGGGTTGCTCTCAAGATCTGAAAATAAGAAGAGGATGCTCGACGCTCTCAGATGTTAGGGTCACAAAGAGAAAAACGCAGCAGCTAGAGGCCAGATCTGGGCGCTGAGATGGAAGAGGATGACAATGGCATTACTGCGGCTGAGGAACGCCCCAAAGACAGAGGCTGGTTCAGATTTGAAAGGCTAATAGACGCCCAGCGGAAGCGGCAGAAGCAAGCACAATGCTCAGATCTGAGAACAAAAAGAGTCTGGTATGTGGCAGATCATAAGACAGCAATCACAGTGCAAATCTCGCCTGAGAAGAGGCGGAACTGAAAGCAGCAGATTGCAGATTTGCAACAATAAGAAGCGGCAGCAGATCAGATCCGAAAAACAGACATAGGTCTGTGAACGACGCTAGTAGCAGACAATGGGGCTTTCAGAGAACGCAGACAATGGTGGAAACGACCAATGAGAAAAGGAACCGTCCTATGGAACCAGAACAAGATCCTAGTCGTTGCTGGATTTGGAGGTTGGGTGGTTCAACAAACCCAATAGAAACAGGGACGGATAAGTGTTGGGATGTCCCTGCCTCTTCGAGAGTCTTCACCGTGTATCTCCCTCCCTCCCTCTGCCGATTGATCTCTCTGGCAGAGGGAGAAAAGAAAATACTGTTTACAAAAGGCCTACTCAGGAATGAATTTTGACTGATACCATGTAGAAAAGATATAATCTGAGTATTGTATTGAATCCTTATGCTATTACATGTATTTATAGCCTCTAGCCGACCCTAGGGCTATCACACTCAAACTGTAACTCTTAACTAATTATAAATCAAATACATCTCTTAATTAGAGGTAAATTCAAATTAGGACTCCTAATTAGATAATGAGTCTAATTATTCCAACAGTTTTAAACTATTTAAAGGCAGATTTTTTTGAGTTTTTAAACTATTTTATTTTCCTCAGATATTTTGTCTTCAAAATCCCAACATTTACTTTGTATTTATAAATAAAAACTCATATAGAGCATGGGGTTTTTATTTGAGAAAAAACCCACGGACCTCTTATTCTAAAACCAACTCAGGTTCACACTGAAAATATATGTGCCTAGGTTTCTTCAGCGTTTGAGAGAGAGAGGTGAGGGGTCGAGAAATTCAGTCCTTATTACTACATTTTTTTACCTATTAAGTGTAACCAGTCCTAATTACTAAATTTCAGCTAATAATTGAAAATCAGAAAAAAAAAAGGTAGTGGAATTTCACAGGAAAAATTGTAAAGGATACCTTTAGGAACTGTTTGTGCTTTTCCAGCTAAAAGAATGTGAAAAGCATAGAAATGAGATCATTTCTTCTTGGGAGGAACCAGAAATTTCACCTTGGAGGGGCCAAGGTAAATTTCTATAATTTCTTATTAATCAAGTCAAACTTAAAAATCTTATTTAAATAGACTAAGTCTAAAAACTCAACTGAATTAGTTAACAATTTATAATTGAAAGAGCCATTGCCTCATTCATATGACTATAAAATGAACAACTAATTTAATATAAAAATAGAAAGATACATTACATACATTTAGCATCGTGAAATTAATTATATTTACAGTATATAAATCTCAACCATCAAATTCATCTAGAACTAGAAATATGTTTTTATAATTTTATCCATCTATGTATTAACGATGAAAGAGTTTTTTAATATACTGTTCCAAGTAGACTTTTTTATATTTAATAGATTGTATCTCACTCTTTTAAGTGTTAAAAAATACCCTTTTAAATAAATATCCGTTTGAATGGTTTTTGTCATTGGATTTAACATCTTTATTTTCAACCCATTAAAATTAAAGGATAGAATAATCACATAGGTTCCAAACTTAGCACCTGAGGCATTAATGTGATCTTACATCCATCTCTTATATAATCATCTTCGTCCATCTTATAGTGCATCACAAAAATAAAGAATATGACACCAGGATGAAATAAGTGGTGATTAAATAAAGAGAGACTCAAAGAGCTCACCCATAACCTTTTTCTTCTTCCTTTCGTGCTTCTTTTTCCACTTTAAGATGAAACAAATGAGAGAATAACGTTGAGATATTTATAGGGAAGAGAAAGACCGACACACAGATAGGATACAGAGGATTGAGAAGAAAAATATAGAAACAGAGAAATCCAAGGCCGAATTATTGATTGATTTGGGAGATTTTAGGAGAAATCTAAGGGGCAAAACTTAGCCGTATTAGTAGATTTGTTGGAGAGTGTAGACTTGGAAGGGCCCCAACGACAGCTAACAAAATTATTTCCAAAATTTACTTACCAAGAAAACTGGTGATGGAACTGTTGGGGGTGGGTGGGGTTGGGGGGGCAGCATGGCCTTAACGAGGTAAGAAGAAGGTTTTCCTCACTCACCAACACAACATTTTATTCATTTTCAATGAATAAGGTGTTCACTTTCAATGGAACTAAAGGCTTTGAAGCAATAATTTAAACATAAGTAGGGATAGGAACATGCCTCGAAAGCTTAAAGAACCTGGTTCGAGAAAAGGCGTGCTTGAGCAAAAAAATTCGTCCTAATTACTATTTAGGTCTAGGCTTGGAAAAAAAATAAAGCCCCATTATTATTTAGGCTGGGCTTGAGCTTATGTATGTACCGGCTCAAAAGCCCAAGCCTAGCCTGACGCGGAGCATGTCTTCACCCTCCTCTTGTTTTCGTGTGTTTTTTTATTAGGTGTTTTAGTTATTTTTAGAACAAGGTAGTTTAGTAATTATTTGTTGTTTATGTTTTTTTAGTATAAAATTTTATATAAAGCCTTTAGCATTTCGGGCATAACACAATCAATCCACCTCTATTTTTTTTTTATATACACCCCTCCTTTTTCTTTCCCATTTTACCCTTGCATATGTCAAAAACTTCTCTCCATTTCCCAATGCAGCTCGCAACCTCTGCAGGCGTGTATCCACTCTTCCCTTCTTCTTTCACTTCTCTGCTTTCTTCTTTTCTCTTCTCCATTCTCTTCTTCTTCTTATCTTCTCTACTTCTCTTTTCCCGCTCTCGTCTACCTCTCTTTCACTATGCACTACAAGAACTTCCTTTCCCATCATCCCTCTTCAATCGCCCAACACAACCCAACTCCATACCTGGTGCCCCATCATCCTCTTTTTCTTTGAAGCAACGAGTAATTGATGATGTGATTGGATTTGTTCACATTCTGCATATGATTGCACTACTATTGGCTATTATGTGGGTGAAGGAGTAACACTCTAGTAAAATGAAAACCACCTAGATCAGTCCTATTAAGGAAAATGAATGTCTTTGGACAATAGATCAATGGATCACATTTCTTTTCTATATCAGTAAGTAATGGGCATCTGCTTCATAATCACAAAATTAATGCAAGCATGTAGAGCAAAATAATATGCAGGTAAGTAGCTAGAGAGTTCTGCATTTACATGAGAAGTGATCTCATTTTATGGAATTCTTTCATTCTTTATCATTTTCAAAGATATGAAAACACTAAAACAGTCAAAGTAACCACCGTCAACCTAACATCAGAAGTCAGTCCACAGATTTCTCGAAGGAACAGAATGACCTCCCTTTGGAGCTCTGCTCATCGAAGCCTACTTCTATATATTGGAAGTGTTTGATGATTGCCATCCATAATTTTACTATTACCAAGTTACTTATGTTCAATTTTTACTGATATATTCATAGCAGCCAAATCCACTCAGTCAGGACATGTTAGAATTACAATTCCAGCTCTATTAGAAAGAAAAAGAATTACAATTCCAAATCCATTAGAAACAAAAAGACCAAGACAGATGAAGAGAGCATATAGATCTGATTTGTACCTTTGCAAGTCTAGATTCATCCTCTCTCAAACCTGGAGTTTTTGATGTTTGATAACGGACACCAGAAAATTTAAGACTCTTGCCTCATCTTCATGGGTTAAAATTAAAACGTATGTAGACTGTCCATAAATGTATCAAAAAGGAAACCCGATGATGGAGGCAAAGGATCTGGCGTGGGTGGAGAGGTTGGGTTCGATTGGGTCTGAACAAGGCTGGCTCAACACTAAGGCATATTATTATAAATATTATTTAATTAAAATTTTAATTATATATAATAAAAAGAATTTATCTAAATTATTTTTCTTATTTTTTAAAATACAAAATTACTAATTAAATTTTTATACATAAGTTTTGTTAAATCAAATTTTTTTTTTTTTAAAATTTCAATTCTTACCACCTATAAATTTAAGGTTCATGAAAAATACAAGGAAAGAGAATAGTAATATATAGAGATAAAAATGTAAACGTTGGAATATTTGAGTCTAAAACTTGACGACGTTATTCATTTCCTCGACGAATGAACAGGACTCCATGTATGAGTCGTTGGCCGTCTCATTGAGCACTAACTAGAAAAGAATCTTCGTTTGCTGCCAAGTGTGGAATTCAAAATTGGCCCTTTTTATGATTGGGGGGGCCTAAGGCGGTTGTCTTTGCTTATGGGTGTAGCTGGCCCTAGGTCTGAAGCGAGAGGTAGTAGATGAAGGGGTCAGCCGAGGACTGGTGGTGATAGGGATGAGTGGCTGGGCTGTATAGAGGCGGTGATCGCTGGTTCTGCAAGAGAACGACAGATCTGGGATGAGAAGCAAAGTTCGGCGTGCAGGTGAGGACGATTGGATGTGGATGTGCTAGTCAGCTGATGATAGCCCCGCATTGCTGACTTCTGGACTTGGGCGTGTTCAGCCGAACAAGGAGTAGTGGCTGCTCGGGCAGCAGAAATCTGAAGAGGGTTGGTGTCTTGGTGTTTTCCTTGTGTGATTCGGTAGGAGACGGTAGTCGATCAAAGAGAGGAGGAAGGTGGCTTGGGAACGGGAACTGCAGTTGCCTTCTTGTTTTGTTTCCTTGAAGCGCTGCATCAAAACAAGAGAGGAGCTGGTGAAGAAATCGAGTGAATTGTTTGGAAAATGGGGAGAGGGTAAAATAGGAAAAATAAATAAATAGGAGGAAGTGTATATAAAAAGATTTTGGGGGTGTAAATAACATCACCCATGAATAAGATTGAAGAATTTCGCACATACCTGCATGTGATGTTTCGTTGGTGACAAACCAAAGGATTTGGCAAGAAGCTCGGGTACTTCTTCTTCCTCTATCTCTCTCTTTTTCTTCTTCTTCGCTCTCTTTCTCTTCTCTCTTCTTCTTCTTCCTTTAGCTTCCAACCAAACCATACCCCAGTCCCTTTACTGCTGTCCCTCCTGCAACCCCTCCATACTACAACTGCACCCCTCCCCTTGGCCTAGAACCCATTTGAAACCTTTTGTGGAACTCCCACAATTTCCGCCCTTCCTTGTTCTAGCTTCCGCCACTTCCCGACCCTTTCCTAAGCCCTTCCCAAGTCCTAGATCTGCCACTTCCGCCACCCCCTTCCGTCCTTTAAGCCTTCACAGGTTTCCCTTAGGCAAAGACATCATCACCAACCCTTTAACCCCATGCTGCTGTCGCACTACCCTGCCAATTCCTCTCCCCTTTACTGCGGCCCTTATTTCCATCCCCTGTGCCTTCCGTGACCCCACGAACCACTCTTTAGTTTGCGGCAAGCATTTTTCTTTGCCATACATCGTCCCCTCCTTATTCTTTTATTTGCTTATTTAAAACCATACCCAGTTCACTCAATCTATCCATCGTCCCTTTTTGACTTTTTCCATTTAGCCAATAAATACCTAATTAATTCAATTAGTTCGTTATCCAAACTTATAAATCTATTAATTATTTACGTTAGATTTCTAAGAATTGCTTTAATTATTTATGGTAAACTTATATTATTGAATTGCAACTATTAATTGGAGTTAATTTCAGCCCATTTTAGATTTAAGGTACATTATTTTCATCCCCTTTTAATGGAATCACATTAGGCAATTAGGGTTATCGTATCCTTCTCCTGCGTCATAGGCTGGCTGATTATGTAAGCATATAAAAAACTATATTTGAGGTAGCACATCGTACCTGGCCTATTTTTTCTATTTTATTGAAGTTTCTTTGAGGGCTATGGAAATCTAATTGATTAGACTAAAAGCTAACTTGATTACCTACATGTACAATAAATTTCATCCAAAAATTCAGATGAAAGCCATTTGATCCTAGCTGTCAAAATCAACGTGTCATTTTTCCTAAGGATGCTTAATCATTTGACCACTAAAATTATATGGATTCAATTTAAGTTTTGGGATGAATTTCATTATACATGCAAGACATTTAGTTAACTTTTAATCTGTCCAATTGAATTGGGCTTGGGCTTTAATTAGGTTGATTGGGTTGTATTGGGCTCAGACCAGGCTCGATCATTTCACTTGGTAATTGGGCTTGTCCATGCTCGAGTATTTCACTTGATAATCGTGGTTGGTCAGGCTTGGGCATTTCACTTGATAACCGGGTTGGAGCGTTGGCACAACTTTAGCCCGGCCCGTGCCCAACTGTTCCCATTCCTAAATGTTGGGCTTCCATGGCTTGACATGGCATTGTATTTCATGTTGCTTGTTGGATGACATGGATCAAACCCGAAATGTAATTTTTTCTACAGAGTTGATTTCCTCAAGGAAATCAACAAACAACCTTAGGAGCTATTTGTCATTTTTGAGTTGGAGAATCAAGAGCATAAAAAATTATTTTCTTCCCTTGTCTTCCATGGATAAGGGCTCTTTACCAAGAGTGAAAAAAATGAGACACTTTCCTCTTCTTTCAAGCAATCCATTTCCCACGAGGGCATTAAAAAATTTAGCGAAATAAAAAAAAGGAGGTTTACCAAGTTCGGCGAGAGAACATTTCATTCATTTTCAATGAAAATTTGAGTTTCAATTCAAACCATAGAATCTCTAGGTTTCCATGGCTCGAGACAGTGACAAATTTCACGGCGCTTGTTAGATGATGTGGATTGTACCTGAATTTTTTTTCCATGGACCTCTTTTCCTTGAGGAAATTGACAAATAACCTCTTATGCCTCATTTGGATTGGGAAACTATTTTCCCTAGGTTTCATTTGCCAATTTTTGTGATAAATTCCTCTTTTAGGAAAATTTGAAGACAAACACCTTTACTACTTCACTCTGTGTGAGAGCATGATGTAAGCACCTCTTTGCCTTAAAAGGTGCTTTCATGTGAAACTTACCTTGTTTCTAATCTAAAATTTTCTGCGCCACCTCATTGGAAAGAGTTTCCTTGGGAAAACTCGGGTCTTATTTTCTAATTCAAATGGGACTCTTGACTTGAAAATTTGCTAGCAACACCCTAGGAAAGTCAGTTTTCTGATTTTAAATAACTTTTGTTTGAGAATGTTTCTCTATTTGGTTGCCCCAATCAATATCAATCTTGAGCATAACTGAAAAATCGTGTTCCTCAATACTAGTAATTTTCTACTTCCAACTTTTCCCAGTTTTTCCCAACTAATGGGACCCTAAATCCACCTTCACTTAACCTGCATCGACATCCAATAGTGTGGAAACTATTTTCTTAAGGAAAAGCTATTTGCCTCTTTTTGGTTGCTACCTTGTAAAGAAAGTGGGGCCAATATTCTCACTTGTTGAGATGGCTAAAATCCATGGCTAAAATCCATACCAAGTGGTATAAAATTCACTATTTTCTCTATTTGTAATCATTGTACAAGTACACTGTTTTTCACATGATGGTTTCATGGCTAAAATCCATACCAAGTGGTATAAAATTCACTATTTTCTCTATTTGTAATCATTGTACAAGTACACTGTTTTCACATGATGGTTTCTCCACTTACACTTTTTCTAGTGAATGCTAAACAAGAGTAAAGTGAAAAATGGGGTTTCAGATCATGGAAGAATTTCCTAGTTTCTCCACTTTCTAGGGAGTTGTCAATTTTTACTTTCCCATATCCACCATCTCCTTAATGGTTTTTTTTTTTCAATATTTTCTCAATAAGGGAATCTATAATGTCAAACTATAACTAGACAATTTGAGTTTCATGGTTATCTTTCAAAAAACGAAAAGAAAAGAGAAATAGAATTTCATTGTTTGTGTTGAGTTTTATAGTTTGTAATCTGTACAAGCGAGTCCCTCAATTATCAATCCAAATTGTTGAAATAATCACCTTCATAATAAAAGAAGTCAAAATGATGTGTTCCATTAGTAGATTGAATATTATATGCTAGTGATTTTTGACTTTCTTCTTCACAACAATCAATTTATAGACCCCAAGATCATGCCTCAAAGATGGGCTTCTTCACATCTTTGAGGCATAGGATGCAACCATTAACAATCATATGATGTATGCTCCTTGGGTTGTTTATTTGTTTGTAACTTTGTAATGCTATCATCTTTTTTTTTTTTTTTTAAAAAGAAAGAAAAATACTTTGTAATGTGATCATAATACATCGAAACTCTAAGGGGACACTAGTTCACCGGATTTGATAGGAAAAGGAGGTGCTTTCTTATATAGGGTAGGTAACACAATGAAGAAAGTGCCAACTTTATCCAAGTTCCAAGCTCGACAGCCTTTGTGGTCACGACAATGAGAAGTTGCATATTTTGCTACATGTTCGATTGTTCTCATGAAATTTCTTTGAGTGTTCTTTTCAAAATTGAATCATATTTGTGTATTTTTGCATATTATTCAGACATTATATTATTTTCAGGTGAAGCTATCATGGATTCTAGTTTGAACTCTCAATTACCTGATAATTCTATCATGAGGCCATCATTTCACAAGTTGTCAACTAATATGACTACTAGGAAATATCATCACCGCTCTCCTATTAGTGGATCAACATCACCTTCATATGGTGGTTAGTATCTTCTTTTTTTTTTTTTGGATTTTTGTTACTTAGTTTCTTGACATATTAGCATATACTGCCTTTGAATACATTGCATAAAAACTCTTATACTTTATTATTACTATTGTTGTTTTATATTATTGTTATTGTTGTTTTTGAATGATAGTAATTTTATTAATAAGCCATATGAAAGATACAATAAAACAAAGTCACAACGACAAAAAGTCTCAATAGATGGGCCAAACTGAGAATGAGCCAAAAAGAAGCTTTAAGATTAAAAACAGCTTGCATTAAGCCAAAATTGCAATAGAGACAACTTGGAAATACAGAAACACCCTTGAATAGGCAAGCCAAAAATTGCAACAGATACAACCTAGAAACTAAGGGTGGCAATGGGTCGGGTCGGCTATAGGTTATATTAGAGTTTTTGTTTGACCCGACCCGACCCAGATTTTATTTTATTCAACCCGACTTGATCGACCTTGACCCAAATTTCCTAAAAAAATTCTAAAAATTAGGAAAAGTTAGAGAAATTTTTAATAGAAAATGAAAGATAAAAAGGCTTTCCTTTCATGTTCACATATTGGGATATGGAAAATTAATGCAATCGGGTGAGATTTTTTTTACTTGGTGGGATACATGGGCTAAAATTAATAGGTAAAAATTATATAAATATTAATTTTAATTCAATTAGGGTCAGGTTCGGATTTGGGACCCTCTACCCAACCCGACCTAGATTTATTTCGGGTCGGGTCAATTTAAAGCTTTTTTAAGAGATGCATGACCCAAACCCATTTTTTTTTTGGGTTGGGTGGGCAGGTTCAAAGATCAGGTCAAAAATTGCTACCCCTACTAGAAACCCAAGAATGTCACACAATTTAGGTGCAAGAATAGTATAAATCATTGATGATGATAAAAGGTTCGAAAATTCCTTTTTTAGCTAACTCATCTATTGAACAACTAATAGACCTATAAAGGCTGAGATTTGTAGTTTCTTCAATATGTTTGCATGATCCAAGGAAAGGAGACACAGTTGGAGGTGCACCTATTGGCGCATGCAGAATCACCTTCAACAACCAATGGCAGAAAATTCCTTTAGAAAGCAAGCATGAGCCCAAACAATAACATAGATGCTCCAACGACATAGGTGAAACAATGGATCACAAGGCCAAAAAATGTAATGAGAGGAACATGCCTATGATTCTAAATGAACCCACCAATACCATTAAGACCTAGGGCACCCAAAACACAACCATCAAAGTTCAACTTGAAGAAACCATTAGGAGGGGGTGGCCATGAAATATTAATGGGATCTGTAGGTACCATCTTTTATAACCTTAGACCAACATTTGACAATATAGGAAGTAGAATAGGATTTGAAGTCACATAAAGAGAGACCCAATTTGAAGGGGGAATGGTGTGAGTCCAAGAGCGTTTAGTCACAAAACTTCTTGTCCTCTCATGGAGAGTGGAGAAGGAGAGTGCTGGTAGGAAGTGTGAATGAGAAAGAGATTCAGGGAAGAAAGAAGGGGAAACGTCCCATTTTTGGCAAGGAAATTTGCCACACCATTTACTGAGCGGCTGACATAAGCAAAGGAGATATCTATTCCCGCAACTAGGCCCCTAATTTCCCTTACTATGGTGATCATCCTCTAGGGAGGTCGTTTAAGACCTTTGGCCCACTTAATCGTGTTTGCCGAATCCCTTTCAATTACTAGTGAACCATATCCAACGACTCTCCATAGGGTCAAAGCTCTCCTATGCTAAGAAGTTCTGCCTCATTTGAATGCTTCACCCTTACTGACTCCTGTGAGAACCAAAGATGAGACACCACTATGATTTCTTAGGACTCCACCTATCCTTGCTAGACGTGGTTTACCCCTCGATGCTCCATCAAAATTGAATTTCGTTGTCTCTTGTTGAAGTGGGCACCATGAGAGTATGGGTCTGCAACTCCTAGAACACCACCCCTTAGACACCCATCCCAAGATAACATGAAGTTGGAAGGTCTGAGCCCTTTGAATTCCTTACCCGGAAACAGCCACATGCACAACCTCCATTTGACCCTTTAGAAGAGATCATTGACTTCAGTGGATTTCCTTTCAAATATTCTAGAGTTCCTTTCTTTTTAGGTGGTCCAGAAAATTGTGGCGAGAACCGTATACCAATGATCATTAACTTCAGTGGATTTCCTTTCAAATATTCTAGAGTTCCTTTCTTCCTAGATGGTCCAAAAAATTGTGGCGGGAACTGTATACCAAGCCATCTTCTTTCTAGGACTTAGCCTTGACAAAAACCCCGGCCCTCCTACACCCCCAACCATGTTTTATCGAAAACCCAAGATGTTCAAAGAAAGGAAGAAAGTTGAGCCATAAGTATCTCGCATAAGGGTAACTAACAAAGAGGTGGTCGTGAAGGGGGCAACTAAACACCTCCTCTGCTCTCAGAAAGCCTCGCCTTTTGAGGTCCATCTTTGTTAACACTTTTCCCCTGAGAGGGCACCACATAAAGGACTGAACCCTAGGTGGGGCAAGACCTTTCCCAGCAAAGATTGGGATCGAGGCATCAGAGTCTTGCTGATTGAAGACCAAATCCACCATGGATTTAATTGAGAAGATGCCCGATGAATCACCCGACCACACAACTTGTCAGTTTCCCCAAGGGACAATGGAAATTCTCCTAGTTGGGCCATCAAATCATCTTTGCTTTCGACCTCGAAAGACCTTAATTGTCACCTGAAATCCACATTCAAGACCAATGATTGCCATCGATTCTAAAACAATCTTGAACTAGGGCTGACTTGTTCATTGCTATCCTGAACAATCTAGGAAATCTGTCCTTTAGTGGGCTATCGCCCAACCATGTCCTCCTAGACAAAAAGTCTTGTCGCCTCTCCCAACTAGTGATCTGATGTTGCTTTTAGACAACCTCCTGACCGCGGCCTCCTTGTCTTGACCTCCACTAGGCTTTGACTAAAGGTGAACCATATTTTCCAGCATTCTCACCTAGTGCCCAGCCACACCTATTCTCCCATCCATATGTGGCCGTCAGAATCCTTGTCCAAAGGGCACTCTTTTCCTTCCCAAACTGCTAACTCCATTTGCACAGAAGAGCTTGGTTTCTCACTTGAATAGGGACAACATCAAGCCCTCCCTTTGATTTAGGCTTGACCACTTCCTCCCATGTAACCGATGTCCTCCCACGAGTTCCACGCTTCCTCTTCTCCTTCGCTGATTGCCGCCACCCTTCTCCTTCAGCTTCCTCCTGTTGATCCTGCCGCTCTTGTCGACCATCCCTATACTCTAGGTAACGCTGCTTTCTCTCGTAAGCCCCCCCCTCTCTCTCTCTCTCTAATGTTTTCTCTCACTGATTCTCCCTCTCATCCTCTCTCTCCCCCCTCACTGGTCTCTCTCTCCAATGATTTTAGAATTTTGAAAATTGTTTTGGATTTATTTGAGAATAAAAATCATGTCGAATTTTATTTATCAACACTTCATATTATGTTCATGGCTCAAGTGATTTGGACATGACCTCACTATTAAAATAAACATTAAGTGGGCCCCATAGAGCACTTATTTATGGAAGCACTAAATTGAAAAAGATAATAGATAAATTGACATTTATGGGCCCACCTAATAACATTAGTATGTACAAAAAACTATAAAATAATAAAAAGAAACAATTCAATTTATCATCTAATAAAATGTATTAAAACATAAGAATAAAAAAATAATTAAATGCTAATATTTACCATTATAATAAGAATTATGCCATGTTTTTAACACACCACATTTTCATCACTTTAAATTATGTTTTAATCGTAAACTTTTATTGTCTTTAATTACATGGTTCATTTTTTCTGACCAAAGTTTATTTTTAAGTGATCTTCACAGTCAAGCGTAATTAATTAAAACAGACCCATGTCCTACATTATTGGTAGGCCCTAGATAGCTATGTGTATTGGAGAACATAACACGATGCGTCCAAAACATCTTAAAAATATTCATAATACAAAGTTCCATGTGAACCTAGCATTGGATTTTGTGCAGAATTTTTCAAATTTCACCTCCAAATTCTGAATACCAAACAGGCCCTTAGAGAATTAGGACTTCTCAAATTTCAATAGTAGGAAAATTTGCTAATTCCAGAATCTGGAGAAATATAAAATTCTTGTGCACACAGTCAATGTTGATTTGCATCTTAAGTACTTGGTTTGTTATGGGTACTCCATTGTTTATTGTTGAATTTCATCATCTATAATTGTGGGGATTGATGAAATTTGGGAGCAAAATGCTCTGAGAGTTTTGTACATGCCATCTTTTATTTTTGTGCAAAATGATCATTGTATATGTTGAAGTTCCATTTGTGATGCTTCTAGTATCAACATGATATTATGCTACTCCATTATTATCATTGTCAAAGTCATTTAGCACATCTATCTGACGTTGGCTCTCTTAATTTAATTTGACAAATTGTTTTCTATTTGACCAACTAATACCCATAGGACTAGAATCCCACAACAATTATTGTTGCAACAATGAGCACTCAACAACTATGTTACATGCTCTTGTCAGGACGTTGTGTTATCAGACTTGTCTTGTTCCATTTGTAAGTTGCATATGTTGTATTTTTAGGGCCTCTTTTGTAGGTTGGAATTCTTAGGAGGTATATGAATTGTGGAATTTCATACTTCGCACAGCAAATTCTGTGTTTGGTGAACTAAGAATTCTGGGGTTGGAATTATGAAGTCACACAAAATTCTAACTCCATGGAAGTTATGAGTTCTCATTTCTGGTATTCAAATTTGTAGATTGAGTTTTGAATGTGGTGCAATAGAAACCTTCAAACCTACTTAACATATTTTACTAGATCCTTGCGACTTGAAAAACATCTCTCGACAAATCATTCAAAACTATCTCATCATTTTCAATAAATGTTGATGAACCTCCCTCAATATAATCCATAGTACTTATTTCTAAAAAAATAGAGAGAGTCTAAGGTTTGAAAGAGAGTTACCATTGATTCGAGATAGGAGATTGAGAGACTAGCTTGAGAGAGATACCTTCGAACCAAGATAGGAGATTAAGAGAGTAGCTTCAGAGATATACATTCAAACCAAGATAAGAGATTGAGAGATTTTGGAAAGGGAGTTTAAGGGAGGAGGGTTTCGAAAGGGGCTTTGAGTGAGAAGGGGGAACAGGGAAAAGGGATCCTTCGTGTGAACTTAAACTGAGTTTCTCAGTTAAGTTCGGTTGGACGATCCTTTGTGATCGTCCGAACGAACTTAATTGAGATGTGGACTGTATTACAGTCGTGCTCTCAGTTAAGTTCGTTCGAACGGTCATTTCTATTCGTTTGAATGAACTTATATATTTTATAATATCATCCGAACGAACGAGGTTTACACTGAAATAATCATCCAGACATTCTCAGTGTCCGAACGAAAGAAGATTGAACTAGATGTGAGTTTGGACAATGAGACCGGGTTCAGTTTTTTAAAACCGTGAAGGGCAAAATGGTAATTTCATATCAAAATTTGAAACACGGTGTCTCTAGGCAGAAAAACACGGGGTCTAAATAGCCACCCTAAAATTATATCGAATCAACTCAAAGCTTTGTTATCAACTATAATTAAACTTGATCCGACGCATTTGCCACCGTTGATAAGCATCTCTCCAACTTTTTGGGGCATCTCTCCCTGATGAACGTTGGAGAGTACAGTAATGTCGATGAGACATAGGAATTTCACCTTTCCAAGATCCTCGTGTAAATTACCTTTGAAAATAAGACGATGCTCATCTTCCACCTCTCGTGAATCCTAACCATATGTGCATGATATAGGAATTTCGCCTTTGGATGATGCTCAGTGTAAATTACCATTGAAAATAATGTTAGGATTTTACACGCGGAATAAAAAAATAATAGAATAGAAAATAAGCACAACACACCACAAAACACAATATTTAACGTGGTTCGGCCCACCTGGCCTACGTCTATGGAGCGACAGATTATCTTCACTATGAGAAAAAGAATACAATACAAAATAATAACTCCCTTGAGTCTAGAGCCCAAACCCGAAGTCCCGAGCCCTTTGTACACCCCTTTTCTTACGACTCCCATACTCAGAAGAACCCATCTTCTGTCCCGCTCTCTGACATTCTTTCGGTAAGAGCCCTCCACACACACAATGCCATGTGTGACAACATCTCTCAATATGGCTGTCAGTAGGTACGGTTCACCCCACAATATCAGTGGGTACCATTCACCCCACAAGGACTCAAAGAGTTTCCACAATGCCATTAGGTGCAGGCTGCACCTCTCTCTCTCTCTCTCTCCACCATCTCTTGCATGCGGCCATCTCCGGCATGTGGCCCAAAGACAAGCTTTAATGAAGACTGTCCCGATACATATATAGAAAAAACTCCTCCATGTTGTACACGGCAAATCCCTATTTTTTCTCTTATTGCCGTGTACAAGAAAGCCGTGTATACGATTCCTATTTTCTCTCCTTTCTATATCTTGTAAAATACACATCGAAAGAAGGTAGAAAGCCCCTCTAATAATCAGCCACATACCATGTGTAATAAGCAGAAAATCCAGATCCACACTGGCGTTTAGTCATACCGTATATTCGAGCCAATCCTAACAAGACGATGCTCGCCTTCCGCCTCTCGTGAAGCCTCTTCATTATCTGCACTCATCAAATTATTCTCTCTATTGTTTGATTGATTCTACCCCTTTCTCAGCACCATGCCTACACCAGGTCTTCTCTCCCTCCCTCTCTCTCTCTCTCTCTGCGGTGAACCCGAGAGAAATGGACGTGAGAATAGATAGACTCAGACGAGTCCAGTGATGGAAATGAGAGGAAGAAGAAGAATGGAAAAAAAGTGAATGGGCGAGACTTGATCGAGGCAGTCTCCTCCTATACGATTTTTGGTTGGCAATTATTCTCCCCTCTTTTACTAATTCTATTCCCAATATAAAAGAATCCTCTCCCTAAAATTAGGGAGAGGTTACAACTAATTAAGGAAAGAGAATACATAATTTAAAATTCAAATCCAACTAATCCTAATCCAATCTGCCACTGTTCACGCGTTAAGCCAACGTGAAAATCAATTAGCCACTGCCCTGCCTCTTGAGTCGTCGTTGTGAGGCCCCACTCACTGAGTCGCTCTCGCGGCACATGACATTCCCCCTTACTGAACACCACCGTCGTGTGCGACGACGAAATCGGGGTATTTTGCATGCATACGATTTCATGTAGCTTTGAGCCCGTTCTAAATTATCTTTTAGAGTTCGCAAAGTTTTAGCTCGGCTTGCAACTTCAAGTACACAGATTCCACTTAGGTAGTGCCTTTGACAAACGAAGCAAGCCGAGGTGGTGGCTGTTTCTTGCACTTCTTGGCCATTTCGGCTTCCATAATTCTCAGTTCAAACACTCCATCGCCTGCCAAGTGTAAGATCAGTCTGTTGTTTGAAAGGGCCATCAGTGAGGCGTTAGAAATCCAAGTAATGGGTCCCAACGTCCTAAGCCACTACACCTAACACCACCTCATACCCTCCCAAAGGAAGGATATAAAATTTAGCTATATGTAGTGACAAGTTCATCATATGTCTCTGATACTTTGCAGTGAGCCCCTCGGTTGAGGAAGATAGGTTCGGCCTTGTGCCGTGCGAGAGAGAGAGATATGAGAGGAAAGATAGGGAAGAAGAGAGAAAATTGTGCAATTGTGGGCTTCTTCGAGGGAGTCCAGCCTCCTTAGTCAACCTCGTGAATGGATAATTTTCCTTGATTTTGCATACGTAAGAAACACCACTACATATAGATCTCGACTCCTTGAATCAAGGAGGAGTTACATATTTGAATTAAAGATAATCTCATAGAATCCTATTTAAAATGGGAACCCAATAGAGAGAGAGAGAGAGAGACGCATGGGACAAATCCCACGTTTATTGCCTGAATCCTAGCCACAACACCTCCACGCATGGCTGGTAGTTGTGAGGGTAATGCATGGGCTGAAGATGGAAACACCACTACATATAGATCTCGACTCCTTGAATCAAGGAGGAGTTACATATTTGAATTAAAGATCATCTCATAGAATCCTATCTAAAATGGGAACCCAATAGAGAGAGAGAGCCGCATAGGACAAATCCCACATTTATTGCCTGAATCCTAGCCACAACACCTCCACGCATGGCTGGTAGTTGTGAGGGTAACGCATGGGCTGAAGATGGAAACCATGTGGGGATGTCAGGCACGTAACATTCCTCTCGGCTCGAATCCGACATCGTCCACGAGGAGGAAATCTGGTAACTTGGCCTGATGTTTTATGGTAAAACTTCCAAAAGTCGTCTTCATTCTTTGAGTCGCTCCCTTGCACCTTGGTCACTGCTTCATCACTGTGCTTCACCATGCGTTTGTTACCCACCTCTCTGACTATAGTTCCACCCATTTCTAACACACGAACTTACAATGGACCTTCTTTTCCATAAAGAGAAATAGGAGATACAGATTGAATCTAGTATTTAGTGGCTACAGTGATGTGTGGAACCACTTGGACTGTCTTTCCAAGATCGTCACATTTCCTTTCCTTGTCGGTGACAGATTGATATCTCTGTCCTGTGGTAGTGTTGTTTTCCTTACTCACATCCAAGAAACAACTCATTGTCCTATCAAATCAAGGAAACTCAAGTTGTGCCATGTTAGTGGGAATGACATTGTCAGTATCTCCTCCTACTGTAAGAGACCTCCGAGTCGGCAACTTTACCGTTGAAGCTTCCCCATGTTCTTAAGTTTGTCCATTGATGAGCATCTCCAAGCGAGACTCCACCACAGTCAATTGGTTCACAATGTCGTTCAAACGCTTGTCTTGATTCTCCATCGTCTCCTTCAAGAAATACATCATCTCATCTAACTGAGTGTTGAAAGTATCCTCGGCCATTGAAGAAACCTTGCTCTGATACCTTGCGGTGAACCCGAGAGAAATGGACGTGAGAATAGGTAGACTCAGACGAGTCCAGTGAAAGAAATGAGCGGAAGAAGAAGAATGGAAAAAAAAAAAAAGAATGGGCGAGACTTGTTCGAGGCATTCTCCTCCTCTGTACGATTTTTGGTTGGCAATTATTCTCCCCCCTTTTACTAATTCTATTCCCAATATAAAAGAATCCTCTCCCTAAAATTAGGGAGAGGTTACAACTAATTAATGACAGGGAATACATAATTTAAAATTCAAATCAAACTAATCCTAATCCAATCTGCCACTGTTCACACGTTAAGCCAGCATGAAAATCAATTAGCCGCTGCCCCGCCTCTTGAGTCATCGTTGTGAGGCCCCACTCACTGAGTTACTTGCGCGGCACATGACACTCTCTCTCTCTCTCGCAGTTGGAAGTCCATACGTTCCTCTCAAACACGGGATTCAAGGCTACGGATCAGGCCCTAGATAAATGCATTGCATCTCTAAATGATTTTGGATTCATTTGCCTGCATCAGGCGTCAAGCTTCTGATATCTATAAAGCCTTTTGTTCTTTAATTATGTTCTGAAATGCATGATTTTGTAGGCGAGGTTGGATCACCGGAACAACAATCCTCTAAATCTGCATATGAGGAGGCGCTGGATACACTATCTTCTTTGATTATTCGGCGTATCCGTTGCGATAGCACCGGCGACCAGTTTGATCTCATGTTCGATTATGTGAAGGTTAGTTTTTTGTACATTTGAGCAGGATCAAAATGACATTCTTTTGGCTTTATTAAATAAGTCAAACACCATATTTTTGATTGCTTAAATGTAATAGAAAATTTGTTCATTTTTGCATTTTCAATTGGTTGACACTTTCTTTTGATTTTAATGCAACGTTTTACATAATTGAATAGTATGTGTATACACTTTTTACTTATTTCAATTCACTAAACACTATGTTTACTACTTGAAGATTCTTTTTTGCACAATTAAGTAGAATCTAAATACTGCTTTTTTGCTTTTTTCCATTTGTCAAACACCTTCTTGGTTGATTACTGTACATATTTGATTGGTTACCACCTAATGTCCAGTTACTTTAAAGGCTTTCTGCACAGAGTCTGAATGCACATGCTGCTTTTTTCAATTTGTAGAGGTACTTTCTCTTAATTCTGTTTTTAAACTGATGCTTATGTAAATTTGGATGCATTTTTTCCCTGTTATTGTAGATGTTAGAATTGGAAGATTCGATTTCAAAGATGAAGATTATCCATGTTGCTGGCACTAAAGGAAAGGTATTTTACCTTTTTTTATTTGAAATAAATTACATACATCTTTAGGAATGTCAGGTCTAGATCTGAGGTACCACCAAATGCACCCTGAGGAAACTACATAGATATTTGAAATTTCATTTGTTTACTCTGGTTTTATTTAGTGTTCCAGGGATCTACATGCACATTTACAGAATCTATCCTGCGGAATTGTGGCTTCCGCACTGGGCTTTTCACATCTCCTCACCTGATTGATGTGCGGGAAAGATTTCGAATAGATGGGTGAGGTTTCTTCCTAAACTCTTCTATTGGTCAATCCTTTGCTGGGATAAATGACTTAGATGATGATGATGATATTTCGACTTGTGCTTTTCATTCAGAACTTGAAAAATTAGAAAAATCTAGCTGAGTCGCTTGACTCACTTGGATTTGAGCATACTTGATTCTCAGGTTTTTACCTTAACTATATGTGATATGGTCTTTTTTCCCGTGATTGCATCTGGGATGGATCCAGCAGCTCATGAGTCATGACTGAGCTGGTCCAAGTGTATTTTATTTATGAGAAATAAAGTTTCATCTGAACATAGCCCACTCACTTGATGGTGGTTCAAACATGATTGGTAGGTCAGCCATGTCAGGCATTATTACAGCCTTTAGTACATCGTGGCTCTGATGCTGGCCTATTTAGCCATGGGTCAATAAAACTTAGGTCATACCCAAGCCTATAAACTGAACCTGATTCCGGCTAACTTGTGCTGAACTATGGTTTTACCCATTTTCAAGCTCCTCTCTTGTTTGTATGAAGGATTGGATAAGAAAGGCTTTTGTATATTGCATGTGGCCAATATACAATTCACCTGGGTTTGATGATCATAAGTATCTCATGAGATGTCTCCCACATAAAAGGCTAATACAATTCTTTATTTTTTTGAAGACCAAGGTGTCCAGGCTTCTTAGAGCTCTTGACTAATCCTTGGGTCATGTGCAATACAATTCAATTTAATTGTTTGAATTGTATAATTTAACTCTTCAGATTATGATCATCAAATTAAAAATCACATTGCATTTCTAATCTCACTAAAGGTATCCCAATCTAATCTACTAATTTACTCAAAATTACAAAAATACCACCCGAACTCCCGAGCTCGGAACTAAGCAAACCAGGGCTTGCCAGTGAGCCCCACATGCTTTCCACTACTACCAAAACTTCGAAAACCGACTCAAAGATCCCTATATCTTCATAAGACCCGAAATAATGGGTCGGGTCGTTATAGGTTTACTTGACATCTTCGAATCAACTTGAGGGGGAGTGTTGTGGGACCCACTTCAGGTCACGTTAGGTGTTGTGGGACTTTTTCTTGATAGAGTTGACCCATATCTCTTTAATTTGGTCAGATATAAGGCCTCCGTCTCGGGCCCACCAACAAGTTATGGTTCCTTTGGGCCTGCTGCCGAGTTTGGACCTTAAGTCTTGCCATAGTTACTCCCATTCAAAGTGGGGTTGATGTCGGGTTTATAAATTTGGCCCATGCAATTGACGGGCTTGTCTCTCTAGCCAATTGGTAGTCCCGGTCAGAAGTTCCCAAGACATCTGTTCTGAGGGACAATGGTCGCAATTCCGACAGTGGTGGAGGGCCGGCTGTCGAGGATGTCTCTCCTCAGCGTGAAGACACGTCTCAAGGGTCTCTTGATCGATCGTCAGGACCTCAAAACTGGGCTGAAGATGCAGATTTGGAGGACAAACTTGCTTTGATGAGGAGAAGTTGTTATTAGTTGGAGCTTTGCTACGGATTTCTTCACCAACTCGGACCTTGCATTTGAAGCAAATTTTGACTGAATTTTGAGAGGTAGAACGTAGAGATAAAGATGCGGAACAACGACAGAAGCAAACTCGAAAGAGGGAGAGGGAGTTAAGAAATTTGCAATCCTCTATTAATTATGATCGTTCCTTGGTTGTGGCAGGTTCAGTGGGTGATCAGTTTGTGGCCAGATGAAGGTAATGTCCTGGAATGTTAGGGGGTTAGGGGCAATGGAGAAGAGGGTGCAGGTGAAGCAAATGGTCCTCCTTCAAAATCCTGACGTTTTATTCCTGCAAGAGACGAATTGTGTTGAGACAGAGGAGAGATTTATTCGATCTGTTTGGTTAGCTAAAGGCTCTGACGGGGCTTCTGGCAGCCTTTGGACTATTCGGGACTCTGCTAAGTTGAAGTTGGTTGCAGCTGAGATTAAAGAGTTCTCTATTTTTACAGTTTTGGAAGAAATATCTTCTGGGAAGTCTTTCCTTTTCACTAACGTATACGGACCGAACCAAGACGCTTTGTGAGATCAGTTTCTAGAAGAGATTGAGTCAGGGAGAGAAATTGGTAATGGTCCTTTGCCTTGGTGTGTGGGAGGAGATTTCAATGTGGTACGCCGTATATCTGAGAGGAAAGGGTGTAATAGAATTTCTACTCAAATGCATCGCTTCAGTCGGTGGATTGATGATTTGGCCCTTTTAGATTTACCGTTGGGTGGTGCCTCCTTCACTTGGTCAAATATGCAAAGTAATCTGAGCCTTGCTCGGCTTGATAGATTTTTTATCGATACAAGCTGGGTGGACTGTTTCCATCTTTCCTCTCAATGAGCTGCAACCAATATTGTTTCTGATCATATTCCCATCATCTTGGATTCTTCTTTGGATTCTTGGGGTCCAACTCCTTTTAGATTTGAATTGTCCTGGCTGCAGGTGGAGGGTTTTTCTGAGTTTGTTGGTAATTGGTGGAGGGATTTTTCTCCTACTAGTTGGAATGGCTTTTGTTTGATGCAAAAGTTAAAGTTGCTTAGAGGAAAATTGAGGTCGTGGTCCTTGTCTAGGCACGCGGAAGAGAAAGTTGAGGAGCAATCGTGGATGGAGGAGTTGCAACTACTTAATCAGATTGAAGAGACGGACTTGCTTTCGCCGGATCAGCTTAATAGAAGAAAGGAGCTCAAAGTAGGTCTTAAAAAGAAAGCTTTACAGGAGGAGATTAAGTGGAAGCAACGTTCTCGGGTTAAATGACTAAAAGAGGGCGATAAGAATACAAGATTCTTCCATCAAATGGCTAGTGTTAGAAAGAGGAAAAATCATATTCACTCTCTGCTGGTGGATGGGGAAAGATTGGTTGATTGTTCTGATATTTGTGAGGAGATTGTTCGGTATTACACGAGGCTCTTTGCTTCTTCAAGAAGGAATTCCCCTATTCCTTCTTCTGTTTCTTTTAAAGAAATTTCTGCCGATCAACGTTCTATGCTGGAATGTCCTTTTGATGAGAATGAGGTGACAGATGCAGTTTGGCAGTTGGGTGAGGATAAAGTTCCAGGGCCTGATGGTTTTCTGATTTTATTTTTCAAATATTTTTGGGACTTGGTTAAGCAGGATATTTTGGCTTTTATATATGAATTTTTTTAGAGAGGAATCATCTCTAAGGATTCGGGGGCTGGTTTTATAACTTTGATTCTCAAAAAGTATGGTGCTTTCTGCTTTGAATGATTTCCGTCCTATTACTTTAATAGGTGGTCTTTATAAAATTTTAGCCAAGATTCTTGCTAATCGTTTGAAGATGGTTTTGCCTTCAATTATCTCCCCAGTGCAAAGCGCTTTTCTGGAAAGGTCGTCAGATGGTTGATTCGGTGGTGGTTGCACATGAATGCCTGGCTTCTAAATCAATGACCGGTGCATCAAGGGTAGTGTGTAAATTAGATTTCCAGAAAGCTTACGGCAATGTTGATTGGTCCTTTTTGGCTCATGTCATGAATCGTATGGATTTTGGAGATCGTTGGGTAGCCTGGATCATGTCTTGTCTATCTTCGGCTCATTTATCGGTGTTGATTAATGGTAGCCCTAAAGGTTTCTTCAAAATGGAAAAAGGTGTCCGTCAAGGAGATCCGTTATCGCCTTATTTATTTGTTATGGTGGCAGAGGCTCTTCATCTCATGTTTGTGAAGGTCTTTTCCCAGGGTTGGATCGAAGGCTTTCACATTACGAATACGGATATTGAGATTTCTCATTTACAATATGCAGATGATACTGTTCTTTTCCTTAAAGCAGATGTAGACGTTCTAAAAACGGCCCATGCAGTCCTTTAGTGGTTTTAGATTTGTTCGGGTTCGAAGATCAATTTTGACAAGAGTGAGCTAATGGGAGTAAATATTGAGCATAGTCAGTGTGTGGAGCTGGCTTCAGTTCTGGGTTGCAAAGTTGCTTCATTACCGGCCAAGTATCTGGGGGGTTCCTCTCTGCACAGGAAAACCTAAAAAGGTTTGTTGGGATGTGATCCTCGACAAGATGGAAAGGAGATTAGCGGCTTGGAAAGGAAAATATTTTTCTATTGGTGGTAGGGTTATTCTTATAAAGCTGTGCTATCTAGTCTCCCTGTATATTATATGAGTGTCTTCAAATGCCCATTAGCAGTGGTTGACAAGCTAGAAAGGATTCAGAGGCAGTTTCTGTGGAATAATGAGAGGGATAGGCGCAAATTTCATCTAGTAAGCTGGTCTCAGGTTTGTAAACCTTTGGTTGATGGAGGTCTTCGGATTCGTCCTCTCCGCCAGTTCAATGAAGATTTGTTAGGGAAATGGCTTTGGCGTTTGGGTGACTCTTCGGAAGGTCTTTGGAAGGTTATCTTGCGAAGGAGATACAGTTTACTTGATTTCGGTTGGAGGGTCTCTAATATTGGTAGTAATGTTTCTGGTTTCTGGAAAGGAGTTCGCTTAGTGTCTGTGGCTTTTGACCGCTTCATTCGATGTTGTGTTAATACAGGAGACGATATTCTCTTCTGGTCGGACAAATGGTTAGGCGATGTTCCTCTTGCTCATTCATTCCCCGTGTTATTCTCCCTTGCTTCAAATAAAGCTGCATCGGTTAATGAGTGTTATGAGTTTTCTCAAAACAAGGTACTCTGGGGTCCTCGGTTTCGGCGAGAGTTAGATGACTGGATGTTTGAAGATTGGATGTCTCTAATGTCTCTTTTAGGAAATGTCTTTGTGAAGGGCTCTGGAAAGGACTGGCGTCTTTGGGAGGTCGATGCTCATGGTGTTTTCTTAGTTAAGACTTTTTGTAAGAATATGATGAGGGGTAATGAAATTCCTTCTGTTCATCCAAAAATTTGGGAAGGGCCTTCTCCTTATAAGGTTAAGATTTTTGGATGGCTTGCTGGTTTGAAGAAAGTCTTGACAATTGATAATCTGCGTAAGCGCAAGATGATTATTGTGAATGCTTGTCCCTATGTGTTTATTGGATGCGGAGTCGGTAAATCATCTTCTTCTTCATTGCAATTTTTCTTATCAGATTTGGATACATTTCTTCCAATTGTTAGGCATCAGTTTCTGCCTCCCTATTTCGTGGGATGCTCTTTTCAATGAAGAGGTGTTGGTGTCCAGTAGCTCCTTTCGGCGCAGGTTGTGGAATGTAACTACATTGAGCATTGTGTGGTCTATTTAGTTGGCTCGCAACAATAGGGTGTTTCACGGGAAGGTTTGCTCAGTCAATTCTCGTCTACATTTAATTAAGTTCCGGGACAGCTTGGTGGTTGGTCAGGCCAACTCAACTTCAGGATGTTTCTATTTCAAATATTTGCAGAGATTGGGCTTCGGTCGATTCATTTATTCATAAGCTGGAGGCTTCTCATCAAGTTTGTTGGAGTCCTCCTTCTGACGGGCTTCTCAAACTGAATTTTAATGGTAGTTGCATGCGTGGGGTTTCGGTCGATTCATTTATTCATAAGCTGGAGGCTTCTCATCAAGTTTGTTGGAGTCCTCCTTCTGACGGGCTTCTCAAACTGAATTTTGATGGTAGTTGCATGCGTGGGGCTTCGGTCGATTCATTTATTCATAAGCTGGAGGCTTCTCATCAGGTTTGTTGGAGTCCTCCTTCTGACGGGCTTCTCAAACTGAATTTTGATGGTAGTTGCATGCGTGATCTTGGTCTCGCTGGTTATGGAGGGATTATTCGTTCCCACTCTGGATCTTCTGTATCTTCTTATGCGGGGCCTATTCCTCACGGGTCAGTAATTGAGGCAGAATTAGAGGCTTTATGGCGCGGTATTTTGAAGTTGGAGGAGAAAGGGATCCATGGGTGTTTGATTGAAGGTGATTCTCAAGTTATCGTCAGTTGGGCTTTGGGTTCTATTTGTTCGTGGAGATTCTTGGATAAAATTGAAAGAATTCGGTTTATTATAGACTCCTTTGGTTTCAAAATTGCTTCGGTTCATCGTTCAGCTAATTCGGCTGCTGATGAGTTGGCTCGTCAGGGGTTATTTTTAGATTCCGAAGTGGGTTCTAATTTTTTGTAATTCTGTTTCGGGTGGGCTTTCTCGGCCTTTTTTTCTTTTCCTTTTGTATTTCTGTTCGGTATTAATGAAGTTATCTTTCCAAAAAAAAAAAAAAAACAAATAAATTATATTGAAAAAGGAACACTTTACATGAAAAGGCTCTGTGGGGTCTAAAAGGTATAGGCCTACATGATGCCAAAAATAAAAAAAAGGTACATCATATCATCAAACCCTATGAACGCATCAAACACTCTTATGAAACACAACAATATTCTTTCCCTGAGATCTGTCAAATGTGAAACCCTAAGTCCAAGTGGGAAAGCAACCTTACATGCCTACAAGTCAAGCTTGGCCACCACTCCTCCTTGTTTCACTCTCCATGGTTGTCCAACCTTAGATGCACACTCCATGAAGGCTTTGGATTCCAACTCCAAGTGAACTTGGGACTATCATGCGCATGGATCAAAGGCTAAGCTTCTCATTGGACCATGACACATCACATGCTAGGTGGCATTGCATCATTGGTTGTCATTCACAAAGCCTAGTTGATTCCATCCTTTCCAATCCTCTCCATCGTGTATAAGGCTTATGGGCAATTGGAATACTTGAGTCCTTGCAAGATTAGAGTCTTTTCTGGTTTTTTCTCATTAGTTGTATTTTAATTTCCTTTTTTCCCATTGGTTTGTTGAGGTAGCAAGGATTGATTCAAACTACACTAGACTCCCAACATGTGGGATGGTTTCCATGCCAACCATGGTAGGTTTAGGCTAGGTTAGGTTATGGTTAGGTCGAATTTGTGTACTAATAATTGTCTAGGTATAAATCTAGGCTAGGTTATGATTATGGTTTGGAGTTTGTAACTTGAAGTTTCAAGTAGAGACAAGGTCTCAAAGTATGGAATAAGTTCCAAGTAAGTTCTTCATTTGAAGCTTAGTTTCAATTGTTTTTTTTTGAGCAGTAACAAAACAAATTATATTAAATTGATTAATTTTCGATTTTGGAATTGCATTTTCTTTTAGTTTAATTTAATCCAACTAGAAACTGGTGTTCTTTGGAAACTAGTTCACCAAATGTTGCTGTTGGTGTCATCTTTGGGTAAGGAACCACTTTGACTCTTCCCCAGTGAAGCTCAATTTGTTCAGGAACTCTTCGAATGGAAATTTGTTGGGTCTGAATTGCTTGTGTGGACTAAGGACGGTTTTTGGCTCTACCTTGGTTTACATTAGTTGGTATCAGAGCTTGATTCCTGAATACATTTGTGTTTGGCATAGACTATCTTTCATTGTGCACTCTTTTGTTGTGTGTTTGGAGATGGCATTTTTTTTCCCTATAGCAAGCCTTCTCTCCTTTCTGGCAGAGCGACGAATTGTACCTCCAATGTCAATGGTGGGAGGTTACACAAGACGCAACCAGTTAGGCAGGGATGATGACGAGTCCCATTCCGATTGAGACCATCATGACCATCATGTATCAGGTGACGATCAAGATGGATCCTTGAAAGATGAAGTTTGTTAGATGAGAGAGATGATAGCTAACATGACAAGAGAGTTGGCCAGAATGCACATGCAACAAAGAGCTCCCAAATGACATAATTCACTTTTTTTCAGATCCATAACATCCCATGCTGCATTCCATGAGTCATCAGAGGAAGATGCTGACAGAGCATACTACTACCACAGACGACGGACTAGACAAGAGGAAAGACGGCTCGAAATAAACCACGCCAGAGAAGATGAACACCTTCAGCATTAAGCTCGATCCCTGAGTATTCCAGACGCATGATTGGTGATGAATTTATAGATTGAATTGAAACTGTTGATAATATTTTTGAATGTAGAATATTCCTAATGAAAAATGTGTACAGTTAGTGGCCATCAAACTTGAAGGAAGGGCCTTGGCTTGGTTCAAAAAAGTCAAAATGGAACAACAAATCGGGGGAAAAGAAAAGATTCGGTCATGGGACAAGCTTAAAAACCTTATCTACTAGACCTTCCTCCCTACTAACTGCACACGAGCTTTCCATAGACTGTAGAAAATCAAGCAAAGAAGGAGGTCACTTGTCGAGTATGCCGAAGAAGTCAACCTTCTGCTAGCTTGCAACAACTTGGCTGAATCAGAAGAGCAGAGTGTATTACGGTTCATCAACGACCTTCATCCCTCCATTGCAAACTCCATGGCACCTTTTGATTTCTATTAATTGGCCGGTGCCTACATGAAAGAGGTCCAGTTTGAAAAGATCGAAAACAGGAGAGGCCGATCCAACCCATCAGCCAGTGGCAGACCATCTGATGTGGACATCTCTACGTACAAAGTTTACCAAAGGTGGAAGAAGAATAAGAAGGCCTACATCTCACTGTGGGTTGATGATTTAGCAGATTGAAGACCTCATGTGTTTGCTGCAGTTAATTCTGCAGAAATGCAGTTACATGTACTGCTTTGTGGATAGTTATTGTGGCTTGTAAATAAAACTGTAAGCAATTATAGGCAATGTTTTAAAAATCGGCCCGTGGAGTGACCAGTTTTGAAGGACGGGTGGGTTAAATAAGGTACAACCGGGTTGAACCGTAGCCAAAACCGGTCAAACCCATGCCTTTAATATAATATTATAAATAATATTATATTATTAACTAAAGTTATATTTCATAAAAATATATTCTTCCTCTCACAAACACAATTGTAAATACCAAAAGTTAATAATCCAAAATTATTGTTCTAATATCATTTGAACAAAATATCATCTAACAACTCATTGTTAATTAATATCCAAAACACGCCAAGAACTCAATGTTAGTTATATCCAAAAAATAATATTTAAATTCTAAAGTCATCACCATTCCCAAAAGAACCGACATTTTCATCTTCATTTTTGATCATGTAAAGAAACCTAGTTTTCAGTTTCATCTCTATCATTCCTCTCCAGTAAATTCAATAAAATTGAAGAATATACATGTATGAGAATATTATATATATAACTTCATATTATATAATCTAAAATTCAAGTACTATTGTATCTACAGTTATTATAATTTAAATAGTCATACTTAAATTAATTTCTTCAAATTGAGTCATTACACTTGTAGGTTGTGTCATTCCCTCCAAGTTTGTAGTTCCTCCTAGTTTAATAGGGGTAACTGACTCAACCCAATTGTGAATCAATTTCAAAAATAATAATTTAAGTTTTAATTAAATAAATTGTTTTTTCTCAGTAATTTTATGTTTGTTGTGTGATATTTGATATTAAATTAATTAGAAAATTAAATTGGGTTTTGCTTTGGGTTCTGACTTTTATAACCAGTTGATTAATAAAATTAAGTAGTCAAAGTGAAAAAAAGAATGATAATAATAAAATAATTAAAGAAATAAAATAAATCTAAAATCCACTCAACGCAAATCCTTTCTACTCTTGTATTTCTATCTTTCCCAATCCCACTAAGAAACCCAGCCGATCCCGCATTAAAATTCCATATTTCTCTCTTTCCTAATTCCACTCTTTTATTTCTCTCCTGTATTTCCACTCTTGCAATTATCGAGCAAACCCTTCCTTCTCTCTTGTTTCGTCCCTCTCTTTCCATTCCTCTGCACTTACTGGGAGTAATGCCCTATACCTCCACCGTCTGCAACCTACATCATCCTATGGGAAACTGAGAATGGAGGACTGCAAAAATGCAAAGAGTGTAGAGGCAAGGCTGAGAGAAAGAGAGAAGAAGAAATCCCAAAATCCTTCTTCCAACTTCCAAGCCCCTTCTGTGATTTGACTCCCATCTTCTATTAGCGTCGATTTGGACTCCCATCCAAAACACGGCAAGTTTTTTTTTATATATTTTAAAAACGGGTTTTTCAATGCAATGGGTCATGGGTTTATTCTATAAACCGGTTGACCCACGGGTGTCAGAGGGGTTTTACGGGTCTTTAACCCAGATGGGTTTAAAAGTGACCCGACCTGTCATGTAGCCGGTCACTGTTGAACTATCGGTTCAACCGCGGGTTGGGCCCAGTTTGATAACATTGGTTACAGGTACTGCATTGTGGGTAGTTATTGTGTTTTGTTAATAGAACCGTAAGTAGTTGCATGTACTGCATTGTAGGTAGTTATTGTGTCTTATAAATAGGACTGTAATTAGAAGAAAAGGGGGGAAGCAATGAATGAATGAAATGTTATTTCTTCCACCAGCAAGTTAGAATGAGACCTCCAGTGAATGGAGTAATGGTGTGAAGCCAGGTAGTGATTCCCATCCTGTGTTATGGTGTGAAGCCAGGAAGTGATTCCCATCCTGTGTTATGGTGTGAAGATAGGGAGTGATTCCCATAATTTCTGTTTTTCTCTTCTCTTCAAAGTTGTGGCTGTAGAAAGAGCTCTTGCAGAACTTCATGCTTCTATATCTCTGATGAGCCTACTGTTGTTGCTGCTGGCTCTTGTAAACTGTCAAAGAACTGTTAGAGATGCTGTTGTTGCAACATCCATTGCTCCTCCTTGGACAAGCCTTCTTGCAGATCTTGTTGAGACCTTCCATCTCTTTCATGCCTTGGTTGCTCTTGCAACTCTGCCTGTTCTTGTCCAAAATGTTGAAAGGTATGCCATTGCCCAAGATGTGTAAGAAACTTCTGTCTTTCTAGCTACCTGTGTGTGTAGAAATGTTCTTTCCTTCCTCGTAGTTGCTGTTTGCATGTGAAATTGGTTTCAACCCCAGCTTTCAACAATCAAATTCGTTGTTTTCCTTTGGCCCATTTGATGTGTAAAACAAATTACTAGTTGTTGGAAAATTTTCAGATTATGGAAATTCTTGAGACTAACTATTCATGTTGAATTTATTTCCTAAACCCAGTTGTGTCTTAAACCTTCCTTTCTTTTCTTACAAACAAAATCTTTAAAGAGGTTAGGAGAATTTACATTGATTATTGGACTAATTTCCTAAGCTAGTGGAAGTCCAGAATCCCATGGAGCCTCGTGAATAATTCTAAGGTACAGTATTGTGGGACTGTGACGTGGCTTCGGACTTTTACAATTTTTGCTTGCGTGGAATTTCTTATTTGCACATGATTAGCATGATACTTTATAATTTTATTGACTTGGTAATTTTTCTCAGCCATTAGATTTAGGCCATTGCATTAGTTCTACATCACCATTGAACCCTAGACCCACCACAGACAAGGGTTCGTCTTCCAAGACAACATCTAAGTCGAGTCAGTTGACTACCTTTGACCAGAAGGGCAAGACCAAGGTAAAGTGCTTCAAGTGTAAACGCTAGGCCACATGGCTTCTGAATGTCCGAGCAAGCAAGTGAACCTAGCACATGAAGACAGTGATGTGCCAGAAGAGGAAGAAAAGGAAAGCAACCATGAACATGACACCTTCAGCAAGGAAGAAATTAACTATGGGGATTCCAACGATAATCTTATGATTCAACATGCCCTCATGGCACCCAAAGAAGAACTGAAGGACAACTAGCTACGCACAAACATCTTCCACTCCAGATGCACTGTCTGAAGTTGTAGTAATGTCGTGGCATAAGTAGTGGTAAATAAGCTCAAGCTTAGACATGAAAGGCACCCTCAACCCTATCAAACCTCTTGGTTTAAGAAGGGCAACGAGGTAACAATTGATCAAAAGTGTCTTTATCTCTTTTTCAATTGGCAAGTATTATGATGGTGTGTGGTGTGATGTTGTGCCAATGGATGCCTGCCATCTTCTAGAGACCTTGGCAATATGATAGGGATATAGACACCATGGCTGGAAAAATCTTTATTCTTTTTTTTTTTTTTCCAAGGGTGGCAAGCATATCATAGGTCCTTTGAAAGATTTGGAGAAGGTAAGCCCCCAAAAGGCTGAAGTTAACCTAGTCACCCTCCAAGAGTTAGAGAGGGTGGTGGATAGAGAAAAAGGCGAGTTGTATGCCTTGATAGCAATGGATGAAATTGTTGAGACCTTCATCCCTCCCCAATTGCAGCCTATCATGACACAATTTGCATATGTAATTCAGATATCATTTGGTACCTCAAATCTGTCTGCAAAGTCGGACCACATGTTCTACCAATGATTCCCTTTCCAAATCCAAAGTTTTCTAATGGAACATGTGGGCCACAAGCTCCATGCGCCCACCTATTTACCTGTTTGGATTCCTTGTCATATTGGCATCCCATGTGCTTTTGAGGTGGCTGATGATGTGTCAAATTCGTCCATGTGGCTGCCACATAAGAAATGGGTCCCAATTGATGGTCTTTGGAAGCCCTAAACACCATGTGATGGTCTAAGGTTCATAGCTTTGTCATTCGGAGTTGGAATTGTATGAAACTTGATGCGTTGAAAAGCTTGCGAGGCCTTCTCTTTCCTCCATCCTTTCTTTGGTGCATTTGGAATGGAAATTCAACAAATAATCTCTCATGGGTCCATCCTTCTCAAATGGGTCTTCATCAATCACACTTGGCTTGATTGCGCTTCTGAGGGTCGAATCATTCCCCCCTGCTTGGAAGAATCTTGTCCTTGAATTTAGTGGGATTGCAAGGGAGATATCATGCCGTGCTTCTGGCCACCACTTTCTTCGCTGTCGCTTGACTGGTATTGGAGGGATGGTAAATAGGTATGACTACCACCGCAAACTCTTCATGGACCCTTTTTGTAGACATCTATTTGTCGAACACAATGTTAGTCAAGATAATTCGACTACATGATGTTCTTTGTACCAATTGGTCCCAAACAGTGTCTAGATATGGTCTGAAGTTATAATCAATGCTCTCAACATGATATATTGATGGTATTCGCTTGGCACACAACCGTTTTCAAATATGAAAATGTAGTGCTCACGGTTGCTTCAAAAGTTGCATCTTCTATCATCTCTTTTGGATCTGTAATTGTTGACATGGATGTCGTTAGATCTCTTTCATCACCTGCGGGAAATCTCTGCCTCCTTTGAGCATGTATGTTTTTTGTGAAGTTGACAAAAAGTCCCACATCTCTTGGACTGAAAAAACAATGGCTCTATATTACACTTGAGGCACTCTCCTCTCAATGGCTAGCTTTTGACAGTGAGTTCTACCTCAAGAATGTTAGCATGGTTTTCTTCATGGTATCAGAGCAGGTTCCACAAGTATCTCCACGTGCAATAACTACACGTGAGGGAGGTGTGAAGTTGACAAAAAGTCCCACATCACTTGGAATGAAAAACCAATGACTATATAACACTTGAGGCACCCTCCTCTCAATGGCTAGTTTTTGAGAGTGAGCTCTACATCAAAAACTGTTAAAGTGGTTTCTTCAGTTTTCTATCTCACTTTTTGATGAACTAGTATATGAGGAATCTGCACCAAATCTGGAATAAGATCTTGATCCAACAAATCTATGAGGAGATCGGATTGACAGAGATCTAGATCTGGCCGTTAATCTGCAATTTGCTACCATATTTCTTCAACAATTGCATCCTTATCTTGATCTTCAACATTCGGCGCAAAAGGATTTTCCATCTGCTCATGATCAGCCTCAACACCCTTTTTTCACCTGGTTCTTCCACTTGCTATGATGCAATGTAGAATGCCGGAGATGCCAAGATCTATGCTCTAATCACCAACTGGTGTAGCACAGCTTCAAGAAAACAAACAAGAAGTTTCGGCCAAAGCCTCCAATTGTTGGAAAATTTTCGAAAAGTCCCAAGGCATCCCACAAAATAAATGAAAACTTTGCCTCTCTAGAAAATTGAAGCTAGAAAGAGAAAGAAATCAAATTGATCACCCAATAACTAATTTAAGATTTCCCCAATTTTATATGTGAACCCGAAATTGATTAGAGAACTAATGAAAATTTCACTCAATGGGAAAAATTTCGAGGCCCAAATCTCATCTAGTTCAAAATTCACTAAAGGAATAAAATTGACGAAGGCTCAGTTCAATTTGAATTTTCACAAAATAGTTGTGTAATAATTAATTTATAATGCATACATGTAATTCGAAAATCACTCACTAAATCCGAAAATTGTAAGCATTAAATTAATTAAAGAAAAATTAAATTGCAAGAAAATCAAATCTACCAAACTCACCAAAACTTGGAGAGACTAAAGCAATGGTTGCTTCCATTGAAATAGACTCAAACTTGTGTGCTACAGAATTTACCCAAGCCTCCAATTTATAGAGGTTTCAAGCTATTAAAAAAAAAAAGAGAAAAATTCCCTCTTCATGGCTTACACACCTAAGGATTCAAATTACCAAATTACTAATTGACACTCACCCAATCATGATATGCCATGTGGCATTTATCACATCATCAAAGAAAAAAAAATTACTGCATATTCCCAATGAGGTGTATGTGCCCAATACTTGCTAAAGAGAGTGATTTATTTCTATTTCTTCTTTTCTTTGATCCACCTATTTATTTATAGGAATCTTTATTTTTTTTTTGAGGGGTAAATAGGAATTTTTATGTTGAGGTGGTGGAGATAATTTGAATTTCTATCACTATTCTTTGTGCTCAACAAATGGGTTTGAACGTCCGACCCTACACGCCATCCCATGAGCCAATTATTGTATTTGTTTGGGCCCCAATGATAATGGACTCCCTTTGGTACCATTAAATTTCCATGCTATTTAAGTGCCAATTCAATGTTGTCTTGATTTCCTTGGCTCATTTCTTTTTTGAATTCATCCTCATTTTGCTGCATTGTGTTGGTATTGTCATCAAAATTCTTTCTTTATCAAGGCCAAGTTGCTCTGCTGCTCTATTGATTACAAGTAATATGGCAGGATGCTGAGTGTGCACCAAAAGTGGCCATTCATCTTAACAACAAATATTTCCAAACAAACTCTTAATTATCAAAGCCAAATTACTCTCCCCTTCTGTTTGCTTCTGAAAAACTCTTAATTATCAAAGCCATGTTGCTCCCTTCCTCTGTTGGCTTGCTATATTACTGTTCTGATTATGTGCATGGATAGTATCTACACATCTAAACAAGGGATGTGTCCCAACAAACTCTTAATTTTTCAAAGCCATGTTGCTTTGCTTCTCTATTGGTCAAGACTGTATTGCTGCATGGAGTGTATGCATGGATAATGTCCATACACCTAAGTGACAGAACCTCTGAATGTGATTATTGATTTTTTTTTTTTATTGCTGTTGTTATTATTATTTTAATATAAGCATGACAATATGAGTATTCACTTGTTAAACATGTAGATTGACCATAAATTGAGTATTCGCTTGTTAGACATGGAGAATGGCTGATAAATTCACATTATTTTAGTATAAATATGAAGTAGGAATATATCCTTCACTGATTCAGGAAACACTTATAAATATTATAAGTATGTAGCAGGAAAATATCTCAAGTTCAATTTTTTTTTTTTTTGGGTTGTCCATTGCAGAGTTGAAATATCTGAAGAGAAGTTTTTGGCATATTTTTGGTGGTGTTGGGATAAGCTGAAGGTTTGTTTGCATATCTTACAAGCTATTCTTTTATTCATCACTCAGTCTGAAGTTAATGGCAATTTTATCTCCAGCATCCATTGTATTTACTTGATAGTTTATTGTAAAAGACAGAAAACTACTCTGTTGATATTAATTATCTTGATTCTATCTGTGAACTATTTAGAGTGCAACTTGTCAGACTGAACCATTTTCTGCATGAAAAGCACTCATTATTTTGCATTTCTCGACTTAGATACAAAATACATATCCACAATAGTGCATTCCTGGCTGTTCTGCATGTGCTGCAGTCATATGCACATGTACCATAATGTTCATTTTTCATGTGTTTGCACACCATTTTCTGCTTTTATTTTGTATTCATAATTCTGTGCACTGCTATACCATTTAATTGAATATTGAACTTGGCCTCTTCAAGGCGTTCTCTCTCTCTCTCTCTCTCTCTCTCTCTCTCTTCTTTTTGAAATGGGGCATTCATTTAAATGTTGTAGAATGAATTGATGCCGTCATGATTATGTTGTCACCATTCACACATTGTTACTAAGATTGATCCATTTCTGGTAAATGATTGAGGGTTGAGAAATATTAGTAGTTAATTCCTAGGGAAATATGTATAGTGGATTTCAATATGTGCCCTTCAATATTATAGTTACCTTTCAAAAAGAAAATTGTGCCCTTCAACCCCAGACCTTTTGCTGGTAAAGAGTTCGGCACCAGCTTTTTAAGCAGTGATATTTTCTCTGTAAGATAAATTAGATTAAAGAGAGAAGAGAAACACAATTAAAGGAACAATTTTCAGTAAAAATAAAATCTAAGAAAAATAACATCTTTAAGTTTGCTATCTCCAATACACAAATCCTCTCAAAAACAAATCCTATCTCCCTTCCCCACCAACAACCTAATATTATTCTTGTATGCTGACCCCACCCTACCCTCACCTGTACCAAATTTATGAATCGAGTGGACAATGGCTCACTCAAGCCGACCCGTCCCTTGAAAGTCCAACCTCCCTCATCCCCCACTTATATCTAGTGTCACAGGTCTAGATATGCATAATTTCTTCAGAGCTATGATGGCAGTTAAACCACAGTCTGTTTGGTTCAAATCAGCCAGGCATACACCAAACAAAACAACGGTAAGTTCTCAAAAAAATGCACAGTAGTTCAAACACAGCACAAGATTCGTTGCTAAGGCCATGTCAAGGAATTCCTTTAAATAGGCCAAGTACAAAATTTGTGTGGTTACTATGTAACTTTCCACCTTTAGTTACCTAATAACACACTACCTAGTTACATACCCATTAACCAAGTGCTGCTCAAGTGTTCTATTGGTGAGATGCCACTTGTCCAACAGTTGTATCAACTGTTAGTCATGGACTATATTTAAGGAAAACGTCCATACTATGCTCGCCACCTGGTTGAAACTGTTGAGCACAACCTGATTAGGTCCACCTGATCAACAATGGCAACTATCTAAGACTTGGTCAAATGAGCAATCAACTCTGCTGAACTGGATCACAGTCACTTATGACTGCTTAATCATCCTGGTCGTGTACAACCTGCTCATGTTCCAGTTCAATGGTTCGCTCAACTCTTCTGGGAACCTGGCCGCGCTGATCACCCAAGCTGACCATGATCAACAGGTGATTTGATTTTCCAACCGCAACTTAATCTCGATCTAACTGCAGTTCACTTGTCATTCACTCGCGATCCGCTCGTGACCTGATCGCATTCCAACTACGACCCAGCCGCAGTTCACCTGTGATCCAATCACACTCTGTTTAGGGATGGAACCAATCCATCCCAAATCTGTCCAGACTTCATCCACAGATGGCTCTGATTCTGTCCAAGTCTGCCCAATTCATCCTTAGACTGTCCTGATCCCACCAAGGACTATCCAGGATCTGTCCATAGTTTATCAGTCCGTCATCTGTCTGTGTCCTGTTTGCGGACGTTTCAATAAATAAGTCTCTTACATCTAGCCACTAGAACCCTTTGTTAGTGCCCCGGCTTGACCGAGTCACCTTTTGTCGATTCCATGACCCAACTGGAACTTGCCTTGGAAGATTCACGAAGATGTCAAAGTCATTAAAGACCGCATGAAGATCTACAGTGTAATGAAGGCTCCACACCATGTGCTTGATAGCCACTCAGGTAAGTAGACCTTAGTGGATCTTAGGATGAGCCAAAATTACCCCAGTTAAATCTTGTCCTAAATTTGTACTAACAGGCTCGAGCCCTCGAGCTCTGGCTGAGGTCTCGAGAGCCTGACTACCTGAGACAAAATTGAATCATAACTGTAAAAATCTTTAGTTTCAGGCTCGAGCCCTCGAGACTGATCTTATCTGAGAGATCAGCTGTCCTTCTCTATAATTTTATAGTGCTCTCAGGACTCGAGCCCTCGAGTCCCTCCTATCTTAGAGCGACTTGTGAACAGTCTGTATTTTGTTATTACTCTCAGTCTCGAGACCTCGAGAATTCACTGAGGCCTAGATCTCATCTCGAGACCTCGAGATATGCTCCTTGAGGCCTCCTGACTTAAAGACACTAAAAATCAGGACAAAAAATCTGGGAGATCTGTAAGCTCTTTCCAAATACTGGGCTCGAGGCCACGAGGCACGCTCTTCGAGACCTCGAGGATTAGCCGTTGGGAAAAACTCTATAAATACACGGCTTTTGTTTGGGAAAAGGCACAGACCTTCATACTGGAAAACCCTACCTTTCTAGAGAGCTTACCACTGGCTTTCTCTCTTTTTCATCAATCTTCATAGGTTGAACCAAAAGCAATCAATGCTTAATCTTTGAAGAAGTAAAAGAGAATCATCAACTAGGACCAACTTGTAGTATCCATTGTCCTAGATCCTCTCTTCCGCTGTGGCTAAAGCATATTGGTGGATAAGCAAGCTCTGAAGGCTGAAGCATGGGAATATCTTCAGAAGAACACATCATTCAAGATCGGTCAAGGCCCAAGGCAAATGTTCCTCTGTGTAAACTTTATTTTATATAATTGTAAGTTGGATTAGGACTTTGTGTTCGAACCACAAAAAAAAAAAAAAATACGCGTCGAGGATTAGACCATTGTGGTCAAACCTTTATAAAAAAACTAGGTTGTACTATCTGGGTGAGAAGCCCATTCATAGTATATTGGGCAACCCAACAGTGGGCAAGTCTAACAATGGATGTAGGTTTGTTTAAAACGAACCACTAAATATTGTTGTGCATTGTGGTTGATAGATGGTTTGATTTGCTTACTGTTTTGCATATATGATTAGTCTGTTGCACCTTGTTTAAATAATCAAATTTTAAAAAGGGTAATAAAATCGGATCAGACCTATTCTCCCTTCTCCATAAAGCCTTCTTTTCTCGACTAAACTGCCAATTCCACTTGCACAACAACCCTTGATTCCTAATTTTCAATGGAATGATCCCCAAGCCCCCTCTAACGGTTTAGACACCGTTGTCCAATTGCCTAATGTACTTTCTTTTTTTTTTTCCCTCCAGAATCGTCCCATAAGAAATCTTTTTGTATTTTTCCAACTTTTTTGTTATCCTTGCTCTTAGTTAGAACAAAGACACAAAGTTTAGGGATAGGTTAGTTGACTCTGATTTAATTCGAGTTAAACACCCTTCCCATGAAAGATAATTCCTCATCTAGCTTGCTAAGCGTTTCTCCATCTTTTGCACGATGAGGGCCTAGATCCTTTTGGATTTTGTGTTGGCTCTTATGGGTAGGCCCAAATAATTAAAAGGTAGCTTCTCGATCCCACAGTCTACAACCCAAGCAAGAATGGATAGGTGATCCTCACCCACATCTAAATATGTAATACTCCACCCCAAAAAGTCCCACATTACTAGTTGCATTGGAAATTCCCTTTTATATAAGTGGTAGCCTTATTTCTTCTAGCACAAGGCCTTTTGTGAGCAACAGTGGATTAGCTCGCTAAAGCGAAGCCGTGCGAGTCCGTGTGTAGGCCCAAAGTAGGACAATATTGTGCTAGCGGGATGGGTTGTTACAAATTACATGACGACACTTTTCCCCAGATTAATTTTAAGGCCGAAACTAGTTCAAAGAACCTTAGAATGGTTTTAAAACCTCTTAGTTCCTCTTTTTTTGCCTTGTAGAATAAGAGCGTATAATCATTGAATTGCAAATTTGTACATGGGAATTTTTTTCTGTATCTTTCAAAAATTATTTTTGTAATAATAGGACCTCCCTACGCTACCTCAAAATCTCTGATAATCTCCAAATCCCTAGCCTTGGCAATCAATTTGTTCAAGCCCTCACCCATCATTGTGAAGATGAAAGTAGAGAAGGTCACCCTACTTAAGACCTCTACCTCTAGAAGCCTCAATTGGTTCAGTTGGGGAAATGTTAACAAAAATGGAATAAGAAGAACCCTCCACATAGGCTTTCATCCAAGATTTCCACTTTTCTCCAACCCATCCTATCAAAAAGGCAATGAACAAACTCCAATCCACACAATCATAGGCAATTTCCATATCAATCTTCAATAAGACTCCCAGGATCCTCCCACTTTCTTCACATGAAGTAATTCATTAGCAATCAAGATGGCATCTAAAATTTGTCTGCCCTCCACAAAAGCATCTTTCAACTCGCTCTGCCAAAAATCTCACAAGGAGTTTATAGATACACCCAATTAAATTAATAGGCCTACAATGAGAGAATTTTAGAGGGACCTTCCCTTTTAGGAATCAGGGAGATAGACTAGTGTTTCAGAGCACTATTGATAATTCTCCTTTTGTGAAATTCCTCAAAGACCCTCATAAAGTCCTTACCCACCACATCCTAGGCAGCCATAATAAATCTAATATTGGAATCATCTGGCTCGAGAGCTTTGTTTACTTCTCTACTCTTCAAATCACCCAACATCTCTTCTTCAAATATTCTTTATAACCACCTTGCTTTCTCTCTAGTAAACCTAGCAAAATGGATTCCATCAGGTGATAGACAGCCATTACTTCTACTGCTAGATAAACCGAAAGCTACCCAAAGGCTGTCCTACAACACTTTTGTCTTCACCCTGCGTACTAGCAACCTCTATGCTAGACCCAAAGCTAGAGAGATTTTCGAAGGGAACTGGTGAATGCAGCCCAATGGAAACGCAGGAAGACAAAGACCTCCAAAAAGTGAGATACAGAAAGAAAAAAGAGAAGGGGAAAGTGTATCAAGGGATGAGTCCATGAAAACAACCAGGAAAGATCTGCAAAGACTTGCGAGCCCCCCCAGCTACCATTCTTGCAAAGATCGATTCGAACAAGGAAAGTCGACAAGCCCATTGTCCAGCACCAACAACCAGCAGGGAAGGAACTCCTAAGATCGAAGATAAGAAACTGATCCAAAGAGTTGGAGAGCCAGGAAACAAAGCTACCTGCAAGCAAATGGCAGGAAGGAACTTGTCACAGAGGCTTGAGAAGAGCGCTGGAAACGATAGAGTTGGACGAGATGCCCATAGCCAACAATAATGATCGTAAACCATTAGAGAAACTTAAAACAGAATAAGACGTCTGAAATGACGATGGGTCCACTCTAAGAATAGAGTGAGGCCCACCAACATAGCGAACGGAAGTCAAAGAAACATAGATACAACAAAAGCAACAACAACACTCCCTTGCTTCCCCAGCCTTGCAAGGAGGAACTACCTTCCCCATATGCAGTTCACATTCTCCATGTAAACTTTACACTCCTTAACCTAAGTTCCGTCACCCAAACACAACCTTAATCTCTTGAAGCTTTGGTGAAATTACTGAAATGTTCATGATGAATAAATTGGGTCCTGACTTAAAGCATCCATTGTTGTAACTTTATATTCTATAATAATTTCCTTCCATCATGAAATACAGAACCAATAAGTCCTATAATATTAATCTATTGGAAAAGTCTCATCCTCAACTGCCAAAGCATCTTGATAGAGGCAAATTCACTTCAAAGGGTGAATACCCAAAATGCCATCTTTAATTGGCTTGCATACTTCAAACCATTCTACTAAGTGGTATTCCTCTTCTCATCACTATCATTGTAAAGAAAATTACTTCGTGCTATTGTTGCTTTTGCTGTTACTGTTATTGCCATGAGTTATGGTTTTTGACATACCATTTTTCATTGATGCTTGTCATGGATTTTTATGTGGTAATCTTTTTATTTTTGTAGGAGAGAACTACTGAAGATATCCCAATGCCGACCTACGTCCGCTTTCTTGCCTTGCTTGGCTTCAAGATATTTGCAGAAGAGCAGGTCATTTTATTTTTATCTTTTTCTCAAATTATACAATCGCTTCCCGTCTCTCTTTCATTTATCACCCTCCCTATATTTCTACTTTTATTATCAGCCAAAGTTTTTTTTTTTTCCCTTTTTTAATGGGAGCGAAAAGGCTTTGATGATTAAGATGATGATATTCTACTTCATTTAGTCCTTTGCATCAGTTCCTTGGTAATTTACTTTGCGGCGTTTAAATGTTCATCCCGTGAACCTTGCATCTTATTAAAGATTTATTTCATATTGGAATATTATCTGATTCATGGACATGCATTGTTCAGTTATTTGCTGTTTAGCAGTCATAATATTTCTTCTTAATTGAGAACATTCTCCTTGATTGATTTAAGAAAAAGTTCTGCAGTGTTCAAGCCTTAATTTGATGTCAACTGTTTCCTAAAGCATAATGTGTTGTGAATTTATCTATTTTCTGAGCTGTTTTCTTTTCAGATGTCTTGTCTTCTCAATGCTTTCTAACTTGTTCCTGAATATTAGTCATTTTATATAGCGTGTCGAAATTCACATTGAAATTATTTTGAGTTTTGAGTTCTGCATGCAATTAATGATTAGCTTATCACTAGAAAGAAAATTCAACGTTAAGAAATCTATGTACTTTATATATAAATTAGACAGTTTAAGGTGATAATAAAATGAATCTTAACGTACCCCTCATGGATAGGTATTTCTTGCCCCAACCATTCAATCTCCTTTCAATCCTTTCCACCACTGGGGCCCAGAATTTCTTTGACCTCGGATTCCCTCCCACCTGTTATCCAAGGTAGGTGAAGGTAGTTTCCCCGTTGTCCACCCTATTTCTTTTGCTAGATTTCTCAGCACAACGTCCTCCATACTGACTCCAATTTGGGTATCCTTGCGAAGGTCGTCCTCAATCCAGATACCAATTCAAAGCACCTAAGGACCACTTTAAAGCATAACAACTCATTCCTATTGGGTTCACAAAAGAACAATGTATCATCTACGAATTGGAGATGAGTAATTACTGGCCCCTGTCTCGTCACTTTGAAACCTTTGACGATATCTAGTTCCCTAGCCTTTTCCACCAGTTTATTCAATGCTTCTCCGACCAGGGTGAAGATGAAGGGTGACAATGGGTCGCCTTGTCTCAAACCCCTATTTGTTGTTATCGGTTGAGTTGGGGATCCATTTACAAACGCTTGAATAGATGGTATCCTCAATTCAAGCTTTCATCCATCTCCTCTATCTCCTCCATCGTGGACCAAAGCCAATCCTATCAAAAAGATAAGTTACAGAAGCCCAATCGACATAGTCATAAGCTTTCTCTATGTCTATTTGAAGAGAATCCTCGGTCTCTTTTCCTTTAATCGCATATGAACCAATTCATTTGCGATTAAGACCCCATCAAGATTCACTGACAATCTCAAGAAGGGCCTCCTTAAGTCTCTCCTCTAGGGCCTTTGCCAGCAACTTATATACGCAACCTATTAGACTAATAAGTTTGTAATTTGAAAGTGTAGAAGGTCCCTCTCTTTTTTGGAATGAGGGTGATGGAGTTTTTCAAGCCCTTGTTTATAATGCTGCTACTATAAAACTTCCGAAAAACTTCTATGAAGTCTAGGCCTACCGTGTCCGAACAAATTTTAATAAACTAAATTGGAACCATCTGGGCTCGGGGCTTTGTCCCCCTCAATGCTATCAAGTGCAACCCTAATTTATTCTGCTGTGAATTCCCTTTCCAACCTTTGTGCCCTTTCTTCGCTAACCCTCCTAAAATCAATCCCTTCTAGAGTTGGTCGGGATGCCCTTCCCTCCCCCATCAAGGCTGAACTTAAATCTAGAAAAAGGAGAACCATGACCAAGGGTCAATGAGAGGAGAGAGAAAGGGAAACAGAGCTCCGATCCAATGGATCGAAGCAAAAAACCACAGGTTTGGGTTGTTGGATGGTCAAAATCGCTAGGAGACAGATCAGAGATAAACCCTAGTAGGGAAGGATAAGTCTCCGCCGGTAGAACCTTTGCTGGGAACAATTATCTTCACCGGAGAAGAGAAAGGCTGCAAAAAGTGATGGAAAACTGAAGGAAATCAGAGAACAGAATCTTTCTTAGGCTGATACCATGTAGAATGGAAAAAGGAGTAGAAGAATCCTTTCATAGAGATTTCTTATCTGTATATTTCACCAAGACATACAATATATATAGGTACATTTGGAGACAACCTTATTAATGAGGTTGGTGTTAGGTGTTAGGTAATGGTTGACATTTACAATACATTAATGGGGTTGGTGAAGGTTGGTGGTTGGACAATTATGTCTATCATCTACACTCTAATAATGGACATGTGGGTCCCACAACAATAGGTCCCACAACTCATGGTTCCAATCCCACCAATGTTCTTGATTTGGTTCCATTATCATCTAATGGTCCCAAGCATCAAGCAGTTGACGGCATGATTGCTTAAATCAAGCAGTTACATCAATGAGTGTGACGAGATTGAAAAGAGAGATCTCCGTTATTAGGCAGATGCATGTAAACATCAGTGACAGGTGGTCTTGTATGAGTTCATCTCAAGAAGGAAACATTCCCTAGCCTTTAAAACATGCTCAAGATGAAGAGTATTGACCCATGTGAAGTGTTGTAAAGGATCAACGACAATGTCTACAAAGTAAAGCTACCCAAAGATCTCAACATTTCCGTTGTTTTCAATGTGGTGGATCTCAAGGCTTACAAGGCCTCGATAATTGATGCAGGCCTGGAGCTGGATCTGTGAAAATCTGCCAGTAGGCTGCAGTTTCAGAGTATGGTTTCTGAAGTATCCGCACAGCCAATTTCGGTTTGTAAAAGGATTTTGCCATGACTAGGGTTTTGCTAAGCAAGACCCGAATCGAAAAGACAAGTTTCCTGGGAATCCAATAAGCCTTATGGAATTTAGATTAAGGTCTCCTTTAATCCAATTGATTTAAACAATGCGGAAGCGAATAATTAAAAGAGATGCAATAATTTTTTTAATCTAAAAACCATAAAACATAATTGAATCGTAAATCACCGGTACTTTTTTTTTTTGAGCAGTAACAGAAGAGATTATATTAAAAAACAAAACCAGTACAAGAAGTTACAAAAGCCCTAAGAGAAATAGGCCAAAACGAAAATGGAAAGAAAAAAACCAAAGAAAACACCAAAGCACCCCCAAATAACAAAATAACTAATCTCCTGGAAGATGAAAGACTCCACTAGTCAACCCTTCGACTCCATTTTTAGCAAAGAAGTCTGTCACTTCCATTGACTTGTCCTAGTTGATGTGCACAAAAGATATCTCTTGGCCCGAGACCAGTTCCTTAGTGTCACGGGTTGGATACTCGCAACCAATCAGATGGCTATGAGAAAGCCAAAGAAAAAGAATAAAAGAAACAAGAAGTAGAGATTTTGGGATTTCTGAATGTTCAAGAATGACCCGGAACGCGCTAGAAGAGTCTTGAACAATCCGGAGGGTTCCGGAAGATTCTGGATTGTTCAAGAAGACTCTAGAGAATATGGAATTCTCTAGAAGATTCTAGAATTATGTAGAAATGTGTGGAGTCTTGTAGAACATTTTGGAATGTTCTAGAAGCTTATGGAAGTAGTAGGGTCTAGAAAGCTTCTAGACCATTCCATGAGTGTAGATATTTGTAGAATTTGGTAGGAGTTTATAGAATTCTCCTAGACCATTAGATGTTTTCCAAGTGGCACAATATTGGCCACACATTTCCAAGGGCTCATGTATAAATAGGGGTGAGGTCTCATTTGCAACCCACTCCTCAAGAGTTATAAATCTCTCAAGTGCAATATAAGTTGCTTTCCAAGCAAGTGTGCTTTGTGTTCTTGTGATTGCTTGAGTTAGAGTTTGAGCGAAGATTGGTCTTGAGTGTTCAAGTGAGAAAGGCTGACTTGTTCAACCATCCGGGTGGTGTTCAAGTACCGCACGGGCAATTCTTGAGTACAATCTCTAAGTCCATGACATTAGTCTCCCTAGCTAAGGTGATTAATCACCGGCACTTACTTGCAAGATAGATTGGATCCTAGTCCTAGGATCTGGCTCTCGCCAAGGGCCAAAGCCTGGTGTGCATTGCACTCAACTCCAAGAGTCTTTCAAATTGTATTTAATTCAACCAGAGTACATGTATTTATAGAGAAAAACAAGCAGAAAGACCTAACTAGCCTTGCCATAGTTGACCAAGCTATGGAGGCAATTTTCTATCTAAAATCCTAGTAAAAGTGAAAATACTAAAGATAGAATGTAGTCTAATTATGACCATTCCATCTCAATCCTTAAACATGCCACATGACTCATTACATGGTGTAGATCTAATCCTAGAAAAACAAATATAAATAAAGCTACCTAAATACCAATGCAACTTGCTTGGTTACGACCTCCTTTCTATCTTTGGAAGTTTCCACTTCCTTTCCTTCTATGCATCTCCACCTCTTTTCCCTCTATGCTTCATGCATTCTCCATCAGTACACTTGTCACTATAGGGGAGAGAGAGTCTAGAGATTGGGCTTTGAGGAGTGGGCTTGGATTTGGATTAGGCATATTTAATGTATGGACTTGGACTAATAGGCTGATTTGGGTCATTTGGGCCTGTTGGGTAATTGGTCTCGAGCTAAAAATTTGATAAGGTTTATTAGATGGAGTCGAATGTTGAACAGCGTAGGCAATTTGGGTCATGAAAGCCAAGTCAATTTTATCAATGGTCCATTAGGCTTGATGCCCCCCCGCCCTCCTTCCTTCCCCCTTCCTCCTTGAAGAAACTCATCCTTGAGTTTAGAGTAGAAATACAACACCGGACAACTTTCTCTTGGCATGTGGAATTGAGGTGCACTATCAAGGCGTCCACCAAGGATATTGGCAAGCGGAAGGAGTCTACCAACGGCTTGGGTAATATACGACCGCATCACTCCCTCATGACAGGATCAAAGGGGTCGACTTTCTTAACTGCTTGCCATCTTGGTATGCGTTTTTGGTTCTGACTAGTAGAGTGATGTTTTAGGACTGACACCTTCGTCTTGCCCATGTGTGCCTGGTGTTGTTCCCGTGAGTAAAGGCGGGATATGCGCACAATGATTGACAGAGCACTGACTGGAAAGATGTGTGCTGCAAACAACATAAACCACTAGCGAAAGGTCCAGTCAAACCACACAATATAAATCAGTGAGTCCTCTCTATAAAGACCAGTAATAATGATGCATCCCACTGCAAAGAACACTGCCTAACTGTTGAACTAAGAAACACCGATACGGATACGCGTATCGGATACGACACGTATCCGATATGGGGATACGGCAAATTTTGAGAGATTAGGATATGGGTGCGGGCGGGATATGCCGAATTAAAAAATTATATATATATATATATATATATATATATATATATATATATATATTATGTTAAATTTTTTTTTTTATAATATTACAGTATATATTATGCGAATGTAACTCATCTTTATCATTCGCATGGTTAAATTATATATACTATGTGAACGGATGCTAGCAGGCACGAGCAGAGAGCTTAGGGTTTTGAATCGGTTCCTTTGAAATCGAAATCGAAATGGGGATAGGATATTTTCTCCCCCCCTTTTCTCCCGTGCTACCGTATCCCTTGCCGTGTCCTGCCGTGTCCCTCCGTGTCTGTTGCCGTATCCATGACATATCCGTATTTAAAAAATGTTTTATTTAATTGGATACGTATCCAAGCCGTATCCGTGTCGGAAATGTACCCGACACGGATACTCGAATGGTTTTGGAGTATCCGTGCTTCATAGCTGTTGGAAAAATTTCCCAAACACTGCCTTCCTAATTGCTCAATTTGCAAACAACCAGTATGCTGATCAGAACCACTAGGCCACTATTACGAAAAAATCCGCAACTAAAGCTACATGAACCCAAAAACCATGAAAGTTGTACTGCTGGAAGATAACTGAGAATTCCACCAATGGTTAAAATTTCAGATTTTTCTAGGTCCAAATAATATGTCAAATCAGTGCTGCAACACAGTGAAATATCAGAGACTGCAATCTCAGATTCTGCCTGGTCTCCTTCTGCCCACCGTTATCAAAAAAATTCTTAACCGGGGCTACAAAATTCAGATTGAAGTGAGCCTTACTATTCCAAAAATTAGACAACAAGATCTGGCTACGCTCAAAATATCAGAAATTTTCGAACTTGTTTGATGGTCCAAACACTAACTGTAACAGAGATCAAATTTTCAAACTTCAATCGGGTCTGCAGTTCGGTATCAGTCCACTAATTCTGCAATATCTCAGTCCAGGAACCTCGGAATGATGCAAAATAAAATATGTCCACAAAGCTAATAGAGAGATCTATCCACTTCAATTTTTTGAATCTGCTTTTGTGGACCAAATACTGTCTGCAATCCGGAGTCAAGTCCTAGTCTATTCTTTGAACGACAGTTTTGTAACAGTCCGATAAAATGACAATATCTCGGGCTAGGAAACTTAGAATGAGGCAAATAAAATATTTCTGGAACCTTTCAGAAAGTCCTATATGCTGTAAAAATTCAGAATTTTTGGAGTTTCCTACTGTTCCCAGAAAATTCTGCAAAACAACGCTTGTTGTAGGACTGTTCTGGATTCTCAAATTACTCAGATTACCCATAGTCGAAACAAGCCACTGTTGGTCTTCAACTTTTAGAATCTTGTCCAGGTGGGTCTTAAAATAAAAGAAATCAGAGGTCTCTCGATCCAACACCATCATGCACTACTGCTCAACGATCTGGTTTGTGAACAAATCGCAAAGATGCAAGCAGGAAGTCATGAAAGTATAGATCTGATCATCTATTACACGGGCTCATAGAAATATTATCCCGATAACGAAGTCCACATAATTCTTTGATACAAATTACAGCAAGGTCCTACAAAATAAAATTGCATGGCTGAAACTTAAGCAAAAGAATGTCCGCAAATGAATTCCCATAGTCTTGCTTGATTGCGTGGAAGCAATCCGAAGGTCTGATGACCAAGTGATGAAAATCAGCTCCCAAGAACTAAGGCTTTGATATTTACCTGATGTGGGATATGATATGAATGAAAACTTTGGCATTCGCAAAATGGACACCGTGCTCCCACGAACTTGAGGCTTCGATACCACCTGATGCAGGCCTAGGGTCGGATCTATGAAAATTTGCCAGTAGGCTGTAGTTTTAGAGTATGGTCTATGAGGGACCCACGCTGCCAATTACAGTTCGTAAAAGGATTCTATGTTGACTGGGTTTTGCTAAGCAAGACCCGAATTGAAAAGCAAGTTTCTCGGAAATCCAATTAGCCTTATGTTGTTTAGATTATGGTCTCCTTTAATTCAATTGATTTAAACAATGTGGAAGTGAATAATTAAAAGAGATAAAAAGATGCAATGATACTTTTCAAAAATAAAAAAATAAAAAAGATGCAATGATTTTCTTAATCTAAAAACTATAAAACATAATTGAATCATAAATCACCGATACTTGCAAGATAGATTGGATCCTAGTCCAAGGATCTAGCTCTCGCTAAGGGCCGAAGCCCAGTGTGCATTGCACTAAACTCCAAGAGTCTTTCAAATTGTATTTAATTCAAGCCTTTCCATAGTTGACCAAGCTATGGCAGCAATTTTCTATCTAAAATCCTAGTAAAAGTGAAAATACTAAAGATAGAATGTAGTCTAATTATGACCAGTCTATCTCAATCCTTAAACATGCCACGACTCATTACATGGTGTAGATCTAATCCTAGAAAAACAAATATAAATAAAGCAATCTAAATCCTAATGCAACTTGCTTGGGTGCCACCTCCTTTCTTTCTTTGGAAGTTTCCACCTCCTTTCCTTCTATGCATCTCCACCTTCTTTCCCTCTATGCTTCATTCTCCACCGGACACTTGTCACTATAGGAGAGAGTCTAGAGATTGGTCTTGGATATGGATTAGGCTTGTTTAATGTATGGACTTGGATTTACAGGTTGATCTAGGTCCTTTGTTAGGTAATTGAGATCGGGCTAACAAGTAAGGTTTATTAGATGGAGTCCACTGTTGAATACCGTGGGCAATTTGGGTCATGAAAACCAAGTCAATTTTATCAATGGTCCATTAGGCCTGATGCTTCCATCAATAATTCTCTCCTGGCGAATGACGATGATATGAACTTGAAGGCGAGTTCTTTTCAGGCGGGAGAAAATGATGAGGACATCATGGATGGTAATTTGGAGGATGAAATTGTTAATTTGGCTCTCCAATTTTATGACAATTTTGATCAAGCCAAAGAGAGGCCAAAGTCATCAAATTAGGCCCCAAATTATTTATGTGCATGCACATGGAGCTAGTATATGGAAGATTGAAAATTTGACTTTGGCCTTGATCAAAAGTTAGTTATATAAGCTAGGTGAAGGAAGAGGAAGTATGGGGGGAGTATTAGTTAGGCCTCAAGCTTTTGGTAGGGAAAGAGGATAGAATTTTCTTTTGGAAGGATCCGTAGGTGGAAGATGTTCCTCTAAATGACAGGTTTCCAATACTTTTTAGGTTAGTTATGAATGAGGAGGCTAAGTCTTTACAATTATGAAGTTTTGGGGGGAACCATTGTGTGGTCGGTACATTTGAGGAGACCGTTGATGGATAATCAAATGAATCATTATGTGGACCCATTGGAGGTGCTTGGTGAGGTTGGTATTTGTCAAGTAGAGGACTCTAGGATTTGGTGTTAAATATTAGAATGAAAAATAAGAAAATGAGAGATGGAGAAGAATTCTTCTCTTTCTGTATTGTATTTAGTGTCTCAAACCATAGCTTTGTACATGTATCAATAACATATAAGAGAGCCAATCATGTTGGCAGAAAAGGAAAAAAAATAATCTAAAATCTAATTACAAGCTATTAGACAACTAAGCTAGTTGACTATGCAATATACATTGAATGTGGATAATTTCTGTACCGAGATGGGTCGGGACCCACAATACAAGAATGGTACCCTAAATTGGTCGGGTCCCACAACATTTGGGATGGGGACCCGTTTGGCAATTTTTCGGTGAAAGCAGGAATTAGGAGTTTGAATAGAGGTGTTAGAACTCCATTATCTTAGATATTGTTTGGAAGTGTAAAGCTCCTATGAAGGTGCAATCATTTTGTTGGTTTGTAGGTAAGTGAAGAGCCCTTACAAAATTTGACCTTAGGAGGAGCAGAATAATCCTAGAGAAGGCGCAATTCTGTTGTGCCTATAGTGTGAATTGGAAGTAGAAACGGTGGACCACTTGTTTTGTAGGTGTCCGTTCTTGGTGGTGCAATGGTGTAACTTCTTAAGACCTAATGAGGTGCTCTTGGGTTTTAAATGGTACCATAAATGATTTTATCTTCTTGGTGCTGCAACCCTTTCAGAAAGAGAGGGAAGTTCGTATGCCAATTTATTCCTGTTGTTATTCTGTGCTCGGTGGAGAGAGCAGAACTCAAGGATTTTTTAATCTAAAGTGAAGTATGCTTTAAGTGTGTTTGAGGAAGTTAAGAACACTTGATTTTCTAGTTACTAGGTCAAAAGGAGTTTAAGGGATTGGTTTTTGATGATTTTTTTTAGTGGATGGCAGGAGTATTTAAAAGGAGGTGGGAGGTAAAGATAGACTATAGATAGGTGGAAGCCACCCAAGGACGACTGTCTCAAATTTAATGTTGATGGTGCTACTAGGTGTAAGCACGGGCCAGCAGGGATGAGGGGGAGCTTTACAAAGCCATCAGGGGGAAACCCTTCCTTTCTTTACTGAACCTGTAAGTATTAGGGATTCGGATGATGCTGAACTTCTGGCTATTAAAAAAAGCTCCTACTGTGTGGTCCGTGGGAAGGTACTGGAGACGACTCAGCAAATGCCATTGCTTGAGCTTCTAGGAAGAGGATCCCTCCTTGGAGGTTGTGTTGGATTGCCAGGGATATCTCCTTTTTTGAAAGGATGAGGTCATCTCTTTCAGGCATGTCAGAGTCAGCCAACGGTGTGGCTCACTTCTTATCCGAAGGGTGGACCATACTGAGGGTTTTGTGGGCTTGTTGTAATAGTGTAAATAGTGGATTTTGTGGGGCTTACACAGGGTTATGACATACTGATTGTCTCTTTTTTCTAAGAGGATCAGTATATTTCTCTTATAATGTACCTTTTTTCAATTTAATGCAATGTGAATTTTTCCCAAAAAAAAGGCTGGCTTTTTAACAAATATCATTCAGGTGAAGTACATGTTTCTCACAAGTAGTTAGAAAATCAGAGTCTAATGGACATTATACTATATTCCCATGCACAATGTCTGAAATGTTTGTCTGTTTGCTAATGAATGTAGGAAGGCTTCCTTGTAATCATCTCGGGTGTAACATAATTCTTTTCCCATGGTGTTTGAACTATGTTATTTTATGGGTGCAAATAATTGACAGCACAGAAAAGTTATAGCCTTTACCCTGCTGAAGTGATTTCTTCGATGCAGGTTGATGCTGCTATTGTGGAGGTTGGGTTAGGAGGAAAGTTTGATGCAACCAATGTGGTATGTATTACTGTTTCAAAACAAAGTTTCTGAGTAGAGAACTTCACAATTTACATAATTAACACAATACAGAATGGGAGGGTTTTCACCTTAGAAATAGGGCTGGCAACAAGCTGGGTTGAAATCTTGTTCTTTTATTATCAGACTGGCCTTTGGTTTCATTTTACTGTGGAAGGTGGGTTATGCCTAAATTTTACTCCTCAAAACTCGGGGGTATAGGTTTTTGAGAATTATGTTTTGATGCCCCTTAAAGCCCATAGACAGTCTAATAAATGATAATTGATGTCTCCAGCAGATGAGGTAGATGCTTCTATACTGGAACAAATCAAGGCTGATCTTTGAATTTGCTTTCATGTTTCAGGTACAATTGCCCATTGTTTGTGGAATAGCTTCACTTGGGTATGATCATATGGAACTTCTTGGTTAGTGATCTCCTTGCTTATCACTACTTTTCTGATGGTTGCCTGTCACTACTTTATACTATATGCTGTGATTCATGTTTCAACTCTTAAATTGTTATCTAGCATTCATAGGATGGTGCTCCAATTACACGTACTGCTGTCCGCTGTATTAAAAACTTGATAAAATTGCACCAAATTTACCATTGATCTGTGGGACCATTCAAAACCATACCAAGAGTGACCCAATTAACCTGATGTTTTGTGTTTCCCCAATTTGACTGCATACATTTTGGACCTATCCATGCCTGTACATTGGAATCTATCCAGGTGGGCCTTATAGAAACTAGCCAAATCTAGCATTGAATTTTTTGTGGCTTTAAAAACCATAGTTAAAGGGCTCAGTGAAACATTGATGAATTGATTCATTAAAAGAAGAGAGAATACATGAGATGGGACCCTAGTATAGAAGGATTATACAAGGATCCAAGAAAAAAGAAAGGAAAAGAAACAAAACAAAACAAAAGAAAGGGGTCAGACAATACTATCTGTATATGACACTTCTCTCAACAAACAATACAATAAAACTTGTGAGGGTTTGCTTGGCGGTCAAGAACCCAACTGAGATGCGGGAGGTCTTGGATTCAAGTCACTCTCTACACAAAAGGGCCACTCCCCATAGTGTTACCCAATGTTTGTGGATAGGGAGGTTTGCACATGCCCCAAGGATAGGTTAGGTTCTCTAAGAGGCCTGGACACCTTGGTCTTAAAAAAAATAAAAAAACGATACAATAACGAGTCCCCTACAACCCATGTTCTCAAGGTTGATATGATGAAAAAACTACCATAGCCGATCTTTGTTTGTGTACACCCACTTTCGCCAATAAAGTTATTGTCCCTAAGCCTAGACCAAATCTGGAGTGCTCTTCTAATTGCTCTTAGTTCTGCCTCCTTTGATTCCATTATTCCTAATGGCTCTGAAAAAATCTAAACACATCCTACCCGTATCATCTTGCAACACCCCACCTATTCTTGTTGGCCCAAGTTTACCCTCTTGCTACCCCATCCACATTGAATTTACATGATCCTTGGGGCGGCGCAAACGACTTGACCTTACGTTTCCTAACTTTCCCAACCCCTTTCATGCAGCCTTCCCATGACAAATAGAAATCCTCGGGAGCTAGTCCCATGAAATCCTTAACACAGACAACCATCCTAGATTCCCTCTCCCCCATCCCAAAGGAAGTCTCTTTGAATTTTTTCTATCTTTTTTTGCCACTCCTTTGGGTATTTCGTACAGAGAGAAGTAGTAGGTGGGAAGATTCTCCGACCATGATTTGATTAGAATCGGTCTACCTCCCAATGAGAGGTAAGATTTACTTCAGGCATTCAATTTCTTCGATATCCTTTCTAGTGCGGGCTCCCAGAAAGACTTCAATCTCAGATTCCCACCCACTGGGAGCACGAGGTAAGTAAATAGGATTTTACCCACTCCACATCCTATTTCCCTCGCAAATGTTTCGACTTTCTCTGACTCTACACCCAAGCCTATGATGTTGCTCTAAGTCCCGATACAAGCTCGAAACACCTTAGGACTGCTCTTTCCCGAAACAACTCCTTCCCTGGATACAAAATTTTCCTTGCATCATCTTTACTATAATACCCCCGCCCAGCATGGGAGGGGAAAAGGTCCCATCCCTCCCAGAGACTTGGACGGGTTGAGGCTTAAAAGAGGTAGCACCCCTCCCATCTAGCACAAGGCCTTCTGGGCCCAAGGGTGAGACTTGGGCCCAATGCAAAGCCGTGCAAGTTTTCGAGTCCAAAGCGGACAATATTGTGCTAGTGGGACGGGTCGTTACAAATGGTATCAAAGCGAGGTTCACCTCTCTGCTTGTGTGGGTCCTTGTCTTATAGCCGAGGTCGAGGATTGTAGAAAATGAGACTGCAAAGAAGATGGAGATGAAAAATCTCTATATTGTACATTGAATGGTTTCATCTATATATAGATTACATTGAGATATCATGATGATAAAACATGAATAAATAAATAAAGGAATGATGACACATGATGACATTAATTGAGTGGTCTCCAAAGTGGAGGGCCCACAATAATAATGTTATCCATTGAGTGGAGACAACTCAAGTTGTCTCAAAGTGGAGGGCCCCACAATAATAATGACAACTTGATTTGTCTTAGTCAAACTGGGTCCCACTACAATTATGACATGTGGGTCCCACAACACTCCTCCTCAAACTAGTTCAAAGATATCGAGTAATCCCAGCTTGCTAACAACCGAATCGAGCTAAGGTCGGGGAACAGACATTGTGAAAATGTCTGCAAGTTGATCTTTTGACTTCAAATGATGAGTGAAAAGTCGGCCTTCGAAAATATGCTGATGAAGGAAGTGACAATCAACTTCAATGTGCCTAGTACGTTCATGGAATACTGGATTGGAAGCAATGTAGATGGCCGCCTGTTTATCACAGAACATGATGACTGGATGGGCAGGAGCAAAGCCCAATTCAGCAAGGAATTGTCGAAACCATAACAACTCAGAAGCTGTATTTGCCATGGCACTGATATTCATAGCCTCAGCACTTGAACAAGCAACATTGTTACCTGTGAGGATAATATCATCAACATTGACCACCAAAATCATCACAACTGAGTGGAGGCGGTAGATGAAGACTGAGTGATGTGACTGACAGCGAGTAAAACCATACAGTAGCAAGGCACTACTAAACTTCTCAAACGAAGGACGATGAGACTCTTTAAGACCATAAAGAGCCTTCTTGAGTCTGTAGACAGAGTTAGTCTCCCCCTTCTTGACAAACGCCGGAGGAGGAAGCATGTACACTTCTTCCTGAAAATCACCATGGAGAAAAGCATTCTTCACATCTAACTGGTGAAGGGGTCATGCATAAGTGGTAACAAGGGAGAGAGATTCGCACAGAGGTAATCTTGGCAACAGGTGAAAAAGTGTCCAGGTAGTCCACCCCATATGTTTGCGTGAAGCCTTTGGCAAGTAGGCGTGCCTTATATCTAGCAATAGATCCATCTGGATTATGCTTTAAAGCAAAGACTCACTTGCACCCAACGAGAGTCTTCCCTGGACGCAGAGGGACTATGTCCCAAGTATTGTTCTTATCAAGTGCAGCTGATTCCTCATCCATGACGGCTTTCCATGAGGGATGGTTCAATGCAGTGTCAATCCTCTTTAGAATCTTAACTATGTCTAGGGCTGTGAGAAAGCTATGGTAGGAAGGGGAAACAACATGATAGGAGACAAACCGATCAAGTGGGTGACTGGTGCAAGTACGCTCACCTTTGCGAAGTGCAATTGGGAGATCAGACTGGTCAGAAAGTGGCAGTTCTGGACCACTGGTAGATGAGTGGGTGGAGTCAATGGTAGGTGGCGGTCTAGGTTGTCGGCGTTGATACACCATAATAGGTTGGGTAGTGGTGGTGGGACTAGGATCGGTAGGAAGAAGAGGAAGACTAGGGGAGGTGGAAGAGGGAGAGAGTGCCGAAAAATAGTGTTCTTGCTCAAAAAATGTGACATCCATTGAGATATATGCTTTCCCAATGAGGGGATCGAGACACTTACACCCTTTGTGGAAAGGTGAGTAACCGAGAAAGACACAACGCACTGATCGGGGAGAGAGTTTTATGACCAGAAAATTGGTGAACAAAACATACACACCAAAATACATGTAAGGAAAGATGAGGGACAAATTTATGCAATGACAGGAGGTCAATAGGGGATTGATTTTTTAAAATGCGAGATGTCATTCTGTTGATGAGATAGCAAGCAGTCATCACAGCTTCGGGCCAATAGGGCTGTGGGACATGCATGGTAAAAAGAAGAGAACGAGCCACCTCAAGAAGGTGGTGATTTTTTCGTTTAGCTACACCATTTTGTTGAGGTGTAGAGGGACAAGAGAGTTGAGAGTCTATACTATGCTCTTGCAAAAAAGTAAGAATTGAGTGTGACAAATATTATCCCCCATTATCACTTAGCAAAACTTGAATTTTGCAACCAAATTGAGTGTTGACCCACTAATAAAAAGTATGAAAGTGATCAAAGACCTCAGATTTGTTTTCATCATATATGTCCAAGTGATGCGAAAATAATCATCAATAAATGTAATAAAATAACGAAAATCAGTGCGAGAGACATAGGGTGATTGCCAAACATCAAATGTATAAGTGAAAATAGTGTAGATGTAGTTTGATTGAGAGAAGGGGGAAAATGAGATCTACTATGCTTACCATATTGGCAGTGTTCACACTCAAAATAAGTAAAAGATAGACTAGAGACACGTTGTTTCAAAATAGGGTCCGATGGATAACCTAGGCAACAATGTCACAACCATACATCTGAAGAGGAAGATGTTGAAAATGCGTTGGGGTTTGCCAGGACGAGATTCAAGAAAGTAGAGGCCACCAACTTGATGGCCACTACCCAACACCTGTTTTGTGGTTAAATCACGAACGACACAGTGAGAAGGAAAAAAAGTAACTGAGCAATTCAAACTTGTAGTTAAAGCGCTAACAGATAACAAATTGCGGGATAAGTTGGGAACATACAACACAGAAGATAAGTTCAAAGTAGGAGAAACTGAAACTGTCCCTTTCCCAGCAATATCAGTAGAGGATGCGTTAGCTAATTTAACCATCCCACTTGAAACGGATGAAAGGGAAGAAAATAGGGTGGACATACTAGCCATATGGTCAGTAGCACCAGAATCAATAATCCAAGAAAGATTGGAGATATGGTGTGCACAGTGCTCAGTACCTGATGGGGAGGAGACAACAGGAGAGACCTTGGAGGATTGAAGGCGCTCTAGTCGTTGCAGTAATAAGGTAATGTCCTTTCTAGTCACTGGGGCACCGTCACTAGCGACATCAAAAGGAGCAGCAGCGGAGAGATGAATTTGCTTTGGATGACCATGAAGCTTGTAGCATGTGTCAACATAATGACTGTGCATCTTGCAATAGGAGTAAAAATGGGTACCCTGCTTCCGTGAGCCTCTAGTGTTCCTACGAGTGTCTGAATAAGCCATGGAAGAGGCAATCGATGAAGCCATATGTGCTAGATACCTCCAAAGTGGACCCCACCAAGCACGATCGAGAGCAGAAGTCGAAGGGATGCAAATAACAGGGAGGGGTGACACCAATGATAAAAAAGTATGAGGCCAATCTAAGCTGAAGAATGAGATCCAAGACAAAATAGGCCACTGTCGAGAAGATGCAAGAAACTGTTGTAGGGAGATGCAGTCAAAATCTAAAAAAGATGCCAATCAGAGAGCTGGAGAATGAGATCCAAGCCAAAATAGGCCACTGTCGAGAAGATGCAAGAAACTGTTGTAGGGAGATGCAGTCAAAATCTGAAAAAGATGTCAGATTTGTGAGAACAACTTTAAAAACGTCTCAGATCTGAAAAAGAAAGGAGTGATTATCCGCAACAGGAGTCAAAAATCCGGAGCTGAAGATGATAGTGGAATTCGATGAGGAACAGTAAAACGAAACAAGATCAAATCCTCCTAAAGCGTCGAGAGAACCAACTTGGCTTTGATACAATGTTAAAAATAAGACTGCAAAGAAGATGGAGATGAAAATCTCTATATTGAATTGTTGTGTTTTGCACATTGAATGGTTACATCTGTATATAGATTACATTGAGACATCATGATGATCGACACATGATGACATTAATTGAGTGGTCTCCAAAGTGGAGGGCCCCGCAATAATAATGTCATCCATTGAGTGAAGAATAATAGTCATCCTTTGAGTGGAGACAACTCAAGTTGTCTCAAAGTGGAGGGTCTCACAATAATAATGACAACTTGAGTTATCTTAGTCAAACTGGGTCTCACTACAATAATGGCATGTGGGTCCCACAACAAAGGACGACTCTTGGCATGTGGGAAGTAGTCCCACATCGCCTAGGAAGGGGATGTGGGAAGGGGATATAAGAGGGGAGCCCCCTCTTCCAGTAAGAGGCCTTTTGGGTTTGAAAGTGAGTTGGGCCCAAATGCAAAACCGTGTAGGTCAGGTGGGCTCAAAGCGGACAATATCTTGCTAGGGGAGCCGGGTCGTTACAAATGGTATCAGAGCGGGTTCCACCTCTGCTTGTGTGAGCCCTCTGCCTTTGTGTTGTGGCTGAGTCGAGGACGACTTTGGGCTTGAGAACAGTAGATTGTGATGCCCCTGTCCACCTGGGCATGTGGGAAAGAGTCCCACGCCCCTCAGGGAGGGGATATGAGGATGGGTTATAAGAGGGGAGAGCCCCTCTCCCAAGCAAGGGGCCTTTTAGGCCTGGCAGTGAGTCAAGCCCAAATGCAAAACCGTGTTGATCATATAGGCCCAAAACGGACAATATCTTGTTGGGGGATTCTGGTCGTCACAAATGGTAACATAGTAGGTTCAACCCTCTGTCTGTGTGGGCCCTCTACCTGTGTGATGTTGCCGAGCGAAGGCGGATCTAGGCTTAAGAGGGGTGGATTTTGACACCCTTGTCCACCTGGGCATGTGGGAAAGAGTCCCACATCGCCCAGGGAGGGGATGTGAGGATGGGTTGTTAAGAGGGGCGAGCCTTCTCTCCCAAGCAAGAGGCCTTTTGGGCCTAAAAATGAGTTGGGCCCAAATGCAAAACAGTGCGGGTCAGGTGAGCCCAAAGAGGACAATATCTTGTTGGGGATCAGGTTGTTGCAAATGGTATCAGAGCAGAGCACGGTTCAACCCTTTGCCTGTGTGTCTGTGTGTTGTGACAGATCTAGGGACGACTCTAGTCTTAAGGGGGGTGCATTATATAAGGAGCAGCATAGGAGGGAAAAATGTTCCATATTGCCAAGACTTGGATGGGTTGAGGGGAGCACCCCTCCCATCTAGCATAAGGCCTTTTGGGCCCAAGGGTGAGACTTGGGCCCAATGCAAAGCCGTGCAGGTTTTCGAGTCCAAAGTGGACAATATTGTGCTAGTGAGACAGGTTGTTACATTTACTACAACCCAGTTTTGAGGCCAATATTGCCTCGCCCACACGGTATAACCTGTTTGTCATTGATATAAACTATAAAAGTATTAAACATTCATTATTAAAATTGTAATAAAATTATTCTATAATCGGCAAAACAAAAAAAAAAAAAAAAAAACCTTTATTTGATGCATCTGCAACTTCTGCTGCCTCTCCTCTTGTTTTTTCTATAGCCGCCTCTTCTCGACCGTATATTTGCTTTTTCGACGAGGCTTTTGCTTGTGGGACCCTACCATACATGGCAGGGCTACCCATCCATCGACTTGGATCTGCCATATGAGGCCTTTGGCTTGCATTTTTTGGGCCCCCTTTTGCCAGCGACGTACTCTTCAAGATCGCAAGTTTTGGTGGTTTTTTCCTTCGATCCGCGTGGATGTTGCACTTCTGCAACTGGGATCAACACCACCATTTCCACCTACCTACGCCTCAAGTTGACCTAGGGTTTCGGTCAACAGTGGGGCCCATTTTCCTATTTTTCATCGTTACTGCCAAGACGCCCCAGACCCCTTTTTTTGGGACTTTTTCTACCAGATCTGCTGGCTTTTGGTTTGGATCTTCCTCCAACCAGGCCTCTTACTGTCGGCCCTACCTTGGTTTCCATCGCACCTAGTGGGCCCCCCCCTTCATCAACGGTGGGACCCATTTCTATGTTGTTTTCCCTTTGCTGTCCAGGATGCCTGTACACCCAATTTTTTTGTTCTTCATTCGATCTGCAAGGAATCATCACACCTTGCCCCTAGGTTTTGGATCACGAGTTTCGCACAACCCTCTAGTCTGCATCTACAAGGCCACTACTCCGGTATGTGCTACGTGAGACCCATTGCTTCAGTTTTTTTCTCCCAGATCCCCGTCTGAATAAATAAACTCCTCTCCCTTCCTTTTGTTTGCCAAACGATTCACCATTTGCCTCTCAGATCTGATTCTCCAGCTCTTTGACCTCTCATTTCAGAGATTTTTTTTTTCCCTGCATTTTGTAGGTGGTTCACATGGCTATCTTTGTTTGTTCCCTTAAATCTGTAGGTTTCCTTCAGATTTGAACTTATAATTCCAAAACTCTACAGTCATTTTTGGCCCTACATCACATCTGTATAGTGTGATTTTGAGTTTGAATGCTAGTGGAACCCTTTGAGATCTATTATTCAGTCTTGTTAAATAGAGGTTTATGATTTTATCTGTTTTACTGTTCCTCACCGGACTTCGACATCTTCTTCGGATCAGTTTCTCTTTACAGCGGATTTCTATAGCGATTCTCGTTACTCTTCCCGTTTCTTCTGAAGCATTACCAACATTTCTTTCCTTTGGAGCCAGCACTTTCAAGCACCAGATCTGGCGACCGGAACATTTTTGCCAGCGCCCTGTCGTTTTTTGGAGAACTATACGTCTATACGATGGTGTTGCAGCCTTCTTGTTTCAAGAATTGAGTTTCAATTCCTCATAATATATAAGCAGAAATGCAAACACACGAGCATATGACAAAATGCAGTAATGCACCAATGCAAAACAGAATCATAATGCATTAGAGGGCAAGTTTTCATATCTCAATTTTCAATTTGCATAAGTAGTATAATTATAATTCATAGAACACCCAAAAAATCAAAGACCATTGAGGCCTTTGAAGAATACAAGCAAGACTATAAATAACCATGCACAATAATAAAGACAAAAATATTAATACAAGATTAAAATATAAATATCAAGTACTGATTAGTTTAAAAAATCAACAAACAAATCAAAGGCATTTAAATAAATTACTAAACCTTTATAGTATTCTTCAACTAAAAATTTCTAAAAAAAAAAATTCAGTTTTAGATCTTTTTTTAAATAGATACAAAAGATTGAAAAGAAAAAATAAATTAGAGGTTTTCTAATAAGAACTGAAAAAAGATGGTAAAAAGTTAAATATATAAAAACAATGTTGGGTTAAACATAATAAGTTAATAACGGTAAAAAAAGAGAAATAAAAAGAAAAAAGAATATCCTGCTTAGAAGAGTCCAATGATGAAATTCAAAAAAAAAAAAGTCCTCATGTGAGAACTTCCTGATGAAAATAAAAAACAGAGCCCTCATGCGAGGCCCTGCGGACAGGAAAAAATAAAAAATAAAAGTAATGAAAGAAAGTGGAGAAACGAAGTGGGAGAGGAAGTATGAGCAGAAAGCCAGAAATGAAGCAAGAAAACAATAAGAAGAAATAAGAGGAGGAAGAAACAGAAAATAAGAAGGCGTGAAAGAGGAAGAAGTAACAGAAAGTCACAGATGAAAACTTAAGAGGAGGGAAAAATACATACCTTGACGACGCAGCCACAGACAATTGCTTGGTTGCTTGCTGAGAGTTCCAACCTTCAATCTTCAACAGATAGTGGTTACATAGAGAAGGAATACTTTGTTGTGTTGTTGTAGTCTCCTAGAAATTGCTTAAACGAGAGATTTTGTTGGGTATTTGAGGTTTAAACCTCTTCCTTCCCTGCTTTCGTCGAGGGGATTCAATCATGCACATTCCTCATTATAACTAGTTCTATCTCCACCTGTACCAGGAAGGCCTCTACTCCTCTATGTTTCAATCATGGAAACGGCTCTAGGTGCAGTCCTCGCTCAGCATGATGACACCGGCAAAAAGGAAAAGCCATCTACTACCTCAGTCAAGTGCCTTTTCCTTTAAAACCCTTGCAAAAGAGTCAGTAAACTTCCATGCAGGCGCAGTTTTTCCTTGTTTGAATCATCGATTTTGTGATTTTTATGGTTTGAATCGTAAAATTTACGATTCAACCCTAAAACTGATTCTTAGTACTGTTTGTATTGTGAAACACCTTAATTAATAGTATCGAACGAGTTTAACAACACTGGGCATAAACAGAGACTGCCCTACGAACCACCCCAAAAATGCAATAAAAATCATTTTCTAAAATGATGGAGAAGAGATCTTTTGTAACAACTAGTTGCTGGAAAAAACAGTGTTACAGCGAAGAAGAACGTTTGTTTTGGCTGATACCGTGTTAGAAGGAAAATAGGAAAAAAGGAAGAAAATAATGGAAGAGAAGGGAAGAAAAGAGAGAGAAATTATTTTGTGTTGTATTTCTTGTGTTTAACCAAAAGAGGATACACGTATATATAGAATACAAAGAGCCAATGAATGCAAGCAAAAAATAGAAGGACGTTTGATTAGAATCAATTACAATCAATGATTTCTAAAGGTCAAATGCACTTGTGAAATGTGAAATTACTACAAATTACTATTCATCTCTCAAACACATTATATATATACATATATATATTCGGGCGGTGAAGAAAATTTCATTAATAGAAAAAAGGATACGAAAAAAAGAAAACAAAGAAACAAGAAAGAGGCCTAAGAGATATAGGCCCCAAAGGAACGAAATAACAGTAACCAAAAACCAATGAATACCAACAAAATTACAAGACACAATCCAACATAACCGCTATTCTCCAAATAAGTGAAAAGAGCCCCAAATAGCCTCTCAAAACACATTATATAAGAATTATACATGCACAAGTATATTATATATTAATAAGAGTTTTTAATTAAATGATCACTGTCGTCGTCATTGTTTGTCAAAATCCCATCTATCAATGGTCGGCTTTTCTCATTTTACTTCTTCATTTGACCTATCACAAGGGTCTTTCTTTATCCCATCCTTTCACATTTTCATTAGGGCTATCCTTGCTCTTCCACTTACATGACCAAACCACCTGAAACGACTTTTTTATTTTGTTTTGTATTTGGGTTATTTTTAAACTGTGCTATCCTTGCTCTTCCACTTACATGACCAAACCACCTGAAACGACTTTTTTATTTTGTTTTGTATTTGGGTTATTTTTAAACTGTCCCTAATGCGATCATTTTCAACTACATCTTCTAGAGTTAATCCACTCATCCAACTTAGCATGTGCATTTCCATTTATAACTATGTATTTGTCTTTTCTTCATTGCCCAACATTGTAATTAAATATTGCTAGCAATTACTTCATGTTAACTATAATATTTACTAGCGACCACAAAGAATTAAAAGATAGGCTTATTATAGAAAAAGTTTCTTAAAACGTAGGCATAATTAAAATGAGTCTGCCTTTGATCTTTTTTGTTGTTGTTTTGTTGAAAGGTAAAGTCTGCCTTAGATTTGGACAAGGCGCAGAATGTATTTGGAGCCTAGGGGAAGCCAAGGCACAAGGCACTCCTTTGACTACTATTGAAACCCCCAAACATCTCAAGGGTGTCATTAACTTGAAGTAAAATTGTAATGCATGATTAAATACATCCTCTGCATCTGTCAAGCGCATAATGCATTTGTTCACTATCAAAATTTTGTCCACACCTGCTACAATCAGAATTTCTGCACTCTAGGAGTCTGCATACAACCCCCCACCAACTTTCTATGCCCCGTACTATCAATCCAAACCCTCTGTACTGTTTTTCTATACCATAGACCACATTAACAAAATATGCCATTGTAAGATTTTGACCCTTAGATCTATGCTCATTTGAAGTAAGGCTTCAGATAGGTTCTTTGTTTGCACTGAGGCCTAATTGGTGCAACCCAAAAGACACTGAAAATATTAGAAATAGGTCAAAAGAAAGATCCAAACTAGAATTTATATGGATCTTGGTTCTTTTAGTATTGGTCCACCATTCAACAAACAATAACGAAACACAATCCTTTTAAAATTCCAACACTAAAAGCTATTGTAAGCATGCATTTAGTGTCATCAAGTTGAATTGAAAAAAGGCGTTCACGATAACTGTATATGCAAACACCCATATTATCTCAAGACTCAACATGGATCATCGTTGGCATCTAGGCCTTTGCTTCCCCACTAATTCAGAACACGTATGAATGGCTGAAGATCCTATTAGAGATACTGCGTTGAAACAATTGATTACAAGATTTTTGGGAAAACTAAGATCTGGTTCATAGAAGTATAGAGATCCAAAATACAAGAGGTAAACATGGATTACATACTAGTTTATACAGTTGGCTCAAGGAATTGTAAGTTATGATTTAAATGGCCTAAAGTTTAAACGTATTTGAGGGGCACCATTTTTTTATATTCAGCTATCATTCCGATGGGTGTTAAATTTGGACACTACAAAAATCAATGGGAACAAGTGTGTTTGATGGTTTGTGTCGATCGTAGGTAGACCCTATTCTTCTGTAGAGAAATGGTGTACCGTAAACCCTATTTTTGGGGTTTACTAGAATTTTACCTTCTCTAGCCATATACTTTGTAAACTTTCATTGAGTCTGTACTTTCCTTTTTTTGGAGAAGTGTCTATGATGTAATCGTTGACCATTGTGTCAAATATGCACAACTCTGATATATGAAAGTACAGTATGCCATGGTCTCATGTGGATAATGCACATGAACTACTTCACACATAAATTAGATAGCATCATTATTTGAATAAGAGATTGTCCTATGAGGACTTGTCTTGAGCACACCACTAAATATAAGTTAGGTACATCTGTTGTATTTGCTTGGAGATTGAAACTTACTCTGCAAGATTCGAATCACTTTGGTGGAAAATGTGTTAAATTTGTCTTGTTAAATCTACCGATACATTTTCCCTCTTTGAAATGCCACAATGGTTAGCAATGAAAATAGAGCAGCTCTTTAGAAACTATTAGAGATATATTTAGGCATTTAAATATATTTAGATTTTATTAAATATTGTATTTCCATGTTTAGGGATTTCCTCTTTATTTGCTTTCTATATTTGTGTGTCAGTTTCTCTATAAATAAGATTACAGGAGTCTCTCCTTGATGAAGGAAGGCACACCAATCTAAGTGTGTTATTCTACTTGGTACAGAGCCAAATCACGATCCTTTTCGAATAAGCTTTATTTACGATCCTTTTCGAATAAGCTTTCTTTACACAGATCTTTCTCTCTCCCTCTGCCGATGATGGATCACTGGTGGAGGGAGGAACTTGAGATTCACGAGTTCCCTCCCATAACATCCCAATAATAATAATAATAATAAAAAAAAAAAAAATAAACTCCCTCCTGTCCCTGCTCAAGGCTTCTTTCCATTGGTCAATCTCTCTCCTCTCAGATATGACTGACTGCTTGCAGTGGCCACCCACAGATCCATCGGCCATCTCTTCCCATTGATGCCGTTCTATTGCCCCTCTGCCGTTCTGCAGTAGCCACAAGCGGATGCAGCCTTTAGATCTCCTCCCGTCCCTGCTTGATCCCAATTTGCAGCAGCAAGGACTCTCTCGTACTTCCCTCTTTCAGACCCACCACCAGCGACAGACAGACACCTCTCTTGTTTGATCTACTCGTCGTTGCTCTCGTTGCCCCTCTCAGATCAACCAGATCTGCAAGGTGTTATCTCTTCACCAGTTCTAGACCTTCTTCCAGATCTCTACCGACAGTGTCGCTCCTCTGCCCAATGACGGCACGTTTGCTGTCCTGACTCTGGCTTCACGCTCCCTGCCCACTTCTTCTTACAGAGGCAGCCCCATTCTCCATCATCAAACATCTCTGCTCCTCTCTCATCAGATCTTCTCCTCTCGTGGTTGCTACCCGCCAGATCTGATGCCACGTCGGCTTCCTCTTCATCTAGCCGACAACTTCTCTTCATCTTGTTGCTTCGGATCTACAACCCTCTTCATCTTTGCTGCTGATTCATCATGTCTGTGTCGTGGACAGCCAGGACCCCTGTTCACCGTCGTCTACATATTCGATCTGCAAGATCTTGATGCCCCTCACAAAGCACATGCTGGGGACGTGCCTTCCCTTCTCTCCGATCTCGGTCTTCTTTCTTTTTTCTCTGCACCAGCTTCTTCTCCGGCACCAACCTCAGGCATCTTTCTCTCCAATGCCTACCTCTGTGCCCAACGGCTCGTCCCTTTGCCGTTGCTGTTCTAGCTGCTCTTTTCCTCGCAGCCACGAGATTTGTAGTCTTCTCTCTGTTCTTGGACGACGCTCCTCTCCGCATGCTCTACATCAATGGTCTGCACCGATGGATCTCCTCTCGCTGTTGGCGTCATCGTCTTCTTCTTGTTTGTTGGCTCTTGACTACCACATTACTCTTTCAGTCGAGCCTGGTGCTGCTTGCTTCGACACGTATGTTATGGCCGATCATTGCGACATTTCTCGCCTGGCTTATCATCTTTGGGCAACAATTTATTTTCTCATGGGCAAGTTGTGCGTTACTTCCATACACGCTATAGCTTGAGGGGGAGTATTAGAGATATATTTAGCCATTTAGATATATTTAGATTTTATTAAAAATTGTATTTCCATGTTTAGGGATTTCCTCTTTATTTGCTTTCTATATTTGTATGTCTGTTTCTCTATAAATAAGATTCCAGGAGTCTCTCCTTGATGAAGGAAGACACACACCAATCTAAGTGTGTTATTCTACAGAAACTTTCTGTGGGGAGATAATGAGCCGAGTGGCTAAGAATAAGAATGCGCTGGTACAAGACAACTACAAGATAGAAGGTAACCAAGTGATTTGGCAAGTAGACTCTAGGAGGGTGCGCTCTTTTGAAGTGGGTAGTAGACTCGATCTCCTAAGCCCATTGGGGGAATTCCCCATCTCACCAAGTGAGGAGAACAAACTGATATGGACTGCAGATTCCTTTGGTAAGCTTTTGGTCAAAGCATTGGTAGACTTGGTCAGCAATCCACAGGAGAGTCCACAATCAATTTGGCTCGAAAAGGTACTGCCCCTCCTAGAGTTTAAATCTTCATGTGGTGCGTTCTAAAAGGGAGAGTATTAACTAGGGTGGAACTTAAAAGAAGAGAAATGGTTAGCCTAGAGGAGGATCTCAAGTGTTCAATTTGTGAGACAGAGGAAGAGGATATTGATCACCTCTTCATTGGATGCCCGACAGCTAGGAGACTTTGGACTAACTTTGCTAAGTTATTAGACGTACCTTGGGTGATGGATCGTACATGTAGGGGTCTCTGGAGTCATGGTCTCTCGCTAAGCTTACCCTCAGGCTCAAACTTGCTTGGAACACAATCCCTGCAGCTATTCTGTGGACCATTTGGAAGGAAATCAATTCCCAGATTTTTGAAGGAAAATTAGTGGGCGTAGATGAGTTGTTCCAAAAAGCTAAATGGAGACTATGCGTATGGCTTCTTATCTAGTATGGAGTTTAGGGGCCTAAAACTCACAGATCTCCTATTGTCTTGGAATGGATGTATGAATGGATATAGGAGAAAAGTACGACCCAAGGAAAGATGGAAATACCAGAACAGGATGTTATGGAGTTCAACGTGGACGGAGCAGCGAGGGGGAAGCCGGGGCCAGCAAGAATAGGTGGGGTACTTAGGAATCATGAGGGGATTATTAAGCAGCGAGGGGGAAGCTGGGGCCAGCAAGAATAGGTGGGATGCTTAGGAATCACGAGGGGATTACTTCCATTGTCTTCAGTGAGTCAGTGGGTGTAATTGCCCAACCCTTAATTTAATGGAATTATGACGTAATAATCAGGTGGGACACGTGGGATTTGAGCACACGTGTGAGAGGTGTGTCGGAAACCTCCCTGAGAAATTGGATTTTCTCTCACTGTTGGCCACGATGGATCATGGCAATGGGTCACCAGTGGTGAGTGACTCGACCTGAGAGCAATGATGTTTGATAGAGACTGGGTCCGTGATGGGTCGCGACTACGTAAGTTTTGTTTGGGTATTTAAACCACATTTTCGCTATTTTTGGCACTCTCTTCCTTTCCTCCTCAGCTAGTTATGGGGTAAACCCTTGCTCCAAAAAAACCCTAACCCCTTCCTTTCCTCCTAGCCTCATTTTGGGCGATTTTATGCCAGAGATTGGAGATGGATTCGTCTCAAGTTTCTTCCCACTGGGATTTTCTCTTCCCAAATGCAATCCCTTTCACTCTTCTACCTTCCTTGGTACTTTATTGGGGTATTTATGTGTAGAATGGAGCTTTGAAGGTGTGGTATATATGGGAAGGAGAAGAATCCATGGACTGGAGTAGGGATTTGTTGATTGGAACCTTTGCATGGGTTGGATTCAAACCCAAAATGGGTTGGAACCATAATAGGAGGACAAATTTGGGGAAAATGGAGGAATTGATGAAATTGGAGCTAGTGGTGGTCGAACTTGGGGCTATGGCTTCGGTTAAATTGGAATTGCCCCAAAGATGTGTGATGGAAGTGGAGAGAATTTGGGTAAAATTTGGGATTTTAGCGAATTGAGCTTTAAATGGCCTAATCCAAGAGTTTTGTATGATTAGTGCCTAATTACCCCAAATTCTGGAATTGGTCAACCCGAGTTGAATACGGAAACGCAATGGAACCCCATGGTGGGGAAGTGCCATACACTTGGAGCATTGGGAATACTTGTGAAATCCTATACTTACAAGGTGTTTGATGAAATGGTTGTGTGAATGCTGCTATGGGCACATTCCATTGCATAGTTGGGTAAGGCCATGGTTTGGCCTTCCTATACTTATATGTGAATGCATTGTATGAAATACTTGTGAATGAATTTTACAAGTTCTCTATGATTAGATATTTGCTATAAATGAATATCCATGTGCTTGTGGTATGTTTGAAGTGTGGTAGAATGAATTACCTTGATTAAATGTGGAACTTGATAAATGGTTAGAGTAAATGTAATGGGTGAGTTGAGGTCAAGTATCCTACGACCCAAGGGGTTAATTTGTGCTATGATGGGCTGGGCTTGCATGATTGAAAATGCATAGAATGCATTGTAAATGTCTAGATAAGGTTTGTTTGAATCCCCAAGATAAGAGTAAGACCAATCCCCAATGTCAACCCAAATGTGGAAAATAATGAACTACGGCTGATCTGATCCACTATGTGGTATGTAGGCAACTGAGAATTTTTATGCCTTGGCTCGATCAAAAGATTAATTATGTCACATCCATTTAAAGTAAAGATAATATAAGGTGTTGAGCATGTGTAAAGGGTAGAGAGGGATTGCTAGGATCTACCTCTCTTAGGATAGACCCTAATGTTAGATGTTAGACCCTATGAAGGCGGCCTGAAGTAGCTATGAGACCTTGGGAGTCCTGACATGATGAGACAAGTATGTAGGTGATATGAGTAAAGCCCAGAGTGGCTAGGGAACTGTGGAAAATCTTAAGATGGACAAATGAGGACTTTGGCACTAAGATGCTTGTGACTAGGTCACTTGATGATTGATATGTGGCATGGGTATGTCCCTCACGTGATGTTGATATTGATGCGTGGCATGGGTTTGTCCCTCACGTGATGTTAATGATTGATACATTGTATGGGTATGTCCCTCACGTAATGGCAACATTGTACCTCGGTCTAATGAAAAGGGAATTGTCCGATAGTAGATCATTGTGTCTCGCCTTTGTACAATTAAGATGATGAGATAAGTACATAGATTCCATGAGTAAGGCTTGGGATAGTCGTAGGACCACAGGAGCCTAAATATGAACATACGGAGACTGTGACATTGAGATGTATATGTGACTTGGGTCACTTGATATTGAGACGTGGTATGGGTATGTCCCTTACGTGATTATGATGTTAATTGGCCGTTCTAGAGAGGTATTCGAAATGGTGGGGCCGGCTACATGGACTTGGTCCCATAGGGTTGCCGTCGAGGAGTGAGTCCCTCACATGGTACTCGCTGTAAAGCGCTCTCACAGCTATTTAGCACACTCGGTGTGCACTGATACGCAGGGTTAGGCGCCGTATACACCTTGGGTGACAGGCCAACCTGATAAGTCGTGATTCGATCACCTTTGAGCTTGACTGAATCACCCATGAGGTGAAGGGACGCAGGGTGAGGTAGACTGGAGCACGCTGGTCGTGAGTCACCCGCTTAGTAAGTCGTTGGGCCTTAGTCTTGTCAAGGGTCAAGATATGATATGATGTGATATGATATGATGATTTGATATTGTTGCCACAGTTCCGTAGTGATTCATAGCAGGTGTTGTTCCTTCGAATGAATGATCTCATGGTAGATGATACATCCCAAGATGAGTTATGCCCATGGATGGATTATATCCATGGAGGGATTACATTCATGGATGGTTTATACCCATGAATAGATTATACTCACTAATAGAGTGTTACCCGGGGATGGATGATTATTCCCATGGATGTTGTTCCCATGGTAGACATCTTGGTGCCCAAATATTGGTTATATGTTAGGCATATTGGCCACATGATAAACATGGTAGACGTGACGGTTCTATGGATAAATATTATTCCCATGAATGGTTATCCTCATGGAGGACATTGTGCCCATGGATGTATAGTGATACCGTGGATGGATATTCGCACAGAGGGCATTGATTTCATAGACGTTTGGACTCATATTAGAGTATTGCCCCATGGAGGGAAGTAGTACTCATGTTCGGATATAGATCCCATAGCTGAGGTTTATCTCATGTGTGACATAGACTCCATAGTTGGTATAGACCCATGATTGGCTAGACCCGTGATAGATGAGACCTACTCTATTGATGAGGCCCACAGTTGAATAATTAGAATATCTTAGTGTGACATCATAAATAGCACGGCGTAAATGCCACGAAATAAGTGAAAATAGAACTATGCACGATTTGATCTCCAATAGAGTACGTAGGCAGCTAACGATTCAATTCGATCAAACCGAGGGTCCAATAAGTCCTAGGAACCGTAGGGATCTTGTCACACGTGTGAGTGCCGCGTGTATGGATGATGAGTTGTGCGTGCTTCAGACTAAAAGATAAATAAATAAACATCTCCTTTTTCTTACGTGCATGTTGGTACGGGGCTTGACAGTAGGAGTTAGGGGCTCAAATGAGGCGGAAATCCTTAGCATTAGGAGAGCTCTGACCATCTGAAAAATGCATGGACAAGGAAAGCTCATCATTGAGGGAGATTCAGTAAATACTGTTAATGGGCCAAGGGACAGAGGCATCTTCCCTGGAAACTAATCACTACGGCAGGGGTAGAAAAATCGGCCGGGCCGATATCCCGGCCGATTTTTCATATCGGCCGAACTTTTTCTCTCTCCTGCCTTTTTTTTAAAAAAAAAATAATTCTAAAAAAATTACAGTAAATGCAGATAATTATGAGCTTATTGAATATGTAATTTTTTTCATAAAATATCGGACATTTACATCTTCTAATATATTTTTGAAGTTACGATAGCGGGAAATTATATAATTAGTAATAAAATGGTGAAAATTACAAGGAAAAGGATATAAATGAGGAAAATTTGTAGAAATAATTTCATAATTTATTTTCTTAGTCAATGAGTGTTATTTTAAGTTATCCTTCGAATACATAGTGCTTAAAAAATAACTTTAAAGTTTTAAAGGAGATATTGACAACATAGACAGTTATTTTTTAAGCACTGTGTGTTTTCAAAATTTCTCAAATTGAATATCCGGACTAATTACGATAACCTGATAAAAATACTTTAAGACTTTAAGGTCTTTTGACACTCCCAAATGTATTTTCTACACAGCCAAGGGATACCTTTATTTGTAAAACACTGTATTTTAAGCATTTAGGAGTGTCAAAAGACCTTGAATTCTTAAAGTATTTTTATCAGGCTATCGTAATTAGTTCGGATATTTAATTTGAGAAATTTTAAAAACACACAGTGCTTAAAAAATAACTTTAAAATTTAAAAATAAAATTTTTACTAGTTTAAAATTTTTAAATCAATTTTACTGTATCATTCGAAGGATAATCCTTCGAACTGAATTATCGTTCGAAGGTTTTTTAGCAGGAGGGTAAAATAGTAATTTGCACATAAAATTTGAAAAGGGGTGTTCCCCACTAGAAAAACGAGGTGTTTGAATAGGGTGCCTAAAAATATTAGATAGTAAATATAATATTAAATTATTATAATAAGATAAATAAAAAAAAATATTATAATTTTTACTTTCAGCCTAAGTAAATATTGTATTTAAAATAAAATTTTATTACTTTCCTTTTAAAAGTATTTTTTTGAAAAAATATTAGGTTACACATGTGAGCTTTTTAGTAACCTCACGTGAGTTACTTTTAAAAAAGACATATTCACTTACAAACCCTAATGCTCTTCTTTTGATACCCTTCTTCTCTTTCCCTCTCTCTGCTAAACCCTAACCGCCGCCGCTCTCTGTATTTTTCCCATCAACGAAGAAGAAAAAGAAGAGAAAGGTAAGCTGTGAATGGTGTAGCGATTTTTTTTCTTCAATCTTTTCTCCATATTTTATTTTTTCTCTTTCCATTCTTTCTAGTCCCATTTTTTCCGATATTTCTAACAAAAAAACTTTTTTTAAAAAAAAAAAAAAAACCAACCGAATTTTTAAAATTCGGCCGATATCATGACTGAATTATCAGTCAGAAATTCGGTCATATCGGCCGAATTTTTTTTTTGTACGGCCGATAATATACGTATCGGCCGATATAGATCGGTGGTCAAAAAACCGATATAATTCGGCCGATACGCACAGTATCGGCCGAATTTTTTACCATGCACTACGGTAAGGGAGGTTATGGAGTTGGTTTCAAGACATGATGTATCCTTTGCTCGTATTGGTCATACCATGGTTGTTAAAATCTTACGATACACGATTCGTATCTTACGATTCATACGATATGTTAAGAGAAACGATTCGTCTATCAACAAATCTTACGATTTGTATAAATAATAGAATTATGAGGTCATTAGGAGTGTGAAAATATGAAACATTTCGTTTTAATGGTTTTTAGGGCTTGAGTTAATGAGAATTTAAGATCTTTCGATTTTTTGAGGGTTTTTTAGTTCATTATTGACTTTTCACAGTATAGTTGGATTATATACTGGTCTTATACTTTTGGGAGTTGGAGCATTGAAATTTGAGCTCCAATGAACTAATTATATAGAATTCACTTAATATTGAAAGAAAGTTTGAGAATTACTTATGTTATTACATTTTAGACATATTTTACGTTATTTCATATATTAAATATTTTTTAGGGGAAACACTTATGAATCTTACGATTCTACGATTTACGATACACGATTTGCGATTTAAGATGTATTAACGATTTACGATACGATTCGATTTTCACAACATTGGGTCATACTGCGAATGGCATGGCAAACTACTTTGCCAAATTCGGAGTTGCTGACTCATTCTCGGGCATTTTTTTCCTTTGAGTCGGAGTATCATACAGTTTTTTGTAGTCTTATTTTTTCAGTTCTTATTTGTATTCTCTTTCTCTGTCTCTTCCTTTGTCTAATTCTTTTAGACCTGACTATCTTTGTAAATGTTCTCTTTATTTTAATGAAGCTTTTTGGTTACCGCTCAAAAAAAAGGGAGACTGATGGAAAGCAGAACTGAAGTATAGTTTCCTAGCCTGTAAATTTGTCAAAAGAAGAGTGTATTTTGTTGCAATTTTTATGTGTGCATGTGGTGGTTGTGTTGTTTGATTGTCTGAAGTTGACATGGAAAATTGAATGTTCATCACCTACTTTCTATTTTTGACGTCGTGGAGTTCGCATTGTTTAAACCATGTGGGTGACAATTTTAATCAGCATAAATTATTTCTTAGGGCAAGTTTCACCCTCCACCCCCACAACCACCAGCACACATCCACACTCACATTTAACAATTTAAGGGTGTCTATTATGATATAGTTTTTTGATGTAGCTGAACTCACAAAAAGAAAAGTAAGTTTCAGCCACTGTATGGATTTCGGCCAAGGCTCCAATTGATTGGAAAAATTGGATAAAACCCGAGGCTAGAATCCCACCAAAATTGAAAATTCTCTCTCTAATCCTTATGCCATTTACATCATTATAGAAAAAAATTAAAAGAACTTCCAAAGAGGTGGTGGTGCCCAAGCTTGGTAAAAGAGTTGAGATTTTTTTCTAATTTCAAATCCTTAGATCCACCAAAATAGGGATTGGAATCTATTGAACAGGTCGAGTTGAGGAGGTGGATTGTGAATCCCGCAATTCTTCCTTGCACTCCAAGAATGGGCCTCTTTCTTGATCCAAGTCAAGCCCAAAAAATATGAAATTAAGGACTTGACTCAGTCTATCAATTCATGAGCCAAGCCATCTATTTCAATGTTTTGGGTCCATATGGAACCTTGAGTGCCCCCCTTTTAGCACCTTCAAATTCCTCATGTGCTTCAAGTGTCATTTCCATCATCTCTTCATTTAATTAACATACATCTTCCATGAATTTTTCTTCATGATGTTTGTTTCTTCTTGATCTTCTTCTATTATGTCCTCATCATTTCCTTTTTTTTTTTTTTTCCTCCTTTTCAAATTGATGGATGACCTAAATAGGAAATACCCTTGGAGAAATTGCTTCAGAGAAGGCTGGTATCTTGAAGGTGTTCGTATAAATTTATACTTTTTGAAACATACTCTAGCCTACATTCATGGGAAACACATCTTTATATTCTTCATATTCTGTGTCTTTATTCTGCTTGTGCTTTTATTTATCCATGTTTTGTACAGTATGGTGTCCCAGCTTTTACTGTTCCTCAACCACAGGAAGCTATGTCTGCACTTGAATACAGAGCATCTCAATTGGATGTAAGTTGGATACAACCATTTTAAGTGCATGTTCACTAATAGAGTTCTGTTAGTATCTTACATGTGGAACTGGTTCATACATTTCTTGGCTGCAAATGCGCATGTTGTGCCTCAGCATGTTAACGCTCCAGCCTTCTTGCAAAAAATAAAATGCCAGATTACTCAAGTCCCTTGTATATTGTAGTGTGTGAACCACCTAATTTGTGGCCTGACTGGAGAATCTACATAGTAGTCTCCTTTTGTGAAGCCTTTTTATCTTGCATTTGTCAACCTCACTCTTGAAATCTCAAGAAGAACTGAAACTCATCTTAGTTACGTTGCAGTTCCTGTGCCTCTACATCAAGAGTATGCACATGCAGACACAGAGACACACACAATAAAAAAGTAGTCTCTATAGCTCTTATGCACAAACTTCCTGCCCGTTACAGATAACCCTTCAAGTGGCAACCCCTTTGGATAATCGTTTGATGAATGGACTAAAGCTTGGACTTGATGGTGAGCATCAATACCTAAATGCAGGCCTTGCAGTTGCGTTGTGTTACACTTGGCTTCAAAAGAGCGGGCAGACTGAAGGCATCTATCATGACCAAACTGTAAGTTCTACATTTGAATAGGTTTAGTTTGAACCACTTCATGTTCATTATCCATATGATATACCTCCATTTCATTTCTGCACAAACATTAGAGATCTTTGCCGGAGCAGTTCATAAGAGGACTAGCAACAGCCCATTTGCAAGGGAGAGCACAGATTGTCCCTGATCCACATGTTAGTGTTCAAAAGAAGAGTGATGGGATCGTTGGAGGGCTGGTTTTCTTTTTGGATGGAGCACATAGTCCTGAAAGCATGGAGATGTGTGGAAAATGGTTCTGTCATGCTGTCAATGAAGATCTCCAACAGCAAATGTCCTTTAAAGAACTGTCACATGATGGTGAAAGCACTACACATTGTTCAATATCAAGTAACTCTAACGAGGGGAACAATCCCGAATTTTCTGGGAGAAACTCAACTCAGGTAACATTATAGCTTGCTATATGAAAATGTACTTACTCAATGCTCATTTCCAAATAGCCACGTGCATGGGATATGCGATGTCCAAGCCATTCATCAATTGACCTATGCATGTGGTTCAGTTGATAAAGATGCTAGTTTTCATCTTTTTTTTGAGTGGTAGCGAAGAAGAAATATTATTAGAGAAGGGAGGTCTAAAAGGTATAAACCCAAGAGAAAAACAACAAAACAACAAAAACACGAAGGCCACAAGAAAAGAACAAAAACAATAACAATTCCAACTACAATCATGTGAATTCTCCTCTTCAAATGTAGAAAATGCCTTGAAGAGACCCCTCAACACCATTTTTTGCTAAATAGTCCGCTACCCCATTTGTTGTGCACCTGATGTGAACAAAGGACACCTCAAGGCTCCTAACCAATGCCTTGATTCCCTAATCATAGTAATCATTCTTCAGGGAGGTCGTTTCAAACCTTTGGCCCATTTTATGGCATTTGCCGAATCTCTCTATAACTAGCTTCCTACCACCTAGACCACCCCAAATGGACAAAGCTCTCCTGATACTAAAGAGTTCTGCTTCATTAGAGTCTTTAGTCCCTATTGATTCTGTAAAAACCACCGATGTCTGACCTGCGTGATCTCTAAGAACGCCCCCTATACTTGCTAGACCCGGTTTTCCCCTAGAAGCACCATCAACATTAAATTTCATGACCCCAAGTTGAGGGGGTGACCATTCCACCACGGCTTTGGACTTTCTAGCTCTTCCCTTCAAACAACCCTCCCAAGATAATAAAAGGTCAATAGCTTTGAAGTCTTTGAATTCCTTGTTGAGTAAAAGCCAAGCGCAAAATCTCTGTTTGGCTTTTTGAAATCACTCGTAGATCTCAGTAGACTTTCCTTCAAAAATTCTAGAGTTTCTTTCTTTCCACATAGTCCATGAAATAGCTGCTGGAATTGTGAACCACGCCATCCTCCACTTTTTTTTTCTTTTTTCCTTTTTTTTTTTTTTGAGCAGTAAAAATAAAATATATTAGGAAAAAAGAACAAGTATAGGAAAACAAAAAGGGTCTAAAAGGGTTAGACCCAAACAAAAAACATAAAGAGAAAAGGGCTAGAAAGAACTGAAAATACAATAAAGCAAGATCAAAAGATCCTCCAACTCAAAGAAGGAAAATGCCTAAGAAAAGGTTGAAGATTCCAAGCTTGGCAAAAAAATCTGCCACTCCATTCGCTACTTGGCCGACCTGGATGACGGATACATCCATCCCTGAGGCCAACTTCCTAACCTCCCTTACCAAAGTGGTCAGTTTCTAGGGCGAACGTCTTTATCCCTTAGCCCATTTGATTGCATTTACCGAATCCCCCTCAATAATGAGTTTACCTTGCTTATAAGTTTTTCAGATGTATAAAGCTCTCCTAATGCTAAGGATTTCCGCCTCATTGGAGTCACGTGTTCCAACTGACTCAGTGAAAACAATGGATGTGGTCCCCTCCTGGTCCCTAAGCACCCCGCCAATCCCGGCTGGCCCTGGTTTTCCTCTTGCAGCCCCATCTATATTGAACTTCTTAACATTCTGTTCTGGAGGTCTCCATTGATCGACATCCTCCACTTCTTACTGGGAAAAGGGACAAACCATGAGTTCAAGTTTTCGGGCTTGCACCAACCCATGAGACACCCATTAAGCTATAGAATTGACTCCAAAGGTGCTAAGCTACGGGACAAGTAACAAAAAGATGATCGATTGTTTTTTCCGAAAAACCACAAAGAGGGCAACTACAATGCTCCTTTGATCTCATAAGGCCTCTCCTCCTAAGATCCATTCTTGTAAGAATTTTCCCCTTCACCACTCACCATACGAAGGCCTACACCTAGGGGGGGCTGATTTTTCCCGACATGACAAGGGGGCAAAGCCGACAACCTCGCTTGTTGTGAAACTATGTTCACCAGGTTGTGTGTGTGTGTTTCTTTTTTCTCCTTCACCACCTCCAAGAGAGCAAAAGAGAGAGATGCCATTGTGAAATGAGAAAGGGGGTGTCTTACAATAACTTCATATTCCCATCATGAAATAAATATGAATTCATTTGTGCCTTAGAATTAACGAGGGAAGAGAGAGAGAGAGAGAGAGAGAGAGATGCCATTGTGAAATGAGAAAGGGGGTGTCTTACAATAACTTCATATTCCCATCATGAAATAAATATGAATTCATTTGTGCCTTAGAATTAACGAGGGAAGAGAGAGAGAGAGAGAGAGAGAGAGAGATGCCATTGTGAAATGAGAAAGGGGGTGTCTTACAATAACTTCATATTCCCATCATGAAATAAATATGAATTCATTTGTGCCTTAGAATTAACGAGGGAAGTGAGAGAGAGAGAAAGAGAGAGAAATGAGAAAGGGGGTGTCTGACAATAACTTCATATTCTCATCATGAAATAAATATGAATTCATTTGTGCCTTAGAATTAACGAGGGAAGACTTGTGTGTGTGTGTGTTTTTCTTTTCTGTCCTTCACCACCTTCAATCGAGAGAGAGAGAGATACCATCACTTCATATTGCCATTGTGAAATGAGATAGGGGGTGTCTTACAATCACTTCATATTTCCATCATGAAATAAATATGCATTCATTTGTGCTTTAGAATTAACGAGTGAAGACTACTGTTAATTTGGTCCACCAAATTTCTATTTGCATTTCTTTGTATTTATACTTTTACATCAGTACAGGCTGAAGTGAAATTGACTGTTTGAGTACTGCAGATACTTCTGTTCAATTGTATGCCCGTGCGAGACCCTCAGTTGCTTCTACCTCCCCTCATCAATGCTTGTGCTCGTCATGGTAATTTGTATAGGGATGGATCCCTAACATTTTCTTTAGGGTGCAAACTTGCTTCTATTGGGTTTACTCGAATGTACCTCAAACTGCAAGTAGTTTGGATATTTTGGCAAAATAAGTGACCATTCCTTCTACTTTCCCACCTGGAAGCACATTATTCAGAATATCATTTTCTCTTCTCCACTTGTATTGATATGGAGAAGATGACTCAGGAAAATGAATCATATTCCCATGAGTATTGCCACCGAATGTGCACACCAAAATGGATATAGATACACTGCCAAAATGGTTTGAATTAGCAGTACCTTCAAACACACAATTTTGGTTGTGCCATGAGAATATATCATTTTCCCCACTAGTCTGTATTGTATTTTAGATGTGCATGTTCAAATTTTAGTTGTGGTATGATAGTACATTTCCCCACTTGTCTGAATTGCTTTTTTAGAGTGCAAGCTTGTTTTCAATATGATTGTGACCCATTATGTTGGGCGCATGTGAGAGGGATTGATTTTGGTTGTGCTATAAAAGTACAATTTTGCCACTTGTCTGCATTGTTTTTTTAGAGTGCATGTTTGTTTTCAATGTGATTGTGACCCACTATGTTGGGCGCATGTGAGAGGGATTGATTTTGGTTGTGCTATAAAATCACAATTTCCCCACTTGTCTGTATTGCTTGTGCCTGTTGTTTTCAATATGGTTGTGATTTTTGACTTACTATGTTGTGAGGGAGGAAGGGAGGGATAATCTTTGGTCTGTATTTGGATGAGGAAACTTATAAGTTAGCTGTGTTCTTTAGAGAACTTGTAAACAGGGTGCGTAGAGGAAGTGGGAGCTCTACTACTTTATAATTTGCCTTGTTGGGCAAAAATAAAAGATGTTATCAAAATACGTTTTATAGTATGTGGTACATGTCAGCTGAAAAAAACAAATACATTTCGATAACAATTCCATGACTTAGGTGAAGTCTTGCCTTGGAAGATTGAAGCAATGAATCAAGACTCAAGGTGTAATGAAGATTGAATCAGGACTTCAAGATGGAAGAACAAAGTTGAAGATTCAAGCATCAGCAAGTGTATGGCAATCACAAAAGGTAATTGTCTATAGATGACCTTAGGGGGAACCCAAACCCTTAGTGGACCTTGCCTAGGTTTAGTGGAGCATGTTGGTAATAACATGAACAAGCCTTAGTGCACTCAAGACAGTCACAGAACCAGATGGGACAAACATTGAAAATCTGGTAAACTATCAAGTCGATACGTCGAGTCCATCGACCCATCGGTGAGACAAGATAGACCCATCGTGGTCTTGGGCACATCGACCGGATTGCCAAAGGTTCTGGAATGGACACATTGTCATTTGGGTTGCTCCCAGTTCGAGTGTATCGAGTTCATTGACCCATCGAGGTCATCGATACATTGACTGGAAAAATCGAGCTTCTGGTTAGGAACAAACTGTAAAACCAGGTTGCTGTCAAATCGAGTGTCTCGTGCGCATCGACATATCAATGAGGACAGAACGACCTATCGATGAGCACAACACATCGACCTAGGTTGACTGAGTTCTGGAACTTAGAACTATGAACTACTCTCGGACAGACATATCGAGGTCACAGACCTGTCGAAAGTACTAGGACCGGCCCATCGATGATACCAACATGTCGACCTGTGTTTGACAAGTTTATGGACTTGAAACTTTGTCTGCATGGTTTTGCCTCAGGTTGATACGATTGACAAAAACGACATATTGAATATAAGGTTGTCGACCCATCAATGTGACTGACCCATTGGTAGTGACCGTTTTATATCCGTTGGAAGCTTAACGGTCAAATTGCAACGGCACTATGCCAATACCGACCCATCGACCAGGTTAGCCCATCGACAACCCAGATTCAGGATTTTTGTATTTGCTTATATATTCTCTAAACCTTGATGAGTTTGGTTGGACACCTAGAGAAAGCTTTGAATAGGAAAACCCTTAGGCATTCCAGACATCCCATCTCCTCTCCATGCACTTCACATAGGTGAATCATTTGATAATCCGATCTTGCACAGATTGATATTGAGAGAGAGAGGAAAGGAAAACATTCTAGGATAGACATTGGTGACCCAATTTCTTAGAGGTTTCCCATAGATTGTGATTGCACATACTCGGCGCATCTTTATCATCGAACGACATCACATTGGGAGGTTCTTCTAGAAGCACATATCTACATCAAGAGAGCTCAACAAGGCAAGTGCTTCTTAGTGTTTGATTTTGTTTTTCTAAATCATCTTGTACAATGGATTAAAGAGGGCTTACTCTTGAACCACTATAAAAAATAGATGGATAAGAACGTAGACTAGGTATGTCAAACCTTTCAAAATCTTAGGGATTGGGTGAAATTCCCAGTCAATCGAGTTAGGTGGAATTCCTACTCTATTTGTGAGGGTGTAATTCCCCACATGGTGAATTATGATAATCCAAGGTTGGGTGAGTTCAACAGTGGATGTAGGAGGGTGTACTCCGAACCACTATAAATATGGTGTTGTGGTGTTAGGGCCTTTTGCTTGGATTGTTATTTGAGCACACACAACACATCTTGATTAATTTGATTTATCCGCTATAAATTGTTTAATTAATCAAATAATTTTTAAAAGACCAACGAATTTGGAGATTGCCCTATCTCCAACCCCCCTCCCCCCTCTCTCCCCTCTCCCCTCTCCCCTCTCCTAGGCCAATCCTATTCTAGTACACTGGGAACTTTCAAGTATCATATAGTTTGAGGTAACATGTGTTTCAAGATTGTTATGGACGTGTATTTGTTTTTTTCTTTTTGTTTTAGATCGTTCACATGAGTGCCTTAAGTTATGTCCAAGGTTTCAAGAGACTCTCCTTCCCCCCCTCCCCCCACCCGACCTTTTTTTTAATAACGAGTCTTGTAGTGACACTTTTATGATAATGATGTATGAATAATAGAAGAAATTCAAGTTCCCCCATTTATAAATCTGGTGTGACTCATTCTGCCTCCTAGGTTTGAGATCAAGGAACGTTGTGTGACTCAAGGTACAATCCTTCTCCTTCTCTATCTCTTTTTTTCTTTTATTTTTCCCCACATTTCCCCTGTTTGTACACCTTATTTTTGTCCCTTTTTCATCCAAACCTTAACCCTAACAAAACCAGGACCCAACCCCACCATTGACCACCCAAACCCTGCTGGGACCCACTTGTCCGTACGACCGTATGGGAAGCCCTTTTGGCTCCGTTTTGACTTATTTTGCACTCCGCCCTCTAGATCCCTATCTTAAAGCAATAAATCTAACCCTAACCTTTTGTATGAATCTATTTGAGACCTTGTTTTGCTTGAAAACAAAAAAACAAAAAACAAACCCTATGTGATCCCTTACTATTTCATCCCTTGGTGATTGATTTTTAAATCTGGAATACCGAGGATAGGGTTTGGTATGATTTAATCAGTCTTTTCAAGGAATTTGCTTTGAAGGATAGCAATATAACCTTGAGGGCTTTATGTGTATGTGCCATTCTTCTTTTTGAATATCTTTGCATAATTGTGTATATAACATTGCATACTTTGTTTAATATTAATATCTCTGTCTAACATCTTATGTGTGAATCATGGATATAGGTTGCATGTCATTTTAGGATTCACCATACACATTTTGCATTCTCATATAGAAATCCATCAATCATTTAGACCAGTCCTATGTCAGATTTGGTATCAAAGTTTGTCCTGTGTCATGATCCACTATCGAACATGCCCAATAGGGTCTCTTTATGACTTGATCTACCATTGAATATGTTGATGGGAGGCCTTGATGGCCCGATTCTCCACGGATATGCCTGGTAGGGTCTCAATGACTTGATCTACCGTTGAATGTCCGTAGGGTGTTGATGTCTTAATCTACCATTGGATACATTCAGTAGGGTCTTGATGACTTATCTACCATTGAATATGTATGGTAAGGTCTTGATGACTTGATCTACCGTTGGAAATGTTCAATAGGGTCTTGGTGACTTGATCTACCGTGGATATGTCTAGTGGGGTCTTGATGACTTGATCTACGATCGAATATGTCTGGTAGGGTCTTGATGACTTGATCTACCATTGAATATGCTCAACATGGTCTTGATGACTCGATCTACCATTGGATATGTCTGCTAGGGTCTTGATGGCTTGATCTACCATTGGAAATGTTGATGATGAGGCATTGATGGCTTGATTCACTGTCAGATATGTTGTTGGTGGCCTTGTCTTGATTCACCATTGGGTATGTCGATGGGAGGCCTTGATGGCCTGATCCAACACCGATTATGCCCAGTAGGATCTTAATGATTTGATCTGCAGTTGGATATGTCCGGTAGGGTCTTGATGACTTGATCAACCATTCGATATGTCAATGGGAGGCCTTGATGGCTTGATTCACCATTGGATATGTTCAGGCAGGATTAATCCTCAAGATTAGTAGTTGATCTTACTTGTTCATCATGATGGTCCTTCCTATTTGAAAATTTAAGTTCTAATTTTCTCATGAACACACCTTCAGATGGTGATTTCAAATATTATCTTGGACAAAGTATATCGGTCTTCATTGGGAGTTAAGCCACTTCATTTCAACAATTAATAACATTCCAACATGACTCATATTTTACCAAGTTGCAGATCAGCTAACATGTACCACATACTATAAAACGTATTTTGTCAAAGACATCTTTATTTTTAAATCCATTTGGATAGAGAACTTGTAGGCAACAAAGAAGGGAAGGGAGGGGAAGGTGTGGGGGTTATTTTGGATTGCAAGTTCCCTAGGGCATGTCAACTCTTATTTGGATAAGGCTAAAGAAATGAGGAGACCATTTGTCAATGTGTTATCTCCCAACTTTCTTCGCAAGTGGGGAAAATAACATTTGCAAGGGTGGCTAGTAGAATCTTGATGATTTGATTTATCCCTGAATATGTTTGATAGGGTCTTGATGACTTGATCTACCATTTGATATGTTTGATAGGGTCTTGATGACTTGATCCACCGTTGGATATGTTGATGGGAATCCTTGTTGGCTTGATTCAGCATTAGATATGCTTCAGGTGGGCATTGTTGTCTTGATTCACCATTGGATATGTCGATGGGAGGCCTTGATGGCCTAATCCACCACCGATTATGCATGGTAGGATCTTAATAATTTGATCTACCGTTGAATATGTTCGGTAGGGTCTTGATGACTTGATGAACCGTTGGATATGTCGATGGGAGGCCTTGATGCTTGATTCATCATCAAATATGCTTTTGGTGGCCTTGATCGCTTGATTCACCATTGGATATGGTCAGGCAGGATATGCCTCAAGATTAATAGTTGATCTTATCCATTCATCACGATGGTCCTTCCTATTTGAAAATTTAAGTTCCAATTTTCTTGCGAACACACCTTCAGATGGTGATTTCAAATATTATCTTGTACTAAGTAGATTTTGATGTTTGTTTGCTTTCCGCAGTCTTATCGATTGGTGGAGACCCTCGTGGAGATCACACTTCTTTCACTTAGATGAGAGGACTCATCACACTCATTTTAGAATACATTACTTGTATATATCCTTTCTCTGATTGTTTGGACATGGAGTGCTATGAATGGGAACCCATTGTGTTATGAGCCACTCGGTAAGAGGGGTGCCTTCACTTGTTGAATTTTCTAGGATTTCCTTCGATTGATTTTGATGTTTGTTTGCTTTCCGCAGTCTTATCGGTTGGTGGAGACACTCGTGGACACTCATGACTTTCCCCTTGATAGATCACACTTCTTTTACTTAGATGAGAGGACTCATCACTCATTTTAGAATACATTACTTGTACATATCCTTTCTCTGATTGTTTGGACATGGAGTGCTATGAATGGGAACCCATTGTGTTATGAACCACTCGGTAAGAGGGGTGACTTCACTTGCTGAATTTTCTGGGATTTCCTTCGTTTGATTTTGATGTTTGTTTGCTTTCCGCAGCCTTGTCAGTTGGTGGAGACCCTCGTGGACACTCAGGACATTCCCCTTGATAGGTCACACTTCTTCTACTCAGATGAGAGGACTCATCACACTCATTTTAGAATACATTACTTGTATATATCCTTTCTCTAATTGTTTGGACATGGAGTGCTACGAATGGGAACCCATTTGTGTTATGAGCCACTTGTTAAGAGGAACTATTGTAATGATTATGTGACAAGGGACCCATTCAGGTGCATTCGTGTCGTGTGTATGTGATACACTGGTACATCATGATGTTGATGTGCGTGATAACATGTTGGTTGGATTATTTGATGACATGTTGTGTAATTGATGTGATAACAGTGTTATGCTAAAGAGACATATATGTTAGATAGTAGATGATTCTGCTTACTCTATTAAATATGGTACATGTATTGTAATGATGTCATGCATATGGACAATTGGCATAGATAAGGATCTATGGCTAGGGGTTTGTTAATGTGTGTGTTGGAGGGGCACTATCACTAGGTTACATCAGGTGTTAGAGATTCTCCCTTAGTACGGTGTAGGTACTTTGGGTGTATAGTGGATGTGCGATCGTGGGAGGACCATGGGAAGTGAGGGATTATGGATCTCTAGGAGAGTGAGTGCTTGATGTGTATACTCCACAGCCTGAGTAGGATTGTTCTTTGACAAAGTTGTGGTAGTGTCGAGCCTACGCTATTGTTTTGTTGGGACATATCTTTCGAGTGACAGGGGGAGTCCTAGATATGTGGATAGGATCTTGTTTACCAAATGGTTGTTGAGAGTCTCCTGAGGGTCAAACAGGTGAGAGCTGGTGGCTGCTTATGCGCTGACAGGGAGACCTTGGATGTTATTGTTAGTACCCCGGTTTGACAGAGTCACCTTATTGTCAATTCCGTGACCAAGTCGAACTTCCCTTGGGAGAATCAAGTTGATCGAAGACCGAAGGTAAGCTGCAGATGAATCTCCATGTGTTTGGCAACCTCATAGGTAAAATGGCCATAGTAAAATCTAGGTTGGACCAAACAACATTAGGCCAAAAGGACTAAGCACCACGCCTGAGAATGGTGCAAAAACACATGTCGAACGTTAGACTGTTTACTACTTACATTACTGTTTTTCTGTACCCTCTAGGATAAGATCTCAATACTTCTTCTGTGACGTTTGCCTGAAGAAAATACGAGATCGGGCACTAATTACGTTATTTACTTTACGTTTTAGAGCGCCATGTTTTGGGCGTTATTTTGATTCTTTGTGTGTTTTGATTGCCGAATCTTTTTAAAACACCCCGCTTTCGGTGTTATTTTAACTTTCTTACTTTTGATTCAGTTTTGCTTTCACTTGAAAGCTCTTATTCATCATTTATTTAGCGTGTATTATTGCACGCATTGCTTTCTGAGATTTCCTATTTGACGTGTACTTGCACGTTTTTTACTTTCTTGCTATAGAACATAAAAATGTTAAAATATAAATTTTATCTCCGCATATACTTAGTACAAGATAATATTTGAAATCACCATCTGAAGGTGTGTTCGCAAGAAAATTGGAACTTAAATTTTCAAATAGGAAGGACCATCATGATGAACGGATAAGATCAACTATTAATCTTGAGGCATATCCTGCCTGATCATATCCAATGGTGAATCAAGCCATCAAGGCCTCCCATCGACATATCTAACAGTTCATCAAGTCATCAAGACCCTACCGAACATATCCAACGGTAAATCAAATCATTAAGATCCTACCATGCATAACTGGTGGTGGATTAGGCCATCAAGGCCTCCCGTCGACATATCCAATGGTGAATCAAGAATACAATGCCCACCTGAAGCATATCTAATGGTGAATCAAGCCAACAAGGCCTCCATCAACATATCCAACGATAGATCAAGTCATCAAGACCCTATCAAACATATCTAATGGTAGATCAAGTCATCAAGACCCTATCAAACATATTCAGCGATAGATCAAATCATCAAGATTCTACTAGCCACCCTTGCAAATATTATTTTCCCCACTTGCGAAGAAAGTTGGGAGATAGCACATTGACAAACGGTCTTCTCGTTTCTTTAGCCTTATCTAAATAGGAGTTGACATTCCCTACTTCACCTAAGTTATGGAATTGACAAATAGGTGACTCGGTAAGCCAGGGCACTAACATGGAATTGACAAATGAGTCACACTAGATTTGTGAATGAGCGAACTTGAGTTTCTTCTATTATTCATTCATCATTATCATAAAAGTGTCACTACAAGATCGTTATTAAAAAAAAAAAAGGTCGGGAGGGGGTTCGGGAGGGGGGGGAAGGAGAGTCTCTTAAAACCTTAGACATATGTGTCTTAAGGCACTCATGTGAACGATCTAAAACAAAAAGAAAAAAACAAATACACGTCCATAACAATCTTGAAACACATATTACCTCAAACTATATGACACTAATAGAATATAATATAATGAAAACAAATGCTCGGATGACGCTGGATTAACGGTCAAGTCGATCCAATCTATGAACAAACGACTCAGATGTTGTAAATGGATGAATCAAACTTGTTCCTCAAATTTGCTGGTGGATCAGCTTAAATCTAGGCTATCCATGGGTGGATCTCTCTTTAGCCATGGTTAGTTTTAATGGGATGGTACCAAAAAACATCATGTAACTATGTTGAGGTAAAATCTTAATTATGATGCATCCTTTATTGCTAGCGTCCCATGATATCATCATCAATTCTCCCTTGCTTGGAAAGCTTCACCTCTGGTGAAGAGATGCTCTAGTGTCTCTTGTACATATCCTTGCTAAGTCTCGGTAAAGCTTCACTAATGATCCACGTGCAGACATTCTTGGATAGATTTTTCCACTTCATAAGGAATTTCCAGTATCCCCCAGTTCTGGTAGGCACAAGCTCCTCATCCAAGATGTCTTTCACTTTTTCCTTCATCGTGGGTAGGGATGACAATGATGGTAAACAAGTGGTGGGCAAAGGTAACAATGACTGTAGAAGCAATATAGACTTGTTGAGATGTGTTTGAAGGATGGAATGGTGGAAGTGCATTTGCGTCTAGAGGAATAGGTAGTTCTTCGTAAAGCACTAAATCTTCGATAATTGATTCCAAAATCCGAAAGCAAATCCAAGACATAGGTGTAGGCATTAATCTTCATAAGAGCTTTAAAAAGACTTGCACTTTGGGCATGCAATTCTTTTATGGTCCATCTTGAAAATCGTTCGGGTCCTAATTCGTACCGTGATCATATACCCTCCTAAATCTCTTGATATCTATCGTGCTCATTTGTAGAAGGTTCGTAATATTCATTACTAATAGGAAATTTTATTCTAATATTTATATAGCCCAAGGTAGCAATCCAATTGAACTACCTAGGAACCACACAGGCAATATGGAGATGTATTCAGCGTCAACCGAATGTCCGAGAGCAATGTGCTACACACACCCTCAAGGAAAAAGTAGTCCTGGAGTTCTACTATGTGCGATTGAAAGAAATCAACAAATTGCAAACCACAATTGATATGTAATGAACTCAATTGAGCTAAGTAAAAAACACAATGCAAAACTTTATTAAATTCAATCAACAAAGCACATTAGCCTCAAGCGGAAACCACTTACAAAAGATGACTAAGCATCCCACACTTGGGATCAATGTTGTCAAACTCGAATCGTATCGTAAATCGTAGAATCATAAGAGTTATAACATTTTTGAATTTTTTTGCTATACTTATTATTTATACTACAATTACATATAAAATGACATAGAATAATAAGATGTTTTGTTCAATTCCTCATAATATATAAGTATTTATACTATAATTGAATAGTATGTATTTTAGATAGATAATTTAGAAAAATATTTGTTCAATGTTATTATAAAATTAATTTCAATTGAATAAATTTAATAAAATTTCCATTAAGATGAAAATAATATGAGCTATAAGAGAAATTTCTACATATCTTTTAAGATTTATAATATTAAAGTATATACTATAATGTATACCAAGGTTGTCAAACTTGAAAATAGTTAGTATACTATTTTTAAATAATAGTTGTTTAATTGAGATGTGTATTAGTGTACTATTTTAAATAAAAACTGTTTAATTGAGATGTGTAAAGATTCATAATATTTTCTTTTAAATATTATTTTTAGTATAGTATGACATTGAATAATAAGATGATTTTTCAATCTACAAAAATTTAAGATTTATCATCCATCATAAATAATCATCTACAAAAAGGACACAAAAATATTTTAATATGAGATTTAAATATAAATATTAAGTATAGATAAATTTCAGAAATCAGTAAATAAATCAATAATACTTAAATTTTTAATAACTATTAATAACATCTATAAATATTTTGTAAATAAAATTAGAACTATCTATCTTTTTAAAATAGATACAAAAGATTGGAACAAAAAAAGGTTAGTTTATTACTAAAAATTAGTAAGAAATTTGTAAAAAAAAAAATTAGCGGCACAACTGGCTTCAGGTACTCGTGCAAATTTAACAAAGCACTTCCAGGCTCTTGCACTACGACATACAAACTTAACTTTAAGACATTTAAGCAAAATTGGTTACCAGGTTGTCATGCAAGGACCTGCAAACTTAAGTTAGGGCTTAAAGTTAGGGCAAAGGCTTCTATGCCATGGTATTACGGATGTAAAACAGAAAAAACCAGCTGCCGCAGAAAAGGGAATGAAAAAAAAAAAAAAAAAAACCAGCAAAGGGAGACGACAACAAAACTAAGGAAATACAGCAGAAAACGAAGAAGAAGAATGAGGAAGGAGGAAGATGAAAACGAGAAGAAGGGAAGATGGAAACATGTACTTTCCTTCGAGGTACCTCTTTCCTTCTACCATTTCTTTCTTCCATTCGATATTGTACGAGACTATGATTTGTGAGGTTGACTCGTACAAGTTGCGAGTCAATTCTAAAAGCGATTATTGGCCATTTTTCGATTTAGCATGCGAGTTAACTCGTTGGACCATCCGAGTCAAGTTAACTTGTAACTCGGACGATTTTAACAACACTGCTTGGGATACTTGACTCAACCTTAGCCTTGCTAGGTATACTCGACCTCCTTGGATGCCTTGGTGCTGCCAAAAGCAGCCTCCTTATATAGATTTTCAAGTAGGTGGAAAATAACACTAGCTGGCTCAAGGACTAACCTAGGTTTACTTGTGATCAACCAATGAGAAACAAGCATTCAAAAATCAGCCAATCATGAGTTTCCCTTTAGTTGGTCAACCTTGGAGTTGTGCTTTCCTTCAAATTCCTAATCGTTGTTGCTCCTCTTCCTGGGACTCAGGATTCTGGCCTAGTTGTTCTTGTATTGACTCTACGAGTCTAACACTCCTGGAGGTTGTGCCTGTGAGCCAATTTGTCACACCCCACCCTCACTAACCTCGGGACATGGGCACGTCAACTGAAAATCAACACCACAATACGCGACAAGCCTTATCTCAAGAGCTAATTACACTAATCTCAACAAAAATTGCAACTCTTCAAAGACAAAAGACTTCAAATAAATGTACAACATAAACATCCTGAAGTCACCCACGACTCAGAATCATCTTGCCTACTCCGTGAGACAATCTGGTCTCGCCCCAACTGGTTCCTGAAAATTGAAAAATTGTTAGGGAGTGAGCTTCATAAGCCCCATAGATCACCAGCCCCAGTAGAGCTACAATAATCAACATAAAACATGCATGAATGTCTCGGTGTAATCCATACATCACATATACATCATCATGCAATCAATACATCATACCATAGTCCATCTACAACATATGGAGATGACAATGTCACGAAACAAGTGACCAGGCATAATGGTTTGCCAAACGTCAGATATCGCTATCCTGACCAATCTCTAAATACCTTGGGCACATCAAATATAACCAATCCATAAATGATGTCTACCCACCACATACATCCTACAAATGTACTCTACTCTCAATCCACCAACTCATCTCCTGTACAGGTCTCGTAATAACCTCACCCCTCATCGTAGTCTACCTGTGGTAGTGTCAGTGTAGTAGCATGAGAGCGTTTCTCGCCCGCCCACCTCACACTTGCACACTCCTCACTCTCATACGGAATCTAGGTTATATTGGCCTCACCCCTCCGAACCGAGAATACAGAGTCGTAAACAACCTAATTCGTACCTTACCATGTACATAGCAATGCTAACCAACACGTATCTATACCACATGGGTCCATGCCATTGCCTCTCAAATATCCACAGCAAAGTCAATGCAGATCTATACCCCGTGGATACCATTCCAATGATAATCATAAAAATACATTTCCGAGAGAAATATCCCATTCTCGGCGTTATACCATTAAACATCTCATACCTCCCCAAATCTAGGAGTCTTGCCGAACTCAATCATACGCACGAGGAGCTCTTTAGCCCATCCTTGGCCCAATCAGTCATCCAACAATATAGATCCTACTCGTAGGCCTAATTGCACCACAGGAACCCTGGACAGCAACCCAACTTGTTGCTTGGGAAAAAGCGTCTCGATCTCTGGAGCATAAACCATCAAAAGCTAGAAATCATACTTTAATTGGGAAACAAAGAGCGAAAGAACTTAGAAATCATTTCCCAAAACTCAAGGACTGAATTCCTTTTCATAAGAATTTTTTTAGAAAATATCTTGGAAAATATTTAATCATTACAAAAATTCTCAAATTTCTATCGGTCCGACCAACGCTCAGAATCTGCCCCGACCGATCGACACAAACTCAAAAATCTGATGCCCTACATCCTAGCACTAGAAACACTTTAGATCAGATGTTGAGGGATTGCTTGTCTGGCTGGCTGGGGTCTCATCTGTCATGTCCATGTTGTCAACAGCTCTGTCAGGGTTGATGGTTATGCTGGTGGACGGTGGATTGGCTCGGCCCCTCCTGTTCTTGCTCCACTCAAACTTCACCGCTTTTTTGTAGGCATCGGCCAACTTGTAGAAATCAAATGGAGCCACGACATCTGCGATAAAGGTCGGGGACGTCTAGGAACCTTGACACACACTAGTCTTCTGACTCCGCCAAGTGGTTGTGAGCCAAAAGGAGGTTAAACTCCTCCACATTCTGCAACCGTCCTATTTCCTTGTCTCAAACTTTACAATCTATGGAAGAGTTCTTGCCTGTAATTAGATGGAAGGTTGGTTTTTTACATGAGCTTTTTGAGCTTTCCTCAAGATCAAATTTTATCCTTCCCTCTAGCTTGTCTTTCAACTTTAAGTTTCTTTAACCATGCCAGAGCCCTTCCTTTAAGTTTGATAGGTACTAATTTAACACACTCTCATCAAGGATATTTCGACAATCAAATATATTAAGAGTTTCTGACCAATCAATAAATTAATCACCAACCATACATCCTGAGCATTCAGGAATACCAATTTTGATGCCAAAGGAGTCATCGTTCCGGCCTTCTTTCTATTTGTCTCGACCGTTATATATGATGGTAGAAAACTCTGTCTAGATCTTCTTTGGACGCTTCATGGGATGATGCTTTCGAAGCTCTTGAATAAACCGAAGTAGAATGGGGTGGAGGTGGTGGATTAGGAGTACCTTGTTGCATACCGATCCTCAACAAAGCAACCTCCCTTGTAAGATTTGTGATAGGCTCATACATCTCACCTCTGAGAGTCTCGACCCTATCGTCACTTGTTCCCGCTCCTGATCGGACTTAGAATTGTCATCTTCTCTGCCTAATTGGTTGCATCTTGTGTAACCTCTCACCATTGACAATCAAGTTACAGTTCGTCGCCCTTCCAAATAGGTAACAAGGCTTGCTGCAAGAAGGAACGCCATCTCCAAACACACAACGAAAGAGTGCACAATGAAAGCTAAGTGTATGCCGAACATAGGCGTATTCAGGAAACAAGCTCTGATGACCAACTGATGTACCTACCTAGGAACCACACAAGCAATACGGAGATGTATTCAGCGTCAGCCGAATGTGCTCTAGTCCAAGAGGAATGTGCTATACACACCCTCATGGAAAAAGTAGTCCTAGAGTTCTAGTATGTGCAATTGAAAGAAATAATCGAATTGCAAACCATGATTGGTATGTAATGAACTCAGCAATCCAATTGAACTTAGTAAAAAACACAATGGGTGTAGCTCAACTGGTAATCTCCCGCCTCAAGAAGCGGGAGGTGCCAAGTTCGAGCCCCCATGGCCTCACCTGGTGTGCCCTAAGGGTAGTGGGTATCACCTATGGGGGTTTTACGCTGGGTTTCCCTTGGTTTTCCACACATAAATTAAAAAAAAAAAAACTAAAAAACACAATGCAAAACTTTATCATATTCAATCAACAAAACATAATTCTAGCCTCAAGTGGAAACCACTTACAAAAGATAATTAAGCATCCCACACTTGGGAGTTGTTTCCCACACTTGGGATCCTTGACTCGACCTTAGCCTTGCTAGGTATGCTCGACCACCTTGGATGCCTTGGTGGCTGCCAAAGGCCTCCTTATATAGATTTTCAAGTTGGTTTGAAAATAACCCTAGTTAGCTCAAAGATTAACCTAGGTTTACATGTGATCAACCAATGAGAAACAAGCATTAAAAAATTAGCCAATCATGAGTTGCCCTTGAGTTGGTCGACCTTAGATTTGTACTTGCCTTCAAATTCCTAAGCCTTGTGGGACTTTGTGAGTTTAGACGTCATTGAAGTTGACGAGAGTCGGCAATGGAAGTGTTCCACATGTTTAAGGAGAGTGAAAATCATAGCAGAGTCGGCCACGGACTAGTCTTAACTGTGACTAGTCAGTAAGTCAAAGGTGCGCCATTGCATGTGCAATAAAGTATTTACTGGTTGCTCAAATTTAATAGTCTCCAGCTGATCAAATTCCAACCAATAACTGGTCATTTTTTAATAATATTAAATTGGAGATGACTCCCCTGTCGAAGATTTGCAAAATCCTAGTAGAGCTCCAGATACGAGCAAAATTATCGTTATCCAAATGTAAAGCTTGTACTGTATCCCAGACATCTTTTGCAGTAGGTAGGTATACACTAGCCCTCAAACATGCTCTTCCATAGCTGTAAGAGGTAGGATTGAACCAAGGAATTATTGGTTTTTCATTCCATGTATTTTGGATCTTCCTTCGTAGGTTCAGAGGCAGTACCATCAATATAATCAGTTTTCTGCATAGCATTAAGGAACATTTTGGTTAAATGAGACCATTGAAAGTAATTGGTCTCATTTAAAAAAGTAGTGGTGATCTTGTCAATATAAGTTGAAACAGAAGATATAGGGCCCAACATGTTTAAAGGAGAAGTTAATTCCATACTATGCAGAAAAAAACAGATATGTGAAAAGAACCAACGTCTACAAAATTTGATAAAAATGGGCCCCATGAATCAAGAAACCAAGACCAACCCAATGGGGTTGAAAGGACCGCTAGGGGCGACTGTAGCTATGAAGTCTCTGCTTGAAAGGAGGTCTATAGGAGCAGATCAAGCCAAAGTTTTGAAACAAACCCCTTCTGGACGTCCCTGAAGCTAATTTGGAAAAAAAAAAAATTAGAAAGGCCCCCAATGTTGACCAAAACCCTAGGTCAACCATACAGAAACACTATAGGGACTAGGGGCAAATGTGGATTAGAAGTTTGGAAAGGATCCAATGTTTGGTATTCCAGATCAAAACTGTTTTGTGCAAAAAATGGGTTTTTCCTGGGCATCCTTTACCGATAACCAAAATAAGGCAAATGGGCCCCACCAGCAGCTGTATGAAAAATCTAACCAAATGGATGGAAGCAAGGATGAAAAATGATTCAAAGCAATAGATTTGTAGTCCAAATCCATGGAAAGCCTGCAGATCTATGGGCAATCGTTGGGATTGTCCTATTTACCTAATAATAAAGGTAATAGAATACCATAAGCCTGACCTGGGAACGGCAAAAGGAAGAAAATCCTAATCATAGAAATGTGTTCACTCTGAAAAGATCCATAAGATGTAGATCGTAAATGGGAAGATTGTTTACGGAGAAAAATGAATACGGATTCGCAAAGGAAAATTTCCTTCTGCGATAGAGAAGAAAGATTGATGCAACAATAAATTAGAAAGAACGTATTTTGGCTAATACCATGTTAAAATGAAAAATCAGGAGAAAGTATTCAGGGAAGAAAGAAGAATTGAGATAGATAATTCTCTTGAGTATGCTTGTGCTTAATCAAAAGACATTACATGTATGATAGAATACAGAAAGCCAATCAAGGCGAGCAAAAAAGAAAAGGAAGTTCGGTTACAATCAATTACAATCAATGATTTCTAAAGGTCAAATGTTCATGTAAAATGTGAAATTACTACAACATTTTCAACAGGACTGACTTCAAGTTCACATCTTCTTGTGAACTTGGAGATTTGCAGATGTTCTTAACAAGAGGACTAAGTCGCCGAGACCCCTTCAAGACATTGCAAAATTCCAAAAGCATACTAAGTGGATTATGTCTATTAAGACCCCACTAGAATGTCATATCATTGGAATCAAGAAACTTGGAAAAAAAAAATCATATTGATCTACTTATGAATTTGTAAATAATTCTTGATTTTCATACTTGTTCAAAAGGGTGTCTGATCAGGCTTCCATGGAGAAGACGTTATTCTGATTGATAGAATCACTGTACCCCCAAAATTTCAAACCAAAAAAAAAAATTGTGCTTCCTTAAATTTCATTTCTCGAAATTTGTGTCTACAAGGTGAAATTCAAATCAGTAGTGAATGTTGCTCCAATTAGCCTTTACAGACAATAAGTGAGTGAAGTGTGCGGATTTCCTAACCTGTATCATAATTATGATACTCTGATCATTCCTAAGAAATGAAACTTTTCCTTTCTTCTGAGATATGCTTTTGCATTCCATGAATTAGCTTTCCTGAATTGTAGAAATTTTTGCTATATAAATGGTTTACCTTTGACATATTGACCATTTTAAGTTTGTTTGTAGTGTGTTCTGCTCATTGGAAACTTGCATACGCTGTTCCATATGACCCAACTTTACAATATTTTTATCATGTATGGTATGGCAGGAATCTACTTCCACAAGGCACTTTTTGTTCCCAATCAATCAATTTTTAACAAGGTTGGCTCTCATTCTATACCATCAACTGATCATCAAGTAGATCTGTCATGGCAGCTGACACTCCAAAGAGTGTGGGAAACCGTTACAGATGTCGACGAAGGTACCATTATAATTGATATTGTGAATGCCCTATATGAGGAATTGTTTGTGATCATCAATTCTTAGACCCTATCCATGTATAATATCCTCTGGAATTGAGAATGTACATGTTGTCGTCCCCTTGGCTCAGTGCTCTGAACTGACTAAATGAAAAATCTTCCTATGAACCACTCTAAACTCGAATTAATTATAGATCGACTGAGATCTTCCAATATGGACTACTTTATGAAGAGATCAGTCTGGCATGGAGGCCATTAGTTCAACAGAGTGGATAACCAGACTATTGTGCGTCACATGTTCTGACTTGAGGTCTGACTATACCTATGCATATCTTGTGGTGGTTTGTTGTATGGTCCAACGTGTATGGTTTTCTTTCTTTTTTGGCATATGGTTACCTTCTGAGGTTCTTGTGCTAGTGGTTTCCCTCCATGTGACTTGATTTTTTTTCCGTGATCTCTTAATAGGAGGTAAAGAAGATAATTCATTGGATTCTGCTTGTGTGAGTAGAAAAAATACAGAAACTACAAACGTAAAGGGTGCTGAGGACAGTACTGTGTTTTCTTCACTTCCTTTAGCCATTAAGTGGCTAAGGGACAGTGTTCAACAGAACCAATCAGTTCGTTGTCAGGTACACTTGGCATCTCAATGGGGCAATTTTTCTTTCATGGCATTATTTGAATGACCTAGATGTCTGGTAGTCAGCCAATTTTTAAGGTTTGCACTTTCCAGTAGCTTAAATATTTTCACTGTTATACCTATATGCATCTTCCTTCCGGCCAGAATGAACATGTGCATACCCTTGCCCACTGACAAAAAAGTACTACTGTCCATATTTCTTGCATAATTATGAACATTGGATAATTGGTCTATTAGAAAATTTCATTGAACAAATGCTGGAATTAGTAATTGCATACTACAGTTCTCCTTAAGCATTCCTTTAAATCACAAGAAAGCAGGGCTCAGTAACCAAAACTTGCATATTCTGAAAATGCTTATCATTATCATCATCGTTGTTATTATCATTATCTTCATTTTCTTCTTATCATTATCATCACTATTATTAGTATCATCATCCACTTTCGTTTATAATTCAAAAAGGTCTTTTTGCATTATCAGAAAACCAAATTTCGAAATTTCTTTTCTTTGTCAGTGGTGATGACAAGAATTTTATTGAAATATGGAAAGTTAAAATATACTACTCGGTGAGCATTCAAAGATAGGATGAAGAGAAGCGTAGACAACTTGTGGCATGAGATACAATGATCATGTAATTCTCACGTGACTGTAAAATTAGCATCAAGAGATATTGCAGCTATTTCATTTAATTAAGTGTCATATTAAAATTAGATTATGCACTTTATAATTTAATGGCATAAAAAAATAAGCTGTCAAAAACATAGTACGAAGACATGCTTTATTTATCTATACATATTTTTAAATTATATTCTATATTTATGTACGTATCTATAAATTAGTATTGGACAATGGGTCTCATATGAAGTGCAGATATTGCTTACCCAATAACTACTAAGAGGAAAAAGGAAAAGTGTTAATAATGTAATATTCAAAAAGTAAAGTCATCAAAATTGTGAGAGCTTAAAAAATGTGGTTTCTAAGATTGGATCGGAGACCTTTTGGGGGTTTTATGTGGGCCAATCAAATAGAGTGAAAGTAAGCCTCATGTAGGATGCAAATTGTTAGAATTTAAAAACGATTTAAAGTAACTAACATGTAGAGAGCCTAAAAAACACAACTCATGTGATCAGATTGATGTGATTTTTTAATCATGTTTATGGATGAAAAGATCTATTTAAGGATCCACATATGGGGCAAAATTGGATCCCATACATGATGCAAAAGTTTATTGAATAAAAAATAATTTGCTACTCATAAAAATATAAAGAGCTTACCTTTCAAAAAAATATATAAAGAGCTTAAAAATGGTTTCTATCTTTGAATCAAGATGATTTTGTTTAGCTCCTATACTCAATTGAAGATCTTTGCAATGAATCCATCACACTAGATAAAAGTAGGTCAATCATTTAATAAAGTAACAATTAATATTCATTTGATAAACAACTAAGAATATTGCATGTTGGAGAGGTGTGTTCGGATAGGATCCCTTATAGATGGAGGGCATTGAGATAATGGCGCCAATTTCCCTTAGTGCCACTTGAGGGCTGCTTATAGGCCCCTTCATGACCATTGCCCACAGGGTGATATTTGTCGCAAGTGTGACCACGATAGGAGTCGTCCTTTATTTTTGCCTTTGACGTGGAATCTGGTATCTGACTGTCCTATTGTTTCAGGTACTTGTAACTGGTTCTTTGCACCTTGTTGGTGATGTGCTTAGATTACTCAAAAAGTGATGCTTTGGATGGCTCAGAACTCCAACCTTTGTAGTGCCGTTTGATGCTCCATTGCCTGCAGGTTCGATGATTGCAGCCCCTAATGTGAAGGCTGGTTTGACTGATTGCTTGTTTATTTTGTGCATTGCTATTTGTTTTACCTACTTGGGTTTGTGTTGTACACAATACATGGCACATGTATCGTTATTTTTCTGATGTACTTATTCTTCCAAGCAACTGTTATGCATTCTTTGAAAGCAATGACTACAATTGAAGGCAGCAGTGTCATGGGGGGATCCCGTCTCAAAATGACTAACCATTATGGGTGATGTCTACCCCCACTTATAAGTTGTTATGTGCATGAAAGTCGGCCATGTTGGTGTACCCGTTGCTGCTATGGACTGGTACACGGGTAAAGATGGGCATAATCCAGGTTTCAGTTTCCTCATTCTCTCATCCCATTTTGGTAAGATAGGCATAATCCACTCATCCACCATACGTTGGAGAGTTGGATGGGATTTAGGCAATAATGAAGGACAATGTCCCATGCGGCTCTGGCAATGTGATTATCATCTTCGCTAGGAGTCTTTAAGATTGCTTTTAATTCAAATTTTGTAATCCTTTCTTGATTAAAGGGAAGTTCATCTAATTGTAGTGTTACGATTGTATGAGAAGTAATGAGAAAATTTATCCTTCTAAGTAAACTCAAGCAGGAGGTTGACACCCTCGAAGTGGTCTCTCTTACGGCATTTTCCATCTCTCCTCTTCCATTTCACTCCACGTGGTCACGGCACAAGGCCGAACACACCATATTCAAAGATGGGCACACTGCATAAGCCCAATACCTTCCCAACACACATTCTATGTGGGACTCTAACACACGTCTGCGTGACAGGCTCTCTGGCACCCTCACTAGAGGAATCTCTACTGCAGTGCCTCTGAACCCACATGATAGTGCCTCCGGGTTGGCTCTGATTCCAATGTCACGGGAATGTTTCCTGTCCCAAAATGGCTAGCCATTGAGTGTAAACCGGCCCATGACATAAGGCCCATGTTGTGAACTAACAATTAGGAAAGCCAAGTAGACTCAAATTCCCAATTCCGCTGGCTACAGGACATCATGAATGTGCCTTGGCTTAGAAATCAGCGTCTTATTATTATTAGGTGGGCCACAAATGTCTTAGGTGCAATGGATCCTTCGATAAATAACCTGCTGGCTGTGTAGGGCATACATTCATCTCCATATTAATGTCTGGCGATATTCGTGACTTCTCACGTACCCAACTGCTAGGGATTGGGGATTAGTTGAACTGATACTTCACTAACCTTTACAGAAAGAAATATTGGTTGTGGTACGTCTCTTGAAGGCCCTAGAAATTTCACCTAGGCATGTGCAGGTGACTTGGTTGGGCTTAGACATGACCTGTTTCAAATTGAGGCCTGAAAGAAATGTTTCAGTTTGGACATGCGCTGAAATATAAATTTCAAAAGTATCAGTTCTTTTCAGGGAAAAAAACTGTATTGGCCAATATTTTCAGATTTCAGCCAAAATTTCAATCAAATTCCAGAAATTTTAGTCATATTTTGGAAATTTTGGTGATTTCATCTATTTTACAAATATCGCCGGAGATGGCCAATATGATCGAAATATCAGCTGAACATCAGCTGAATTTTTTAGGTCTCCCAAGGGACCAAAAATTGTAACCGATCCCTTACTCCACTTTGAAATTCTCCTGAAATGTGCATTCATGATGATGCGATGAAGATAGGCTGACTGCTCTTTTTGACAGTGACATGCATCTCTCTACACATTTGCCTTATCAACCATGTTCAAATGGATCCAACAAATCTGGATAGGCTTTATTTTCAAAAGACTTAGGTTAGCGAGACATACTAACGATATATATCATTAGATGGATTATGTGTCTCACAAATTTAGGTTCATTTAATGGTGATTATATGAATATAGAGTAGAAAAAAATTCATTATCAATTGATGATTCAAGCTATATAATTTCAGTCTTTTTATTTTGATGAGTATGGACTATTGATTTTTAAAAGTTTAGAATCAAAGAAAGATCACCAGGTGGAGGTGAAATGTCATAGAAGAATTATTCATATAGTCTTCTTCACATCAAACCTAATAATTTAGATCTTAAAATTTATTTTTAAAGTACCTCATTATTTATCGAGATATAGTTGTCTCCGTAGAGTTTTTGTTTATAAAAAATCCGAGGAAAACATTGAATGGGTTCAAAAAGAAAATTGGATTAAAGTTAGGATCATCATCATTATAACCATGTTTGTAGCTTCTTGAATTTTACATCATAATAATATAACCTTCTAATAAATGTAGAGAGGTCTATGTTTTAGGCTTGGCCTAGCTTATGCGAAGTCTAATCTTGATTAACAAATTAAATCCCAAGCTCAAGTTCGACACGGGCTAGAAAGTTGTGGCCAAGCTCGAGACAGAGAGCCCGAGTCTAACGAAAACCTTAGTGGATACATGATATTGCACCCTTTTTTTCAACTTTTATTTAACCTATGGCTTTTGGTTATGGTTGGGAAACTATAGTTAGGATGATTTATTTAAAAACCTTTTTCAAATTTTCTACTAAATACTTATCATAATTGGTTAGAAAGTCTTTCAGGCCTGAATATGCATAAACCAGTCTGAACGTCGGCCTGTTTAATGTTAACAATGGATGCTTACACAAATCCTACTTGAAGAACTTCAATTCTTTCTAGTTGGTTTGTGTGATCTAAACTTGTCTCTTTCTTATAATCTCATCTATTGTGCCTACATTTAGAATATGTTTGTTGGTTTTTAAGAAAAATGAGTTTGTAAGGAAAAGATAATGGATGAAAAGGAATAATGACGCGGGGTAGAAATTTGTTTCTTTTTTTAATTTAAAAAAATATATATGTTTATTTGCCTCGATCGCCTGCATAAGGGGAAACCAATTAATGAACAGGTTAGGTTGGTTTGTGTCTGCTTTTCCATTAAAAAAGCTTCATCGGATCAGGTTTGACCATTTAATGAATTGCTGCGTTTGATTAATTATTTAAATGCACCTAAGTAGTTAGTTCTGGTAAAAATGGTTTTTTTTTTTTTAAGGTTCGGAGGTGTCCAGACATCGCAGTCAACTAGTCTTCCGGGGTGTGTGAAAACGCCCCTATCCCACACACATAAGTCTGGTATATGTTGGAAAGACTTATAAGGTTGTCTGGTAATGTCAAGCTATTTAATGAGTTAGGTTGGACTGGGTCAATTAGTTTAAGAATTGGATTTAGTTTATAACAAATTTAGTTAGGTCAACTACTTATTTTATGTGTTTTGATTTAGATCAACCCATTCAAGCTAGAATGATACTTAAGTTTGTTAGTGTTCTGGTTTGATCGAGTTTATAAATATCCATATTGTTACCTTTACATTATATCGAATTATATTCCCTCCGTTCCATTTTAATCGTCTTATTTGAAACATTTGTATGTTTTAAAGAACTCTCTATATAAGGTTAGCACTCTATGTGATCTCATTTATTTTAACACACTTTATACTACTACAATATAAATGAGATAATTATTTTGGAACAATTCCAAACTCTATATCAGATAATTAAATTGGAACATAGGGAGTATAAGACATTGTCCGTTAAATAGAAAATTGATGAATGAAAGAATTTTATTGTAAAAAAACTCAACCTGAGATTAGGTAAAATCAATTGAATTCAAGTTTCACATATGAGACAAAGACTAACTAGTCGGTGGAAAAGGGTGTCCAATAATAATATAAAATTCAAAAGATTGGACAGACTTCACTTGCAAAAGTTGACAGTGTGAGACCTGTCTTACCATGAAATGGTATTGGTAAAAATTTATGAATATATTTTGAAATATACTTGATTTTAGCCTAAATCGTTGATTCATTTCAGCCTCATTTAAAAAAAAAAAAAAAACCTGAATCTCAAATGAGCTTAAATGGCAAAAAAATTGCAAGAAACTGTATAAATATTCATATTATTTACCTGTACATTGTACTAGATTATATAAGACATTGTGGAACTAGGTTGAGCCCACACTAGATATAAGCATCATCATCAACCTAGGGCTGCTTGGAGTGAGTTTCTCTAATGTGATGATCTGTAAATCCAATCCTGTCTGTAAGGAAATCAGGACAGCTGTTGGATAACTTGGCTGAGTCCAAGTTGCTTTGCATGCTCGACTCGGTTGAATCAGTTAGCCATTTCCAATCTTTTCACTTTTATAAACGTAACTCGATCACTAAGATAAATTAATCCTTTAAGAAAAGCATGATTTGTACAAAATATATGACGTTATGATTTTTATTTCTATTTTTCTGTCTCTTCTCTTACTCAAAATGTCATTTTTCAATGTTGTCATTTTAAATCGTAGTTGTAATGTGATTTTTATTTATTTTTAAATACTTTCATAATTTGTTTTTAAAGAAAATAATATATCATGTTTTAGTATGTTATATTAACATTATGGCTCCAAAAGTTTAAAACAATTTAACTCAAATTATTCAACATAATTGTACAAAATTGTTATAGAAAAATGCAATTAATTGTTATGATTTTTAAAACATCTATTCTCCTTCCCTCTCTAGATCCGTCCATCAATTGTCCCCCAATTCTTGTTATAATTTGTTTTTCTCTGTGTTTCTTCAAGCACTCCTTGCCCACAACCATCTCCACACAACTCTCCCCTTTGGACTTGCTCTGATCCTAATCCACAAACATCATTCCTCTCTCTCTCTCTCTCTCTCTCATGGATTTTGAACGTAGATTTGACAATGCAGAAATCAATTTCACAAAACGAACCACCACTTGTAAGGAATATAAACAAAACTTTTTTCATAAAAAATCTCCCCTTACTCGTTGAATATACCGACTGAGCCTAGACTTTAGGAGCCGACGCTCCCTCTTTTACATGGAGAAAACTTAAATAAAACAAATCCTAAATTAAACACCTACTAACAATAAGACACCTACTAACTATACTCGTTGTGGACGTATTCCTAATGTAATTTGGACTTAATTTCTCCATCGAACTACTCAGATGTTGACTGAATGACATCTGGGCCTAACTTTGCTGGGCCTGCCTGTGGCATAGATCTTGGCAGCTTATTGGAACAAGGCTTGGGCCTGTTCTCGGCTTGGTAGCCTAGCCTTGGATTGGGCTGCCCTTTCAACTGGAGTCTTGAGTTGGGCTTCAATCTTGGACCTGAATCGAACACAAAAGTACAAAACCTTCTTCAAGTCCACAGAGGTTCGCGTCACCTTTCCACCTTGTTGGAGTGAAACCTTCATCAAATTCTCGAGAACATGTTCCCAATCTTTTACTCTATTTTTTGTTTTCATCACACTCCCTATTGCTTTTAGGAAAAGGGAGACTCCTCCACACTTTTTCACAATTTTGAAACATTTCTCTCTCTCCCTAGGAAAGCTCTGCACTTGAATAATGACCATGAATCCTGTTCTAATAAACAATTGGACCGGTGGATATATACTGCATCGGCTTCACTTGCAAGCTTCTCATTGCGTGTGGTCATCAAAATCTTACTTCCATGCCACTGCATTTAAAGGGTAACATGAATGCCTCCCATTCTGTTCTCTCTCCATTCCACACCCCAATTGGCTTTTAGCATTTCCCCCGTCCTTGAGCCTGATCAACATTCGTTACATTCTTCACCTTTTTCTCTACTATCTTCATTATTTAAAGATTAACCTAATCCAATATCTAAGATATCCTAACACAAAGAATTTGGGTACTTCAATTGTCAGTTAAATTATAAGTATATAAAAGAATTTGCCCAAGTCTAACTAAAAGTGTGGAAAGGTCGGGTTAGAGTGTTTGGGAGAAAGTGATCTTCTCACCATTATATATAACAAGGAGAAGTCTTTTGGGTCGTAAAAAGACCTTATTAAAGATGTCATATTACTTTTAAATCATGCTAGCACTAGATTTTCAAAAATATAAGATTCTTTTGAATATAGAAATTCAAGTTATTTTTATGAATCAAAGCTAATATTGAAAACCATCCACTATTTCAAAATTAAGAATTTAAATTTAAAAAAAAAATTATATTAAAATTTACATAAATTTTGAAAGTGACAAAAGTCCCACATCTGTTAATTTGATAAACCTACTCTCAACAGCTAATTTTTTAAAGTGAATTTACTTCAAAAATATTATCAAATCTTGATTTTCTAACATAAATGCATTTCCCAAAAGGTAAAAATTCACGTAAATTTCACATCAAATCATCTCCAAAAAACCGAAGCACTCGTGCAAATTGCGAAGGTATAGAGGATGGATGGAAATCATTATTATTCACAGTTGTTACGGCTATCAAAACCTACACCACTTCATACTTAGAAAAGCATGATTTCAAAGATATGAATTCCAACTAGAGACTGGTCTATCTATAGTTCATTATTATTTTTTTTAATTGGACTTTAAATCTCAAACAAGTGGCTTCAGAGCTTAGTATTTGATGCAAGTCAAGCTGCATAAGATAATTTAGATTTGGGATTTTATGTCGAATCAAGGATTTTTGTGAAGAAATTTAGTGTTCTCTGTTAGCGTTGTCAGCGGAAATAACAAGAAATCATACAGGAAAATTAAGCACAGGCAAACACACCAAAACACCAAGAAGTTTACGAGGTTCGGCCCCACCCAACTTACGTCTACTGAGCGTGTAAATTGTATTAAAATAGGAGAACAAAGTACATTACAGTTGCCTCAGGTTTTGATCAATATCCAACCTCAAAACCAAGCAAAACAATAACTCATTGCTGAAACCAAGCTCACCAGTGCCTCTTTACACACTGGTGTGAAGATCAGCTTTTCTTTCTTTGTTCTGACGTCTGGCGCCTTGACCTTGCAGGTTTCAGCCTCTCCCTTCTATCTCTTATTCTCTTAAAAGAGCTCCTCCAATTTGTTGTAGTCTCCTACACGATACTGCCAATTCCAGCGCAATGACTGTCTACCTCTCTGCAACCTTCATGTATATGTGTCTTTTAATGGCAGTCACACCCTTCTCTCTGCACCCTCTAACAGAGACGATTACTGCTTTAAGAACAGCAACCCTCAAGTACAAGAAAGAAAGCTTTCACTGTGTGTGGAAGTCACCTGATCAGAGCAAGGGCCGGCCCTTGGCATAGGCGGCGTAGGCTACCGCCTAGAGCCTCTAGACGGAAAGGGCATCCACACACTTAAAATCCTTAATACGAGCAGGGTTCAAAATATCGGCCGATACTGTGCGTATCGGCCGATATAATTCGGTTTTTCAACCACCGAATTATATCGGCCGATACGTATAGTATCGGCCGTATAAAAAAAAATTCGGCCGATATGTCCGAATTTTTTACCGAATTATCGGTCATCATATCGTCCGAATTTTAAAAATTCAGTTTTTTGTTTTTTTTTTTTAAAAAAAAAAAAACTTTTTTTTCATAATAAATATCGGCCGAGATGACCGATATATCGGTCCAAATCTCGGCCGAATCTGGGCCGAATCGGCCGTTTTTTCCCCCTGAAAACAGTAAATCTCGGGCCTGGGCCCAACTCAAGTTCGGCGATATTATGCCGATATATCGGACGATATCTCATGTCCGATATATCGGGCGAGATCTCGGACGAGATCTCACCTGTCAACCAATTTCTCCCCATCACATCTCTGTGTACAGCGGACTGCAGGATTCGGCTGGTCCGGCATGCCTTAATATTTTATTATTTTTTTTAAATCCAAAAAATCGAACCGGTCCAATTTTTTCCTATAAATACCATTCACCTACATCTCAAATTTCACACCTTATTTTCAAAGATAAAATCAGATTTTACTATTTATCTTTCAAAAAAATTGCACTCTTCATTACTTGATTTAAGTAAGTTCTAAACGACCCGGATTTGTTTGAAACCGAACGATCCAGACCGTTCAAAGGTTTCTTCATTTACAGATCTACTGATCTTATAAGTTTTGTAATTTATTTCGATTTATCTGTATTTTATTTTAATTTTTTTAGCCAAAAATAACATAAAAGAAGTTAAAAAATGCTTGAAGTTAAATAAGATATGTAGTAATAAAAGCTTTATATAGGTATTATAATTTTTTTTCCATCTTAATGTATCTGTAGTTAGTTTTTGTGTACTTTGTTAGTTACTGTTTTTTTTCATTTATTTATTCATTTTTGTTAACTATTTCAACATAAAATAGCATAAATGAAAAAAAAAGTTAGAAAATGATAATACCTATAAAATAATAGATGAACATTTTTCATTTGCTCTTAGTTACTGTTACTAACATGTTAAAATTTACAGCAACATTTTTTACATTCACTTACTCCTTATTTTAATTATTTCATTATTATCTATGGACTATGATATATAAATGTTAGTAAATGGTAAAACCTATAAAATAATACATGAAATTTTTTTATTTGTTGTTATTTAATGTATACTAACTTCTTTTACAGGGATGAAATTTTTTCCTTTTATTTTATTTCTTTTTGTAATTATTTCATTATTATCTATGGACTATGACATATAAATGTTAGAAAATGGTAAAACCTATAAAATAATACATGAAATTTTTTTATTTGCTGTTATTTAATGTATACTAACTTCTTTTACAGGGATGAATTTTTTTCCTTTTATTTTCTTTATTTTTGTAATTATTTCATTATTATCTATGGTCTATGATATATAAATGTTAGAAAATGGTAAAACCTATAAAATAATACTTGAAATTTTTTTATTTGCTGTTATATAATGTATACTAACTTCTTTTACAAGGATGCAATTTTTTCCTTTTATTTTATTTCTTTTTGTAATTATTTCATTATTATCTATGGACTATGATATATAAATGTTAGAAAATGGTAAAACCTATAAAATAATACATGAACTTTTTTTATTTGCTGTTATTTAATGTATAATAACTTCTTTTAAAGGGATGCAATTTTTTCCTTTTATTTTATTTCTTTTTGTAATTTTCACCATTTTATTACTATTTATATAATTTCCCACTATCGTAACTTCAAAAATATATTAGAAGATGTAAATGTCCGATATTTTATGAAAAAATTACATATTCAATAAGCTCATAATTTTCTGCATTTGCTGTAATTTTTTTGGATTTTTTTTTTTAAAAAAAAAAACGGGGAGGAGAGAGAAAAAGTTCGGCCGATATGAAAAATCGGCCGGGATAACGGCCCGGCCGATTTTTTTACCCCTGAATACGAGTCACAAAAGGCCCTTAAAATCTCACTCCACTTAACGCCCCTAAGATTTAGGAGATCTCAAGGCCGGCCCTAGTCAGATAGCCCTTTTATAGTTTCAGACGATCCTCTGTTTAGCAACAGCTGCGACCCCTTTTGAGACAGCTTCCAATGCGGCAATTCCCAATTCAGTCGGTCCTTATACATGGCAGTTGCCGTGCACACCCGCCGACCCCAAGAAACTAGGACTCCAACTTAGAAATTACCTCTCTGCCAAGACTTCCTACAATTCAACCCCGTCCCTCTGAAATAGAAATTTCCTATTTCATTTGTGACCCCTTTAGCAATTGCCGATGTTATTCCAAATAAGAAACCCACTTGAATTAAATTTCTTCTAATTCCACTACTAAGACCATATAGGTAGCAATTGCTATTTTGTTTCATTGGTGTTGTTACTGTGAATTTGAGCCACACGTCAACATTCTCAAGCTTAAGTATGATCTAAACTTAAAGAACGGTCTTTGGAGTTGAGTGTGGTCTTACTCGAAGAACTTTCTAATGAATTACTTTGACTGTGGAATTTCAAGATTAATTCAACACATGAACAAAATAAATTCAAAATGGATAAATAAACTCACCAAATTGGAGAGAAAGCACAATGCTTTGATAAATTTCTGAATAATTCAAGTCTGTCCTATTACATAGTCTAGCGATATATTTATTGGCCTTTATTTCAAAATAAAAAACAAATAAAATATTTAATAATGTCGTCGCCCCTTTCTTATCCTTTATCTCTTCTTCGTTGATTCAAGTTGGGGTGGAGGCGTGGCTTTCCTTCCACAGCACACGGTGCATGCCTGCTGGATTCTTCCTCCTGTAAATACAATTTTTACTTCTTCCCATCTATTCTTCTTTATTTTTCTTTCTCAACATCTCGATTCTCATCACCATTCTCATTCTCCAACGTTTGCTGGCTTCTTCACGGGTTGCAGCTCCCAGCCTTGGTTCTACCCTTTCTTAATTAAGTGGTTAAGGCCAAAGAAATCACATCTTATTGTTGAAGATCAAGTCAGATTTGCCAGTAATACCTAAGGCTGTACATGGTTCCTCTTTTATCTTCCATTCTAATTTCAGACTGGCAGTATTGCTTGAGCCGTATGAAGTGATAAAGGTCTTGATGGGACAGTTGACGTAGCATTTAAGGTGGGACCCATGTGGGTTGTTGACATGGCATACAAAATGTGCCCCTCTTTCTACCATCGGTTCGATCTCCAATTCCACGGATCAATCCCTTGATTTTGACAAGTCGGATTTTAATCGGACCATCATCGGTTTTGTCATATCCCATGCATGCATCAATGTTTTTCTAAATGATCTGGCTCGGACTTTAACCAAGAAAGCACGAAAGGCTTTCTTTGAATTCAAGCTTTTATATATATAAATGGGTTTGGGCTGCCATAGAGCATAGTCTGGTCTGTATTCATACCATGAATACTCCCAATTTTTATATTCAAGATATGTTTTCTATATTTATGAGATTTTTGTTTATTTCTTTTATATTTGAAATTTATCTATGTTATTCCTAACTCCTTTTGTAGGGGCTATTCCTTTAAATTGATCTATTTTACATCTTTCATGTTTGACTTTTCTTTTAAAATTTATTCTATTATTATGATACTTGTTTTTATGTTGTTTTGGCTATTTAGAAAGCTATTATTTAAATATACAATATTTCTTGAATGTTGTGAAATATAATAAACTCTCTATAATATAGTACTCTATAAAATTATAATCTGTCTAAAATAATATACACAGTTAGTCCTGACCTCAGGCCCATATAAAATTCAATAAATCTCTCTAACTCAGTACTCAATACATTCAGAATAGAAGATGTACTGCACCAACCATTTTATAAAGTAATATTTCATACATTCATAATACAAAATTATTGCAAAAATGACTAAGGACCTCACAATCTACACCATCTAAACTCCATAAAAGTAATCTGAGATAGACTCCTGGATACGCTTCCTTATTTTTTAGGACGGTGTATGCATTATATTATCAATGAATAAGAACTGTATAGGAATGAATAGAGTGATTTGTTTTCACAAAGAGAAGTCGAAAGGACATTTTAATGATAAGTGAGAATTTTAAAAAGATTTTTAGAAAAAAATATTGTTAGACCCTCTAATTTAATTACCTCTATAATATTATATATATACTATGGTCCCAACCATATTACATTATAGAGGTTTTACTGTAAGCAGAAGCTATTATGTCTTCAGCATGGAATGAGTTTATTGTTTCCCAGAGACAGCCATATAAGTTATTATGTACACTCTCACAATGGATTGGGTGTCGTCACTCAGGTTCAAGTCAAGTTGGTTATAGACATTAATGAATTTTATATTTAATTTAACTCAATTCAACTTGAGTTCTATTTTATTCATCTAGAATTAAGTTGAAATGATATAAAAATTTGAGAAAAAATAATATAAGATAAAAAAATATCTTAATAAATAACAAAAGATAAAAGTACTTCTCTTTTATGTGGGCTAGTTGGCTATGAAAAATGGAGACAATAGCTTAAGATTTGCAACTTAGGAGGGATACATTGGATAAAAAAATAGAATGCTTAAATGGGTTTTTTTTTTTTAACTTGGATTGGATTAGGAGGGTCTAGGACCCTTCTACCCAATTTAATCTGTATTTATTTCGGGTTGAGTTGGGCCTATTTAATTTTTTTCTAAATATCCATGACCCAAATCCGGATTTTCTGATTCTAGAAATTGCCAACCAATTGTTCGTACTTACGTTTGCGCTGCGATAACTTGGGCTGCTCCATTTGCCTTATGGATGACCCAACTTTAATATTGGACAAAATTGGAATCGACAAATATTAAGGCCTATCGATGAGGCAAACTGGCAAAGAATAAATATTTGTTTGTATTGAGAGAAGTGGGTCGGTTCGTTTCATCCATTTTTTGAATGAATATACTAACCTCCATTATAAAAAAAATCCTTTTTTTTTATGGAACTTGTGGGAAACTGCAGGATACTCGATGTAAAGTATCTCACGAATGAACTTACTATCCATAGGGCACACCAAGGTTAGGCCATGAGGGGATCGAGAACCCGCAATCTCCTGTCTTTTGAGACAGTGAGGCAATTAGTTGAGCTACACCCATGTGGATAAAAAAAAAACTCATTTTTTTGTATGAGACTTTGTTTGACCCACTTCTGCACATGCAACAAATTGGGATGGGGAGTCTTCTTTGCAAATTTCACCTTTCAAAAGATCGAATTAATTAAAATTTATCGATGTTTATCAAAATTTGTAACTGAACTTGGTGAATTATAATTTCTTCATTCATTTTCATTGTGACATGGATTTCAAGATTCATAGTTCCAACTTCCAACCATCGATTCATTGAGGTGCACAACAGATATGCTTCATCTCAATTCTCAAAATAAAAGGTCTTTTAAACTAAAACACACTGGTGTGAGGTTACGTACAATTGGTGTTTAAAAATTAAAAATTCGAAGTGGACTTGAAAACTCATCTAGTTGAGAAACTCAGATAAGATTTTTAAAAAAATGAAAAAAATCGTAGAAATCATTGACTTGTTAATATCCTGTTGAATTGAATCAACTCAAATTAACTCCTAAATCATTTCAAGTTTTTAAACAATTTGTAGGATTATCATCTTGCTTAATGACTCAAATTTCAAGCTTTGCTTTTCCATTTGGTCAGATTATAAATTATATAATAAATTGCTCTACTATTTATCATATTTTTCTTTATCCATTCTCTTCGTGTTTTTAGTTGAGTTCAATGGCAGCATAAAAGTGACAATAGAAAGTTCTATACATTTAAATTTAGCATTCAATTTCAAGAAAAAGAAAAAAACCAATATTTCACAAGTTCATTGTCTATCTAATGTAGAATAATAAAAGTAAGATTAATCACAAGTTTCATTGTCAAAAATATCCCTATCATAATTTTTTTTTAAGACCAAGGTATCCAAGTGTCCCACATGAATTTTCCAAGTGTCTAACCTGACTTATCTGAAGCATATATAAACCTCTAAATCCGCACACGCTGAATGCAAAACTAAACGGAGTGGCCCTTTTTGTGTTGAGAGAGATATCCCTATCATACTAAAAAGGCCATGGATGTAAACTTTGAGAAGCTTACTCTACACTTTTACTTAACCAACTCTTGTCAATGATCGTTGTCGACGATTACACCACATACAAAATCAAATCAACAATTTGCTTAGCAAAAGTTCGTAATTTTAAACGATCAGGAAGCAAGATTTCAGAAGTTGGCCAGTGCGGTTCTAATTCAGCAAATCAGTGTCTTTGGATTATTCTTACTGATTATGGTAATTCATTGAGTGACCCTATAATAAAAAAGATTAGATGGATGGAATAATTATCATAAAAGACATCTTAGCCTTTAATTTATTTATTTTTTAAGATTATAAACATTATCAACGGGGAGATTTGAGAGATAAAAAGCCTAGGTGCTCTAATAGGTTATTTCATAGGGTAGGTCCCATGCTATAACTAAAAAATTAGATGGAAGGTTCGAATATCATAAAGACTGTAGGGTGGGTCTCATTTTATAATAAAAAAAATTATGAAACTATTGAGTGATCGTATAATAAAAGAAACAAAGGTAGCTACAATAGAGGCATTTTAGCATTTTATTTTTTAAGATTATAAACAAACGGCTAGATAAATATTTTTGCCTGAAAAAATATTTGCTCTAATATCAATAGTTAGGAATTCGACCAATATATCAAAAAGATAGTGTGATATACCCAGTTTGCTTCTCTTTGGACATACAGAAAGTGACCGAAGGCTAAAAATCCTTTAAAATATCGGATTAACATTTCTAGTTTTGCTTCTCCATTTAATTATATGATAAATTATACATTTAATTACTCTACTCTTTATCATGCTTTTCTTTATCTCTTCTCTTCACGTTTCTCATATTCTACTCCTCTCATTACTTACAAGCCTATCTTGTCTCAACTTTGTGTAATGTAAGCCTCTAGCTATCTCAAGTTTTTTACTTAGATAACCATAAAATCTTAAAAAGTCTCTGAATTTATAATTTATTAGAGTCAATGAGAATCAAATACCTTTTAGAAATTGAAACACCTCAGGTACTAGGCATTCAAAATTTTAATTCACCAACAGTCATTGGCTTTTAAGAAATGCAAAGTTAGCTTTGCAAAGCCTTCACCTCCTCCTGTGTTTCCAACTTAGGAATGGAAGTTCCCTCGCCCAAAGAAGTCTTTGTTGTTTAGTTCATTGATTTAGAATATTTTAAAAGTTAAAATATATGAACAATCTCTAAATTTAAACTACTTAAAATTTAATACATAATGAAATAATCAATTTTAAAAGATTTGCACTTTAAAATATCTGATAGTTCAAATATAGTTGAAATAAATAAATAAATATAGTTGAAATATCTTATTTACCATACGTAGAGAATATAAAAATCAATTAGTTGATAAAAATAAAAATAAGAAACTTAACAACCTCAACATAAAAGTCACAATAGATTTCAACATATACAATATTTCTATACTTCATAAGAAACCCCCCTATATCAACAACTTAGCATTCAATTTCGAAAAAGAAAAAAACCCTAAATGTTTTTTTTTTTTTGAAAGGTCCTAAATATTTCACAAATTCATCATCATAGAATAATAAAACTAAGATCAATGACAAGTTTCAATGTCAGAAAACATTAGAGATAAATTATAAGTAGTAAAACATCCCTCCCTATCATATTAAAAAAGTCATCCATGTAAACTTTCAGAAGCTTGATCTGCACTTGTTACTTAAATAACTCTTGTCGATGATTGTTGTTGTCCTCAAAACCTGAATCCACCAGCTACAAAATCAAATCAACTATTTGATCAGCAAAAGTTCATAATTTCATTTTCTATAATCATAAAGAAAGATTTCAAAAGTCAGCCAATGAGATTCTAATTCATCAAATCATTAAGTCTTTCAAGAATTCTTACAGATTATGGCAATAACAAATAGGGAAAATGGTCCAATTCTGTTTTGGGTTAGACTCCATCAGGAGTTTGAGAAAGCTCTTTCAATACTCTGCTTTCAAAATTCAGGAGAGTAGCACATTGTAATTGAAAGAGGTGCTTGAAAGAACAAACCTGAAGAGATCTTCATCTAGACTTGGATCAATGAAGAAATTAATTCTATGGAACCCTCTGTATTAACAATCATAATGTTGGGTACGAACGAGTCCCACATTAGTGAGAGAGAGAAAAAGAGGAAGTTATATGGGGATAGAGATCTCCACCTATCAGACTAGTCTTTTGGGCTGAAAGTCCAGTCTCCATAGTGGTATCAGGGTTTAGGGTTTTCTCCATTGATAAGTGTCTTTGGCCACGGACCTTAATGGCGGCATGCAAGAGATTGTGGAGAGGGTGAGAGGCGACGCCAGAAGAAGAGAGAGGTGCAGGCTGCACCACGTTGATGCACAATGGTGGAAACTCTCCACAGAACCATGTATGTTTGCATAGTGTCATCTCAACATGGAGTTGAGATAGAGGTAGCCTTTGTGGGTGCTCGGGATGTAGGGGAACACATGAAGCGCGCAAGGGAGCCAGACAGAAGATGGGTTCTTCTGGGTATAAGAGTGGTAAGATGAGTTGGGTGTACAAAAGGCTCGAGACTTGGGTTTGGGCTCTAAACTCGGGGGAGAGTTTTTCATCTTGTACTTGTATTCTCTCCTCTCATATAGTGAAGTTGTTCATCGCTCCGTGGACGTAGGCCGGGTTGGGCCGAACCACGTAAATCTTGTTTTGTGGTGTGCTGTGTTTATTCTGTTCAATTGTGTTATTACCTCCAATAAACATAACAAGTGGTATCAGAGTTGAGAATGAGATCAGAGAATAAAGGGTGAACGGGATACAACAGAGTATGTTGACAGGTGGAGTCTCTCAGTTAAGACTCAACAGAGAACCAAGAGCAAAGCAGCAAGGAGACCACTGCAGAAGAGGTGAAACGGCACTGACTGCAGAGAATTATACATGCATCGGATGTGTTAGGATTGGCTGAACACACGACAAGCAGATCGGTGAAGACGCGGCAGGAACAAGTCCTCAAAGTAGCGATTGCAGAGTAGGGGCAGCAAGAGAGGCTGCAGATCAAGTTGTGCAGACAAGAGCAACCAAGAACGGTGATGGTTGAAAAAAAATGCCAAAATAGCAGAGTGAAAGTCTTTGCTGCCAGCGTTGAGGTGTAAGAAAGAGAAGCTGGGGCTGCATGAGAGAGGCAGCCAGGGCTCAGCCTTCTTGAGACAACAAAAAGCAGCCAAAGAGGAGAGGCAGCAGAGTCAAGCGCTACAACTTGGAAGTGTTTGGTGTTTACAGGGTGCTTGCTGAGGTGTGCACGACTGTGCAGGATCAGGTATCTGCAAATCTGTCAACAGGCGGCAAGAGGCAGCACCAAGAGAGCAAAGCAGCAACAGGTGCGTTGGACATGTACAACAGAGAATGGTTTCCCTGAATCTCTGCTATAAATGAATATCAGAGGTTTTACACACAGCTGCCAGAAAGTGAGATAGATCAGAGAGGAGGCTGCAGTGACGGACAAGGACAGTAGCAGTTGTAGCTGCGAGTAGACGCGATTGCTAGATCTGAAACCGAGGGCCTTCAGATCTTAGAACAATGGAGGCCATCGCAAAAGGGAAAACAAACGGTAGGCAGCGAAGTTGAGTGCTACACACAGCACAGAGGTAAGCACTGAGAAGAGCTATTGTGTGCAGCCAGCAGTGTCCGTAAGCAGCAGTTGAGATGTAAGCAGCAGTTCTTCATAAAGCATTGAGAAAGAACAGATTGGGCCAGGATTTAGTGGGTGGTCTGTCCTATGTGTGAAGTCAACTGTGAGAATTTCAGGGATGTGTAGAAGGTGTAATCTCCAGCAGGAACGTCAGGACTCAGAGGGGTTGGGACCTGCAGGCCAGTATGCAGATTGCAGTGTGTGGGTGTTGGAACAGCAAGGGGCAGTATGAGCTCTTTGAACTAGACTCCTGTATAGAGAGCTTAGCATACAGCAGTGCTGAGCAATTCACAGTGTGGCGTGAGTGCAGTTGAGCCCAAGAGAAAACAGATAGAAGGTGTGTGTGGCTGCATGAGACGTTGACAGCAGACGAATCTGTGAGGGGCTGCACTTTTAGAATAGAAGCAGCAACGTTTGCATGAGAAGCTGAAGAATGGCAGCAACTGTGGCCAAGATACACCTAGAGAAAAAGGGACTGGTCACGCGGTTCTTATAGTACCACCAAGAGAAGTAATTGAGAACAGAGACGGTTTGCACCTTGTGTGATTCTCAGTTCGTGGACTGGCAGATCTGTCTGCTTGGTGCAAACAGAGAAGCATAGAAGAGGAAACACAGAAGGCAACCAGATCCAAAGGGGATTAGTACACTATAGAGTGAGACGTTGGCAGTGGAAGGATACTTCTAAAAAGTCAGAGTAGAAGGTTCTGTGAACAGGAGAGAACAACAGCCTGTGTTCTCAAGGCTGACAGAGTGTTGGAAACAGATCTGAGATCGGGGGCCTCAGGAGAGGATGGACTGATGACGTTGCAGCAGCAACTTGAGGAAACACGCCACAGCTCAGTGTGATAGAATAGTAGAACACTGTTCTCAGGCCAGATCTGAGAGCTCAGTAGTAGATTCATACGGACGTGTATGAGAGAGGCAGTCATAACCAGATTCTCACAAGGAGTTGTGTGGGTTTCTGAGAAGGGGATTACCTTATACAGCTGAGAGAGAAAGGCTTGGAAGAAGCTGTGGGTTTGTCTAAGAGGAGGACAAACAGTGATAACGCTCTCTATAGCGGAGAACAGAGTTCGAGGTGGAGCTGCAGATGCAGGCTCAGATTGTCTCCGAGAGTTGGCAGAATTCTCGCCAAGGTGGAGAGATTGTTGAGCATGGCTCGTATTCTGCAAGAAGAGTCGCCATATCCTAGCACCGTGATTCTACAATTTAGGAGTGTCGCTGACAAAACATGGTATTCCTCACACGGCAATTGTAGAGAGGAGAGAGCAAAAGGAAATAAATTGGCGAGGGCCAGCATGTGCTTGAATGGGAGAAGCCATTGTGAGATTGTGCAAGATTAGGTTAACATCAACAGCCTAGAGTTTAGGCAGAAAATCCAGCAGTATTGGCCGTCTTTAGAGCAGTCTTTCCACCTTATAATACGGTGGGTTTTCTCCATTGACAAGTGTCTTTGGCCACGGGCCTTAGATGGTCCGCATGCAGGAGAATGTGGAGAGGGTGAGAGGCGACGCCAGAAGAAGAGATAGGTGCAGACTGCACCTACTGACGTTGATGTACAATGGTGGAAACTCTCCACAGAACTATGTATGTTTGCATAGTGTCATCTCAACATGGAGTTCAGACAGAGGAAGCCTTTGTGTGTGCCCGGGATGTAGGGGAACACATGAAGTGCGTAAGGGAGCGAGACAGAAGATGGGTTCTTCTGGGTATGAGAGTCTTATTTGGTTTGGGTTAGATTAGGTTTAGGAAAACTTCAGTTTCTACTAAGACATAGATCAAGACTATTTTTTAAATGGGTGTGACCTCGTATATATGGGTATGTTGCATAAAGTAGCAATAGTCAACATGGGTTTGAGTTGGTCCTACCCATTTACAAACACATTAAAGTCTGGTCAAGGTCAAGTTGTATGGTAATTATAAGCATGCTCTCATAAAAAATTCTTGATCTCTCATCATTATCTAGAAATGCTGCTTCATCTTGGATCATTTAGCATTACTGTATTTGTGAGTATCTATAGAGGGAAAGGTTTGGGAGACAAGGTTTGGATGCTATGATAGGTCATGTTAGAGATTAGTAGGGGTGAAACTTGGGTTGGGTTTTGACCCAACCTGCATGACCCGACCCGGAAAAGTTGCAGGCTGGGTTATATAATTTTCTAACTCAGGTCAAATTTGAGTTAAAGAAACAAAAACCCGCATAAAATTTGGGTGGGGTTGGGTTAAATTTTTTTTTTGAACTAACCCAACCCGACCTGAATTCACACTCAACCCACTTAAAATATATATCTATATCTAATAACCCTAAACTCGAAACCCTAGCTCCCCCAAATGCCTCTACGATGTAGAGTCCCTAAAGCTCACCTCCTCCCTTCACACAGGACTTTTCTCCCTCCTACAACCTTCTTTCTCCAAATCTCTCCTTCTCTTTCCCACTTGCTCACGATGGAAACAAATCCCTAAACCCTCCTTGATTTTTCCCCAAATCTCTCCTTCTCCTCTTTCCCACTTGCTCACGATGGAAACAAATCTCTAAACCCTTCTTGTTTTTTCCCCAAATCATCTCAAACAGCAGCAGATATCATGCCATTGTTTCCTCAAATCTCTCAATCGTCCCTCCTCCTTTGCTCAACCCTCTCTCAACGACAAAATCCCCTCATCTCTCTCTCAAGTATATCGACGACTCAAGCACTGCTCTCAATCCCAGCAAAAATCGATCTCTCTGTCTCAACCTTTCCAGCCGAATACCTATTTACAGGTATTTTAGTCCAGAGAGAAAGAGACTGACATGTATTTTATTTTTAATTTTTTGAATTTTTTTTTTTTAATTCGGGTTTGAGGTAGGGTCCAGCCGGGCTAATTCTCGGGTTTGAGGCGCGTCGGGTTGGGTTCTGTAATCTGGGTTATCAACTTGGGTCGGGTCGGGTTCAGTTATTTTTGGCATGGGTTAGGGTTGGGTTTATCAAACCGACCCACCCGAGTTTCAGCCCTAGAGATTAGGTTCTTTATAATAGTAAAAAATAGATAGATAGATAGACTAACTATCATAGAAGCTATCAAATTGTCACAATGACATAAACGAAATCCATTGAGTGACCCTATAATAAAAAAGATTAGATGGATGGAACAATTATCATAGAGGCATCTTAGCCTTTAACTTTTTTTTAAGATTATAAACATTATCAACAGGGAGATTTGGGAGATAAAAAGCCGAGGTTCTCTAATAGGTTATAACATAGGAAAGGTCCGATCTGATAATAAAATAATTAGACGGAAGGCTCGAATATTATAAAGGATATTATAGGGTGGGTCTCATCTTATAATAAAAAAATTAATTGGAAGAATCAAATGTCATAGAGGCTATCAAATTGTCACAAATGAAAGTATGAAACTATTGAGCGATCCTGTAATGAAGAAAATAGAGGTAGTTATAATAGAGGCATTTTATCCTTTTATGCTTAAAGATTATAAACAAACAACTAGATATCTATAGTTGGGGATTTGACCAATATGTCAGAAAGTCATATTGTGATCTACCCAGTTTGCTTCTCTTTGGACATTCAAGAAAGTGAACTTCTGCAAAAGTTGTCGCTACCTCCAGATTTGATTAATGATTGATAATGTTTCTTGTGTACTATCACCATGGTATTAGGCTTGTCGACAAAATCATTGTGCTAAAATAACTCCTAAGTCCTAACAACAGTGATTCAAGTTCAGCTAACAAATGACAAGTATTCTTGGGATTTTATCATCACCATGGTATAAAAAATGTCAACTTCTGTGTTGTATCCTCCTTCCATGTGTGATTAGTTTTAAAATATTTGCACAATAAAATATGTTATCGTTCAAATAAATTGAAATACAAATAAAAACATAAACCACCTTATTCACCACTCACAGAGAATATAAAAATAAAAAAATGATGCGGCAGAATTTTTTTTTATTTGGATTTGATGTTATTGGACCTTGACATTATTTTTTTTTACTTAGCCTTGTCTTTTAGTTTGTGTTTTTTTTATATGACGGCAAAGTTGTCTTCTTCTTTTGAATTATTGTAATGGGGGGCAATTCTGTCTTTTAATCTCTCATTAGTTGCCCATGAGCATAATCTCTCATTAGTTGCCCTAGAGCATTAGGAAACAACAAAGAGTCGCCGGCCCCTTGTTGTATTTTTCTTTAAAAAGTCTTGTAAAGAGAAAATTGTTATACATGATGGAATGAAATGGAAAAAAAAAAAAAAAAAACTTTCAAACTTAGCCTATGCGCATGGAGGGTTTGGTGTGAAGCCAACATTGGAGCACTTCTCTATCTTCTTCTTCCTCCTCTCTACACACTATGGTAAGAACATTCTAATATTCTCTCTTTTCTTCTCTTTCCCTCCTTGTTTTCTATCATAACCACCTAAAAGCCATCCCCTAGCTGCCGCCATCATCTTAGCCTCACTTCACCCTTGCCGCCACCCCTAAAGAGTGTTCCCAGCCTTGCTGCCCCTTTTCTTTGGATCTAAACGGTCACTACAACCCTTCTCCTTGATTCTCAAAACTATCTTGGCCATACCTATCATCTATTCCCATAACAATACCTTCCAACCAGTCCCATAGACCCTACACTCATAATTCTCCCAAAATAGCCCCAGCCCCAGTCAACCCTATTTTAAATCTGAACAGTCATAAAATACTTGGGACAATGCTGTCCCATTGTTCCTTGAGTCCCAAATCTATCTATTTAGTCTTCCTCTGGCCTATTGCCCTTCAAACAGCAGTGTAACATCTGAATGACATTAATTCAGCCCCATATTAATTCAAAATCTGCATGGTTTATCAATATTGACTAAACGAACTGTTACATCTTCATGGGACTGATTCTGATGAAGAACAGCCTGCAACTAGGCAAGGATAGGATTGTCTGCAACTCGGGCAGAAGTAGGAGAAGATAAAAATCAACCAGATAAATTTGAATCTTTAATTCATTATTCGAATAGGAGTTGTATCCTTCTCTTACCTCTATCGTATTTATAAGAAAACAAAGAGATAAAAATAGAAAATGACTCCTAATCAAAATAGGAAACTTTATAATTATTCTAAAACGAAAATAACACTTCTAATCTTAACCTAAACTCCTAAATAAATTGGAAAAACCACTAACATGGCTTCCTTTCTAAATAAGAATGCTAAAAACAAAATAATGCGAAAATACAAAAATAATAAATACTAAAATTGGGCATATGAGCTGCGTGTCCTACATCATTCCTCCTCTCTTGAAAAGAACTCGTCCTCGAGTTGAAATCAGCAAAATCACAATGCACCAAATAGAGATGAAGATCAAGTCCAAATATGCGAATCACAAAGCGTGGAACTGCACAATCTTCAATGCACGGATGATGAGAGCTTTCCTTCGGTGGGATGAAGAAGCATAGGACCACAAACGGGCTCAAGCACGGACGAACCAAGCTTATCACGAAGGGGACGTCATATGACACTGGAGTGATCACCCGGCCCTGATAGTGTGTCTTATGGGGCTCCAATGAGAAGATAGGAGTTGAGCATGAGAAGGTACGAATAACCAAAGATGAGTTCTCGGTATCCGTAATGGGATCATGTCTAGGTAATGGAGAAGGTTGCGTAAGTTGCGGTGGTGGTGGGGGAGGTGGTGGAGGTGATGATATTGGTGGTGGTGGAGAGGGATCGACACGTGTTGGTTACATCAACTGTGGCGCTAGTAACACAACTGGCTCTTTCTCCAACACGGGCACCATCTGAGGGGTCACGATGTCTGGAGAAGCAGGCATTAACTCGGAGGCTGACTTTGGAGCAGTATGCAAGAACGTTGAGGATGACTTTGGACTTGAAGCTGGTTCAAAAGCAGTAGTTGTAGGAGCAGGAGCATGAATTGCCTCAGGTCGTTCTAACTCACGTTCAGTTCTTATGGCCATTCGGAACGCATCTCTTAAAGTGACAATGTCGTGGAAGACGATGCGGTCATGGAGCACAGAATGGAGTCCTCCAAGGAATCTGGAGATCTGTTGAGACTTAGTCTTAGCATGTCTCACAGAGAGAGAGAACTCAACTACATAATCTTGAACAGTCCGATCTCTTTGCCAACAATTTTGGTATTGCTCGAACATAAATTGCTTATAGTCGACCGTAAGGAAATGATTACGTAGCAACCTTTTTATCAATGTCCATGATCTAATAGGAGGCTGTTTGTAATACCTGAAGTTGATTTGCAACTCTGTCCACCATGCAGATGCTTCATATCCGAGACGAGAGGCCACGGAGTCTACCTTTCTCGTTTCCTCAATCTTCATGTAAAAGAAGAAGCGTTCGACTTTTACGAGCCAATCGAGGAAGTATTCATTGCGCCATTGACCATAAAAAGATGGGACATAGGCCTTGTCGCCGTCGCTTGAGTAGACACAATAGGAAGTCATAGGTGATACCACTTGATGTAGCAGAAGCATTGTAGACTTAAAATGCCTGGTCAAACTTGGTCAATCTGGTCAAAGATGGGTGGGTCCCATGGTTTAAGGTTTGAGTTTGGTCAAAGGAGGTAAAGAAAGTGCAAACAAGGTGGTTTGGTAAATAAGTTAAAGGAGTGGTTTGTTAATTGGAGAAAAGGTGAAGTGCATTAACGGTAGATGAAAAGGTAAGTGAGACAATGCATTAATTGTCTTGGGAGGTGGGATGGCTTTAGTGAAGGGATAGTTTGGATTGTGAATTGGAATAAAATAAGGTGGAAAAATGGTATAAGTGGGTAAATAGAAGGAAGGTAAGGGGTATTGATGTAAGGAGAAAGTGATGCTTTTGAGGGCATCAAAAGAAGAGAGAGGAAAATATTGCAAAGGTTTTGTTGTCTCGTGGATAGTGAATGGGGTTTTTTTATAAAGATGAAAGAAATGTGGTAGGTGGGAGGATTGGGTTGTCCTTATGGGGTCTCAGGAAAGATGGAAAGCTTGGAGTTGATTTGTGGCCAGCTGCAGAGAAAGGGTGTAGAAAGAGGGATAAGTTAGGGTTCGAGAAAAAAGGAAAAGGAGTGATACAAATAGGGTTTTAGCAAACGAAAGGGAGGAAAGGGCTTAGAGAGGCAGCGGGGAAAAAAAAAAAAGGGCATCGATGGAAGCGGAAGAAAGAAGGGAAAAGTGGTGAGGATTCGTAGGAAGAAGATGGAATACCTGGTTGAAAGGCGAGTCTAAAGAGAGACGATGGAAGATGTGGAGGCGAAGACTGGCAGAGAAGGTAGTAGATGTGTCCGCGATCCAAGGGTTAGAGGCGAAAAGCAGTAGCCGTGATAGGACCTGGAATAAAGTCCAAACAACATCAGCAGCGACAACAAAGGTATGGTTTCTCCTCGAAGATTCTTGGTTGTTTTGTTTTGGTGTTTTTTTAGGGGAAAATATGGGAGGGGAAATCACAATCGTCCCTGATAATGCAGGGGCCTGTTTCCGAATAGGAGCGTCTCTGTATAATAAGGATATATAGAACTCTTGGCTCTGAACCAATTGATGAAGAACAGCCTGCAACTAGGCAGGGATAGGATTGTCTGCAACTCAGGCAGAAGTAGGAGAAGATAAAAATCAACGAGATAAATATGAATCTTTAATTCATTATTCGAATAGAGGTGTATCCCTCTCTGACATCTATCATATTTATAAGAAAACAAAGAGATAAAAATAAAAAATGACTCCTAATCAAAGTAGGAAACTTCTTAATTATTCTAAAACGAAAATAAAACTTTTAATCTTATTCTAGACTCCTAAATAAATTGGGAAAGTCATCGACCTGACTTCCTTGCTAAATAAGAATTCTAAAAATAAAATAATACAAAAATACAAAAATAATAAATACTAAAATTGGGCCTATGAGCTGCGTGTCCTACATCAATAACGATGGGAATTTCCAAGGAAATATTGCCTTAATGTTATATTCCTTAATAAATATCAATAGGCTAAAACAGGCCTTGATCTCAAGTATCACGCTAGAGGGGTGACATAAGAAACAGTGACTACTGAAAATTTTACATGACATCGTATCCCAAAGCCTGGGTAGATATTTCCTTCAATTAATGAGATCTCAAGAATTGTATGATAATGAACCCTATTTCCATGAATAAGGTTGGTCATTAAAATCACTTTGTAAAGTTAACCAAATCAAATTAACACTACTAAAATTAAAAATGACAGTAAGTAAACAATAATAAATGAAGATGGATGCTCACTAGCAGAACCACTGAGTTGGTCACTATATCCATGACTGTCTATAACATCAATGATGGGACGTTGGGAAGCATCCTCTAAAACTTCCTCACCAATACAAGACATATCAAATCCATATACATTTTCCCATAATAGAAGACTGGTTCCACCTCTGCCAAACCCAGCCACAAACTAAAAAAGAATTGAATAGAATAAGTTTCAATGAGGTAAAACACCAATATACAGTATTCAATGAAAAGTGAAGTAGGGAACTCACTATAGTGGCAGTGTCTGGAAGAATGGCACCACCAGGTTTTAACCAGCGATCCCATGCATAAAGTACTGAGCTGAGCATTGATTCATACAATAGGCAATAGCCCATCCACTCACTCACTAATATACATCAATGCTGTGTGGTGGAACCTCTACTGATTTTTCAAGCTCTTCAACCATACCTTGCACCACAGTAATTACATGATCTGTTTTGTCTCCATTTTGGTTTCCCTCATACAATAGGCCATTCTCTTTTGCAATCTGAGTTTATCCAAGTGAAAAGCCATTATAATCTTTTAAAGAAAATAGAGAACCAAAAAGTTCAATAAATAATTAAGCTTTGCTTGCCTGTTTTGTAACAGCAGCCATTTTTTCACTGGCTTCAACTGCAATTACACTTCAAGCCCCTGCTTGAGCTGCAAAAAGACTACAGTACAGAAAGTGAGATCTAGAGAGCAAGAAATAGGAAAACTGTCTATGTATAGAAACAATTAAAACAGAACAGGTAACAGCTTTTTCATTATTATCATTCAGAGAAAACACCGGAAAACCATGATCAAAATGAAGGGCACCTAAATGAATAGACAGAAAAATCACTGACCTTTCAAACCAAAGTGAAGATAAATCACATTATTACTCATCAGTTTTGTAGGAAACAGTTTTTTTTTTTTTTTGAAAAGTAGTTTTGTAGGAAAAATAGGAAACACTTCATGCATGATTTGTGACAGATGGGAATAAATAAATTGAGGTCTAAAAAAATTGTTTTTATTATTGATCTCGGGTATAATAAGAAAGAATATTTTTTGTTTCCCTAAGGATAGTACAACTTCATGTTTAAGAATTGGATGAGGCTTAGGGTGTTATGTCTTACTCTAAATAAACTATATAGATAAAAGAAAATGTAAACAACTAGTAAGACCACACAGGTAATTGATAAAATATACCATTTTCACCGTAATATTCCAGTGCCACAACCAACATCCATGACAGTAGCATGTTTTAGGAGAGAAGGGTTATTCAAAATTGCACCTCTATAAGAATCCGTTCTAACCTGCATCACTGATGCCAGTGAGTCGGAGAAAAGTCTCACAATACTATGATAAAATCGAAGTGTTAAACTTCACACAAAAGAAGAAAAATATTTGTGCATATACGCAGGCCAAGGGAAAAAAACATGAGAATAGCAAAATACCTTATCACTGAGCATTTCTCTATGGATGCCAAAAGAACTGTATACCCCAAAGTAACTCTTGTTTGCATTCTTGATTTCCCTTGCAGCAACATTGGCAAAAGAAACACTCAGATTCTTATCTTTACACCTCCGATTGGATGATCCCATATCTTCTCCATGAGTAATTCCATTTGTTGTGGCCTTCTCCAAATGACCGCTCATTACATTAACCTTATCAGTTTCGCTGTTGTTCAGTGTATCATGCTCCGAAGGACCAATATCTGTAATGTCCTCATCAAGGCAAATTTCTCCAAGAGCTTCAGCATTTGCCAGCTCTTGCATCAGTTCCTCTTTTCCAACTGCCATAAGGTAGTCATCTTCACCATCTTCATCCTCACCAAAACTATGCAAGACTGCATCCTCTTGCATAAAAGGTTTCAGATACATGACATTCTGCCAAGGTAATTCCCTAAGGATTTCATCTACAAAATTTGGCGGTTTTTCAATTTACTCCCAGATCCATACATATCAGATCTCTTTATCTCTATTTCATCTTACAAGATTTGGTTTTTTTATTTTTTTATTCTCAGATCTCTCTCGATTTCATCTAAGACATTTTGGAAATTTTCAATTTACTTTTGTATCCAGATATATCGGATCTCTTTATCTCCACTTCATCTCACAAGATTTGGTACTTTATTTTTCTTCTCAAATAAAGATCTTTCAGAATGTGATTTGGGGTTTTCAATATCACAATGCAATGCCGGGAATTTTTTATTTTTTTTCTAATTGAAATCTCTCTAGGTAGAGGTAAGGGTTTAGGATCTCTCTTTGTTGAGTTAAAAAAAAAAGGGGTCAAACGGGAGGGCTCGGGCTTCAATCCTAAAAAGCCCAATAAGCAAGCGGGCAGGCTCGGGCTCATGTATTTTATGACGGATTTGGGATGCCCTAAGACAGCCCAGCCCAGACCAAACCTGACACATGAACACCCCTAGGACACAACATGAATATGTAAAAGACCTCAAAGGCCGCAGATCAATTTTAGAAGTTTGCAATGAAGAGCAGAAACATTGCCTACTTTGAATTGTACAATTATCATAACCAAAAGTGAGGTTGTTTGAGAGTAGTGTCCAACCCAAAGACCCCAAATCATGCTACCACTAGTCTAAGTGCACTACTTAAAGGACAAATGATTATTGGCAGTACCCAGAATCAACTAGAGGATTCCAAGAACAAAATACCACTAAACTTCTGATCGAAAAAAGGGGCACAACGACAAAGAAACAAGCAAGGATGAACAACCAATGGTATCCAAGTGCATAGATCTTTGTTCCATTCATCATCATCATCAGCAGCCAGCATCCCATCTATCTGAGATGGGCTTTAAGAGTTGTCTCCAATTGAGCCTATCATAAATCATACCATCAATCACGTTACAGTCTAACATGTCTTTTTTATCCCTTCCCTCCATGTTTTTAAAGGTTACCCTCTCCTCCTAGTGCCTTTAATCCGTAGCCTCTTAATTCTACGCATTATGGATATGTTGGTATTCTAATAGTATGACCAAACCACCTATAAGAATTATCTTTAAACCATCCCTAATGTGCATGTTTCTAACTCTATACTTTAGAGTTAAACCACTCATCCAACATAGCATATGCATCTCCTTTGTCCTAACTTTGTCTATTTGTCATTTTTTATTGTCCAACATTTTGCTTCGTATAGCATTGCAGATCTAATAACTATTTTTTTATAAAATCGTCCTTCAAAGTGAAAGGGACTCTTTTATCACACAAAACTCAGCGCTAGTCTATCTACATTTTGCCCACCCCACTCCTTTCTTGTTCGTTATATCTAAGTTGAAACATCCTTGAGATTTATTATAGAACCTAAGTATCTAAACTTATCACAATGTGCAACTAAGTGGTTTCTTATTTTTACCGGATTGCCCTCACTATCGTCTAACCCACTAAAGTTACATTCCATATATTCTGTTTTAGCTCTATTAATTTTCAAACCGTTTGACTCCAACGTTCTCCTCCACAAATCTAGCCTTACAATGAGTTGTTGTTTCGTCTCACTAATTAATATTATATCATCTGCAAAAAGCATACACTATGGCACTCATTTTGGATTCTTAATGTTAAGTCATCGATGACCACTGGAAATCCTTAATAAAATCCTGCTCCAATAGAGATCTTTGTTGTCTCGCCATAAACGGTTCTAACATTAGTATTTACACCCTCATACATATCTTGAATAGCATCAACATAGTTGTTAGGGATGTATTTATTTCTCAGGGTACTCTATCATAAGCCTTTTTCTAGATTAATAAAAGTCATATAAAGATTATTCCTCTCCTCCCTAAATTTATCTATAAGTTGTCTTAGAATAAAAATAGTTTCTGTTGTTGACCTTTCCGGCATAAACCCAAATTGAATTTCAGATATATTTGACTCTTGTCATATGCAACCCTCTATTACCCTTTTCCAAAGTTTCATTATGTGACTCATGAGTTTGATCTCTCGGTAATTGGCACATCTTTGAATATCTATTTCATTTTTATAAAAATAGGTTATTATGCTCTTGCGTCACTCACCAAGCATCCTTTTTTAGACTACGTTTTTATTAAATAATCGAGTCAACCAACACACTTCATTTTCACCTTGCTCCACTCATCAAGCATCCTTTTTTAGACTAAAAATTTAAAATCAACATTTCATAAAACTTGTGATCAATCTAGAGGCTGGTGTATTCAACTCAAGATTATAACAGTGTAAAATAAAAAAGAGAGGTAACTGTGTCAAAGTTGAAAATTCCACACATCGGCTTATATTTGATGTAACGATGAATGAGTCCATGTGAGTTGTATGCTTAGACGTAAATGATTAAGGACAACAGGTTAATGATGATAACAATGATCACTAAATGATGGATCAAGATTAAACATCAAGCCAACGACAATGGTCGATCGAGACAACGACAATGGTTCTTTTGCAGATAACAGATAAAACACCCGTCCTTCCTGACATTCCAACATAAGTAAATACAGCATGGTACAATCAAATCAAAACATTTGCCTTATTTTCAACCGAACAGTTGCATCAAACTTGAAGAGTTTATCTCATTTTAAAATTCGAATTATGAACCCAATAACTCCCATTCCACACTTCGATCCAAGCACTTAGTAATTATCTCTTTCTTCCATCCTATAAATTTCCATGTTGGTATTCTTTTTCACCATCGGAGAATCAATGTCACATATTCACGTTCTCATCCTAACTACTCCATCTCCGTAAATTATTAAGGACAACAGGTTAATGATGATAACAATGATCACTAAATGATGGATCAAGATTAAACATCAACTACATCAAATTTCAGTTGTCTCATCAAAAAACATGAAAGCATACTTGAAGGGTTAAGTGCAATTTCTTAAAGGATCAGCTAACCTGACTAAAGGTGAGCTAGGGAAGAGAGGTTTTGGCTTGAGCAGCTCAAACCATCTAATAAATGAGTTGAACCAAGCAGATCCAGATTAATAAGTCGGTTCAGGTTGAGATGTTATTAAATCAAGGCCACTCAACCTAACATAAACATAACAAAATCCTGGCAATTTCTAGAGTATTCAGGCCAGTTAGTATACAAATATTACTTAAAACAGTAAAACAACCAATAAATCACATCATTTGAAGTTCAGGAATTAAAAAAAGAAACCTTTTTTTCATTTAAGTACATTTTTAAATCAAATTATTACACCACTAGGAATCCCAGCCATCCACATGACTCCAGATTCAAGTACAGTTTTCCCCTTTTCTCTGAAAGAGGTGAGATGAGAGAGGATACCAGAAAAGATCATGTACAGTCAATACATGTAACACTACTTATTAACATCTAGAGGGAGAACTACAACTCTACAAGGTCCTATAGATGTACATAAAAAAAGTGGTACAAAACCCTTCTTTTGCTTCTTTTGAAAGACTTGACCCACCTACAAATCTGCCTTCCCTAAACTGGCCGCTGCTCGGCCAGAAAACACCGCCAGTTGCTTGATGACTTCCACTGCTTCAGCTCACACCGGCGTCGCTACTGAATGCCCACGCCCAATCGCTCCTTGGTGCTGCTTCTGGCTACGCTGTGTCACTCGCCCGTTCTCTGCTCACCGCCACTGGTCTTTCAGATCTGAAAGCTGCCTGTCACGTAGATTAGGTGTCACTGCTGATCCAACAGTCCTTCTCCGATCTAAAAAATGAAAGAAGAAAAGAAAATAAAAAGGAAAAAAGAGGAGGAGAAAAGAAAGGGATTGTTGTTGATCAATGCTCTCCCAAAGGGAGAGATACTTTTTCCTCAGTTGGAGATCCCTTTTGTAGAAGAACCCAGCAGAGCAGAGCACCAACGGCTCTTTGTTCTCTTTCCCAAATCCCTCTTGCAATGGCTACTTTTTGCACTGCACCAATCGGGTTCCAGCACAGTGCTTGCTAATGCTTTCCTTTCTGATGATTCTTTCCTCTGCTGAGTCTGCCTCCCAGCTGAGAACAAGTGAGGACTCTTGAATTCCAACGGCTCTCTCATTCTTGGACTTTTGTTCTAATTTCATTAGTTTCTGCAATCCAATCTGGGACAATAATCAGATAAATACATCATGTAAACAGGAAAATCTTCTTAAACTCTACAACTTCCATGATTATTTTTAATTTAAGAGCATTGCTTATATATATATATATATATATATATATATATATATATATATATATATATATATTATAAACATACCATGTTCTCAAATTCCACATTTTGAGGTGTCTCAAAACTCCAAAAGCAACTTTATACATATAGAAACATACTATCTTCACACCCTTTATCTGATGCCATTCAAATTAGTGAACGGCCCCAAATTTGTGGCTTTGGGTGCAGGCTTAGCGACTTCTGGAGATCCAAAGACATTCCAAAATCTCAAAGTTTCATCTCCTGCTGCAGATGCTACAGTGCAACCATTCGGACTCTGAAAAAGAAGTGAAGGAAAGAAAACAAAAGCAACAAAAATTAATAACAATGAAGATGGTAAGTTCTCTTTTCTTATTCTTTTAGTTCGGTTCTATGTTTATTCATACCTGAGCCGTAAAAAGAACTGTAGAAGTATGGCCAGTGAGCTCCGCCATCCTGACCATTGATGGATATTTCCAGAGGTTAAGTTGGTTTTGTGTGAATCCATGTGAGCTCAGCAATTCCCTCTCATTTTTGCTCCACAGCAAGGAAGTGACTTCAGAACCCGTATCCACTGAATTCAAACAAGCTCCCGTACGGGTGTTCCAAAACTTGATGCAGTGATCTCCAGCACCACCGCCGGAAGCCAAAAGATTGCTCTGAAATGGGCACCAAGCAATAGCTTTCACAACAGCGGTGTGATCTTCGAATTTGTGAAGCCACTGGGTGGTGGGGGAATTGGAAGAGGCCATTGACCTATCCCATATGTAGAGGAGATTGTCAGCGCCCCCACTCGCCAATTGTTGGCCGGTACCGGACCATTTTAGCCCACACACTTCTTGTTGGTGGCCGATATATTTTTGGACAATTGGAACTCTTTGTCTCACATCATTGTCGAATATCAAGGAATCCATTCCACCAGTGGTTAGAATGTGGTTGTTCCATGAGAGAGATCCAACAGGAGCAACATGCCCACCTCGGAGTGTCCACAGCTGTAGGAACAAATGCAATCAAAGATTAATAACAGTAGAAAGTACATCATAGATTAATGGAAATCAAAGACTTAAGCACTATCAGAAATTTCATCAATTGATGAATTGTCGAAGAAGAGATTGGGTATTTAATATACCTTTCGATTTGCAGTAGCATCCCAAAGCTCAATAATTGAACTGTCCATTCCAACAGCAATGTGTTTCCCATCTGGATCCCAACTGACGCTGGTAACAGGGCCAGTCTCTTCATCGACAGTCAGAAGCTCCCTAAAAGCCTTATTTGAAGCATTCCACAAGTATACTGTATTTGCAACTGCTATCGCAACAATGTTGTTGCTGCTCCAATCCAGCAAATTCAAGTTGTAATCATCTATAATACCTGGAACTTCTAAACAACACTCTTCGGTCTATAAGAATGGAAAGAAATGAAAGAAACCATCAGCCAAAAAGAATAAAGAAACAAAAGAAATCATACAAAGAAATAATAAATAAATGAAGTATCAATCTATAAATAAAATCTCAATCAATCATGACTATTGAAGTCAATCATGATCGAAAGTTTTGTCTTCCCAGAGTCAAATTGATCCAAGAATCAGTCCTTGATAGAGAACCCACCTTGGGAATGAATCGGCGTGGCTTTGATTTCAACTGATGGAGAGGAATGCTGTGAGACATGGCATCTTGGAAAATCCCATCAACAGGAACGAGGGGCTTGCTCTTGAACTGAAGGATTCGGGTCCTGTTCATCCCAAAAGCTTCTGCGAGAAGCTTGCGGTAAGCCGCTTTTGATGGAGAAACAACAGCATTTTTCTCCTTTTCTTTGTTTTTCTTCGAGTCCACTAACAAGTAACGGGCCATGTCAAAATCCATTGCAGATCTGTTCGGGATGAATCTGTCGCCCTGCACATTATGAAAAAAGTCCAAGATGAATGGTGACTGAGAAACGTGAATCAGTGTGTCAAAAAATGAAGGCAGAATCAAACCCAAGATAAAAAAAAAATCTTTTTGAACAACAACAAAAAATAGAAAAGCCATAAGAAAAATTAAATTGAAAGGCCTGGCAATCAGGTGGCATTTTCTATTGACCCAGTCTTTTTTTTTTTCTCCTTTTCCTGGTCATGTTTTTCTTTTGTGGACAGACGACAAAAAAGAAGACCTATTTGGCGACCATCTACTTACATATGGACGTGGAAGATGCTGATGCCTCCTCTGAACGGAGTGGTGGTCTTGGAGAGACTGGATGTTCCCCAAAGAAAGAGAAGAGGAAGAAGAGAAAGACCCCGTCGTGCTGGTAGAGGAAGAAGAGAAAGATACTGCATCCATGGTATTATCAAAGAAAGAAAAAGAAAATGAAATAAACCCTAGGCAAAGAAAGAAGAAGAAATCCTGAAGAAACCCTGCAAAACAAAATGTTAGTAAAAATTGAAGAATCAGTCGCAAGGTATCGCAATTCGCAATTCAAAAGAAGAAGAAATCCTGAAGAAACCCTGCAAAACAAAATGTTAGTAAAAACTGAAGAATCAGTCGCAAGGTATCGCAATTCGCAGAGTATCGCAATTCGCAATTCGCAGAGTATCGCAATTCGCAATTCGTAGAGAGAGAAGCAGAGAGAAGCAGAGAGAGCGAGGGAAATGACTTTCTGTTGGGTACGGACATATATATAGAAGGGACGGACTCTGAGAGTCGGGAGTTGGGAGTTGGAAGTTGGAACCAGCAATTGCTTGGCTGTCTTTAGAAATTAGAACCAGCAATTGTTTGGCTGTCTTGTTTTTCACACTTAAACAAGGTATTTTAATTCTTAATCGGTTGTTTACCCGTTATCATTATTTTCACTAAAGATTGCTGGGGGTGAAACTAGGGTCGGGTTTTGCCCCGAACCCGCTGACCCGACCCAAAAATCATGCTGGTCGGGTTATGAAAGTTGGGTCAGCGGGTCGGGTCAAGTTGACCCGCATTGAATTCGGACTGAATTAAGTTGAGAGATTTTTAAGTTAATTCGACCTAACTGGACCCAATCAAATACGATCCGACCCGATCCTATAAAAAGCAGGCTAAAGTATTGTTAAAATGCGGGTCGAGTTGAGTCATGTTATAATTCAAGTCGGGTCAGGTCAAGACGTCTAGGTCAATAGTTCGGGTCGACTTCTATATATTAGTAGCTCGGGACGGATTGGATTTTAAAAAACCCTACCCACGACCCGATTTCAGCCCTAAAAGATTCTATCCCAATTATGTTTTTTTTTTCTCTCTTTATCCGCATCAATGATTATATCTTTATTATTTTAGATTCTAATTTTAATTTTAAAAATAAAAATGAATCACTAAGCATATTAGTAATTTTCTATCACTCTAAATTCTAATATTTAATTGAGGTTTTTTGGTTAAAATTCTTTAAAATTTTCAAAATTAGGCATAAGTACCGGGAAACTCTATTGTTAAAGTCTGTAATTTGTATGTCCTCATCAACTGAGCTTAAGACCGAAAATGTCTTTCATTACAGTTTTGCAACTCACAAATACTCACCTAACATTAGAGTGTTCAAATACATTTGCCTAATATTGATTTTTCTTATAACATGGGTATCGCTATCCCATATTCACAATACGACTAATTCCACGAATACATAAAATGACCCACAAGCTTTCTATATCAAGTAAACTCAAAAAGAGTCGAAGTGAAGACCTCTTTGAAGAACTTTAAATAAAAATTTCCTATTTAATTTTCAAAAATAAGATTAAATCACTGAACAAATATGTACATCAACACTTGATCTAACAAATCAATTGATTAGTTTTGACCGAAATTAGATTTAAATTCAAAACATTCACTTTACATGCATATTGGTAGGATTATTCATTTACACGGCCTCACCTAGTTGAGTCTGATTAAGGGGTATAAATCTCAACTGATATTGTGCGTATCGGCCGAGATATCTTGGATTTTCGACAACTGAGATATCTCTGCCAATATGCATAGTATTGGCTAGAGGAAAAAGAAATCGGCCGATACGGTCCAGAAAAAACAAATATCGATTGCGGGTCCGGTCAATATCTCGGCCGATATTCTTCCGATACGGGCGAATATACGCCAATATTTATATTTTTTAATTTTTTTAAAAAACAGCTTTTTTATGTTTTAAATGAATTTTTTCAAAAACGAAAGTCACAGAGAATTTCGTAAAAAAAGAATTTTGAAGATAATGGAGAGAAAAAATACATAGGTTAGACAACTGAAGTGTCAAACACATGTTTTGGCAGAATGTGTAAAAGATGATATAAACAATATACAAATATATTTTACCTATATTCAATTATTTCAATCCCACAATTTTGGATTTTTATAGTTTTATTGTTATAGGCATTAATTTATCATATTGTATCACAAAAGCTATATAATTGAATATTTAATTACTCCATTTGTCTCAATTTAGTTGTCTTATATGAATTTTGGAATTGTCTCAAAATAGTTGTCTTATTTATATTGGAGTAGCCTAAAGTGTGTTGAAAATGGATGAAATCACATGGAGTGCTAGCCTTATCGAGAGTTTCTTAAAAAATATAAATATTTTAAATGAGACAACTAAAATGGAACGGATAAAATATTAAATAACTCTATGTATGTCATTTTAGTTATTAAAAATCAAACGATATAAAATTTGTTAAATTTTTAAAATCAAATTATATTACTAGGTTGATTGAAAGAGGTCAATTTGTTTATCCAGATGTGCAATCATGTCTAATTAGACCAGCAATGTCTAATTTGTTGGAGTATTCACTGCAATGACCCAACCCAAGTTATATGGTTAGTAGAGATGGGTAGAGTTAGCTTAGAAGTGCAATTAGTATTATTTAAGCTTGATTGTTTATTTTTATGAAAAATGTTTTGGAAAACACTTTTATAATTTTGGAATTTAATAAATAAAATTTCCTTATTTGCACACACCTTCTCCTAGAATTCACTAGAAATAAATTTGAGGAATATTAAATTCAAAATTTACTGGTAAAGTTTGAAAGCTACCATTAAATTTTGAAAACACCCCTTCAAGTTGAAAATTCTAAATTTAGGAAAAGTTGATCATAAAAGTGAAAATTTTAATTAAAATCAAAATTCATCAAACAAGAAGTTCAATAAAATCTAAACTAATAAAATAATGTTGTGCTCGAATTTTCCCAATTAAAAATCTAAGTTAAAGGTTATTTCCACTTGCATTAAAATTTATTCAAAATTGAATACCTTGGACTTAAAAAAATTTATTCAAAATTTAATTTGAAATTTGAAATTCAAATAATCCTAGTTTAAACAAATTACCTACTCTTGAATTATGAAATTCCTAAAATACCCCTAAGAGTTCAAGTACTTCAAAACACTAAACCGCATGGCCGACTCCTCCCTAATTTAAAAAAAAAGGAAAAAAAAAACATGGGCGCAAATACTTATCCCCTGAAAGCAGATCAAACAGAAAAAAATGAACGGAAAGTTCATTGATTTCTGAAGAAAATCTTTGTAAAATAAAACGAAGTACAGTACAGCTTTGATATATAAATAAAAATCATTGTTTTGAATCTTTTGCCCCTCTACTTGTGATATGAGCTCCAATAAGAGGTTCAACATTACCATCTAATACACAAGTCATGCAATTGGATGCCAGTTTTACATCTTGTACCAACTAGTATGGGTGAAAAACAAGCATACACTGAGCCAAAAAAAGAAGCTAATAATGTAGGCCCAAGAACTGAGCCAGCGTTTGACATTGTGAAGTGAACAAAAGCCAAAAGGCAAGCCATATGAAACACATGTTCATTTTCCCTCCACTTCTACTCATTTTTTTCGCTTTAGTAAGTGTTAGTAGGAACATAACATGGATTCAAAAGTCAAAATTGAATTGATGAGAACTGAAATCCAGCATAAACTTCAAATTAGATTTTAGTCTTTTTCTAGTAAAGGTCTTCTGCTTGATACTTATCCAGTAAAATGAGTGTTTTTTAATATTAAAAAGCAACAAAGAAGGCAAGTTATCCAGTTACTATGAAGAAAGATTTAGGGATACATACTGTGAACATTTTCAAGAACTTGACCATTTCAAGGATATATTTATATACACACATACATATCAGCTACACCTCATAAAATGCTATTACGATGAGAACTCCATGTGGAAGCCACCTATAATCATGGTGTTGGTTAACCTACCCACATATTTCATATCCTTGTTTGAGGTACCTAAGGGTGTAGCAAGGAAATTGGAGAAACTAAACTACAAAGGGACTTTTTATGGACAGGAAAGGGGGAGAATAAGCGAATTCAATTGGTCAAATGGGAACATGTAACCAACCTCAAGGAGGAAGGGGGGTTGGGAATATTGAGAATTGGGAATAGGAATCGTGCATTGTTATGCAAATGGGCATGGAGATGTGCATCAGAAAAGGAAGCCCTATGGAGAAAGGTGTTGATGGAAAGATATGGGGTGGACGACCATGGGGGTGGCAACTAGGGAGGGTTCTTTAGTAGTCAGAACCATCATTAAATTAAGAAATTGGATGGCAAATAGGTGCAACATTGAAGGGAGGTCTTAGAGTTTTGATGGGCAAAAGCAATAAGGTTTAGAGCAGCAATAAACAAGGATACCTTAGTGAATGATTATTATAGTGAGACCAATGGCGAACCTCAATGGTCATTGCTTTCAGAAGGGCTTTAAGGAAATTTGAGGAGGACCAACTTCACTCGCTAAAGGGACTTCTAGGTGAAATGCAGATGTATTTGGAAGAAGAGGGTAAATGGATTTGGTCCATTGATCTTTCAGGAGTTTTCTCATTAAATCCATCCTAAGCTCAGTTTATTCCCATGGCCAAAGTACGCCCCACCATGTAAGCTGGCCTAAAATAATAAGATCCTCCCTAGAGTTCAAGTCTTCATGTGAGCCACAATAAAAAGGTAAGATCTCGGTCAAGTGTAGCCTAAGGAGTTGAGGCCTTTTGCCAAAGGGAGCTTCGGTGTTGTTTGCTTTATATGTGGAGTAGGAGTGAGTGGACCATTTGATATGCATGTGTCTACTTACAAGAGTTTTATGGCGATTGTTCCTTAACTCGATGGGTTGTGCATGGGTCCTAGACAATAGGGTGGGGGAGGTAGTATTGGAGTGGGCAAGGGGTTCGTTTGTAGGAGGAGGAGGACGGCGTGAAAGTTGATTCCAACAGTGATTTTTTTGTCAATTTGGAAGGAAAGAAATGGTAAATCTTTGAAGGAAAAGTGGGAAATGTATGGGAGGTTTTTGAAGTAGGAAGCCCAATGTGGAACAAAAGAAGCCTGCAATAGGTTTTTGTAAGGTAAATATTGACGGTGTCGCGAGGGGTAAACCTAGTCCGACCGAGATAGATGGAGTGGTTCACGACAATATGGGACCCATAGGGTTATGAAATCTAATGAAGCGGAATTGCGAGAGATTAGAAGAGCTATCCATCTTTGGGCTAGCTTTGGGAATTGCAACCTCATTATCGAAGGTGAATTTATTATGCAATCACTTGGGCTAGTTACAAGAAGAATCCCCCTTGGAAGCTGATTAACATTGTTAGGGACATGAGAACAATGTGTAGGAATGGACATCCGCTTCACAAATGTTGCATGCTCAGCAACTAGCATTTCAGACTTCGTAGCCAAGGATGGAGTGCATAAGCAAAGGCCGACACTGGAGATCTTTTGATATTGGACTTGACTCAAGGAGAAGGGGGCTTGGGATTTATCTTATTTTAGGAGCTTATTACGTCGGCTTCACTGATTTTGGATTTCACTCAAAGTGTATGGGATCAGGATTTCTTTTATTCCATTTTAGAGAAATAATATTTATATTTCTCTTTTCAATTCGGATGTATTTTGATTTTGCATCAGATTATGTATAACTCTATTATACAAGTCCGGTCACAGTTTCTTAAATGAAATATTTTAGAGTCTTTATTTGAAGAGAGAGAGAGAGAGGGGTCATCCAATGCAACCTCTGCCTTTTTCCATTTTCCTTTTTTTGCTTCATGCTTTCCCTACACATTAGTTCTACAAGTGATGGAAATTTTTTGGCCCTAAGTTATCCCTTTTCCTTTTTCAGTACATATTGGACCCCACACATTAGTTCCTTTGGTGGTGGAGAATTGTTGATCCTAGGGTATATAGTGCCTAGTGTGCATGTATGCGTGTGAGTTTTCGTGTGTATGTGTGCTTGTGCATGTATGCATGTGAGTTTTCGTGTGTATGTGTGCTTGTGCATGTGTGTATGCACGCACATATGTGTGTTGGCTTAAAATGGTGGTTGTTTTTAAGGAACTTTCATGGGTCAAATTTTCTAAGACGCACACTCACACACACACACACTTCATGTCACATAGAAGAGTTGGTTATAAGAGTTTATATGAAATATGGAGCCTACCAAACATTGCCTTCATTGATCAGTGGTTCTGAAGGCCATAAAGTTTGGATCACTCTAAATATTCTTTAATCCAACTTAGTTGGGAGGGCTTAATTCGACAATTAGATCAACATGGAAGAGGATCCGATTCACTGGGAATAGATGGGTGTGAAGGGTGTTCTAGGAGAAAGTGGCCCTATTTGGGGTGATACACATGGTATTATCCCATTCACTAATGTCTGGGGTTCTTGTGATTTTATAAACAAAGTATTTTTGAGCAACACAATTAAAGAAGGATTCTCACTGTTAGAGCTCCATGCGGCCCACCTATGAATATGGGCTAAATTCATTAAAGAGGTTTATGTTTGGTAGAGTGCCTACCAATAATCACGTTCATTTAGATGACTCCTGGTAAGGTGTTAATGGCTCCAAAATCAGTGGTAAATGATGGTGCAATTTTATTAAGTTTCAATCCAATAGTAGGTGAAACTCGTGTCAAATCCAAATTAGTGGTGTTGTATCAGCACTTTCACCCGTGTTGAACGCTTGCATGTTGGACACTTGCACCCATTTTTCATGGACTCTTCTACACTTTTTAACAATGTTTTCTAAGTAGACCCAAATACTACTACAACTTTCCTCTCTTAAAGCCAAATTAAAATATCAATATGTTACTTTTTAAAGTAAACTAGTACATTATTTTCTACCAGTGTTATTTTTGCACCTCATTTTCATTTAAAATAAATTCAAATTTAAGTTTATTTACATATAGTTCCATGTCTCCATGTCCTATCTTTTTTGGGTCCCCAAGTCTATCTTTTTTGGGTCCCCAAGTCCAACACCTCACACCTGTGTTAAGACTTCAACACACACACCCATACCCATGCAACTAAGAAAATATGTGGTGGGAGAAATATTGGGATTTTTAAAATATAAGGTTTCTAACAGGATATCATCTAAAATACAATTATTAAAAATCAAATAAAATTTCACTCCTAATTAAATACATAAAAAAACTAATCTAAAATTAAAGAGCAGTTGTGATTTTCTATGGCATGTTGCATTTTAAAATGGATGTATAGAATGGTTGTGGGACCCATGGTAACCAAATGAAAGAGGCCTTTAGCTTTGCCAATATAACAAATTCAAACCCAAAGATTCTACCCTATCATATAAGGCTATCAAAGAGGAATGAGAAACAAGTTATGGAACTACTTAGCATTTTCAATTTTATCATCCATTTGAAGGCCTTATTTCATGTGGGTTCAAATTTTGAACAGGGTTGAATTTGTTATTCAACAAATTAAGGGCTCCAAAACCATTACACATATCCATTATATGAGTCATATAGGTTTGTTCTAATCACCATGAGTGAACTTGAGAGAGGTACAGTAAGGGCAGATGTACAAGAGAGAGATTGCTGAAAATTGGAGAAAAACTGAGATGTATAATGGTAATGGATAGGAAATATGGAAATAAAATGGAATCTTCAAATTTCAAAGTTTAACTCATTCTCCCTACATGATAATGATGCCATTTTATCACAATAAGTGACAATATTGTGTACACATCATGAGAACTAAAACATAATGTCATACTCCAATAAATTTGCCGATAAAATCACAAGAAAATTCACATTATCACCAATATTTGAATTAAAGGTGTGCATGTGTGGGTAGGTGGGGGGTGGTTTGCAAATAAGGCCCCCAATGTTGACCATGGAGTTCTCAATGAATATTTGCGTTCATGAATATGTGAGTGTAATGATCCGATCCCTCACACTCTTAGGTGTGGCATGTTACAACATAATGCAACAAACAATAAAATAAGGATGTTGATCTTCATTGGAACTTCTTCATTTGTTAAATTACTTTACCACAAACGTCCATCACCTTATGCAGGTTCCAGCCTAAATTTGTAGAAATTGATAGACTAAAACAATCATAGAAAACACAGATATTACGTGAAAAACTCGTAAGGGAAAAAAACCATAGGAGAAAGAGAGATTTTATTATTCTGTCGTGTGTTACAAAATACACAAGCATTGTCTATATATATAGTAAGGAGTCTCAAATATGGAAAGAGACCAAATATGGAAGGAACTCTCTTTCCTCAATCAACAAAATTCTCATAACAGAAAATTGCATGATTTGACAAACAAAAACTGACAAATGGTAGTTCCCACCTCAGATGGGCCATTAAAAATATGTCTATCGACTCTGCATCTCATTTATACAACGGAATTATCATAAACACCCCAACAATAAAATAAGGATGCTAAAATTTCTACTTGGGAGCTGATGGATAAGATGGGAAACCAGCTAGATCAAGGGAAGGGTTTTTCAGAAAGTAATGAGTTTGGTGTTGTTTGGCATCTCCACCAAGGGAGGAAAATAGTTGGAAATGAATACCTGACACCTCAAGATTGCCATTTTTCCAAAACCAAATGGATGAATGCATAGAGTGGAACTGGATAATAAGACAAGCCAGTTAATAGAGTCCAAAAACAAATATACAACGTTTGATTGCATCATTTGCTCACAGTTCAAACCATACATGTTGGACCCACGAGCAGCCCAGCCATTGATGGAATGGACCCTTGTCTATTGCATGGATATGAAAAACGAAAAAAAACTCTTATCAGATTATCCAAACTTTCCAATTTTGTACTCATAGGACCTAAACCATTCCTCTGTTCTGTGGTTGGTATCGCAGCAGTGTCATAAGAGGTTGAGCTTTTGAAGAATGGTTACAATCTTTCTCTACCTAAAGGAAAGGTTAATCATCTGGTGGTATTTTCTATTTGCTAATAATCCAATAGATGAATCATCTTAAAGAGGACAGACTAGAAAATGGCCCAGCATCAACATGTCCTCCCAGCTGAAAAGTTTGTCATCAAAATTTAGGCCTGCCTGTAACACTGCCAGTTGATAAAAATACTCCTTCAATCAAGTGTCACATAATACTCTAAAACCTTAATACAACATATAAAACCACAACCCGTTTTAAGATGAAACCAACAAGGAAATAGAATGCATGGATAACAATTCCTGAATATTGGACCTTGATTCCTGTTGGCTTATGGAAGATGCTGACTGCATGTTTTGTTGTATGCCCAAGCTTCTCTTCCTCACATTGTGAAATAGAAGAGACCTCCAGAGCTTCATCTTCCATTTGAATATCAGGGGCTGCTTCAGGGAAGAGTGGAATAACCTCCACACCTGCCAAGCTAGTCTACAAATTGATGTATCAGAAGACCATCAAAACTTGAGAAACAATAAATTTGTGAATCCTATCCAAAAATGATCAATATTTCAGTAAATGAGATCGATAAAGTTGGTAAATTATTCAGATCAGTCCAACGTCATCTGACAAAAGCTTTTCTAGTGAATCTACAATCCAAGTGTAGGACACAAATTCTAAGGGACCTTGAGAAGCTCCTAGAACCATGGAAAATTGTAAAATTTCTTCCTACAAGAGTTCATAAAACACCCTTACCCAACACCCCCCTCCTCAAACTGTTCATCATCATTAAAGCCATCTATCCTCTCTGTTTGAGATTGGTATTCATAATATGATTTGACTTTGTTTTCAACAGCCCAACTGCTTCTATGACCCCCATATGACTTGGAACATTAACCCCAAAAAAATTGGAAGGATAGAAATAGATAACCAACTTATTGGCCATGTCCATTATCCTGAATGATAGAGAACAGCTAGAAATGGGGTGATGTCCCAGAATTTGCTGAGTTTAGCAGGCGTGGAATGGCCACATTAGATAACTTCTATTCTACTTTTGCTATCGTTCTCACTTCTGCTAAAAGCAGGTATAGCTTAATTCCTAGACGACAAGAATTAAAATCATTCTTGCTCGATGAATGAATAAGCTACCAAATAAGTCCTAATACTAAAGGGTAAGGGTAAAAAATCAACTTCTTACCCCTCCCCTCCCACTTTTGAAAACCATTTCCAAGCAAAGGGTATTCATAGTAGTAACCCCAGGTAACTCCTGTAAACTTTATCCCTCATCCAAACGCAGCAGAGGGGTCTCCTGCCTCAATTGGCCAAGGGAGATTCATCTTGCATTATCAGTTGGGTGTTGGAGAGCTCTCCATGCCCTAGGAGGCTCACAGAGTTGACTAAATGTCAAAATCATTGATCTTGCCAAGAGGGCAATGTCCATTACAGATACATTCCAACGGAAACCAAGAGGACTGTCGACGACTCGCAAAGAAAGGGATAAGGAGAAGCAATTTGATTATTAGTGATTTACCTGAGTGCCTGTAACTGATTCATTTCACTAGAGGTACGCTCCCGAGAAAGATCCAACTGGTGGGCACACTTGAACATTTTTTCTAGAAAAATGTTTTATTGCATCAATAGTTTTCTGCAGGACTATGTTGTGGAAAAATTATCCAAACACGTTGCATTAAAAGAAGCATTCATCACCAACTCTCCTTTCATGCTGTGGCTTTCGTTCTTTATGTCAGGGCTATGTTCAAGCTTGCAGCTCTTTGCTTAATGTTTTTCATAAACATCTGAAACTGGCCACTTTGACCTTTACAGGAAAATGAAAATATAAACGAAAAGGAGTCTCCTACAAATGCATTACAAAGCTCCATTATCAGGTTGATCAGCTGCACATGTCAGTAAAGAAAATGAAGAATTGGATGATATTTGCTCAGATAATGTAAAATGAACCAGATTTATATATACATACAATCTGGGTTTCCACTTTAAATGATTGTTAGTGGCATTCCCTACAATAAAAGCTAGCTCAGTGTAGTACCAGTTCCTCTACTAAGAAGAAGTGTGAGGAAAAGAAATCCAATAAGAAAATAGTATCATCCTGATCAAACAAAGATAATTCAGATAACTCATAAATGCAGGGTCTCTTTTCAAGTGTGAATACACACAAAAGAAAAATATCAGCTGTTGAATTTTTTTTTTCTTGTGCTTTTTTTCTTTCTTTTAAATGTTAGAGTAACTTCTTTACTTCTAAAAGATCAGCCTAAAGAATCGTAAAATAACATTTTCTTATAAAGAGAGCAAGAAATCAATACCTCAGGGAGAACAGATCCATCAAAAGAGCTTTTGATCATTCGATGACGACCAAGTTCTCCATAAAGATACCCAAAAAAATATTTCGATTCGAACTCAATGGTGGCTGACTTGATACCTCCACATTTGGAAGGATGCATCTCCACTACCCGTCCTTTGTATCCTTGTTTTTCAGCCCATTTGATATACATTCCTAAAAGCTTTTCTGCCACACCTGAAATAAGAAGTTTGAAATGTATCCCGCCTATCAAAATAAGCCACGTATCATATTAAGAATGATGTACATTACTAAGAAGTAACCTACTATAGAGCTAGTTCACATTGGGAGGAACAAATATAAACCTTCAAAACTGTGACGGAAGTAGCAAAAATTATTCTTACAAATTTCACTTTATGCTCATTAATGAAGTACTGAGCTGCTAAACAAGTCCACAGAAATCGTATGAAGCCCCCACACAGTATCAAATGCAAAAAGTGGAAATAGCTTTCAATGCTACTTTGGGCATTGTAGATGACTTTGTCATGAAAATTGGAAGTATTGATATCCATAATATGAACTTAACCGCAAACTGTTTTATCCAGTAGCAAGAAACAATTATTGGAAGACACTATAATTTCTTTTCATTTTTGTTTTACTGGTAACAATGCTAATTATATTTGGCCACAAAGTGGCCACCGTGCTACTACCATGTGTCAAGGCCAAAAATTCTCCCAACTTCACCTCTCAAACAACTCTAGGGAAAAATGTTGCCAGGAAGGATTCCATGAACTCTTCCCATGTCATTGCCTATTAGATGGAGTTATCAAAGTCCTTTATAAATCCCTAGATCTCCTTCTACACTTGCAATGATCTTATCTATGGTGACATGAATGCACACAATGTTAGAAAACCATGACTTGATAACATTGTTGAGGTAGAACTCACTCTCAAAAGCTAGTCATTGAGAGAAAGGTACCTCAAGTGTTATATAGAGTCATTAGTTTATCAAATTAACCGATGTGGGACTTTTGTCACTTCACACAAGGATAACCAAAGATTACATGGATGAGGTTGTTATAGAGCCTATCTCAAAAGCTCAATATCTAAATGTTCTCGAGAAGGTACTTAACACATGCAAGGAATTCAATCGAATAATTAATTCTCTCAAATACACCTTTATGGTTTCCTTTGGAAAGATCTTGAGTTTTTTGGGTACACAACAGGGGCATAACTATTGATCCAGACATAGCAAAAAATGATACTAAGATGCCAGAGACAAGATGATCAACCAGGTAAAAAGAACTTCCTTGGAAGGTTGCATTCATAAGGAGCTTCATCCCCAATTTGGCTGAAAAAGGTTGCCCCATTAAACTATTTATTAGTGAAGGTTGTTGATTTCTTAGGACATCATAGTTGAGAAGGCCTTTCTATCATTAAAGGAGGAATTATCTCACCCACCAAAAACACTATTGGAGTTATTTCACCCAAGTTTATTACGAGGGACAAGAAAGAGTGACATACTACTTAAATTTTATTATGTAGTGTGCTGAAATAATGTTTCTTTGAGTGGAAAAAAACGTATGTTTGGCTTTAGTTTATGTTGTACAAAACCTCAGAAATTACCATTTGAGGTGAAAAAGTTGTGATGGATACAAAGTCAGACCCAATAAAATACTCATTTGCAAACTGTAAAGAGCTATCAAAGGGCAAGCTATTACAGATATGCTAGCTTACAACCTTGTGATAGATGATATGGAGATGAGGTCTATGTTCTCTGACCGAAAAAATCTTCATGTCCAATCTTCTGCAGTGTGGATTTGGTATTTTGATGGTCCATATTTAGTAATTCAGGTGGAATTGGAATAGTTTGCTCACTCCATCTAGCTTCACCCTTCCCATAGCCACAGGCTCAAGTTTCCTATAACAGACAATATGGCTAGATACGAGGCCTGCATCGATGGAATGCGTATTCAACGAATATTAAATGTTTCAAAGCTACAATGCTATCTCAATTGATTATCAAACAAGTGAACAGAGAAAATGTTGATCAAGACTCTAATTTGAAAGCGCATTTAGTAAGAGATGAGCATTTGACAAATAATTATGTGTCATGGTCCTCTAGAACATGTTTCTTATTGGGAGAGAACAAATTCTTCATGTGTTGGCCACTTTAACTTCCAATTTGGCTATGAGAAGAGAAGTATATAGTGCAATATATGTGGAAATTCAAGACAAATCAACTTTAGACATGGAGCTTCTAGGAGAAGTTCCTTAAATTTTTTTCCTAGAACTTCAAGACCAAGAATGGTATTAGAGCTGTGATATTGATAATGTATCTATAACAGGGTTTCCTCCTCTCATAACTTAAAGAACCATCAAGATTGAGCTAAATTGTTGGAGAGGGGGTGCAGGGGGGTTATTCAAACGAGCTTCTCTGGTATACTTCTTCAACATCTAGGTTGAAAGGAAACAAGGATGGTGATACAAAGAGCTCCTTTTGGAGTAGTAGGCAAACACCAAACTCATTTTGGAGTAGCAATAAGAAGAATTGTGAGGGGCTATAGGGGTTGGAATAGGAGGAATTGCTTGAAACCATCAGGGACGAATGATCACCACCTTTGCAAAAAGAATTTTGGAAGCCTCTCGTCTTTATGTTGAAATCACGGTCCCAATTTTGTGAAATAAAATATAGCTTGGGAAAACCATTAATTTGCTCATAACCCACTGGGATCGAAAATAAAATTTTGATCTTTTGACTTGGGGCACGAACTTGCTAATTTGATAATGAGTCTGCCTGAATCAAAATTAAAGTTTTGATCACACTTGCAGATGCCCGCATCAACCATTAACATTATCATTCTCGAAGTTCATTCATTTAACATAATCCAAATGCAGCAAAACAAATAGTTGCCAAGTCGGAGGAGCTTCATACTTTGCTTATATGGTAAATCTCTTAGAAGTAAGGTTTCAAATATTGAACTTGGGAATGGTAGAGTGATGTAAACATCACACTAGAAAATGAAAGAGAAGACAATTTCATTTTTTACCGTGGCAAGTGTAGGGTTAAACCATCTAATATGGGCTTCAAATTGTTGGTTTGGCACATATGGACCTCACATGGGCTGCGCCTACTCAAGTGGCCCTACATATGGGTCTAGGCAGACTCAAGTGGAAGATGGGATGCTTAGAAAGGTTCCAACGTCCAAGCCCAAGCTTGGAAGTGTCATGCACAAGCCACATGAGGTGGGAACATCCAAAGGGCTAGCAAGTGCTACATGGAGTAGATGGTATTAATGATGGTCAAATGCATCTCCTTGAAGCACTCCAATTTGGGCAAGCATTTAAATGGGTAAATAGAGTCTTCTTGGGGCAACACCTTTCATGTAATGTGACTCACAAGATGCATGAGACACCCTTTTAGTCAACAACACATGGCATCCTCTCATTGGTTGGAACACCTCGCCATCTTACATGACGTTCTTTCATTGGATGCGTCCTCTCTCTTTTGTGCACATGGAATTCATGCAAGCATCTCCAACATGAATGGTATTTCTAATTCAATGCACACCACCTAGGGGCCAAATGGATGAGTCATTATTGCTTAGGTGGAACAATTTCATTGGTTGTATTTTTGTTTTTTTTTTCATTGGCCTAGATGATGTATCATGGATTGAATCAAATCTTAGCTAGCATAACAAACCCTAACACTATAAATAGACATTGTTGCTAACCTTGTACATCATCAAATTTTGACATTAAGTCTTGGAGTGGTAATTTGAATACAAGAAATCAAAGTGCGGATTTGTGTTCTTATAAATTATTTCTTTGAATTAGTCTTCAAAATTGATTCAATTAAATTGTAGTTTGCATTTCCTGTCTACAATTCAACTCATTTTCAAGATTAATTGCATTTCAGTTATCATTGGGAATTGTGTTCTTTTCAATTTCTTCAATTGAACTTAAACAAGTTTTCTTTGGGAACTAGTGTCACCATAGATTGCTATTAGCGGCATATTTAGTTTGGATCCACTTCAAAGGAAGTTCGTTTGGTTCATTTTGTAATGACCCATTGCACCTAGCACAATATTGTTCACTTTGGACCTAAACTCCAGATCCTCGTGACTATGCTTCAGGCCGTGCACTCCTGCACAACTCCAAAGCAAAATTGCGCAGGTCCGGATTTTAGACCCAAAGCGGACAATATTGTGCTAGGTGGAATGGATCGTTACAAATGTTATCAGAGAACGGTTCAACCCTCAAGTCATGAGTGGAATTTAGAGTATCAGGGCCAAGGATGGCTCTAGTCCAAAGGAGTGGGATTGTGATGGCCCGTACCCAGTCACGAAAGAGAGTAGTGGTCGCCAGCTAATGGAGAGAGAGAGAGACCAATCAGTGGGTGGGTATGGTAGGAGAGAAAATCGCCAAAGAAGTGAGATTCCCAAGTCCCACATCGCCTTCGGCAGTCTCCTGCCCTTGGCTTGCAAGCTAATTTTTTTGAGAGGTTTGGCTTATAAGCTAATGCCTCATCTCTTCCAGCACAAGGACTTTTGGGGTTGTGTAGGAGTGCACGCCCTGAAGCAAAGCCATGTAGACCCGGAGTTTAGGCTCAAAACGTACAATATTGTTCTAGGCGAGGCGAGTCATTACAAGCGTGTGATGCTCAAAGCGGACAATATTGTATAGATGGGGCAGGGTCATTACACGTTTATTTCATTGAAGTCTAAGGAATGTTCTTACACTATCTTGTCCTTCATCATAGATGTTGTGTTGCATTTGTGGAGTCTAAGTCAGGATCAACTGAGTAATAATTCGTATTGGGTGGAAATAATAGGATTTGGTTGTATCATAACAGAACTAGGTCATACTAAGAGAGACAAATATGAGTCAAATGGATGAATCAATTTAGACTCGATCAATTTTTTAAACCTTGCTTAGAATAATTACGCTCTTTGATACTTTTATCCATGTAATGCAAATGAGGTGGCATATAAATTGGCTAGGTCAGCCCCTTGAACTTTTGAAGTCGTGGATCATCTGACATAGCTAAAACATTCAAGAAGGAGAAATTAGGATATGTTACTCATACCTAATGTTGTTTTTTGGGATCTCTTTTGTTGAGTGTGTAGTTATATCTACTATGTGGTGTTCCTGTTTATTGTGTATTCGTGGGTGTGTATTCCTTTTGAAGTTGTTTTGTGGTTATTAAGGTGTGGCCAAATTTTGAGTTCTTTGTTTCATAGACTTCTCCTTGGTAGCTATCTTTGTTCAATGTTAGTTTCCTTTCAAAAAGTAAAAAAAGTTTGCTAAAAAATTCAAGCATTTTAACTTTATTTGGTTTAGCTCTAAATAAGTTAAGGATTCAAATAATTGTTTTAGTTGTTGGATGTCCAACTGTTTCCTCATCATTGTCCCAAGTCATTTTCATTCGTTCGTTTGCTCCGTTGCACTGTGCAACACTCTTTGTTTTCATCAAGTGGTAAGTCTCTCTTATTCATTGTGAAGACCCTTCTCTATCTTTAGGACATCCTTTCTATTGTTCCATGCTAACCATTTGACTCAACCATGTTCAATTCTTAGAGGGTCCTAAAACATATTTATTGGCTTGGATATCAGGATTTCTGATTGAACGATGAACTAAACATGGTACAACCCAAACCATGACGAAGAACGGAAAATAACCATGACCTAGGGGTGAAACTCGGGTCTGGTCCAACCGGGTCGGGTTAGCGTTTGGGTGAAGTGAAGACAAAAATCCGTATTGAATTTAGATCGAGTCAGGTTGAGGGATTAACGACTCGGTTGAATTTAGGCTAAAATGGGTTTAAAATGCGAGTCGGGTTATAATTCCGGTCAGGTCTGGTCGAGATATTCGAGTCAAAAGTTTGGGTCGGATTGGATTTTAAAAAACCCGACCCGACTCGGCCTGACTTTAGCCCTACCATGACCCATAACTTGATCCATAAACCCGATTGGCCCTACCATGGCCAAAGATTTGACTCAACCATGACCAATGACCAAATACACAAACCAGCTAACGCAACTCATGAACCATAGTTGATATAATTCGACTTATGATCCAATCCACAAACTCATCTAACTTATGGTCCATGGCTAGACTTATCACTTAACTAAGCACAGTATCTACAACTAATAACATGATTCATAACCCAACCCGTGTCCGTGTCCAAACCCCAATCATGCCCTATGAACCAACTTGAGGCAACCTACGACCTATGCTCATCAAGCTCAATTTTATGAAATTCTTAGTTATATTAAGGTAGGTTGGACTAAAATTAACAGGAGTTGTACCCTAATTATATCACATGTTAGAAGTAAAATATTGATCAATTAACTATATAATACATATAATTATATATTATTTTTATCTAAAATTTGTTGGAGCATCTTAGAACTTGTATCTCCATTACCTAATAAAAATATTAGCAATAAATTATTGTAAATTCCTTTTCATAGCAAATGATAAAAATTGATATTTTTAAAAGATATAAAAAACAAAGTTTTACATGAAATGATTGCGCATAGATATAAACTTACCAGATTCGGGTCCAACTAGTGGAGAACTGGCCCATTTTCATCTCAACACAACTTACGTGTGGGAAACCGCAAGTGGCCCATTTTCATCTCAATGCAACCAAATGCAGCTATTTCACCCACATTGGTTATGATGTAGTCCCTATGTGACGACTCGACCTTATCCCATCGTGATATTGTCCACTTTGGACCCTACCCAACCTGCACGATTTTGCTTGGGGCCTGACCCACATGGCCAGGCCCAAAAGGCCTCACACAAGGGAGTGAGGGCTTCCCTCATATGAGCCCCCTCCTACGTCACTATCAAGTTGATGTGGGACTTGCAGGGGTATCACACCCTATCTATCTCAGTCCCTATTAAGGATGAGAACGAGCTTGGATCAAGTCGGGTTCGAATAGTACAAAGCTAAAGTGAAAAGTAGGAGCTTGACCCGAGTCCAAGAAAACTCAATTAGCCTAGTTAAAGCCCTAATTTAAATATGAGCCTTTCAAGTATTTTTTTACAATTATTTGATTGAAAAAGTAAATAAATTTTTTATATATTAAGTATGAACTTTAATTATTAAATAATAAAATAATCATTAACTAAAAGTATATATTAGATAATAAGTTCAAATTATATATAAGTTTTTTCTATTTTTTCTGTTTTTAGCAGAATAGTGAAAATTCATTTAAGTAGAGAGCAAGATAACTTATTGTTTTACATGCATATCAAATTTCATCAAAAAAATAAATTGAAACCACACCATCTAGTCGTAGGCATTTCTAGGAATAATGATGCCTCCTGATTTTAAATACTAGAATTAATTAACTTTCTTTTGAATATTTGAATGAAATTTATTGTATTTATAAGTAATTTAGTGAGTTTTCAATCTAACACGTTAAAGTTTTATAATTTTGTTTTTAATAAAAAATAGAAAACAGAAAATAGAAAATAAATCAAATGTAGCGTAAAATCTCGTATATATTATATATGTCTGTATCATCGGATCCAGCTCAAGATTTCGTACCAGCACATGACATAAACCTCAGCCCAGCCTAAGTTTTTATTTTATTTTTCTAAACTTGACTCAATTGTGGACTAAATCCTTTGCTGAAGTGCGCTCTTTCTTCAGTCGAACTCTCGAAGGTTTTGGGGCGACATTTCCAGCCGTAGTCGATTGGTCGCTGCAGGTATCAAAAAAGTCTCTTTCCTGTTTTTTTTTTTTTTTTCTCTTTCTTTTCGACTCCTACGATTCTTGAATTTCCCAAAAATCTCTGTTGTTTCTTTTCTTCTGTGTTCTACTTCCAGCTCTTCTTCCACTCTCACGCGTTATCGTCCGAAGGTACTTCCGCTTTTAAAAAATCAAATCCAATCTCATTCGTTAATTTTCTCTTCTTAAACGTTTCTTGATTCTCTGAACTGTTTATGTCACATGGTCTGCAATTGTTGTCAAGATCTCGTGGTGTAGAGTTTTTTTGATACGTTTCTTGAGTCGATTTTAGTATCAGGTCTGTTCAACTTAGCGCTTTACTTTTTTCCTACTAGAAGTCTCTGTCATGCTGCATTTTTTAAGATCTTGTATAGATTTCATTGCATGACTTTGAAATACTTGATTTTTTCTTTTGTTTTGTGTTTTTGACTGATTAAACTGTTAAAGGAGTTGCTTTTAGTTGCTATTGACACTCCACGGTTTGGTCATTGGCTTCATGTTGATGTTATAATTGTTTTGAAGTTTCATTCGATGTGCATCAAGGACCATTTCATCCTTCTTTTTGTAATGCGGAAAAACATATATATGGATATTAAATTAAAGTTGTTCGATGCCAGTGAAGTGATTGGAGTGAATTTTCTGCCGCATTTTGTTTTAGATCTTGCGGTTTTATCCAACGGTTGGTATTCAGATTTGTCATTTGTCAGATCCATCGATTGCAAATAGTTTGTTGTTGGATAATTTACTGACTACATTTTTGAGATCCTATGTTTCTGTGAAGTTTTACCTGGTTTTTTGTATAAGATAAGGCACTTTAGATTTTCAGGCTTTGAAGAATGATGCCTGCGTTTCAGGTGATGCTCCTGCAGATGGGTTATTTTTTTTTTTAGATGATTTTTTAGCTAGTTTACTTGAATTTATGGATTTTGTTTCTTTCCTCTGAAAGTGTTTTGGTAGATTTTCTCTTGTAGTTATGGTTCTCATTTCTTATGATCATCTTTGCCTGGTCTTCAATGGTCATATGTCTATTTACTCACTTGTCTTCAATCTCTTAGCTGATTGCTGGTGGACCTCAATCAAATTGCTGTCAAAATTGAAATGAAAAGAGTAAAGGATATTGTGTTTCCCCTTCATAGAAGATCTAATGTGTATTTATGTGTGTGTGTCTCTCTCTCGCTCTCTATGTATATATAACAAATATTTTTGATCCAGGGATTTCATATAGAATGGGACAAGGATAACTAAGATTGGTTTAGATCGAGTCTTCTCCAGTTTTGCCTTTGAAACTCAAAAGAATTAAGATGGATTTGTTAGATGAGTTTTGTTTGTCTTTCTATTTATTCTTAGGTTTTACTACCAAAAAATGAAAATGAAGAAGAGTTTTGATTAAACAAAAAAAAATTAGAAAATCTGATTTACACTTCCTCCTTGGTTTTAATATGAACTTGCACCAGAACTTGATCCAAAACTTGGTTGATCTTTCAAAAAAAAAAAAAAGGGTTGAGTTTAATTGATTTTCTTAGTTTTTCAAGTATTCCATTGAGTTTTTGAAGTCTAAACATAGTCCACAATTATTCTAGTACCATATGAGTAATCAATGGAAAGGGTTAATACACTTTAGTGAACATGCATATCTACGAGTGTGGGCATACATGCAATCAGATGTTTTATTGCTTACATCTTTTTCCCATCCCCTATGTTGGTTTGTTGCACTGGGGTAAAGGACAATCTTTATTATTATTATTATAGTATTATATTTGGTGTCTGTATGCATGCTACTGTGTGTGCATGCAACGGCTGTGGATGTATGGGTGTTTGGTGGGGGGGGGGGGGGGGGGGGGGGGGGGGGGGGGGGGGGTGGGCAGCACTCTTTGGAAGGATGAACATGATAATTTCTTTTTGCGAGATTGACTTTTTCCCGTCTTTTTTATTTTCAAATAGAAAGTTGAAGTATTCACATTAATCATCTATGGATCCTTAATCCGATCTAAAAATATCTATATCAATCTTGGTAAATTCCCCTATGGGGCAATTTTCTCTTCCTATCATGTATAGATCAACTTTAGAGTAGCAAGAATTGCAACTCTTGGAATTTTAGATTATAAATACCACTAAAGGATGAGCTTTGACTGTAAATGCATTTTGGACCTTCATTTTGATATAATTTTCATCATTGAGACTTTTGTAGTTTTGCTCATGTTTTTGTTGTAATGTCTACCATTTTTTTAACAACATGATCACTTTCTCCTCAAACTCTCAAAAAAGAAGAAGAAGAAAAAGAAGGAGAAGAAGAAAAAGGAGAAGAAGAACTAGTCCTTTTCCTTATCTTGCTCTACTTCAAGGTTTGGGTGATGGAACCAGTGCAATAACAAAATTATTTACGAAGAGATAGTTGTTCTCCTTTACGATTTGTTCAACTCCAAAGCCTCCAATCACCATGGAAGAGTATGCATTCTAACCTAATTTCTCTTGTTCTTTGGGTTCATGGAGGGATTGCTAATAACTTTTGATAAATACAGGGAAAGTGCTCTTGAACTTGTTCAACGTTATCGACGTGACCGGCGAGTATTGTTGAATTTTATATTGTCTGGTAGCTTGATTAAGAAAGTTGTAATGCCTCCGGGTGCGGTTTCGTTGGACGATGTGGACCTTGATCAAGTCAGTATTGATTACGTTCTTAACTGTGCGAAGAAAGGTATTGGACTACATTCATCTCATTAAGCTTCGTAGATTTGTTGGTACTTGGTGCAACACTTTGCGGTATTTCCTGACTACTGTTTCTTGATGTAGGGGAGATGCTTGACCTCTCAGAAGCTATTAGAGCTTACCATGATAGCCTTGTTCTTCCTCCTAGGGTAAGCCATGATCACATTACTTTGTCAAGAAAATGTAGCTATTGAATTGATGCTGTTGACTTGTAAGAGAAACCATTTTTCCATGCCTTGTATCTTATGAACTAAGGTTTGTGCCCTTTCATTATGATGAGACTGCAAAACTACTGTTTAGAGAGAGAAGAAAATTCTGTGCAGCATCTTGCAACATTTTTTTAGAAATGGTAATTGAATTAATATAGAAAGAAATGCACCAGATGTGCGAGGAAACTGTACCAAGAATAATAAACAAAACAAAGAGACCCTCAACCCCATACACTGTAATCCCAAAAGCACTAGTGGGTAGAACCCACAAAAACAGACAATAAGATAGAGTAGGCCTATTCACCTTTTCCAGGCATGCAAAATCTCAGATATAGAAACATACTAGAAATCCATTAGAGAAGAAGCCCAAGCTGCACATTTCGCCATGATCCGATGGTAAATGTCTTGGGGACTTCCAACTGGTTCCTAAACACTCGATTGTTGCGTTTCCACCAAATGCTCCATAAGGTGGCAAACAAAGCAAAGCGCCACAAAACTGATCATCTAGTTGGAACATTAGAAATTTGCCATAGAAAAGAAAGTTGAGCAACCGCAGAAGGAATAGTCCATTGAATACCAAATAGGTCCAAGATAGAACTCCAAACTGTCGACAAGAAAGGACAATGAATTAGGAAGTGATCTACATCTTTAGAAGCTTAGAGGTAAAGGTGGGCAAAACACTAACTAAAACCTGATCCCTCTTACGAAAATGATCTTGAGTGGGAATTGAAACTACTGGCATGAGAGGGGGCTTTAGAGAACCAGATGGTAGGATCCATTAAAAGACAGAGGCGCACTGGTTGTTCCAAATATTGAACAACTTAACCGAGAAGACACTGAAACGATTGGCCACCAAAGCAGGCAATTATCCTCCAAGGTGGGATCCAAGTAGAACTTAGATGGAGTAAGAGTTGCAAGAAATCGTTTGTTTCAGTGTTTGAGAGGTTCCTGCGAAAGTGGATGTCCCGAGCTATCTGATTCCCAACCATAGAGGAGTGACTAGAGATGAAACCTTTGGGGGATATAGATAAGCGGTGGAGGGAAGGAAATCTTTTGGCAAGTGGGGTGGGATTTCTCCAAGGACCTATCCAAAATCTGACTCTATCACCACGCCCCACTTTAAAAATCGAATGCTTGCTTAAATTTATCCACACAAGCATACCAGATGTCTTGTGAAGAGCAGGATTAATGTCCCACCCACAGTTGCCAATCCTGTACTTGGCAATGAGAAGAGACTTCCATTGGGCTTCCTCATTAAATCCAATCCTTCACAACCATTTTGGGAGAAGAACAATGTTGACGCTCTTTATGGGGTGAACACCAAGACGACTCGCTTCAATGAGGAAACAAACTTGGTGCCAGCTGATGAGGTTCTCCTTCCTCTTATCCTCATGATCACCCCGAAGGAAATCCTTCATAATCCTTTCTAGGGACAAAATTACTTTCTTAGGGCACTTGAAAGCTGAGAAGAAGAAGACAAGAAGAGCAAAGAGGACAAACTTCAAAAGGATAATCCGACCACCAAAAAATAGATACTTCTCTTCCATGAGGAAAGGCACCTGTTGAATTTATTGATAATGGGCTGCCATAAAGAGTAACTTGGAGTACCGACGCGCAGGGGGAGGCCCAAGTAAGTAGATGGGAGATACGCCAGTTCACAGCTTAGTAGGCCTGCCATGCAAGATAACTTGTCGCCATGTAGGTTTTTATCAAAGATCTCACTCTTCTGATAGATGATGTGAAGAAAAGAAGAAACCTCAATCTATTTGAGGAGGGACCTTTAATTTCTAATAGCATTCTCATTAGCTGTACAAAAAATGATGGTATCATCTACAAATTGGACATGGTGAAACTCAAGAGGTGAATGGTCGATTATGAAGCCATGGATTAGGGAGAGATCCATTACTTTTGAGAGGAGAAGATTGAGGGCCGCAACTACAATGCTGAATAGATCAGGAGAGAGAGGGTCCCCTTGATGGAGGCCACGAGAGCTTCGGAAGAAACCTTTTGGAGGACCCGTTGATGAGCATTGAGAAATGAGCAAAGGATGCACACTCTGCCAACCAAATACACCACTTCCTGTTGAAACACATGTTGAGAAGGACAAAATGTAGGAAATTCTAGTCGAGCATAGCATAGGCGTTCTCTAAATCGATCTTAAAAATGATTCCTTTTCTTCTTGACTTGTATCGACTATCAATACATTCATGGGCAAAGATAACTGCATAAAAAAATTGTCTACTGTCAACCCTAGCCGATTGAAAAGGAGAGAGAAGATGTGGAAGTAGCTCCTTCAACCGCTTGGCAAGGAGTTCGGAGATTTCCGTAAGGACTGCCCAAGAGACTGATTAGTTGAAAATCCTTGAGCGAGGAGGCTCTGTCACCCTTTTCTTTCAAGATAGACATCCGGGGAACTTGGTTTTTTGAAAGCCAGACTACCAATTCAATGAGTTAAGGATAACGGTAAGCGCTCAACATTCCCTCAGATTGATCCAACTCCTCTGGGTGGATGCATTCTGTGGTTACTATACACAATAGGTTCGGTATGATTGCCTGAAAGTGTTTTGTAGTCTTTCTTTTGGAATGGAACTGTGGGAATGAAAACCCGAGGTCGACTGGACGGATCTAGTTGACCGATGAACCCCTCTGGGTGGATGCATTTTGTGGGTTACTATACACGATAGGTCCGGTATGATTGCCTGAAAGTGTTTTGTAGTCTTTCTTTTGGAATGGAGCTGTGGGAATGAAAACCCAAGGTCGACTGGATGGATCCGGTTGACCGATGAACCCCTCCAAAGAGAAAGAAGTAAATTTCATCTATTCCAAGGGTTTGTTTGCAATGCAATAACACAAGGAACATGAAGATTAATGATCATAGTGCAGTGACGAAAGTGCTTCCTCGATAGAAGCACGAGGGAGCAAAACTCTTTATAGTAGGCCTTGCCAGCCGCCCCCCCCCCCCCCCCCCCCCCGGTACTCCAGAAAAAAGGGATGGGGGGAGTGCCACAATTGGTATAGCTCTTGTAGACTTAGTAGTTGGGAGGTTAATTCTACATCTCTTACAAGTGTTGGTAGAAGTCTCCATCCTTTGTTTTAGTCTCTTCCCAATAACCTTACCATGTTGTAAGTCCACCTCTGTTGGTGGAATTCCTCTATGAAAGCAACTGGATCTTGCTTAACATCCCAAAAGATCTTGAAGAAAGCAATGGGGAGGCCTTCTAGACTAGGGGCTCTATCATTACTAAGGTCCCAAATGACAACTTTAATTTCATCCACAGTAAATGGTCTCTCAAGATGAGAAGCACCGAAGGAGAAATGGACTTGAAATGGAGATTAGCAATCGACAATCTATCCCAAGGATTAGAAGAGTATAAATTTTGAAAGTAATTCACAATGGAGGAGATGATGGTATACTTGTCTAAAACAATGGTGTCATCCATGTTGATAGACTTGATTTGGTTGACACACCTGTGAGCAGAGGCTATGTCATGGAAAAAAATTGTATTTTTATCACCTCTAATCCACTTATCTCTATACCTCTGCCTCTATTTAATCTCTTCTTGAATTCTCTTAACTTGATATTGATCCTGAAGATTGATACGAAGAAGATGGTCTTGCTTAGAAAGAGTGCTGCTTGTTCACTGATGTCAATTTGGTTGATACCATTAAGAAGGGAGGGCAAATGATTCATTCAAGGAGCCAAAACAAGAACGATGCCATTTTTTAACTTTCCCTTCAAGTACTTCAACTCTTGAGCAAGGATGAAACCCTTTCTGCCAATGGGATTAAACTCGACCCACCACCAACAACTAGATTATTGAACCCTCTTCCTTAATTTGACAGAGAAAAGGGGAAAGACCCCCAAGATTCCTTAAAAGTGTTAAAGTCCTCGTTGTCCAATCTCTTTCTTTTGACTCAACTCAAAACTGGCTCGTTGGTAAGAACCCATGGTCGGCCAAAGGACTTTTTTGAACTTCCAACGACTATTCAACCAACGCATTTTTTCTCTTTTCTTTTTCATTTTAAACCCACAGAGTTCGTTGACAAATCAGGATGCCCGCATGTCCGGCCACCTCCTAATCCTATCAACCTACCTGTGTCATACATACATCACAACATGGAGGGTGGGTCCTACCAAGGAGATCACCCAAGCAAAATATGACCCATCTCACCTGTCTCTTC